>OY757927.1:19554036-19688626 GCA_963585895.1 Sepioteuthis lessoniana | reverse complement strand
ACTCGTGGTGAATTCAATAAGTTTCCAGACTTTCTTGTACTGGCATTGAAAATTGTCGTGGACTCTTGAAGATTTAGTATGTTATTGCTATACATCTTATGAGATGACAGACCAGTTTTTATGATTTCAGGTACAAATGAACAGCTACAGCAGGAATTGGAATACACCCTACTAAATCCTGATTATCACTGCTGGTGAATTTCAAAAATGCAATCTGGACGTGAAGAAGAACGATATGCAATAAAATTGTGTTTTAAACTTGGAAAAAATGTCATGCGATGAAATCTGGACCTACAGCTATGACCCAGAGACTAAGAGACAGAGTTTACAGTGGAAGCTTGCTGGCTCTCCCAGACCCAAGAAGGCCAGACTGAGCAAATCAACCCACAAACTTTTGATGATCCCTTTTTTAGACAGCACTGGCATGATCTACATGCACTGGGTTCCCACTGGACAGACAGTCAACAAGGAATACTATGTTGAGGTTTTAAGGGAGTTCAGGAAGAGATTCCGTCGGAAGAGGCCAGCACTCTTCAAATCGGGCAGTGGCATTTCCGCCAGGACAATGCACCAGTCCACAACTGTATCCTTGTCACAGAATATTTGACCAAGACGGGCATCAAGACAGTTCCACACTCCAGACCTTGCTCCCTGTGACTTTTGGTTATTCCCTAAGCTCAGAGGCTGTTGTTATGAGACAGTTGAGGAGATGAAAGAAGCTGTGACGAAGGCGATTGACACGCTCCCACAAGAGGACTTCCATAGGGCCTTGCCGAAGTTGTTGGAACTGTACAACAAGTGCATTACAGCCGGAGGAGATTACTTCGAAGGGGACTAGAGTTTCATGTCTGTACTCTCAATAAAAAAAATACGAAAAAAGTCTGGAAATTTATTTAATGATCGTCGTGTATATGTATATATATATTATAACAGTGTTGGTTTTAACTAAATCACTTTGTGGGTATGTATCGAACCAAGTGCAATATAATATGGAAAGTGCTCAATATCTCGGATAGAGTTATTTTATAATAATAATAATCATAATAATAATAAATATATATATATTTATTTAATTTTTGGAATATAGACTGTGACCACTTTCAAAAACAGAAACCACGCATCTAATACCTCATTATCCTCGTACATATGGCAGCTAAAAGACACAAACATCTCTCCCACAATCACCTGGGAGGTACGAAACAGGCACTGGCCTACAACAAAACATTAAAAAATGCCTTCTTTGTCTCCTTGAAAAATTAGCCATCATAACCTACCAATTACAAAACACCCTACTAAATAAAAATCTGAAATCCTTTCAAAATGTAGGCACGAGAACACCTTCTTTCACACTTCGATCCATACACATAACCTACGTAACACCTCATGTATATAAAAAAAACCCTGAAGCACAGTAAGTACCATTTTCCTCCTCTAACCATCACACCCGCCACACAATATATGTACCATCTTTTTCTTTTGACCCCCATACTGTTATCCACACGCATCTACTATCTGTTAATTTTACTTATTTACGAGAAATAAGAATAGGTCTCTACGCTCTGCATTCATCTTATCGACCAAGTTCACTCTATCCTTTTCTACAATAGCGTATATATCACACAACATTAACACAAAACATATCACTATTTAAAATAACAATCCCAACTGCCCAACTATTACCCATACCACTCAAACCGTCCATCAATTTCCTTAATTTTTCAATGACAACAGCTTACTCTTCAGTTATGATCATCATCATATATAAACACACTATCATTGTAACCCCTTTATTATTTTATTACGCACGTACTACCAAAGAGAACTATAGCATAAATAATATTTACGTAACATTTCACTAATTTATTATTATTATTATAACTTAGCCCAATCCCTTCCCCTAAATATTACACCAACATATTACAGCACAATTCAATATACCCTTACCTCTATCCATTGTGATTCTGATCTACCATAATACCACCGTTCAAATACATTTACAAATCAGATCTGTATTCATTCCTCGCGACGTGCAGTGATGATATTTTGTTCCATAGCTATAGTAACCTACAACGTAGAAATAAAATAATGTGACGAAATATTAAGATACACTTACGAATTCACATCCGCTTACACAACGCGCTGTGTTTGTAGCCTGGCTTAATCTTATAAAACCACGTATCTATACACGCATGCGCACACACAACCACATACACTCACACACTTACAACCACACGTAAACATTCATACGAAATCTCAACGGTTTTTGTCTGTATTTTTTCGTATTTTTTCGATTTTTGATTCATTCCATCTTCTTAACTGCCTGATGATTGTTGTTTTGCAAAAAATTCCATGAAACCCAGGGGCCGAAGTCTATATTCCATGAATTATATATATATATATATATATATATATATATATATATATATATACCTGATTGGATTAGGAGGTTCATGCCGTTCCCGAAGGAATGTGAATGAAAACAACATGACTGGTGTTCATATAGCTTACTAAGATGCCGAAGTCTACCATGTTAACCTCTAGGCCTCTAGAACTTTCCACAGATGACGTATTGGTTAGATAAACTCAGCTGGAGAAAAAAGGACGGACTCATAAGTGATGTTCTTCCATGGATCCCTACACATGGACGTATAAGTGTTGGCCAACCAGAAATAAATTTTATTACACCGGCTCGGTGCAGACATAGTATGTAGGTTGAAAGACCTGCTGGGAGCGATGGATGATTGGGACAGGTGGAGAGAGAGAAAGAGAAAGAGAAAGAAAGAGAGAGAGAGAGAGAGAGAGAGAGTCAAGGTAATCCGTACTGTAGGGGAAACGATGATGAGATAGATAGCTTGATATGAATCGACGAAGATTGCTAACTAGATAAGAATAGACACATATACACGCACATATACATATACACTCACACACACGCAAGATAGATAGATAGATAGATATGAAAACGCACATAGCAAGCTATATATATATATATATATATATGTGTGTGTGTGTGTGTGTGTGTGTGTGTGTGTGTGTGTGTGTGTGTGTGTGTGTGTCTGTGGATAGATAGATAGATAAATAGATAGATAGATAGATAGATAGATAGATGGCGAAGGACAGTTCAAGAAAGCTCTTCAGAAAGAAAGAAAGAAACAAAGAATTAGACTTAGAAAGAAAAAAAGAATAGGAATAAGAAAGAAAGAAAGAAAGAAAGAAAGAATGTATTAGATTTCGTAGGAAAGAAAGGATTAGACTTACAAAGAAAGAAAGAAAGAAATTGTCTCTTTGTCTCTTTGTTTAATGGCATATCAACCTTTGTAGGTTATTTAATGCCAAAGCCATTCTCCCAGAAGAACATTAGTGGTACTATTTAACCCATAGCTGGGAGGATAAGGGGGTTCATACCTTTCCCAAGGGTATTTGCCCGAAATTGGATGTAATAGCGCGACTGGAGTTCGAACTCGCTTACTCGCTTTAACCATTACACTACGAAACGCCCCCGGAAAAAAAGGATTAGACTTAGAAAGAAAAAACGAATAGGAAGAAGAAAGAAATAAATAAATAAAGAAAGAAAGAAAGAATTAGACTTAGAAAGAAAGAATAGGAATAAGATAGAAAGAAAGAAAGAAAGAAAGAAAGAAAGAAAGAAAGAAAGAAAGAAAGAAAGAAACAATTAGAATTAGAAAGAAAGAAAGAAAGGATTAGACTTAGAACGAAAAAAAGAAAGAAAGAAAGAAAGAAAGAAAGGATTAGACTTAGAAAGAAAGAAAGAAAGAAAGAAAGAAAGAAAGGATTAGACTTAGAAAGAAAGAAAGAAAGAAAGAAAGAAAGAAAGAATTAGAATTAGAATTAGAGAGATAGAAAGAATAGAAAGAAAGAAAAAAGAAAGAAAGAAAGCATTAGATTAAGTCGGAAAGAAAGGATTAGACTTAGAAAGAAAGAAAGAAAGAAAGAAAGAAAGAAAGAAAGGATTTGACTTAGAACGAAAGAAAAAAGAAAGAAAGAAAGAAAGAATGAAAGAAAGGATTAGACTTAGAACGAAAGAATAGAAAGAAAGAAAAAAAGAAAGAAAAAAGAAAGAAAGAAAGAAAGAATGAGAATAAGGTAGATCATAAAGTTTTAAAATTATAAACCAGTTTTAAATGATCAATAAACGTTTTAGGATGTATAAGATTTTAACGGCCTCTTTTTACTATCATTTTTTTTTGCCATTTTTCTTCCTGTAATCTAAAAGAAAAGGGTATGGCTTGCCCTACACTTTGGTTGTGTTTTTTTCTTTTTTCATCTAACCTCGACTTATTGGATGTTCCACTGAATCTGGCTGCTGGCAACATCCATCAATAAACTGTACAGTTTGGTGTTGAACAGAATCGGCGTGGAACCATTCAATGCCATTGACGTGGGAAGAATTCCATTATGGCGCTTCTCTTGTCCGGTCGTCGCTTCATTCTGTTGTTTTACAGAAAACCGGATGAGATTTGTGGTTCCGTTGTCATTGGTCGGTCTGTTAAGAACAGTAAAGATGACGCCAACGTTGAAGACATCAAAAGTGCGGGCAGACCCCATTGCGACCACGGATGTTTTTCTTTTTGGATAATCTCCCTTTGATGGAAGGTGTAAGATAGTATGAAATGCGTGGGTTGGGAGACGAATATTTGGTTGGTTGACTGGAGTTCGAACTCGCTTACTCGCTTTAACCATTATACCACGAGAACCCCTCCCTGGAAAGAAAGGATTAGACTTAGAAAGAAAAAACGAATAAGAAGAAGAAATAAATAAATAAATAAGGAATTAGACTTAGAAAGAAAGAAAGAATAGGAATAAGAAAGAAAGAAAGAAAAAAAGAAAGAAAGAAAGAAAGAAAGAAAGTAAGAAAGAAAGAATTGCACTTAGAAAGAAAGAAAGAAAGAAAGAAAGGATTAGATTTAGAAAGAAAGAAAGAAAGAAAGCAAGAAAGAAAGAAAGAAAGAAAGAAAGAAAGAAAGAAAGAAAGGATTAGACTTAGGAAGAAAGAAAGAAAGAAAGAAAGGATTAGACTTAGAAAGAAAGAAAGAAAGAAAGAAAGAAAGAAATAAAGAAAGCAAAAAGAATTAGAAAGAAAGAAAGAAAGAAAGAAAGCATTAGATTAAGAAGGAAAGAAAGGATTAGACTTAGAAAGAAAGAAAGAAGGAAAGGATTAGATGGAAGGTGTAAGATAGTATGAAAATGCGTGGGTTGGGAGACGAATATTTGGTTGGTTGGTTGGGTGGTTGGGTTTTATGGCATATCAACCATTGTAGGTTATTTAATGCCAAATCCTTTTTATACATATAAATAGTTCTATTTTAAATAATTAAGTTCAGCATAAGTACGCAGTTTAAAAGTGAAAAAAAACAAAACAAAAAAAAACCCCAGTACTAAAGTGTTCAGTTTAGCATAAAACGCTTTTTTTGTTTACACACAATGAAATGTAAAAAACAGTTCTATTTCAAAAAATTCTGTCCACCGTAAGTACGCAGTTTAATTGTCAAAACAGTTCTATTTCAAACGATTTAGATTTGCATTAGAACGTTGTTTAAAGGTCAAAAACAGTTCGATTTCTAACTATTCAGTTTGGTCCACAAAGTTGAAAAGTTCCCTTTGAATGGTTCCAGTTAAATGTAAAAACTATCCAGTTTAACATAAATACATAGTTTAAATGTCAAAACAGTTCTATTTCAAATAATTCAGTTTAGCTTAAGTATACAGTTTAGTTCTATTTGACCCATAGATAGAACCCTATCAGGTGCTACCACTTCAAGCCAGAATGGACCTGGGAGCAATGGCAATAAACAAGTACTCCGCATTCCCCAAAGCTCCAGTATTACTGGAATCTCACTATCAGTTTGTTTAGTGTCATATCTAGGAAACTAGTTGGGATAATCTTAACCCACTGCAGTCGACAAGACTAAAGAATATTTGACTTCTTTATTTAATGGCATACTAACTTTTCTGCGTTATTTAAAGCCAACACTGTCTTTGTAGAAGTACGTTATTAGTACTATTTAATACATAACAAGGAAAAAATGGAGTTCGAACATTTTTCAAGGGCATTAGTCCGACAGTGAACGTTATAGCATGACTGGAGTTCGAACAAGTCTACTACGAATTCACAATCCTGGATGGTCGCAACTACACCTGAAAGTAATGAAGTAGATAAGAAAAATCTGAAAAAAAATGTGAGATAATTAGATTTAAAAAAAAAAAGGAAGAAAGATAGAAAGAAAACGAAAGCTTATATGGGAAATTGGCCGTAAGGATAAAAAAAAAAGGAAGGAAGGAAGGAAGTATTTAAGAAAGAAAAAAAGAAAGAAAGAAAGAAAGAAAGAAAGAAAGAAAATTTGTTACATGCAAAATTGGCTTGAAGGTAAAAAAAAGGAACGAAAGAAACAAGAACGTATTTAAGAAAGAAAGAAAGAAATGAAATGTTACATGAAAAATTAGCAGGAAGGAAAAAGAGAGATTGAAATTCGGAAGGAAAGAAAGAAACAAGAGCGTATTTAAGAAAGAAAGAAAGAAAGAAAGAAAGAAATGAAATGAAATGTTTTATGGAAACTTAACCGGAAGGAAAAAGAGAGATTGAAATTCGGAAGGAAAGAATGAAACACGAGCGTAAGAAAGAAAGAAAGAAAGAAAGAAAGAAAGAAAATGAAAGGTTACATGGAAAATTGGCGGGAAAGAAAAAAGGAAGGAAGGAAAGAAACAAGAATGCATTTAAGAAAAAGAAAGAAAGAATGAATGAAATGAAATGTTACATGGAAAATTAGCAGGAAGGAAAAAGAGTGATTGAAATTCGGAAGGAAAGAAAGAAACAAGAATGTATTTAAGAAAGAAAGAAAGAAAGAAAGAAAGAAAGAAAGAAAGGCTAGTAAAACTGAAACCGTGAAAATAAAAACAAGGAGTAAAATTACAGAGAAAGACAAATGAATGAATAAATAAATTAAATAAAGAAAATATGTATAGAATAAAACAAGAAAATGAAGGAATAAAGAAAAGAATGAAATTATATTGGGAAGAAACAAAAAAGTATGTGTGAAAGAAAGAGAAACGACAAGATAAAAAAGGAAGAAGGAAAGAAAAAAAAGAAAATTAGAAACGAATGAAAATATATAAAAATATACAAGAACACATTCAATGCAAGGTATTTTATCTATCTATCTATCTATCTTTCTATCTATTAGGCCCTTTCAGATAAAGCAATTACAAAACTTCAGGATAATGAAATAAAGAAGAGAATTGCTGAAACACATCAATTTTATAAGCATTTAGCACTTAGAAAACTACAGTCAAATTATGTTTTTCTTTTTTTTTTTTTTTTTTGTTTTCGTTTATTTTTGTGCAGTTTTTCTAATTTTTTTTTTTTTTTTTTGCCGTTTCCTCTTTTATCTTCCCCAATCTTGGCTTGCAATGATTTTACTTCTTATTCCTCTTATTTCATTTGTTTTTATTTATTTTTGTTCCTCTTTTTTAGAATCCTCCTAATTTAAAACTTCTTTCTTTCTTTCTTTCTTTCTTTCTTTATTGGCTTCTTTCTTTCTTTCTGCATTTTTCGTTTCTTTTTTTCTTCACCGTATTTCTTCTGTCTCTCTTAAATTTTTTCATTTCTTTATTTACCACTTATCTCTTTCTTTATTAGTTTCCTTCTTATTACGTATTTTCTTTCTTTCTTTCTTTCTTTCTTTCTTTCTTTCTTTCTTCGATTTTTCCTTCCTTTTTCCTTTGCTTCATTTCTTCCGTCTTTCTAACATTTTTTTCTTTAAAACTTTTTTTTTTCAGTAGCTTCCTTCTTCTCTTCTCTTCTTTGTTTCATCTTTTTTTCTTTCTTTCTTTCTTTCTGCATTTTTCGTTTCTTTTTTTCTTCACCTTATTTCTTCTGTCTCTCTTAATTTTTTTCATTTCTTTATTTACAACTTATCTCTTTCTTTATTAGTTTCCTTCTTATTACGTATTTTCTTTCTTTCTTTCTTTCTTTCTTTCTTTCTTTCTTTCTTTCTTTCTTCGATTTTTCCTTCCTTTTTCTTTGCTTCATTTCTTCCGTCTTTCTAACATTCTTTTCTTTAAAACTTTTTTTTCAGTAGCTTCCTTCTTCTCTTCTCTTTTCTTTCTTTCTTTCTTTCTTTCTTTCTTTCTTTCTTTAAATCTCCAACTTTTGTTCTTTTTCTATCTGCAAGACACAGAAAACACACAGATCTTGGCTGCTTTGTTTGTGATAACACTAACCTTCCCGAAGCGGATGATTGATCGATTGAAAACGAGGCAGGAAGAAAGCACCAAAATGAACAAACAAACAAACAAAAAAAAAAAGACGCTAAAATGTAGTATGGCTGGGTCTTAGAATTTTGATGGGTACAGATCGAATTTATCAATGGTTTCCAAAGGTTTTGACTCAATCAGATTTAGAGATTAACGAAAAACGAATTACTCTGCTTCAATCAATCGATGATATACAAAAGGAATTCCGCAAATGATAAGAAAGGGTGGATTGGGCATTCTTTGACAATTCAAGATGATCCCTGAAGAAAAATAAAAGCTGCTAAAATTGCATCTAAACGAGATATTTCTCTTTCTTTTAACTTTTTTTAAATTACGTGGGTTGGTCAAATGTTTTGCCATATTTTAGTAGCATGGGACACAATTCGATAACTTCGGTTGCTTATGCAAACTTTCGAGCTCACCTGATACTCTCCATGTGCTACTCACCGGATTGGCCTTTATAGATTGGGGCACGGTATTCACCGTTTTAGGCCTACCTGACCTTGCTTGATCGTCGAGGTTCTAGCAATCCGAGCAAAAATTTCTTCAACTGCCTAGTTCCTGTTTCTGAGATCAACTACGTCTTCATTTTTCGAACAACAAATATTTTAGGTTGTTTCGGTGGGGATTTGGCCCGATTCGAACTCATGAAGCAGAGGTTCCCAACGTAGCGCATTAAAAGTCATATTCAGAGCCCCACTTAGCACTTCTGCTTCTTGGCCCGTGTATACTCAACCGGAGGTCTGATGTGGGCCGCTGGTGCTCTCCGTGACTGTCCTACTATTTACCCATAGCTGGAGGGAGAATAATTGGAATCATACCTTTCCCAAGGTAGTAGTGCTATGTGAAATGCAATCAGTCTCGTCCAGGATTTGAACTCGAGTCACCGTGTCCATTTCTTACGACGATAACCATTACACCACGGGTACCTCCATCTAATCATAATACCAGCAAATGAAATGTTGGGTGGTATGGGCTTAGAATAAGGATAAAGTTTATTGAGCGGATTAGATGCGGAATATTTACAGTACAATATCCAAAGTGAATGCAACCATTGCTCAAGAGGTTAATACAGAAATCATATGAATCTTTTACCTCAAGGAATTTATTTTTGAATTACAAAAAAAATGAATAAATAAATAAATAAAAATGAAGCCGGAGTCGTTTAACAATCAAAAAAAAATGTCACTTCATTAAATAAAATTTCATATTTTTAATGGATTTTTCTTGCCTCATTTCAGAACGTAATAGCAATAAAGTTCCTACGGTTTAAATTGAAAATGTCACCGAATCAGAAATATCTAGATTTAATTACAAAAAAAGAAAAAAAGAACAAAAAAAGATTTTCAGGAATGAGATAGAATGGGATGTAATGTAAATCCGAGGATCATTAAATAAGTTTCCAGACTTTTTTCGTATGGGCACTTTTATTGATAGTACACACATGAAACTCTAGTCCCCTTCGAAGTAATCTCTTCCAGATGTAATACACTTGTTGTACCGTTCCAACAACTTCTGGAAGTCCTATTTTGTGAGCGTGTCAATGACGTTCGTCACAGCCTCTTTCATCTCCTCAATTGTCTCATAACAACGGCCTCTGAGCTTAGGGAATAACCAAAAGTCACAGGGAACAAAGTCTGGACTATAGGGAGTCTGAGGAACTGTCTTTATGCTCAACTTGGTAAAATAGTCAGTGACAAGGATGGAGTAGTGGACTGGTGTATTGTCCTGGTGGAAATGCCACTGACCCGATTTGAAGAGTGCTGGCCCCTTCCCAAGGAATCTCTTCCTGAACTCCCTTAAAACTTCAACATAGTAACCCTAACCCTAAACATTTGGCCAATACTCTAGTGTCTTGACTTCTTTACTCCTCCCACACCTCTCATCATCCCTCACAGACTCCCTGCCTTCCTTGAATCTCTTATGCCACTCAAAAACTGATGATCGATTCATGCAAGATGGTCGAAAAGCAGTCTGAAGCATTTCATACGTTTCTGTGACATTTTTTCCAAGTTAAAACCAGAATTTTATTGCATATGGTTCTTCTAAAGTGTCCTCACGTCGAGGTTGCATTTTTGAAATTCACCAGCAGTGACAATCAGGCTTTAGTAGGGTGTATTCCAATTGCTGCTGTAGCTGTTGATTTGAACTAGAAGTCATAAAAATTGGTCAGTCATCTCATAAGATATATAGCAATAACATACTGAATTTACAAGAGTCTAAGACAATTTTAAATGCTTGTGAAAAAATGTCCGCAAACTTATTGAATGCACCACGTATATATATATATATATATATATATATATATGTGTGTGTGTGTGTGTGTGTGAGTGTGTGTGTGTGTGAATGCGTTTACTATATTGTTACATTCCAGGACGTTAACTGCTACGCTTCCTCCTACACATTAAATGTCATTTTTGTATTTTTCTAATTTAAAAAAAAAAAACGTAGAAAAATAATTTACCTACCACCGTGACTTTAAATCATTGGTTCTCGAAAGTTATCCGTTTTTTTTTAATACATGTTTTCTTTATTACTAATTTTTTTTTCTAAATCGACTGTATTATAGATGGATGACAGCAATTTAATCTAATTTAGGTTTTATCAGGAAAGGAGTATGGTGCACTGATCTGGAATTGGCCCTGATATCGATGCATACAGACTCAGGAAGTGCATGTACCATCGAAAATTAGCATCTCTAAGGAATATCTATTTATCTGCGTTTACTCATATCTATCTATCTATCTATCTATCTATCTATCTATCTATTTTAACCGGTTCATATCTATCTATCTATCTATCTATCTATCAAGCTAACAAGCTATTTATCTTTCTGAATTTACTCCTATCTATCTATCTATCTATCTATCTATCTATCTATCTATCTATCTATTTTAACCGGTTCATATCTATCTATCTATCTATCTATCTATCTATCTATCTATCAAGCTAACAAGCTATTTATCTTTCTGAATTTACTCCTATCTATCTATCTATCTATCTATCTATTTATCTATCTATTTTAACCGGTTCATATCTATCTATCTATCTATCTATCTATCTATCTATCTATCTATCCATCTATCTATCTAACAAGCTAACAAGCTATTTATCTTTCTGAATTTACTCCTATCAATCTAACTATCTATCTACCTATGTCTATTCATATCTTTCTAATTATTCATTTGAACCCGTGTAAGGTTAGATCATCCACGCAAATGGTATGGAGGCGCTTGTGGTATAATGGTTATCGTCGATGGAAATGGAAACGGTGACAAGGGTTCAAAACCTCGACTGTATTTCACATAATAACCTTGGGAAGGGTAAGAATCAAATTATTCTCCTCCCAACTATGGGTAAGTAATAGTTCTTTAACTTTGGTAAGGGAACCAGACATGGAGAAGGATAACTCTGGACCCATTCCTATTAGAAACTGCTTTAAAAATGATCTAGTGTCACATCCTGCTCGTGGAGGTAAATGTATACAAACAGTATATGCTGAACCAAGAATCTTTTGCAGAAAATGAGATAAAGACTTTTTAAGGATTTTGAAGAAAGAACTGGATCCCCCAATCCAGGCCAGATGATCAGATCTAGTCAGCAAGAAAAAATAAACTTGACAGATGGAGAATTTCACCGTTACAGTATTCCAAAGACTGATATATTTGGTTTGGCTTGATTTTATGGCATATTAAACATTGTAGAATATTTAATGCCAAATACTTTTTATAAATACATATTAAATATATAGGATTTGTTTCGTTTGGGTTAATAGCATATCAATCAGCGGAGGTCATTTAATGACAAATCCTCTTTATACCTATATATTGAATATACATGATAAGTTTTGGTATAGATTTATGGTATATCAGCCCTTCCAAGTTATTTAATGCCCAATCTTATTAATACATGTATATCAAGTATATATGATTTGGTTTACTTGGGTTGCGTTTTATGTCATATCAACCATTAAGAGAATATTTAACGCCAAATCTATATTTACACTTATAAACAGTTCTATTTCAAACAATTCAGTTTAGCCTAAGTTCGCAGTTTAAATGTCAAAAACAGTTCTATTTCAAACTATTCTGTTTAGTCAACAAACTTAAATGGTTTAAAATATTGCTATTTATCACAAACAATTAAATCAAACTGCAGTCATTTACACACAGTTAGATGTCAAAATAGTTCTATTTTAAACGATTCCGTTTTGCATAAATTTGCAGGTAAATCTTCAAGACAGTCCTATTTCAAGCAATTCAGTTTAGCTTAAGTAAACAGTTAAGTTCTATTTTTACCGATAGATAAGACCTTATCAGGTGCTATCACTCGGGGCTAGAGTAGACATAGGAGCAATGGCAATGAAGGAGTACTCTGCATTCCCCAAAGCTCCAGTAATCCATCAGATTGTTTAGTGTCTTATTCAGTGCACTCATTGTGGAGAGGCTTACCTCTCTACTGAGATGCATCAGAAAGTTTGATATGTCATTACATGAAGAAACCAAAATGAAGCCCGAATAACGGCGATTTTTATTTTCAGATCTCCAAGTCTCTTCACAGTATTCCAACTACTCACTATATTACAGAGATCTCATTTCTACATTTCTCTTTGGCTTTTTTTTTTTTTGCGATTGTTAAAAAAACAACAAATAAACTAATATCACTGTCACTTTCATGTTCCACAACTTTTCAGCTGTCCAAATAGTTATTTAGTTTTTACTTCATTTTATTTTCATTCTATCTTCTCAGATCTGATGGTGAGGCTTCTGTAATGCTGCAGCTTTGGGGAATTTGATGGTTCCTTTTATTGCCATCGCTCCCCAGTCCACTTAAGCCCGGCGCGGTAGCACCTGATAGCGTCCTATCAATTGGTTAAATAGACATTTAAACTGGGCACAAACATGATTTTTGTTAAATTGAGTTGTTAGAAAGAGAACAGTTTGATCATTTAACTGTGTGTAAACTAATGACTGATGTTGAACTGAATTTTTAGTGATACATAACAATACTTGGAACCATGTAACTTTTTGACGTGTCCTAAATTAAATTGTTTGAAATAGAACTGTTTTGACATTTAACTGTGTATATCTACGAAATCCGTTCACACACACACACACAGACACACACACACACACACACACACACACACACATATATATATATATATATATATATATATATATATATATATATATATATATGCGAATATATACGCAAAAAACCGGACTTGGTATTAACTTACCAACAATGGTTGATACGCCATAAATCCAAAGCAAACCAAATCAATCAGCTTTTGTAGGTTATTCAATGTCAAAGGCATTCTTGGTTTGGTTTCTTTGTTTAATGGCATATCAACTCTTTTTAGGTTATTTAATGCCAAAGCCATTCTCCTAGAAGAACAGTAGTGGTAGTATTTAACCCGTAGCTGGGAGGATAAAGGGGTTCATACCTTTCCCAAGGGTATTTGCCCGAAAGTGAACGTAATAGCGCGACTGGAGTACGAACTCGCGCACTACGATTCCGCAGTCCATCGCTTTAACCATTACACCACGAGGACACCCCCTAGGCATTCTTGCTGAAGGCCAGTACGATTAAACCCCTAACTGGGGAGCAAAGGGTTCATTCCAATCCCATGACTATTAGACTGATTGGTTTTGTTTAATGGCAAATCAACATTTGAGTGTTATTTAATGCTAAATCCAATATATATATATGATTTGTAAAGAACATATAGTAGGTACATTGTTTTTAAAAAAAAATGTTTTGACCCATAGATGTGACCATAAGAAGTACAATCAATCCGGGTCAGAGTGGGCCTGTGAGGAATGGCATTGATGGGGTACTCTACATTCGCTAAAGCTCCAACTCTAAAACCTGAATACCAGATAATTAAATTTTCTATCGAGGACACTCGTTGGTAGTGTGTAACCCCTATGAAGGGATACAGTCAGCGTATTCTGCAACTCACAGTCCGGTCGGCTGGGGTTGAAGAATACACCGACTGCATCTCTGTTGATGAGTAATACCACTCCCAAACAGTGTCCAGGGTGTGACACTAAACAATCTGATTATGAGGCTCCAGTCCTAGGTTTTTTAGGGGATATGGAGAACCACTTAATTACCATTACTCCTGCGTCGAGTCTGACTCTGAGCGGTAGCACCTGTTAGGGTCCCATATATGGTTCAAATGGAACTGTAACACGGCAATATTTAGGACCATTTAACTCTGCAAATGAATGAATTGCGTGCAATAGAATTATCAGTGTTGAATAGTAATTCTTTAAAATATTTAATTCTGTGTAAATAAATCTGTCAGTGTGTGCAATACTTAAAAACAATTTAACTGTCTGCAAAAAAAAAAAAAATGAGATCTAGCTCGTTTAAAAATGTTATCTACAAACTACTCATTTACAAATCATATATATATATATATATATATATGCTCTCCTAAGCCTGTAGGGTTGAGCTCTCTAACGAAGGATGTAAAATGTGTTGCCATTAGCATAATGCAAGGCTCTTCATATGAATCGAGCTCTCGGTAGCCATTAAGTGGATATATGTAAACAATAACAATTGTGATTCATAACCGTTTAAATTTCCTTCCCTTGCGCTAGTTTCGAATCTTGGATTGGCGTTTGAGTCAACCGGGTTTCGATCCCAGCTTCGAGAATCTACCCTGTCTAGCCACACTGAAGAGTTCTGATAGAACGAAACAGATCTGCCTGTGGATAACTATATATATATATATATATATATATATATATATATATATATATTTCACGTAGCACTAATACCCTTGGGAAAGGTATGAATTCAATTATTCTCTCTCCAGCTATGGGTAAATAGTAGGACACTCTGGGTTCTTCAGCCTTGGTGAGGCAACTAGTCTTGGGGAAGGAAATGTCGGAATTGAAACCTGTTAAACTCCGCTTAAAAATTGACCTTGTGTCATATCCTGCTCGAGCGGAGGGGTTGGTAGATAGGATAACTATATATATATATATATATATAAAGTGAATCTGGCATTAAAAAACCTAAGGTGGTTAATATCATATAAAACCTAACCAAACCAAATCTATAGAGCTGGGCTGCCCAAGATATTAATCCCAAAGTGAACGCTCAAGTACAGCAAGGCCATCAATTACTTCTGGTGCGAAATCCTTGCTAAAATATGATAATTATAAGTAGTAGTGAAGTTAGCAAACGTAATCGAGGGCGACCCAGAGGCTCACTTTTCAAGAGCTACTACACCGAAGTGCTAGGGACGGCACTACACCTTTCTCTGGATTGCTACATTTTACCCTTAATTCGTACCTTATAAAGCTGATTGTCAAGTAAGGAGGTACCAAGTACCATTTTTGAGTCTTTGGTATGGCTTGACCTGGGACTGAACCCCAGTCTCCCGGACCATTGGTGAACTCTCTATCCACTAGATACATTCGTTATATAAGTGCAAAACATCCGCTCTGTCTAGTATAGCAGGACACGTGTCACAGTGGATTAGGTGTTTGGATGAAAAGTACTTCTGAGTGAAATTATTTAGAGAGTTTTGGTTCAATCCTAACTACAAGTAAAAAATTTTAAAATTTGATATTACGTAACGCTTATTCCTGGTCATGATTATCGAAATAAGAACAGTCTACTCTCACTTGCTTGAAGGCTTTGTGTAGTTCGACATGAAATACCAGAAGAAGGCCGAAGGGCATATCGTCCGAAATGCTGCGTGTATAACAATGAAGATGATAGTTCGAATATTCTAGGTGATGAAATATCATCAATTTTCATCTACGAAATTTTGGCAAATCATCATCATCATCATGTGCCGCTAGCACGGGTATCCCTGACCCTCTCTCGCCACTTCTCTCTATCGTTCATCGCCTCCGGCAGGTCTTCAGGGCTACATCCCGTATTTAGGCAAATAATTTAATAATATCCATTTTAAATCTCTACCAATCGCTCTTTTGTTCGGTCTATCTAGGTAGCTCTTAAAGAAAAAAAATTTGTTTAGAAAAGATTAAAAAGGTATTAAATCTCCCCTTTATAATAGGAAATGTATTTTGCAAAAGAAAAAAATTCCAGAAATATGGCTCGAAATTCAATGCCAGACGAATCATTTCCATTATTCCTGGTTTCAAATGTTCTAAAATCCTTTCATTTTATTTTCCTAATCCTTTCAGCCAATATATTATTTTGCCCATTTTGCAAGGGCTGTAGAATTCACCGACTACTTCTCTACAGTGGGATCAGACTCCTTCAACAAGTGTTCTGGATATGACACTAAACAATCTGATGGTGAGGTTCCAGTAATACTGGAGCTTTTGGGAATGCAGAGTACCCCTTCATTGCCATCACTCCCAGGTCCACTGTGGTCCGGAGTGGTAGCACCTGATAGGGTCCTATCTATGGGTCAAATAAAACTACGCTGTGTATTTATGCTAAGTTGTTTGAAAAAGAACTATTTTTGATATTGAAATTGCGTACTCATACTTAACTGAACCGCTTGAAATAAAAGTGTTTTTGAATAGAACTAAACTATGTACTTATGCTAAACTGGATTGTTTGAAATAGAACTGTTTGGACATTAAAACTGTGTACTTTTGATAAACTGAACTGTTTGAAATAGAACTGTTTTTGAATAGAAGTAAACTGTGTACTAATGCTAAACTGAATCGTTTGAAAAAGAATTGTTTGGACATTGAAATTGTGTACTTTTGATAAACTGAACTGTTTGAAATAGAACTGTTAGGACTTTTGCTGAACTGAATTGCTTGAAATAGGATTGTTTTTGACATTGAAACTGTATACTTATGGTATACTGTATTATTTGAAATAGAACTATTATGACATTTAACTGAACTATTTTGACATTGAACCGATTGTTAAGAAAAACTATACTTATTTTTAACTGATTTTTTTGAAATATTTTTTCGGCGTTAAATGGCCCGAAAATAGTGGATACGCGGTAAAACAAGTGTTGTATAATTTGATGAGATCACAACAGTGATACATATTAGAATACATATGCAAATACAGGCCGATTCTTTCGTTTCATATACAAACGGGTTTATCATTTTCTGGCTTCTGTCCATGAAACGAATGAGTAATGTTTAATTGAATTATTATTGTACGTTTTCTCATATATATATATATATATATATATGAGTCGAGGAATTATATTGTGAATATATATATATATATACATTCACAAGATATTTCCTCGACTTATATATATATATATATATATATTGGCGATCACGGTATACACTGCTGATGCCACCTATAAGGTTAAAACAGCTGTCTAGTGTTTCTGTATGTCTTGCTTATGTGTTTGCAAGAATTATTATTGTTTAATAGCAATACTTGAAACTCTTTAACTGTGTGCCTAAATTGAATTATTGGTATTACATAACAATACTTGAAACAATTTGACTGTGTGCAAATGAAGGAAAAGTGTTAAATAGAATTATTAGTATCAAATAACAAAGCTTAAAACCATTTAACTGTGTGCAAATAAAACTAATACTCTGAGTAATTATTAAACAACTTTGTTTAAATAAGTGATTAATACTTAGTAGAATTATTTGTGTTATATAGCAATACTTAAAACCATTTAGCAAATAAGATCTGGTTTATTTGAAAAAAGACTATACCTACAGGTTATTTGCTTGCAATTCATATATTCACACACACACACACACACACATATATATATATATATATATATATATATAATGTAATTAGAAGAAAACTCAAACCTGCTTAAATTGTCATTATAAATTCATTTTAACCTTAAATCAAACGTATGAAGTTATCTGATGAGACGAAGTGTATAACGATATTCTTAGCCGAAATAAATTTTTAATGACAATTTAACCAGGTTTTAGTTTTCTTCTTATTGCATTGTATATGTTCTCTATGTACGTTTTATTATATAAACCCGGAAAGGGAATATATAACGACAGCCAATCATTGTGCACTCCTATAGATTTATATGAAATTCTTCCGATATTTGTTGTATTATTTGGTGATGTCAGATATAATAATACAGATACATATACAAATTCATATGCAAATATCGGCGGACTATGTTCTTTCAGATATGAACGGGTTTATAAATTCCGGTCTATGGCGACACGAGGAGAGAGACACAATTCTTAAAAACCTATTCTAACCATACTATGTTTACGCGCGGTGTATTTTGTAATGTTTAGGATCTCAGTTCATGTCTGCCGGTCGAGATCCAACTGACGTCTTTTCAAAATCCTCAAATTCTCAGGACCATCTTTTCTTGGCATGATGTCATCCAAACTCCAGCCCTATTTCTTGTCTGGGGTTTATCATGACCAATGGTGATTGTCATATCCTTTCCACATGAGCGTAAAACTGCACCAAATGACTATGCACCTGGACTAAGAGACTCGAATAGTTCAAAGCCTTACCAAACTGAATGATGATATATAATGAACAATAAATGATTAATATAAAAAAAATAATTCCTTGACTATTTATCAAAACCACCAACCAACCAACCAACCAACCAATATATTCTTCGGTCTTCCTTAAATTTTTTTGCTTTTGTAAAGATAAAATAGAAATAATAGAGTATGTTAGAGCGCATTGAAGAGAGGAACATGGCAATGCCTTCAAGCCGGGGTGGCGGATATAGTGAGTACTGTCAATATAAAACCTTACAGTCAGCCGTGTAGCCATTCACACGTCGAACAAAAAAAATTAGAACAATAAAAAAGAAGAAAAAAGAAAAGAAAAGAAAAGAACAACAGATTTGAGACAGCAAAAGATAAGTTACTTTTCGGCAATCTGTGTATATATATAGCTGTCGTAAGAGCCATGTGAAAACCCCTACAGCTACCAAAAAAATGCTGATTTATCGCTGATCATCGTCTTCACTGCTTTGAGACCCCTCTCTGAGTGACTTCTCTGGTCAACGTGTTAACTTTCATAGACCCCGTTCTATTTCTGACTTGTCATCGTTTTCACTGCTCGCCGTTCGGACCCTGGTTGTTCGTGACCCTTCTCTACTAACGGTGCAACTCTGGCTGGCCGTGACCCTTCTCTGCCAACGAGGCCATTCTGACTGCCGTGACCATTTTCTGGCAACGGGGCAATTCTGATTGCCATGACCCTTCTTTGTCAACGTGGCCATTCTGACTGGCCGTGAACCTACTCTGCCAACGGGGCGACTCTGACTGGCGTAACCATTCTCTGCCAACGGGGCAATTCTGACTGCCGTAACTCTTCTCTTCCAACGAGGCAATTATTACTGCTGTGAACCTTCTCTGTCAACGGGGCAATTCTGATTGTTGTGACCCTTCTCTATCAGCAGGGCCATTCTGACTAGCCGTAACCCTTCTCTTCTAACGGGGCAATTATTACTGCCGTGACCCTTCTCTGCCAACGGGACCATTCTCACTGCCGTAACCCTTCTCTTCCAACGGGGCAATTATTACTGACGCGACCCTTCTCTGCCAACTAAGCAACTCTGACAAACCAAAGTGCCTTGGTCTTTTCCAACCCCACTTCATTCTCGGATCTTCATGCAGATTTACGTGGGCAGAACTCTTTGTCTATTTTCGCACCTAGACCACACACGCATATCTACAAAAAGAAATCTCTGAAACAATGTGGCGTCTAGATGCTGAAGATAAAATCCTTTGTTTCGAATATCTATCCGAAATCACACACACACACACACACACACACACACACACACACATATATATATATATATACTCGAATGCACATTATTGTGCCACAGGAGATAACAAAGAGGCAGGAATAGATATCGATTTCATCTTTCGGCTTGGATTCGCTTGATGGCATATCAAACTTTGGAGGTTATTTAATGCCAAATTTATTTTCATACAAATAATCAGTTCTATTTCATTCAATTCATTTTAGCATGAGCACACAGTTTAACTGTCAAAATATTTTTAAGCTATGCAGTTTAGTGAAACAGTTCTATCTTAAACAATTCAGTTTAGCATAAGTATAGTTTTTGTCCACTCTCAGTTAAATGTCAAAACAGTTCTATTTCAAACAATTCAGTTTAGCATAACTTTGAAGTTTAAACGTCCAAACGTTTTTATTTCAAGTAATTTAGTTAAGCAAAAGAACGCAGTTTAGTTTTATTTTACCCATAGATAGGACTCTATCAGGTGCTACCACTCAGTGGATCAGGAAGCGATTGCAATGAAGGGTACTCTGCATTACCCAAAGCTCCAGCATAACTGGAGGCTCACCATCAGATTGTTTAGTGCTATACAGGGTGGAACGATAAAATTGTCGCCCTAGAAAAGACGACATGATTCCATTTCCGTTTAGTGAAAACCGGTTTTCTTTTTTTTTTGCAGATCATCTACTAGTTGGCTAGTTGTGTACAAATCCCAAGAGCAATAGGAGACTTCTATCATGTCTGAAAGTGACACAATGTTCAACGAGCGAGATCGGAGATGCGCCACTGCACAAATCATGCTTTCTAACGATCCAAGTTATGACAACTGGACCACTGCCAGCACCCGCAAAATGCAAATGCGGACGGTTGAACGCTTGAGGGCACAGTTCAACGTATCGGACGACCCTTTGAAGGTGGTGGAGCGGAGGTTTCAAGTGAGGGCCACATCATGCCACCATACATCTTCAAAGTCGGCTTGAAAGTTCACACCAAAGTGTACCTAGATGTGCTGAAGAGTGTGGTGATCCCCTGATGCAATCATGCGGCCGGTGGCAGACCCTGGGTGTGGCAGAAGGACTCGGCGCCGGACCACAAGTCCAAAAAGACTCAGACTTGGCTTCAGAAGGAGTGCTACGACTTTGTACCCTTCTCTCACTGGCCCCCTCCTCCCCCGACCTCAACCCACTGAACTACATCGTTTGGTCATACGTCGAGAACATCACCAACATGACCTCCCACAACACTAAAGCCAGCCTGATCGCCGCCATCCGCCGAGTATTCGCCGAGATCCCGCTGGCGCTTGTGAAAAAGGCATGCTCCCAGTAACGGATCCGTGTCGAGGCGGTGACTGAGGCTTAAGGCGGCTACATTGAATAGATATCAGCTCTATTACATAATCAAGTGACCTGAATTGATTTTTTCAATAAGAGTTTTAAAATAATGCTGTAGTGTTCTTTTCTTTAGGACGACAATTTTATCGTTTCACCCTGTACCTTGGACACTCATCGGGGAGTGGTCTTACTCCTCTGCAGAGGAGCAGTCGGTGTATTCTACTGTCCCAAACAACTCGGCAAAGTTTTGGTTTGTTTCTTTGTTTAACAGCATGTGAAACGTCGTGGGTTATCAAATATAAAATCAATCCTTATTGAAGAACGGCAGGGGTAGTATTAAACTAATAGCAAGGAGCATAAGGGGGTTCATGCCTTTCTGAAGGGTATTAGTCCGAAAGTGAACGTAATAGCACGGCAGGAATTCGAACTCACTTACTCTTTTTTCGCACCTTCGTCATTATGTCACTGGTACTCACCAAAATTAGTTTGAAAAGCGATGGACTCCGTAATCGTAGGAAGTGAGTTCGAACTCCAGTCGCGCTATTACAATCACTTTCGGACAAATACCCCCGGGAAAGGTATGAACCCCCTTAGCCTCCCAGCTATGGGTTAAATAGCATCACTGGTGTTCTTCTTGGCTTTGGCATTAAATAACCTGCTAAGGTTGATATGCCATAAGACAAAGAAAACCTAAACCATACGAAATTTGTTTGAAAATAATTCAAAAGAAATTGGTGGAATATTGGATAATATTTAGCCAACTAATTCATGATAGAAGAAAATATCATATGACCTGTATGCACATGGAGACTAAAATAGGATTACTAGAGGTTCCTACCAGCGTAATGTATACTATTTGGTGGGTAGTTTAGTTGAATGCTAAAAAGTGCAGCCGAATAGAATGTGAAATCATCTTGCATATTTTAGTGAAAGTTTTAAAAAGTAAAAACTCAAAATATCGATCGTGCAGAAGAAAGGAGGCCATGTTTGTTGGAAATATGCACAAAACAAAAAGAAAAGAAAAAGAGAAGAAAAACATTTTTGAAATATCTGCGTCACTTGTCATCTTTTTGAATCTGCAAACAACGGAAAGGAAAAGTATAAAAATATATGAATATATTTTTAGAGATTCTGTACAGCCTTCTTTCTTTCCTTCTCTCTCTCTCTCTCTCTCTCTCTATATATATATATATATATATATATGTGGGTATGTGTGTATACATATAGATATTCATTTTAGATACATGCGTGTTTTATATGTACATATATATGTATATGTGCGTATATATATATATATATATATATATATATATATATATATATAACATGCCCCCCACACACACTTATATAAATATATATATGAAAACACTGGTACCTAAAAATATACACATGTATATATGTATATATATATGTATACATGTACAAATTCTTTAGGTTTATGTGTGTTTATCTACGTGCATATATATGTATATGTGCGTATATGTATGTGTATACATATGTATGCATATATGTAAGTATATATGTATATATTTTTCATTATATGACATATAATACGAAATCAATTTTTACAAAACATAATAATACCATAATTATCAATTAAAAGAATTCTCTTGAAGGTTATTTTTAATTAGTTTGGTTTTATTTTATGGCATATCAACCATTGTTGGTTACTTTATGCCAAATCCTGTTTTTATATATATATATATATTAAATATACGATTTGAAAAAACATTGAGTAGATATACGCAGGCAAATGATCAAACAGTTCTATATAAATGTAACATAAGTCAACAAATGTAAATCGTTCAAAGTATTACTCTGCATCACTAACAATTCACTTAAACATTAGTTGTTTGTTTATACACAGTTAAACGATCAATTTCTTCTACTCCTAATAATTGCGTAAGTTAATTGTGGTCACTCAGTTTAACTGTCAAACAGTTCATTGCGACCCATACATAGGAGTCTATTAGGCGTTACCACTCCGGGTCAGTGAACCTGGGACATGACGGTAACGGTCTTGGCAGTCGTCGTTCGTGCACTTATAACAGTCTTCAAAATCTTTGAAAATTAGAGGAACTATATATCCGAGAAAGAATCTAGACTGTTCAGATAATTCACTGTTATGATTAGCTAGAATTCAGAGAAGAGTCAAGAAGACCCAAAGAGACTTGGTGTCACTCAGTTTAAACTGGTCTGAAAAATCTATTAGGAATATATATATATATATATATATATATATATATATATATATATATATATATATTGATATGAGAATAGGAAAGCAATACGAAAAGACAAATTGACATGTTTTGCTTTGGAGGAGACTTCTTTAGAAATTTTTTTTCGATAAAAAGAAGTCTATCCAGGACAAGGGGAGCTTGTCACGTATCAACTTTGTTTTTGCGAAAATAAAATTTAATTTTTGAAGAAGCTGTCATAATAGCGAAAAATGTCAATTAGGTTTCCCGTACTGTCTTTATTTTCTCAAACCGTTGGATTATATCACAGACACACGTGCATGCACAAATGTGTGTGCGAGCAAACACACACACAATATCTTTGCCCAGTCAGCTGGGGCTGTAAAATACACTGACTGCACCTCTGCAGAGGGGTAACACCCTCACCGAACGAGTGTCCTGGATATATGACACTAAACAATCTGATGGTGAGGTTCCAGCAGTGCTGGAGCTTTGGGGAATGTGGAGTACCCCTTCATTGCCATCGCTCCCAGGTCCACTCTAGCCCGGAGTGGTAGCACCTGATAGGACCCTATCTATGGGTTAAATAGAACTAACAGCATATTTATGCTGAAATGAATTGAGTAAACTGAATAGCTTGAAATAGAAACGTTTTTGACAATTAAACCGTACTTACCCTTAAACTGCGTGCTTATGCTTAACTGAATTATTTCAAATAGAACTGTTTTTCGACATTAAAACTGTATTTACACTTAACTGAATTATTACACATAACTGCTTGAATAGTTTGAAATGGAAATGTTTTTGACAATTAAACTGTGTACTTATGCTAAACTGAACTGTTTTCACTAGAACAGATTATTTACATAAAAATGGATTTGGCATTGAATAACCTACAAAGGTTGATATGCCATAAAACCAAATAAACCAACCAACCAACACAATATCTATCTATCTATCTATCTATCAAGTCGTTTGAGGTTTGAATGTGTAGATTATTATCTTGGCTTTCTAATGACCTTATCGTCTCGTCATATTATTCAAATTAATATCACTATTACCGATTCATTATTGAAATCTTTTACTCTGACTATAACCATGAATTTCCCGGAAATTCTATGCTTATTCATATTCGGTTTAATGACGTATCATCTTGTTAGCTAATTCAAATCTGACATCACTGAGTTGCCGCTTCGTTATTGGAAACTTGTAAATACGAAAGAAACTACAACTTGATTTGGCGTATATATGATGTGATGCAAACCTTCACAAGTGAGGTGGAGTCTCATTGGGGGCCCCATTCATATGGCCTTGTGCCACATCTAAGTAAAAGGCTTAGTAAACTAGTCCTTACTACGTGAAAGAAAACTAATAAAATCTGGTAGTTATTGTTAGATACTCCAAGCCCAACTAGGAAATAAATAATAAAACCTTGGAGCCGAAAAAGTGGCTTATGAAGGCTTTATTGGTGTTTTATTTTTGTTTTGGCAGCAACATGTGTATATTATATCATTATACATGCCGGGATAGTCTCAGTCACCCAGAAAGATTAAATTAAACATTACTTTATAGGGAATATTGCGATATAATAAATAAAACTATATACTAAATTTTACGATATTCTAAACATTACAATATTCTAAATATTACTATAATGAATATTATATACAAAAAAGGTTTTTAAATTTCCATTTCAGTTTTGTATATAAAAGTTTTTTTGGCTAAAGGTTATCTATAATGGTCAGCCCAGTCGGCTGGAGCGGTAAAATATCCCTGCTACATCTTTGCAGTACCGTATGATGCCCCACAAACGAATCTCCTGGATATGACATTAAATAATCACATGGTGAGATTTCCGTAATGCTTGAGCTGTGGGGAATGTGGAGTACCCCTTCAATGCCATTGCTCCGAGGCCTACTCAGGTCCGGAATGGTAGCACCCGATAGGGTTTTATCTTCGGGTCAAACAGAAGTGTTTAATATCTAAACTGTGAAAGTCAACACCAAAGTGTACCTGGATGTGCTGAAGAGTGCAGGGATCCCCTGGTGCAATCATGTGGCCGGTGGCAGACTCTGAGTTTGGCAGCAGGACTCGGCACCGGCCCACAAGTCCAAAGAGACCCATCCTTGGCTTCAGAAGGAGTACTACGACTTGTACCCTTCTCTCACTGGCCCCACTCCCCTGTCCTGAACCCACTGGACTACTTCGTTTGGTCATACGTCGAGAACATCACCAGCATGACCTCTCACAACACCAAAGCCAGCCTGATTATCGCCATCCGCCGAGTATTCGCCGAACTCCCGCCGGCGCTTGTGGAAAAGGCATGCTCCCAGTATCTGATCGGTATCGAGGCGGTGATTGAGGCTGAAGGCGGCTACATTGAATAAATGTCAGCTCTACTGCATAATCAAGTTACCTTAATTGATTTTTTCCATAAAGGTTTTAAAATAAAGCAGTATTGTTCTTTTCTTTAGGACGACAATTTTATCGTTCCAGCCTCTACATTACCGTATTTCTGATATGGACTTTCACTCTGATCAGATAGGATCGACGATTGACAGTGAGAATGTATGAACATTGATCAGTTTATTATTAATCAGGTTTGCCAACCAGAAAAATAAGCTATTCGTCCCATTATTTTTTAGACGCTATGTATTAATCTTTTTTTTCTAAGGAGGGTGCCAAAAAGGAATATGTATATAGAAGCGGGTTTTGGACGAGGTTCAAAATAGCTTGTCCGAAAATCAAGTCAAACAGCAAATATGGCACTGCTTTCTCTTTGTGTCACTTAAGCTGATAAAGAGTAAAAAAAAATTTACAAATGGCGACTGGCCAAATAAGCTAGAATGTCTACAGTTAATCATGATTCGGAAGTTATTTCTACTGGGAGTTAATAACCTGAAAATGAGAAGAACCCCGGGGGTGTAGTGGCTAACGTGCTAGACTGTGACATGGTAGGAAACAAGTTCAAACTCTGCCTCCGCTATTAAGTTTGCTTTCGGTCTAATACCCTTGGGAAAGGGATGAAGCCCCTTATAACCACAGCTATGGATTAAATA
Source organism: Sepioteuthis lessoniana (assembly GCA_963585895.1). NCBI lineage: Eukaryota > Metazoa > Mollusca > Cephalopoda > Myopsida > Loliginidae > Sepioteuthis > Sepioteuthis lessoniana. The sequence goes on along the minus strand of OY757927.1, from coordinate 19,662,072 downwards.
GTTCAACTGCTCTATTTCTGCAAGGATGACTTTGATATTAAATTGCCTCTGAAGGTTGATATGCCATTAAATCAAGAAAACAAACCCAGTCTAAAGAAACCTGAAAAAATGGTCCAGTCGGCAGTGGCTCTCGAATGAGCCGACGGCATATCTGAAGAGAGGTCATAAAACCCATCCAAACGAACAAAAAAAAAAAAACCCGGAAAAAATGACTCTGGTTGCAATTTCATAATTTTGCATTTTGTCCCAAACTATTAATAATTCACGACTCTTGATCAGAATGTGTCGGAACCTGATACTATTCAGTCCTCAATATTGACACTTTAAAATAAATTGATTAGTTGAGCAAAAGTACTCGTAAAAATTTTACATGAAAAGAGAATATTAAGTCTCGATGGTTTTTAATCAAATTATTGATATCGTTTATGCTATTTGGACGTAAATATATCTTGTGAATAGAATATTAAAGTCTGATAGTCATTGTTAATCTTTGGGGGATGTTTCTAATCAAGCCATGGAATTTTCCCAGGTCTAAATCGTAGATTAGTGAAAAAGATACAAGCGTTGTTGTTTGATAAGAATCTATTTTTAGGAATCTAATGTGTCTGACTTTCAAAAAAGGGTAATTTATTTATTCATACTTTTAGTTTTAAATCTGATTTTCTTAATTGTGTAACATATTCAAGATAGGACCAAGATATGAATATGTGAAACATACTTACGGAACCCGAAATACGCGAAACACTGACGACTCTCTTGGTTCAGGTACGCAACTTTTATTACCTTCTTGACTTTTACGTATTTGACACGAGGAGAGAGAGACACAATTTTTACTATGCTGACTGTTTCATCTGACCCAGCAACCGCGTGTGCGCACCCCGCAGCAAACAACTAGACTGGCCTCGTCCAGACTCAAATCCCAATTCGTCCCGTCTAAGTCCATCTGGTTTTCTTCAAAATCACTAAGAATCCCAGCCCATTGCTTCCGGGCATGACGTCATTCACATCCCCAGTCCATCTGGGGTTTTTATTGTGACATCTGTGATTGTCATATCCTCCCCGCGCGCGCGTGATAACCTGCATTAATGTCTGCACCTACCCAAGCACTAAGCCGAAAGGTTCTAAGCCTAACTAAACCGAAAGATAAGATATGTAAAACGAAAAATGAAAATATATTTAAAAAAATCCTTCCGCAATTATATAATATAACTTGTGAATAAAACATTAAAGTGTTATTGTCATTGTTAATCTTTGGGTATCTTTAAAATCAAGGCATGCAATTTTCCCAGGTCTAACTCGTAGATGAGTGAAAAAGTTATAAGCGTTGTTGATTGATAATAATCTATTTTTAAAAATCTAAAGTGTCTGACTTTCAAAAAGGGTTATTTATTTATTCATACTTCTAGTTTTAAATTTGATTTTTTTAATAGCATATCAACATCCGTGGGTTATTTAATGCCAAAGCCATCCTTTCACAGGATAATCGTCATCCTGTTGTGTGTATATGTATATATGTGTGTGTGTGTATATGTGAAGTATATATATCACTGTATGTGTATTTATATACGTGTATGAATGTATGAAAGTGTATATATATATAGATATATATATATGTATGTGCATGTATATAAGTTTCTTTTTCTAATGGAAAATCAAACTTTCTGGAGTATTTCATGCTTAAGCCATCCTTGTAGAAGAACAATATTGGTACTAGTGTGTATGAAAATATGTGTATACATATCTGTGTGTATATATGAGTATATGTATATGTATATGAGCATATGTGTATGTGCTTGCGCATGTACGAGGATCATTAAATAAGTTTCCAGACTTTTTTCGTATGGGCACTTTTATTGATAGTATACACATGAAACTCTAGTCCCCTTCGAAGTAATCTCCTCCAGCTGCAATGCACTTGTTGTACCGTTCCAACAGCTTCTGGAAGGCCTCTTGTGTGCGCATGTCAATGACCTTCGTCACAGCCTCTTTCATCTCCTCAATTGTCTCATAACAACAGCCTCTGAGGTTAGGGAATAACCAAAAGTCACAGGGAGGATGTTCTGGACATTAGGGAGGCTGAGGAACTGTGTTGATGCCCATCTTGGTCAAATAGTCTGTGACAAGGATATTGTTGTGGACTAGTGTATTGTTCTGGTGGAAATGCCACTGACCCGCTTTGAAGAGTGCTAGCCTCTTCCCAAGGAATCTCTTCCTGAACTCCCTTAAATAGTAACCCTAACCCTAACCCTTTGGCCAATCAACTCTGGTGTATTGACTCCCTTACTCGTTCCACATCTCTCATCATCCCTCACAGACTCCTTGCCTTCCTTGAATCTCTTATGCCACTTAGAAACTGATGCTCGATTCATGCAAAATGGTTTAAAATCAGTCTGAAGCATTCCATACGTTTCTGTGGCATTTTTTCCAAGTTTAAAAAAGAATTTTATTGCATATCGTTCTTCAAAAGTGTCCTCATGTCCAGATTGCATTTTTGAAATTCACCAGCTGTGACAATCAGGCTTTAGTAGGGTGTATTCCAATTGTTGCTGTAGCTGTGTATTTGAACGTGAAATCATAAAAATTGGTCAGTCATCTCACAAGATGTATAGCAATACAATACTGAATTTTCAACAGTCATCGACCATTTTAAATGCCTGTACAAAAAAGGTCTGGAAACTTATTGAATGCACCACGTATATCGTTTTCGGGTTTTTGTTTTGAGGCAAATCAACGTTCATGGGTTATTTCATGCCAAATCCATCCTTGTAGAAGAACAGTTGTGGTACTATTGAATCTATTGCTGGGGTTGACATATCAACATTTCTGGGTAATTTAATGCCAAAACTATCCTTGTCGAAGAATTGTAGTGATACTATTGATCACATTGTTGGCATTGGTATATCAACCTTTGTGGGTTATTTAATGTCATCCTTGTAGAAGAACAGTAGTGGTACTATCGATTCCATACTTCAGATTAGTTTATCAACCTTCGTGGGTTAATCAATGCAGAAAAACACCATTGTAGAAGAACGGTATGGTTTTATTGAATCTATAGTTGGTATATTAAACTTCGTGGGTTATTAAATGATAAAACTATCCTCGTAGAAGAACAGTCATTGGACTATTTTACCCTTTTCCGAGGGGTGGATAAAAGGTTCATATTATTTTCCAAGAATAATAATCCGAAAGAGAATGTAATAGCTCTGGTGGAGTTTGAACTCACTCACTTCGATGTAATAGTCCATCGCGTCATCCATATGCCAGCGGGACTCTGCAATTTATTTTTTGTTCTCCTGTCGTTTATCTAACTATTCTCAAGTGATATATATATATATATATATATATATATATATATATATATATTGTCTTCGAAAATAGAACTTGATCACGGTCCTAGGGACTTTACAGCCTGCAGATGTTTGTAACATCTGTACTAGGATGTTTGCCGAACACCGAACTTGTAATCTCAGGACAGCAATCTTTCATGTGTTTTTGTGTGTATAAACGACACAGTTTTATTTTACATTCTCTCTCTCTCTCTCTCTCTCGTTCCACACACACACACACACACACACATACATACATACATACATACATATACACACACACACATATATATATATATATATATATAACAATTTTTTAGAAAATATATTATTCATTAACTATTATTCATTAACTATTATTCATTAACTATTATTCATTAAGTAAACTGTGAGTATCGCTGATGTTTAGAATATATTTCTCTGAGTATATTTTTCATTGGCCGTGGGTCTTACCCCTCTGCAGAGATGCAGTCAGTGTATTCTACAGCCCCAGCAGACTGGGCTGAGATATATTTGTGTAATACCCAGAATACTCATTGTGTGGGGGTCTTACCTCTCTGCAGAGATGCGGTCGGTGTATTCTACTGCCCCAACCGACTGGGATGAGATGGATTTGTGTAATATCCAGAATACTCATTGGGCGAGGTCATACCTCTCTGCAGAGATGAAGTCGGTGTATTCTACGACCCCAGCCGACTGGACTGAAATAGATTGAGTAATATCCAGAATTTTCATTAGACGGAGGTCATACCTCTCTGAAGAGTTGCAGTCGGTGTATTCTACAGCCCCAGCCGACTTGGCTGAGATAGATTTATGTAATATCCCGAATATTCATTGGCCAGGGGTTTTACCTGTCTGCAGAGATGAAGTCGGTGTATTCTACAGCCTCAGCCGACTTGGCCGAGTTAGATTTGTGTAATATCCCGAATATTCATTGGCCAGGGGGTCTTACGCCTCTGCAGAGATACAGTCGGTGTATTCTACAGCCCCAGCCGAGTGTGCTGATATAGATTGAGTAATATCCTGGATACTATGGTGTGGGGTCTTACAGCTCTGCAGAGATACAGTCGGTGTATTCTACAGCCCCAGCCGAGTGTGCTGAGATAGATTGAGTAATATCCTGGATACTATGGTGTGGGGTCTTACAGCTCTGCAGAGATGCAGTCAGTGTATTCTACAGCCCCAGCCGAGTGTGCTGAGATAGATTGAGTAATATCCTGGATACTATGGTGTGGGGTCTTACAGCTCTGCAGAGATGCAGTCAGTGTATTCTACAGCCCCAGCCGAGTGTGCTGAGATAGATTGAGTAATATCCTGGATACTATGGTGTGGGGTCTTACAGCTCTGCAGAGATGCAGTCAGTGTATTCTACAGCCCCAGCCGAGTGTGCAGAGATAGATTGAGTAATATCCTGGATACTGTGGTGTGGGGTCTTACAGCTCTGCAGAGATGTAGTCAGTGTATTCTACAGCCCCAGCCTAGTGTGCTGATATAGATTGAGTAATATCCTGGATACTATGGTGTGGGGTCTTACAGCTCTGCAGAGATGCAGTCAGTGTATTCTACAGCCCCAGCCTAGTGTGCTGATATAGATTGAGTAATATCCTGGATACTATGGTGTGGGGTCTTACAGCTCTGCAGAGATGCAGTCAGTGTATTCTACAGCCCCAGCCGAGTGTGCTGAGTTTGCTTAGGTTTTATTGCATATCAACTGTTGCAAGCAATTTAATGCTAAATGTTCTTTATACATATAGGATTTGTAAACGCATAGTTTGTAAATAGCATTTTTAGACAAACTCCTGATTGTTTGCTTACATAAAGTCAAATTGTTATGCATATGATTTGTAAGTCAATAGTTGGTAGATAACATTCAATTTAAATGAGTCAGTGCTCATAGTTCCACGTATTCTAACACGAATTGTTCCACTCAGAATCTATTATTTGTTTAGACTAAAATGTTTTCAAATATCGAAGATAAATCGATTTATTTGCACACAGTTAAATAGTTTCAATATATAACGCTAATAATTCAATTTAGGCAGAGAGTTAAAAGTTTCAAGTATTGCAAATCAACACTAATAATTCTATTTAAAATTATATTTGTTTGGACTGAAATGCTTTCATATATTTCTATCCAACATAAATAGTTTTACTTGCACACAAGTTAAATGCTTTAAATATACATCATTAATAATTCAATTTAGGCAGAGAGTTAAAAGTTTCAAGTATTGCAAGTCAATACTAATAATTCTATTCAACATTACATTTGTTTGGACTGAAATGATTTCATATATTTCTATCCAACATAAATAGTTTTATTTGGACATAGTTAAAAGGTTTTAATATACAACACTTATAATAGACACACAGTTAAAAGTTTCAAGTATTGCTAATCAACACTAATAATTCTATTCAACATTACATTCGTTTGGACTGAAAGGCTTTAAATATTTCCATCCAACATAGATAGATTTAGTTGCACACAGTTAAATGGTTTCAATATACAACACTAACAATTCAATTCCGGCACTGAGTTAAAAGTTTCAAATATTGCTAATCAACACTAATAACTTTATTCAATATAACCTTTGTACCCAGTTAGATGGTTGCAATTATTGATATGTATCACTAATAATTCGATTTAATGTAAATCATTTGATTGCTCACAATTTAAACGTCAAACCGTTTTATTTGATCCATAGACAGGACCCTATCAGGTGCGACCACTACGGGTCAGAGTTGACTAGGGAGCAATGGCAATCAAGGGGTACTCCACCTTCTCCAAAGTTCTAAAGGTGTGACAATGTCAGATAAAATCGCGAAGCAGAAAAACAAAATCAAATCAAGCAATAAATTAAAAAAAAGGAATAATAGCACCTGTCTATATCTAGAACAGTACTATCTGGAGTATCAGACACTTGCTCAAGTTTTAAAAACATGTACATCTTAGATAAAGAGGGGTGTCAGACTTTTGCCCTTGAAAAGTTTCTCGTGTTTTCCGTATATTGCTAAATGCTAAAATTTCTACCACTATTTTTGGAAAGAAATCTTATCAACATCTCTTCCAGTTGCAATCTGATTCAATTTAAAACACTAAATTTCACCATCTTGCCGAAATTTCCCACGAGGCATATCTTTCTGTTTGGAATTCGAAAATTCTTCACAACAGAAAGAAAAAATAGCACCTTTAATTTTTAATGTTGTTTGGCGTTCTTCTTTAATCATTTTTTTCTTCTCTTAGGTTTGTTGTTCAGTCATTCTAAAACGCCAGTTTCTGCTTTGAACCTTGTGACTTTAATAAAACAAGAAAATTAGTACATTTATTCACTCAAAAACATTTGCAGTTAACTCTAATGATGAGGAAATAACGCGGTTGGTTCTGGAAAGTAATGAGACCTGTTTTCTTTTTTTGTTTTTGTTTTGTTTTGTTTTTTTAATTTTCAGGTTGACAACCAAATTGAAATTTTTGTTAATCTAGTGATCACGTTCAACCAAGCAGTCTTGGATTATTGCAAGTGGATCTGACTGGATGAATCCCGAAGAGAGGACAGTATTTAAGAATAAAGCATCAGAAAAAATTTAAAGGTTAATTCAAGCTTAACTAATTGACTAACCTACAATCTTGATTGAAATTACTGTTTATCTAGAAAACGCGTAGAAATATAAAGCTCGATCATGTCTCAAACAATTCACCTTGTACAGAGAAATCAAGAGCGGTTGATTTTGATGGCACGATAAACCGTTTTTGGTTATTATATAGCGAGAGGTGAGGGAATCGAGTTCATTGTATGATGTTAATTACTTTTAATTCCAGTAGTTTCTTATTTTGGTTTGGTTTGGCTTGGCTTGGTTATATGGCATATCAACTATTGTAGGTTATTTAATGTCAAATCCTCTTTATACATGTATATTAAATATATATGATTTGGTATGGTTGGGTTTTATGGCATATCAAACATTGTAGGTCATTTAATGTCAAATCCTCAAACAAATACATACGTGGTGCATTCAATAAGTTTCCATGCTTTTTGTTCAGGCAATTAAAATTGTTGTAGAATCTTGAAAATTCAGTATGTTATTGCTATATATCTTATGAGATGACTGACCAATTTTTATGATTTCATGTTCAAATAAACAGCTACAGCAGCAATTGGAATACACCCTACTAAAGCCTGATTGTCACAGCTGGTGAATTTCAAAAATATAATCTGGACGTGAGGACACTTTAGAAGAATGATATGCTATAAAATTGCGTTTTAATCTTGGAAAAATGCCACAGAAACGTGGGGAATGCTTCAGACTGCTTTTGGAGTATCTTGCATGAATCGAGCATCAATTTCTGAGTGGCATAAGAGATTCAAGGAAGGCAGGGAGTCTGTGAGGGATGATGAGAGGTGTGGTAGGAGTAAGGAAGTCAAATGATTGGCCAAAGAGTTAGGGTTATGGTTACTGTGTTGAGGTTTTAAGGGAGTTTATGAAGAGATACTGTCGGAGGAGGCCAGCACTCTTCAAATCGGGTCAGTGGCATTTCCACCAGGACAATGCACCAGTCCACAACAATATCATTGTCACAGACTATTTGATCAAGATGGGCATCAAAGCAGTTCCTCAGCCTCCCTAAAGTCCAGACCTTGCTCCCTGTGACTTTTCGTTATTCCCTAAGCTCAGAGGCTGTCGTTATGAGACAATTGAGGAGATGAAAGAGGCTGTGACGAAGGTCATTGACACGCTCACGCATGAAGACTTCTCTGTGGCATTCCAGAAGTTGTTGGAACGGTAGAACAAGTGCATTGCAGCCGGAGGAGATTACCTCGAAGCGAAAATTCTGGAAACTTATTTAATGATTCTCGTATGATTTGTAAACATAATGACAATATTTTTAAACGACATTGAGCTCAGTTTTTACGCACAGTTAAAGGATTGCAAGGGGTTTTATTTATTACTAACAATATGATTTAACATCAGTGATTCGGGTTTTATAAACTGTGACAATTAAACTGTATGAAAACAAATGACTTATGTTAAAGTAAATTGTTTGAAAAAAAACTGTTTAATTATTTAACTGTGTGTAAAAAATGAATAATGTTTAATTGAATAATTAGTGATACATAGCAATAATTGGAACAAATTACCTGTGTGCTAACGAAAGAGTAATGTTGAATAGAATTAGTAAAGCTATTTAGTAATACTTAACACTTTTTAACTGTGTGTCTAAATTGAATTGTTTGCGTTACATAGCGATGCCTGAAACAGTTAAACGTTGTTCGAATAAAAGTATTTATGTTAGCAATATTTGAAAACTTTTAAGTGAGTGCAAACAGAGGATTGATTCAAAATAGAGCTTTTCGGTATTGAATATCTGGAACCATTTAACTGTGTGCAAACAATAACAATCTTTTTAGCAAACCAATTACCTCTGACACATTTCAATATAATATTACCAACAAACAATTGACTTGAAAATCATATATAGATAACCATTTAACTGTACGCAATCAAATGAGCTCTTGTTCGTTTAAAAATAGTATCTATAAACTATACATTTACAAATCATATACAATATGTATAAAAGGGTTTTGGTATTAAATAACATGCAATGGTTGATATGCCATAAAGCTAAACCAAATCATATATATCTGATATATATGTATAAAGAAGATTTGATTTAAATAACCTACAAGAGTTGATATGATGTAAAACCCAACCAAATCAAATCATTTATATTTAATATATATGTATAAAGAGGATATGGCTTTAAATAACCTACAGGAGATGATATGACATAAAAGCCAACCAAATCAAATCATATATTCAATACAAACTTTTAAAGAGGATTCGGCATTAAATAACCTGCAATGGTTGATATGCCATAAAATCAAACCAAATCATATATATCTGATATATATGAATAAATGGGATTTTGCTTTAAATGACCCACAAGAGTTTGTATGACGTAAAACCCAACCAAATCAAAACATATTTAATATATATGTATAAAGAGGATATGGCTTTAAATAACCTACAGGAGATGATATGACATAAAAGCCAACCAAATCAAATCATATATTCAATACAAACTTTTAAAGAGGATTCGGCATTAAATAACCTGCAATGGTTGATATGCCATAAAATCAAACCAAATCATATATATCTGATATATATGAATAAATGGGATTTGGCTTTAAATGACCCACAAGAGTTTATATGACGTAAAACCCAACCAAATCAAAACATTTATATTTAATATATATGTATAAAGAGGATATGGCTTTAAATAACCTACAGGAGATGATATGACATAAAAGCCAACCAAATCAAATCATATATTCAATACAAATGTTTAAATTTTTGGCATTAAATAACCTACTATAGATGCCATTAAATCCGAACAGTTGTGCATTAGTTCAGCATAAATATGTACAATAATGCTGTGCATGAACAAAATATGTAGAGAAAACTATGTCAAGAGATATAAAGGATAGAATGAAAGTTGTGCAATGAAACCTGGACTCTGAAAGAGGGGTTACCTTTACAGAAAATATTGTTTACTTCGAAAACACATAAAAAGACAATCCGAAAAATGAGTTGATAAAAATATTCTTTTCAGTCGATTCTCTTGTTTTTTAGATAATTTTTTCTTGAATTGTACAAGGTGTGTTAAAAAAATAAGAGAATTGAGGATAAAGCTGAATTTACCAAGACAAAAGTAACGAATAAAACAATAATTTAATACAAATCGGTCCCCTCGAGATTTGGTACTCTTAATTTCAACATCTGAAACTCCTCTTTTTAATATTGCAGTGCTGCCATATTTCTTTTGATGTTCTCCACGTCCTCAAATCTTGGCCTTCAGATGACTTACCACTTTAGGGAGCCAAAGAAAGAGTCAAGAAGCAAAGTCTGATGAATTTGAGGCAAGGATTATATATATATATATATATATATATATATATATATATATATATATATATATGCGTGCCTCAAATTCACTCTTACCTTTGTGATATTTCTCTTAAATAATGATTAAGCTGCCTTATATATATATATATATATATATATATATATATATATATATATATATATATATGGCACCTCCCCACTAACGAGTGTCCTCAATATGATATTAAACAATCTGATTTGAGACTTTAGAATTTTGGAGAATATGGATTACCTCTTCAATACCATTAATCTACTCTGTCCCGGAGTAATAGCACCTGATAGGGGCCTGTCAATAAATGAACAGTTTTGAATATAATTTGTGTTAAATAACAATATTTGTTCCCACTTTACGGTTTGAAAACATGATCAATGATAAATAAAATGATTAGAGTTAGATAGCAATAACTGAAACCATTTAAATGCGAACAAACAAGTTAGTAGTATGTAGAACTATTCCTGTCATTTGGGGTACTTGAAACCCTTTTACTGTGTTAAAAAAAAGAGGCTCATCTAAATATATAATTAAAAAATATGTTTACAAATGAGATATATTTCATATATAGGTATAAAGTTCATTTGGGGTTAAAGAATCTACAACAGTTGAGAAGCCATAGACTTGAGTAATATCCAGAATATTAACTGGGCGTGGGTATTACCTCTCTGCAGATATGCAGTCGGTGTATTCTTCAACCTCAGCCGACTGGGCTAAGATAGATTTGTGTAATATCCAGAATACTCATTGGGCGGGGGTCTTACTCCTCAACAGAGATGCAGTTGGGGAAACCCAACCAAATCAAGCCAAACTAATTTAAAGTTTTTTCAAAAGATTGCAGCATGTAGTCTTATTTGTAATTTGTATTGATGTTATATATTGACCCTCGACCGAGTCGTCAATCAAGAGAGGCAGCTGTGTAAAAAAGTGGAAGAAGAGCGGAAGCAGGTGGACGTTAGAAAATAATATAATGAGGTGCCCGGACGGTTTGAGTCAGTCGGAGGATGCCAGCTTGAGAACCAGCTTGCAGACTGAGGACTTAGCGGCCCTCAGTGACCCACGGTTGAGCAACCCCAGCCAAGAAGTGCTGTTATGGTCGAGAGAAGAACTTGGGTCAATACTGCAGTCCGTCCTTGTCACCACTCATCTCTCACACACAACGAACATCAATCCTTTCGAGAATAAAGTGTGAGAGATATATTTTTATAAAGAAGTGTGTTCGCTCGTTCATTGAAGTTCGTAAATTATGTTTGATTATGGTTCCGCTTGTATTTGTATGACGGCTATACAACATTAGATATAATTCGATATATAAGCGTATCGATCGATACTGCTATATGGATGCACTACATGGATGCTAACCAAACGGCTGGAGAAGAAACTTGACGGCAACTACACAAGAATGTTGAGAGCAATATTGAACAAGTCCTGGCGACAACACCCCACGAGACGCCAACTCTACGGCCACCTGCCTCCCATCACGAAAACTATACAGGTCAGACGAGCCAGACACGCCGGACACTGCTGGAGAAGCAAAGACGAGCTCGTAAGTGACGTACTACTATGGACCCCCACATATGACCAAGCAAAAGCAGGACGACCAGCCCGAACTTACATACAGCAGATATGTGAGGACACAGGATGTAACCCAGAAGACCTGCCGGAGGGAAAAGTGTCGAGAGATGGTCAAGGATATCCGTGCTCTCGGCACGACTTGATGATGATGATGATGATGATGATATAAGCGTATTTCAGGTGATAACTCACTCAGATCAGATCTGATCTACGCTTGATGGTGAGAATGTATAAACATTAAAACGTTTTTTAAATCAGAGTTACAACCTGAAAATAAATTACATCAGCCTCATTACTTTCTAGTCACAAACACACTCACACTCTTTTTCTCTCTATCTCTGTCCCTGTCTGTCTGTCTCTTTCTCTCTCTTGTTGAGTCTTTTGTTTTGTCAAAAAGATTATAAACAAAGAGATGGAATTAGGAATATATTCAATAATGGGCGTTGCTTTCTCTTATTTTTTGGCACTTTAGCTGGTAAAATGTGAAAACACGTTTGCAAATGGCTCCTGGCCAAGTAAGCCCTGGATCTCATACTAGCTAGAGTTAATTATCATTCAGCAGGCGTTACAGGAACAAGATACGTATTCTAAAAATGGCAGGTTCAAAATGTCACTTATGTGAGTGGTTTTCCCCCTAAGAATAAGACAAAAAGATCATCAGTCGAAAAATTATTTTGAAAAAGAGTCACGCAGACCCCTTACAATCCTTACTAATTTGATCTTCATCTTTTGCATATTGACTTTTGACTGAGCAGTTATGTTTCAGCAGTGAAAACAGGAAGACAGCGATGCGTGGGTGTAAGCAGCTCACGTGGGTTGACAACTATAAGTAAGTCACGGGGTTGACGACCGGAACAGATGGGTGTAGGTAAGTATATACTCGGGTACCGACGTCAAACGGGCAGTCTCGGTCAGCCAGTTGGAGTCAAAAATAAGTTAGAGCGGAAGCTACTTTGAGAAGCAAGCGTGGCGGGAGGGCAGTAGCCCCAGCGCACTCCGGTCGAGAAGCAGAAGAAATGCTAATGAGGCCCTTAATATGGCACAACGGGGCTAATAAGATATAGGTCAATATAGCAGTCGTCCACCAGTCTGTGTCAGCGACCTTCGCTCCCTGTCTTTCTTTCTCACACTTACAGCCAGTTTCGATCTTTTCGAGAAATTAAGAGAGACATAATTTTGTTAAGAAAGTGTTATCCTCTGTTATAGACTTTATTCCTCATATTCTACAACACATCTGCATTATAGAACGGACGATAGAATCAGCGGTATAATTTTTGTTTGCTTTAACAAGGGATAGACTTCTCAGGGAGAGGTAGATTTTTGTTTTGTGGGTCTTATCTTTGCACTCAAGTGACTTTGACTTGGACGTTTGTGACGATTGACTTAACTTTGCCATGGGGCTAAAAAAATTGTGTCCATTTCAGAGAAGACCAACTTGCTTGCTCTGTTGTGACGTAAGTGCATCTGCAGAAGGAGATGCAGTCAAGGAATGCAACCAACTTCATTGCTAGTTAGAAAATACTTGTTTATTTTTTACTTATTTATCGAGTCTTTGTGAAAACGGCCTGATTTGAATCGTGGTGATCTTTTACTGTGATATTGATACAACTTTATGAATCCTTCTCCTTCGAAGATTTATCTACCAATAAGTTTTATTCTTTCTTTCTTTCTTTCTTTCTTTCTTTCTTTCTTTCTTTCTAATTTTGATTCTTTCTTTTGTTTTCTTTCTTTCTAAGTCTAATTCTTTCTTTCTTTCTTTCTTTCTTTCTTTCTTTCTAAGTCTAATTCTTTCTTTCTTTCTTTTTTTCAACCTTTCTATGTATGACTAATTCTTTCTTTCTTTCTTTCTTTCTTTCTTTCTTTCTAAGTCAAATTCTTTCTTTTTTTTCTTTCTTTCTTTTTTTTCAACCTATCTATCTACGACTAATTCTTTCTTTCTTTCTTTCTTTCTTTCTTTCACTAATTCTTTCTTTCTTTCTCTCTATGACTAATCCTTTCTTTCTTTCTTTCTTTCTTTCTTTCTTTCTTTCTTTCTTTCTTAAGAGCTTTCTTGACCTGTCCCTCGTCATCTGAAAAATATCCACATTTTCAACTTGCTAACGTCAACAAGACTACACCAGATGATTTCAGGGACAGGAAATGTAATTATGAACTTAACACCATTCACGTTACAACCTATCTATCTACGACTAATTCTTTCTTTCTTTCTTTCTTTCTTTCTTTCTTTCGCTAATTCTTTCTTTCTTTCTCTCTATGACTAATCCTTTCTTTCTTTCTTTCTTTCTTTCTTTCTTTCTTTCTTTCTTAAGAGCTTTCTTGACCTGTCCCTCGTCATCTGAAAAATATCCACATTTTCAACTTGCTAACGTCAACAAGACTACACCAGATGATTTCAGGGACAGGAAATGTAATTATGAACTTAACACCATTCACGTTACAACCTATCTATCTACGACTAATTCTTTCTTTCTTTCTTTCTTTCTTTCTTTCTTTCGCTAATTCTTTCTTTCTTTCTCTCTATGACTAATCCTTTCTTTCTTTCTTTCTTTCTTTCTTTCTTTCTTTCTTAAGAGCTTTCTTGACCTGTCCCTCGTCATCTGAAAAATATCCACATTTTCAACTTGCTAACGTCAACAAGACTACACCTAATTATTTCGTAGACAGGTAATGTAATGATGAACTTAACACCATTCACGTTACAACCTATCTATCTACGACTAATTCTTTCTTTCTTTCTTTCTTTCTTTCTTTCTTTCTTTCTTTCTTTCTTTCGCTAATTCTTTCTTTCTTTCTCTCTATGACTAATCCTTTCTTTCTTTCTTTCTTTCTTTCTTTCTTTCTTTCTTAAGAGCTTTCTTGACCTGTCCCTCGTCATCTGAAAAATATCCACATTTTCAACTTGCTAACGTCAACAAGACTACACCAGATTATTTCGTAGACAGGTAATGTAATGATGAACTTAACACCATTCACGTTACAACCTATCTATCTACGACTAATTCTTTCTTTCTTTCTTTCTTTCTTTCTTTCTTTCTTTCTTTCTTTCGCTAATTCTTTCTTTCTTTCTCTCTATGACTAATCCTTTCTTTCTTTCTTTCTTTCTTTCTTTCTTAAGAGCTTTCTTGACCTGTCCCTCGTCATCTGAAAAATATCCACATTTTCAACTTGCTAACGTCAACAAGACTACACCAGATGATTTCAGGGACAGGAAATGTAATGATGAACTTAACACCATTCACGTTACAACCTATCTATCTACGACTAATTCTTTCTTTCTTTCTTTCTTTCTTTCTTTCTTTCTTTCTTTCGCTAATTCTTTCTTTCTTTCTCTCTATGACTAATCCTTTCTTTCTTTCTTTCTTTCTTTCTTTCTTAAGAGCTTTCTTGACCTGTCCCTCGTCATCTGAAAAATATCCACATTTTCAACTTGCTAACGTCAACAAGACTACACCAGATTATTTCGTAGACAGGTAATGTAATGATGAACTTAACACCATTCACGTTACAACCTATCTATCTACGACTAATTCTTTCTTTCTTTCTTTCTTTCTTTCGCTAATTCTTTCTTTCTTTCTCTCTATGACTAATCCTTTCTTTCTTTCTTTCTTTCTTTCTTTCTTTCTTTCTTTCGCTAATTCTTTCTTTCTTTCTCTCTATGACTAATCCTTTCTTTCTTTCCTTCTTTCTTTCTTTCTTTCTTTCTTTCTTTCTTTCGCTAATTCTTTCTTTCTTTCTCTCTATGACTAATTCTTTCTTTCTTTCTTTCTTTCTTTCTTTCTTTCTTTCGCTAATTCTTTCTTTCTTTCTCTCTATGACTAATCCTTTCTTTCTTTCTTTCTTTCTTTCTTTCTTTTGCTAATTCTTTCTTTCTTTCTCTCTATGACTAATCCTTTCTTTCTTCCTTTCTTTCTTTCTCTCTATGACTAATCCTTTCTTTCTTCCTTTCTTTCTTTCTTTCGCTAATTCTTTCTTTCTTTCTCTCTATGACTAATCCTTTCTTTCTTTCTTTCTTTCTTTCTTTCTTTCTTAAGAGCTTTCTTGACCTGTCCCTCGTCATCTGAAAAATATCCACATTTTCAACTTGCTAACGTCAACAAGACTACACCAGATTATTTCGTAGACAGGTAATGTAATGATGAACTTAACACCATTCACGTTACAACAAATTCGGTCTTCATTGAGTACCTCATATTTAAAGTCTTTTTCGAAAGTCATGCTTCTCTTTCAGACTAAAACTCGGGGGAAATGTACGAACTCCTCAGCTCTCGATTAAATAGTATGACTGCTGTCCTTATACCTGAATGATTCCGCCATTAAATAACACAAGAAGACTAATATTTCATTTAAAAAAAACAGCCAATAGAAATAATACTTTGGTAAGAGTAGTTCTCAAATTATTCCTTCTTGGGCATCTCTTTTTCCTAACTTCTTAAATCAACTTTAATTTTTAAAAAATACCGTCTGCACAGATATGTCTTGCCCAATTAGCTGGGGGCTGTAGAATACACCGATTGCATCACTGCAGAGAGGTAAGACCACCACCACAAGTCAGCTGGGGATGTAGAATACACCGACTGCGGCTCTGCTGATTCCCTTAACGAGTGTCCTAGATATGACATTAAACAATATGATGGTGAGGCCTCAGTAATGCAGGAGTTTTAGGGAATATGGAGCACCTCATCATTACCATCACTCCCAGGTTCACTCTGACCTGCAGTGGTAGGATTTTATAGGGTACTATCTGTGAGTCAAATAGAACTAAAGTGTTTAATACGCTAAATTGAATGGCTTGAAATAGAACTGATTATACGTTTAACTCTGTAAACAAAAAAAAAACCTGTACCTATGCTAAATTTAATTGTTTGAAATACAAAATTTTGGTATATTTAACTGAACTTGAAGATATGAATACCTGGAAACGTATAAAATTTTTATCAAAAGGATTAATTCAGCATTAAATGACCCCAAAAAGGTTGAAATGCCGTAAATCAAACAAACAAAAAACTAAACAAAACAAAACAACCCAAACCATTTAACTGTGTACAAAAATGAGTTCAGGTTCATTTAAAAATGTTTTATACAAAATGTGTTAACAAATCGTATACATTTAATATATATGCATAGGGAAAATTTCGCATTAAATAACCTACAATGTTTGATATGCCATAAAACCCAACCGAACCAAATTGTATACGTTTAATATATATGTATAAAAATGGATTCGGCATTAAATAACCTACAATGGTTGATATGCCATAAAACCCAAAAAATCCAAATCCTATATATTTAATATATATGTATAAAAATGGATTTGGCATTAAAAACCAACAATGGTTGATATGCCATAAAACCCAACCATACCAAATCATATATATTTAATATATATGTATAAAGAGGATTTAGCATCAAATAACCTACAATGGTTGATATGCCATAAAACCGAACACAAACAAATCATACATATTTAATATATAATTATAAAGAGAATTTGGCATTAAAGTAGTTGATATGCCATTAAACCAAACAAAACCAGACAAAATCGTATATATATCAAATAAATAAATAAATATATATATATATATATATATATATATATATGGATTTGGCATTAAATAACCTACAATGGTTGATATGCCATAAAACCCAAACAAACCAAATCCTATATATTTAATATATATGTATAAAAATGGATTTGGCATTAAATAACCTACAATCGTTGATATACCATAAAACCCAAACAAACCGAATCCTATATATTTAATATATATGTATAAAGAGTCTTTGGCATTAAATAACCTACAATGGTTGATATGCCATAAAACCCAACCAAAGCGAATCCTATATATTTAATATATATGTATAAAGAGGGTTTGGCATTAAATAACCTACAATGGTTGATATGCCATAAAACCCAAACAAACCAAATTCTATATATTTCTTATATATGTATAAAAATGGATTTGGCATTAAATAACCTACAATGGTTGATATACCATAAAACCCAACCAAAGCACATCGTGCAAGAGTGGGACGACCAGCACGAACTTACATACAGCAGCTATGTGAGGACACGGGATGTAACCCTGAAGACCTGCCGGAGGCGATGAATGATAGGGAGAAATGGCGAGAGACGGTCAGGGATATCCGCGCAGGCGGCGCGACATGATGATGATGAAAGAGGATTTGGCATTAAAAACCAACAATGGTTGATATGCCATAAAACCCAACTAAAGCGAATCCTATATATTTAATATATACGTGTAAAGAGGATTTGGCATTAAAAACCAACAATGGTTGATATGCCATAAAACCCAACCAAAGCGAATCCTATATATTTAATATATACGTGTAAAGAGGATTTGGCATAAAAAACCAACAATGATTGATATGCCATAAAACCCAACCAAAACAAACAGAAACAACTAAATATATCTACATAAAGATTAGATAATGTTAAGTAAATCTTGAAATAGTTACTGAAAGTACCCGCTTTATAATGTATTTCTTACTCTTATTTTTGAAGTCGATTGTAATGTTATGTACTTTATAGACTATTTTAATTGTTCTGCTCGAAAAATAAAACGAAACGGAATAAAAGAAAAAAAAACAAACTGAATGAAATTATACTTTGAAACAATAAGTGTTTATCAAAATAACCGATAAACAATAAATGAATAAACACTCCATGAACAAAAGTTCTATAAATAAATCAATAAACAATAAATGTTTATGAAAATATACTGAAATGTGTGCCATATTAGGAACAGTGAGTTGGTTGGTTGTTCTGTTTAACGCTGAAATAAGTCACTTTGGTTTAGTTTGGTTTAGTTTTATGGCATATCAAACATTGGCCAAATTGGTAGGGTGATTTGTGTTTGGTTTGTTTGTTTTTTTAATGGAATATCAACCTTTATGGAGAATTTAATCCCAAATCCAACCTTGTAGAACATTAGGGGTATTATTTAACGCGTAGCTGGTGGATTATAAGGAGCAAATTTTACTTAAGTTATTTGACAGAAATTGAACGTAATTGTGCGATTGGCTTTCTAACTCGCTTCCTACAATATCATTGTCTTCCAACGTTTGCCCTTACACAACGGGGACTTCCCTGACATTTTGGGTCTTATTAAAAGCAGCAAAATAGATGTAATTAAATATAAAACCAGACTGTTACTTGACTTTACGCCTCTGATCATATGTACAATATCTGTTGTTACTAATGATGAATGAAACCACTTTTTTTATAAAAAATATATATCTTTTTATGACTCTCGAAATGTTATGAAGTTGACTGTAAGTGCAAGAGAGATAGATACGGAGAGACTTGAAGGACTTAGACATTACCATTATGACCCTGATCTTCTAAGTCGGGTTGTGCCATATTCACTGTTTTACACAGTTTTAAACAAACTTTGTTTCCATATTCATATTCAGGGTCCCACTAAGCCCTTCTTTTACTTCTCGGCCGTAGGTACTTAACCAGAGGCTCGCTGTGGACCGCTGCCCCAGCGGTGCGCCCAGCCACTCACTGGCGCTCACAGTGACTAATTGCAAGACTGAGATTCACTGCTACTCTGTAGGTACCTGTGTATATATAATTTCATGACACCCACCTGTTTCTGATTCCATCCACGTGAGATGCTTACACCTACGTGTTGCTGCTTTACTGCTTTACACAGGTGCGTCCTACAATCACTTTGTTTACGCAGCTGGAATATCCGGCTCTGTCAAGGGTCCATAGGCAACATCAAGAACAATATAACATGCTACCCTTCCATTTTCTTATTGCATGAATATATTTTAATTATTCGCATATTCTTGTAATGTAATGGTTACTATTATAGGAAATGACCATTGCAAATCAAGCCATGAGAAAATGGCTGAGCAAATTGGACTCTTTAGTCTTGGTATGACTGTAATATATTAACGTCACTTGTGGGTGTGAATACATCGGATGTTGTTGACAGATAGATTGATAAGGCCGGCGTGATCACCGAAATATCATCATGTTCACAGGTGCTGTGTATCTGTGGATGTTGAGACAGCTGCGTCCGCTCAAGGATAATATCAACAAGGTGATTGCCGAAATGTCACCATGCCCACAGGTGCTGTTAATGCGGTGGATGTTGAAACAGGTACATCCGGTCGAAGATATCGGAATATCACCTTGACCTGTGGACGTGGTTGAATTCGGTGATGGTGGCAGATGCGTACAGAACCGGGCTTGGGCAAGTAACCAATGGGAAGCAGACAACATAACCAATGGAAAGCAAAGAAGTGAGACATAGTCGTAACCATAGTTAACGGAAAAGATGAATTATTGCAGGTCACGTGAGATTTGTAGACTATGTAAGTTCCCGAATTTCGGCTAAAGACAGATGTTAACTGGCTCTTCCGTCTCCCGACAACTCCTTCGTGTGCACAAACTCCCTGCGATTGCTTTCCTGTTCCACACAAGTATCATCGCTAAAATTAAAAATATAATCTTATATTTTTATATACATACGTGTTTCTCGTTGTTAACAATGACACAACATGACAACGAGTCAAGGAGAAAGAAAACTCTGATTTTAAACTTTGCTTAAAATTGACTCCGTATATTAAATATTAATATTAGATATTTTTTGTATAAGTCAAATTTGATAATTCAAATTATATATTACATATTAAAATTGCAGATTAAAATTAAAATATGCAGGTTTACCGGCCGCTCCGGATTGTGCGAAGGGATTTGTGAATCTGCATATTTTAATAACGAGAATTGGGGTTGGCCAAACAAATGAAAGTATTAACTACACGATTTTAGAAGTAATTTATGGAGAGTATACAATGATTCATTATTAGAACAATTTTTTTATTGAAAAGTACTATTTCACCGCAATAAAACTGTTCAGATTATGCGGACAAATTTTGAGAATTCAAAGTGTTCCAAGTTCAAACATTTTATTGTTTGTGGCCACTGAAATGAGGTCACTGAGATGAAGACATTGGGGTGAGCTCTAACTGGCTAAAGGGTCTATTTGAAGTTTATTTTTGAACACACAGGCAGGGAAATGATTTCAATTTGAATATTATTGATTAAAATTTTGGGAAATAACTTTCTAACGCCAGTTAGAGACAATGCTGATCTGAACGAAAAATTATTTTCACTCAGATTTTATGATGGACATTTTAAGAAGATTCTTCAACGTTATAGGTAGTTGATTGGTTAGTTTCGTCAGATTTTCGCAGGTCGAATTTGACATATGAACTCGCCTGGTTTAGTTCTCACGTGAGTTGACGCGAAGTGCCTGAAGGAAAAGGTTGTTAGAATGCTCTTGCGACAATTAAAGCAAGAATTTTACCGAAATCAAATTGTGATTTCAATTCACTGTCATCATTCTAAATGATTTTGTGTTACCATCTGAAGAGTTATAGAAAATGCAAGTCCGGCTTTGAACAAACAGATTCTCCTACAAATGTTACAAGCATGTTATGGCTGTAAAGAGTCAAGCATCACGGGCAATTCCTGTTTCCGAAATGTTCATTTGAAATATATATATATATATATATTGAGAGAGAGAGAGAGAGAGAGAGAGAGAGAGAGAGAGAGAGAGATGTGCAGTGGTGTAATGATTACCGAAGTAGGAAATGAACACGGTGACACGATGACAAGTCCTCGACTAGACTTTTTGTGTTCCACATAGCGCTAATACCTATGAGAAAGGCATGAATTCTATTATTATCCCTCCAACAATGGGGAAATAGTAGAGCAGACTGGATTATTCAACTTTGCTTAGGTAACCAGTCTTTAAGAAGGAAAACTCTAAATTGAAGCCTGCTAAAACCCACTTAAAAATTGACCTTGTGCCACATTTTACTCGTGCGAAGTGGTTGGATAAAAACATACGTATATATATATATGTGTGTGTGTGTGTGTGTGTGTGTGTGTGTCACTTGAGAAATTGTAAATAACTAAGAGGAGGTGTCCGTGGTGTAATGGTTATCGTCGCAGGATATGGACACGGCGACTGATTGCATTTCACATAGCACTAATACCCTTGGGAAAGGTATGAATCCAATTATTCTCCCTCCAGCTATGGGTAAATAGTAGGACAGACTAGATTCTTCAGCCTTGGTGAGGCGACTAGTCTAGGAGAAGGAAAACTCTGAATTCAAACCTGTTAAACTCCGCTTAAAAAATTGACCTTGTGTCATATCCTGCCCAAGCGGAGGGGTTGGGTAAATAGAACTAAGAGGACAAGAGTTAAACTACTTGAGTCTTTATAGTAGTGGTTACAGTTCTGGATTGTGACATCAGGGTAAGCAATTTTTAACTTCCGGGTCGCTTGTACGTTCCCTTTAGGTCTAATACCCTTGATTGGTTGGTTGTTTGGGTTTTATGGCATTTCAACTTTTTCAAACTATTCAATTCATTCAAACAGTTCTAATTCTGCTTAGTATAAGTAAAGATTTCGATCGGAAGGTGTCCGAAAAAGTAACGCTGAGTACATTTCCAAGAACTTGGTTTTTTACGTCCACAGTGGGATAAAATCACTCAATTTCTGCTCTTGTCATCTGATTTGACCTTTCTGAAGTGATATGGTTGCCTTTTAAGACTCGGATGAAAGATGACTTGATGCAATATGAATTATCATATTGCATTTATTTCAAGACACCCTGTACCAAGTAATACCCGTTTTCATTGTGTAATGTTAAGCGATATAAAATAAGATTCTAGCATCTTTGCTTTTGCGTAAATCCTTTTTCCTCAGAATTATTAAGGGTGTACTTTGGAGGTGCCCGTGTTGTAATGGTTATTGTCGTAGGAAATGGACACGGTGACACGAGTTCAAATCCTGGACGAGACTGATCACATAGCACTAATACCCTTGGGAAAGGTATGACCCTAATTATTTCTCCCTCTAGCTATGGGTAGATAGTAGGACAGACTAGGTTTTTCAGCCTTGGTGAGGAAACTAGTTTAGGAGAAAAAAATCTCTGAATTGAAACCTGTTAAACTCCACTAAAAAATTGACCTTGTGTCGTATCCTACCCGAGCGGAGGGGTTTGGTAAATATGATTAAGGGTGTACTTAAGGAAAATCCACATAGTGTTATAGCTAAAGAGCTTGACTACGACATCGTAGTAAGTGAGTTCGAATTTCAGTCTCGCTGTTACATTCACTTTCAGACAAATGCACTTCGGGAAGGTATGAGCACCCTTATTCTTCCCCCACCACCTCAGATCTGGGTTAAATTGTATCTCTGCTGTTCTTCTACACGGATGGCTTTGTCATTAGATATTCCACGAAGGTTGATATGCCATTAAAGAAAGAAAGAGTGTTATAATTTGAGTTCTAAAAGGATTTGATAAACATAATGTTTTGTACTCGGGAATAGGGTATAAAAAATAAGACAAACATGGAATTAGAAAGAAGGATAAAAATATTACAGAAAATACTCAAGAAAATATTACAGAAAACAAGTAAAAGGGCCTAAAAAGATAAGATAAACACGTGCTTAGAAAGAAGAATAAAAATATTATAGAAAATATTATAGAAAACATGTAAAAGAGAAAAATAAAATAAAATATTACAGAAAATGTTACAGAAAACAAGTAATACAAAATCTTCAGTGTGGCTTTTGCTACGTACTTCCCGGGTGGATTTGAGTCAAATGTTATATCTTTACTGGAAAAGTCCCATTATCATATTTACCAACCCCTCCACTCGTGCAGGATATGACACAAGGTCAATTTTTAAGCAGAGTTTAAGAGGTTTGAATTAAGAGTTTTCCTTCTCCTAGACTAGTTGCCTCACCAAGGCTGAAGAAATCAGTCTGCCCTACTATTTACCCATGGCGTGAGGGGGAATAATTGGATTCATACTTTTCCCAAATGTATTAGGGCTATGTGAAATGCAGTCAGTCTCGTTCAGGATTTGAACTCGTGTCGCCGTGTCCAATTCCTGCGATGATTGGGTGCCTCTTTCATATGGCCTTGTGCCACATCTAAGCAAGAAGCTTAGTAAATTTCCAATTCCTGCGATAACCATTACACCACGGGCACCTCCCTACTCTTTTTACTTTATACTTCATCTGTAAATAAAATAGTGAACATGGATAATATTTATTTAAAACTAAAAATGTATATCAAAATTTTTATCACTTAGAACATTTGGACCATTGACCTCATCTTTATCGTTATATCACATTGTTTTGGTCAAAATGTCCTTCAGCCTTCTTCAGATGTTTTATGTCATAGAACCTTAGAAATTGCTTCTGAGGGAAATCATCAGGAGGTTGCAGGTTCAATCCCAACTAAAGGTAAGAATAACAAGGAATACTAGTTGTAACTTAACATTTGTACCCAATCATAGTTAACAGAATTGGAACAGTCAACCTATGTTGATTAATTAAAGGGTTCAGGTCGAGGTTCTGTGTCGGCTCCAGAGTTCGTCATGAAACACCCGAAGAAGGCCAAAGGATATATTGGCTGATGTTGTGGATATAACAATGAAGATAAAGTCAATAGTCGGAATATTGTAAGTGATAAAAAAATAATCTTCATCTCAGAAATTTTAAACCAATATATAAAAATTTCAAACTCTATAGTAACAATTTTTCCATCTAAAAGATACTCATATTACAAATTTTGTACAAAGAACAATAAAAGAATTCCAGTGACGATGTCTCGTCTCGTAAATCTATTATCCTCTCATAAGAAAGAACGGTTTTAGATTCACTGAGCTCTCAGTTTGGCTAAAATGCCTGTCCAATTTAGTGTTTCGGTGTACCCTGTGCAAGAACTGTTTTTGGAAGCAAGTAAGGAAAAATGTGGAAGTTATATATAATCTTAATACAGCATTGCAATCTTATACTCTTCAACAGAATTTCCAGCAACCTAAAAATGATCTTGTAAAGAGGGTTAGAGCCTATGGCTTGTTGCCTCTGTCAGAAGTGATAGAAATCAAAAAGTCCCATTATCATATTTACCAACCCCTCTGCTCGGGCAGGATATGACACAAGGTCAATTTTTTAAGCGGAGTTTAACAGGTTTGAATTAAGAGTTTTCCTTCTCCTAGACTAGTCGTCTCACCAAGGCTGAAGAACCTAGTCTGTCCTACTATTTAACCATGGCGTGAGGGGGGATAATTGGATTCATACTTTTCCCAAATGTATTAGTGCTATGTGAAATGCAATCAGTCTCGTTCAGGATTTGAACTCGTGTCGCCGTGTCCGTTTCCTACGACGATAACCATTACACCTCCACGGGAAGAGTCCATTATGTATCGTCAATAAGTATGATACCCTAACAATGAACTATGTCGAAACTTGGTTAATGGTCTATAGAGATGATTTGTTTATTATGGCGGGGGTTTGTGTATAACCAGCCATATGTTTTAGATTAGCTAATAACATTTAGAATAGGGCAGCAGTTTCGAACTGTACTCTTCCGGAATTGAATTGAGAGTTTTTTTTTGGGGGGGGGTTAAAAGTTAAGAGTGCTTTGAATTTATATAGTGGTGTATCAACATAAACGAGTTATTTAAATCTCTTTTTTGTAAAAGTGATTTTAAGCAATTGTTAGCAAGTAAATATTTTTGTTATTAAAGGAATTTCTAGGGTTCATTCCTCTTCCAGGCAGCGGTCACATCGATACTGCTGTATGGATGCACAACTTGGACGCTAACTAAACGGCTGGAGAAGAAGTTAGACGGCAATTACACAAGAATGTTGCGAGCAATATTGAACAAGTCCTGGCGGCAACAACCCAAAAGGCACAAACTATACGGCCACCTGCCTCCCATCACAAAACTATCCAAGTTAGACGAACCAGACACGCAGGACACTGCTGGAGAAGCAGGGACGAGCTCAAAAGTGATGTAATCTTATGGACCTCCGCATATGGACGGGCAAAAGCAGGATGACTAGCTCGAACATACATTTAGCAGCTATGTGAGGATACGGGATGTAGACCTGAAGACCTACCAGAGGCTATGAACGATAGGGAGAAGTGACAAGACAGGGTCAGGGATATCCGTGCTAGCGGCACGACATGATGATGATGTATGATTTGATGGATTATAAACCCTTCTAAGTTATTTAATGCCAAACTATCTGTGTAATGGCCCAGAAGACTGAGGTTCAATCCCAGGTTGAGTCATACCAAAGACTCAAAAATGGTACTTGATAATCCTTTGCTTAACAGTCAGCATCATAAGGTTAGGATCAGAGATAAAGTGGAGCAATCCCGAGAAAGGAGTTGCGCCCTCCCCCTTACATCGGGGAAGTAGCTCTTGAAAAGGGAGCCTTTGGGTCGTCCTCGACTACGGTCTTCAACGTCACTTAGTCTTACTTATATATATATGTGTGTGTGTGTTCGTGTGATTAATTCGAAACGTTCTAGGCCTTATCTACATTTTAGAAAAGTATTACATATTGACCCCGGCCAAGCTGTCAAAAGAAGAAATGCACTTGTGTAAATAACAGGTGCATCTAGTCGAAGATATCAGGCGGTGACCCTGACTGTCAAGGCGTTGAATTGAGTGCGAATTGTGACGCTCGCAAGAAGTAGCTGGACGTCAAATTATTATATAACTCCGGCGACAGGAAGTTCAGATCAGTTGGAGAAAAGATGCTAGAATGAGAATCATGTCTCAGCAGAGGCTGGGCCCCCAGGCCCACGGTTGCGCAGCCCAAGAGAACGGGAAAGAAAGGCCCTGATTGCTAGAAGAGTTGGGGCGGGGTCAATATGTTGCATTCTTTGTTCGGTTTCCAACTCCCTCTCACACACAACCCTTTCAAAAAAAGTGAGAGGTATATTTTTCAAATCAACTGTGTCCGCTCGTCGTTAATGCGTCGTTATGTTTTTGCATGCATATGTGTTTGTATAGTTGGTTGTGACTATACAACAAAAGTCTCACATCTCTCCCTTTTGTATGGAAAAAGACAGAAATCTGAGTTCGTTTTTATAGTTTTATAAAAATTGGAAGTCTTTTGCCACCACCGAAATAATCAGCTAAATCGTCTTCTTTCTGGTTGAGGCTCCGAACTTTTTGAAGTGTTGTATATTGACCTTCGACCCGGCCAAACATGCCATTCCAAAAACAGCGGAAGTGACACATTCCAATGGCAGTTATGCGAAGAAATCGCGTAGCGGGCTAGGCTGACAATATGGGACACGGTAAAATCCCATGGTACAGTCATGACTGATGCACCGGAAGAGAGTGACCTGTGAACTGGATGTCACTTATTTCCGCTTGATGACGATCAAACATGCCATTCAAAAGATTGAGTGGGCGATTGAACTATTATATAACTCGGCGAGGACAGGAAATCAGTTAGTTTGGAGACTAGTTTGGAGACCAGACCCGTTGGTGACAAGATGTTAGCATCCAGCAGAGAACTGGGCCTCCGGGCCTCCGGTTGAGCAGTCCAAGAGAACGAGAAAGACACAACGTTGATGACCATAAGAGTGGGGGGTCAATATATTGCAGTTCTATACGGTCTCCAGCTCCATCTCACATGAACCCTTTCAAATAAAGTGAGAGGTATATTTTTCTATGAGACTGTGTCACTCGTCTTTATTATTGCGTCAATATGTATTCTGCATGTATATGTGTATATATGCATATTTTTTATATGACTATATAACAGAAGGACTTCAACGTGATTTGGGAGGTTGTATATTTTAGGTAAATATTTTTTTTTATCTTTAAACGGATTGTTAGAGCGCGAGACAAAAGTGAATGGGTAAATTTTGCTTTATGGGCGAATACTTAGTAGATGTCTGTGATATTAAATGTGGCATTAAGTTCTGTAATTAATAAATCGTAATTAATGCCTTGATACTCATTTAAGCCTTAATCGGAACATGATTAACTAAAAGGAAATATTATCCGTACGTCTAAGGCGTTGATTAAGAGGACCGGTCTGGAAATATTATCTTAACAACACTAAAAGATCTTTGTCGGTATCAGTATGTCCTGGCTCTGCAGAATTCGTCCGAAATGAGCAGCTACAGACTAAAGCCACAATTGTACTAAGCTAGTTGGTTTTAATCATTTTAACCGATATAGTCTCCAATTACGCACAATAGAATATCATATTTTCACATTAATTTTATGGCCTAGGGGTTAGAGTGGTCGCCAATTGCCCGGGAGACCTGGGTTCAATCCCAGGTCGAGTCATACCAAAGACTCAAAAAATGGTACTTGATGCCTCCTTGCTTAACACTCAGCATTATAAGGTATGGATCAAGGGTAAAGTAGAGCAATCCAGGGAAGGAGTAGCGCCCTCCCCTACACCTTGGTGTAGTAGCTATCGAAAAGGGAGCCTTCGGGTTACCCTCGACTATGGTCGCCAACTTTACTTTTACTTACATATTTGTGATGTCAATATTCGTTCATATCAGTGGTGTCAATATCTTAAGAACCAATGTATAGATGTTGTGCTAGCCGGTCGGGTAGGGCTGTAAAATACACCGACTGCTCCTCTGCAGAGGGTTAAGTCCTCCTCCCAACCAGTGACGTAAAATCATCTGATGGTGGAGCTTCGGGAAATATGGAATAAACCCTCATTGTCATTACTTCCGGGTCCTTCCTGACCAGGAGTGCGAGTACTTGTTAAAATTCCATCTAGGAATCAGATAGAACGGTTCAATGAGTTACTTTACCAAACAAACGAATAATATTGATTCCTGGTTGTTGGATGGTTGCATTTTATAGTATATCAAACTTTGTATGTTATTTAATCTTACACACACACACACACACACACACACACACATATATATATATATACCGGCCAATTCACCTATGGCCCGGAAGACCGAGGTTAAACCGCAGGTCGAGTCATACCAAATACTCAAAAAATGGTATTTGATTCCTTCTTGCTTGACGCTCAGCATTATAATGTACGTGTCAAGAGTAAATGGGAGTAATCCAGGAAAAGGAGTAGTGTCCTCTCCCACATCCCGGTGTAGTAACTAATGAAAAGGGAGCCTTCGGGTCGCCCTAGGCTACGGTCACCAACTTCACAACTTTACTAATATATATATATATATATATATATATAGTGACAAAAATTATTTCGTGAGTCAGGAATTAACCTACTACAGTTTTGCCTAAGCGGCTCATCAGGGTACCCTGATGAGCCGCTTATGTACCATGATGAGCTGATTAGGTACCCTGATGAGCTGATTAGGGTACTCTGATGAGCTGATTAGGTACCCTAATGAGCCGCTAAGGCGAAACTGTAGTAGGTTAGTTCCTGACTCACGAAATAATTTTTGTCACTATTTAGCTCTACTTAGTATTGAGCACTTCTTGCATTTGTAGCTTAGCAGCATTTTATGGTGTTTTTTTTTCTTTTGACCAATCTGTTGATTTTTTTCAATTGATTTCACAAGGTTGGCTTTTTCTTTTTTTTCCAATATATAGATGTATATTTTTCCCCTAGACTGTGATTCGTTGTATATTTTTATCTTCGAGTTACTTGCGGGGTTTTTCCCTTGCCGTAAGTGCTATTATTCAATAAGTTATTTGATATATATATATATATATATACACGTATGTATACATACAATGTATACATACAATCCAAGGAAAATAGTCTAAGAATTAGACTATCTAGTAATTATCCAAAGGGTTGGAATATCCAGTTACGTGCTCAATGCCAACAGCTATCGAGTGTATAATTAATTTCAGATTAAAAAATACATCGAAACGCAAGTGTAAAAATTATAAAATTAAAAGAAAAAATTCAGATTCGTGGTTTTATTACAAATCTATTTCGAGTCCATAAAATGACCCTCATCAGATGGAGAGAAATAAAAAATACAGTTGGGTATTTGGATATAATTTACGGTTGGTTTATACTTGTTCCGGTGAGAAGAGAATTTTTAAAAAGGTTTTAATGTTTTCAAATTTTTGATTACAAAATCTCTTTAATGGTGGAAATATCATTATATGATATCAAATATAATGTTTATTTATGCTTCTTTCTTTTATTTTGAACCCGTTACCTATAAGTTAAAATAATATTGAATTTTTTTAAAAACAGTAAATACTTAAAAAATTGATAGAGGTGGGAGACTCATTAACAAATTATACATAAAAAAATGAAATTCTAATTTCGTTTTCCCAGTCGGCAGGGGCTGTAGAATACCCTGACTGCACCTCTGCAGAGGGGTAAGACCCCCTCAACGAGTGCCCTGGATATGACACTAAACAGTCTGATGCTGAGGTCCCCGTAATGCTGTTGCCTTGGGTAATACGGAGTACCCTTCATTGCTATTGCTCCCATGTCCACTCTGGCCTGGCGTGGTAACACCTGATAGGGCCCTAACTATGGGTTTAATAGAAATAATGGTATACTTATTCTAAACTGAATTGTTTGACCATTAAAGCCGTACTTACATTTAAACTGCGTGCTTATGCTAAACTGAATTATTTCAAATAGAACTGTTTTAGACATAGAAACTGTATTTATACTAAACTGAATTGTTTAACATCGAACTGTTTTCACATGTAATTGTGTGTAAACAAAATCTGTACTTATACTAAACTGAATTAGCTAAATTGCTTGACTAAACTGAATAGCTAGAAATAGAAAGGTTTTTCACAATTAAACTGTACTTACATTGAAACTGCGTGCTTATGCCTAACTGAATTATTTGAAATTGAACTGCTTTTGACATTGAAACTGTAAGTAAAGTAAAGTTGGCGACCATAGTCGAGGTTAACCCGAAGGCTCCCTTTTCGATAGCTACTACACCAATGTGTAGGGGAGGGCGCTACTCCTTCCCTGGATTGCTCTACTTTACCCTTGATCCGTACCTTATAATGCTGAATGTTAAGCAAGGAGGCATCAAGTACCATTTTTTGAGTCTTTGGTATGACTCGACCTGGGATTGAACCCAGGTCTCCCGGGCCATTGGAGAACACTCTAACCCCTAGGCCAATGTCCGGTGAAACTCTAACCCCTAGGCCAATGTCCGTTGAAACTGTACTTACACTAAACTGAATTGTTTTATATAATTGCTTGAATAGTTTGAAATAGAAATGTTTTTGACAAACTGTGTACTCCTGCTAAACTGAATTGTTTTAAATAGAACTGATTATTTACATAAAAATGGATTTGGCGTTAAATAACCTACAAAGGTTGATATGCCATAAAACCCAACAAACCAAACCAAACCATCTAATTTCGTTGAAAATATTATGGATTATGAAGATTAAATGATGTAATCGGAGCGGTCTAAAGGAAATTAATATTGTAAAATAGCAATGCTTGAAGCCATTTAACTGTGTACGAATACATGAGCTTTAGCTCTTTTTATTCTAATGTTACCTACAAACAATTTGGTTAGTATATATATATATAGTCATCCACAAATATATATATATATATATATAGTCATCCACAAATATATATATATATATATATATATATATCATCATATCGCGCTGGTAGCACGGATATCCCTGACCCTCTCTCGCCACTCCTCCCTATCGTTCATCGCCCTAGGTAGGTCTTCAGGACAACAACCTGTATCCTCACATAGCTGCTGAATGTACGTTCGAGCTGGTCGTCCTGCTTTTGCGCGGCCGTGTGTGGGGATCCATAAGAGTACATCTCTTATGAGTTCATCTCTGCTTCTCCAGCAATGTCCTGCATGTCTGGTTCGTCTAACTTGAATAGTTTTCGTGATAGGGGGCAGGTGGCCGTACCGTTGGTGTCTTGTGGGGTGTTGCTGCCAGGACTTGTTCAGGATTGCACGCAGCATTCTTGTGTAATTGCCATCTAGCTTCTTCTCCAGCCGTTTTGTTAGCGTCCATGTAGTGCATCCGTATAGCAGTATCGATGTGACCGCTGCCTGGAAGAAACTGCGTTTCATTTTATCGGTTAGGCCTGATTTCCATATAATCGATAGCCTATTGATAGCTGTCCATGCTTTCGTTAACCTCGTTTCAATGTCCTTTTCGGTTGATTCGATGTTGCTTCCTAGATACGTGAATTTGTCTACTAGTTCAAGAGGGGTTCCTTCTAGAGTGGAGATGTCCCCCGTTTGGTTATAGCACATATATTCCGTTTTGTGTGCATTAACATAGAGGCCTATGCTTGCTGCTGCTCGTTCCAAACTATGCAGAAGTGTTTCGGCTTAGTCAGGTGTATTTGCCAGTTTGTGAACCAAATAGTTTGTAGGTAACATTATTTTGAAAAGAGCTAAAGCCCTTGTGTTCGCACACAGTTGAATGGCTTCAAGTATAGGAATTAATCATTTGTAATTCCCTTAATCAAGCATTCTTATCTTATGAATTACTGATCATTTGATTGCACAGAATTAAATCGTTTGAATATTGCTATTTAGCACTAATAATTCGATTAAACATTATTCATTCGTTTGCATACGGTTAATTGGTTCCAAGGATTACTATATAATACGTATAATGCAATTTGAGGAGCAGTTAGCTGGGGATGTAGAATATACCGACAGTATCTCTGCAGAGGTTAAGACAGCTCCAACAAGAAGTGTCCCATATATGACACTACACGATCTGAATGGAGAAGCTATAGCCTTGGAGTTTGGGGGAATGTGGAGTATCCAATCA
The DNA here is from genome assembly GCA_963585895.1 of Sepioteuthis lessoniana. Lineage (NCBI taxonomy): Eukaryota > Metazoa > Mollusca > Cephalopoda > Myopsida > Loliginidae > Sepioteuthis > Sepioteuthis lessoniana. Next base: position 19,629,644 of record OY757927.1, on the reverse strand, counting down.
TTGCTGTTGCTCCCTCGTAGACTCTGACCCGGAGTGAGGTTTTATTGAATTGTTGGTGATACATAGTAGAACTTGGAACCATTTAACTCGATGCAAACGAATTAGTAGTGCCTAATAGAATTATTTGTGCTAAATAGAAATACTTGAAACTTTGTATCTGTATGCCTAAATTGAAATATCGGTATTTTATAACAATTGTTGAAAACATTTCACTATGAATAGTTTGGTTTGGTTTGGTTTTATGGCACATCAACCATTGTAGGTTATTTAATGCCAAATCCATTTTATACTTATAAACACTTCTATTTCAAACAATTCAGTTAAGTATAAGCGTTGATTTTTATTTACACACAACTCTGTTAAATGTCACAAGTGTTCTATTTCAAACAATTTAGTTTAGCATAAGTATAGTTTTAATGTCAAAAATCAGTTCTATTTCAAACAGTTCAATTTAGCATATGCACAAAGTTTAAATGTCAAAAACAGTTCTATTTCAAACAATACAGTTTAGTATAAGTATAGTTTTTGCTTACACGCAGTTAAATGTCAAAACAGTTCTATTTCAAACAATTAAGTTTAAGATGAGTACTCAGTTTAGTTTTATTTGATCCATTGATTAGACCCAATAAAGTGCAACCACTTTGGTCTCGAGTGAACCTGGGAGCAATGGCATTGAAGGAGTACTCCGCTTTCTCCAAAGCTCCAGCATTACTGGAGTCTCATTATCATATTGTTTTGGGTCATATCAGGACACTCGCTGGTGAGGTCTTACCCCACTGCAGAGATGCAGTGTATTCAACAGCTCCAGCCGACTGGGCAATGGAGGAATTGTGATCAATGGAATACGTGTTAAATAGCAACACTGGTAAAACTCCACAACAAATCATTATTAGTAAATAGAATTATTCGTTTTAGATAGCAATACTTGAAACCATATAACCGTATGCTAAAAAAATTAGCTCAGGCTTCTTTAAAAATGCAATCAAAATTTCTTTTTACAAATCATATATATTTGATATATATCTATAAATAGGATTTGACATAAAATTACCAGCAATGGTTTATATATCATCATCATCATCATCATCATGCTGTGCCGCTAGCACGGAAATCCCTGAACTTCTCTCGCTACTTCTCCCTATCGTTCATCGCCTCTGGCAGGTCTTCAGGGCGACAGTTCGTATCCTCACATAGCTGCTGCATGTATGTTCGAGCTGGTCGTCCTGCTTTTGCTCGGCCATATGTGGGGATCCATAGGAGTACATCACTTATGAGCTCGTCCCTGCTTCTCCAGCAGTGTCCTGCATGTCTGGTTCGTCTAACTTGGATAGTTTTCGTGATGGGAGGCAACCTAACAAAACAAAACCAAACTAAACCTAACCAAACCAAACCACCTAATTTAATTTGACATCTTTCATTTATTTGATCACAGATTGTTTTAAGTATAGCAAATGATTAAATTCTTCTATCAGACCCGGAGATGTGACCCTTGTATGTATTACCACACATGGACGGAGAGGAGTTTGGAGTTATGGAATTGAAGGAGGATTCCACATTCCCTAAAGCTCCAGGGGTGGAGTCTCACTATCAGATACAGGTTTTTGTCATACCCAGAACACACATTGAGTGGATAACTTATCCATCTTCAGGGATCTAGTCGGCGTATTTAACGGTTCCAGTAGACTAGGCTGAAATACAGAGTGGATAGATGAAATTGTCGTCGGAAAGAAAAACAACACTACAGCTTTATTTTAAAACTTTTATTGAAAAAAATTAGTTCAGGTAACTTGATTATGTTGTAGAGCTGACATCTATTCAATGTAGCTGCCTCGATACGGATCTGGAACTGGGGGCATGCCTTTTCCACAAGCGCCGGCGGGAGCTCGGCGAATGCTCGGCAGATGGCGGCGATCAGGCTGGCTTTGGTGTTGTCGGAGGTCATGTTAGTGATGTTCTCGACGTATGACCAAACGAAGTAGTCCTGCAGGTTTTGATTTGAATGGTTTCAAACAACTTATAATTATAATGGTAATTTTTTGTAAATAATTGAACAGTTGTGTTTGACTGATATGAGCGGGTTATATAACTCTACGTCTGAGAGGACCTGGTAGTAATGACAATGAAAGAGCATTCCATATACCTCAAAGCTCCAACACTGGAGCTTCATCTTCAGATAGTTTTGCTTTGTTTGGTTTGGTTTTATGCCATATCTACCTTTATAGGTTATTCAATGCCAAATCCGGTTTTTTCATATATATTAAATTTTTGATTTGTAAACATAAGTCAACAAAGTTAAATAGTTCCAAGTATTGCCATTTATCACAAAAAAAAATTGATTAAATATCAGTCCATAGATTACGCACAATTAAATGATTAAACACTTCTAGTTCTGATAATAATTCAGCTCATTCGCCTAGAGGGTAGAATGTTCACCTTGTGGTCGGGGATACTTGGGTTCAATCCTAGGCCGCGTTATACCAAAGACTTTTAAAATGGTACTTGATACCTCCTTGCTTAACACTCGGCAATATAAGGTGCGTATCGAGGGTAAAGTGGAGCAATCCCGGGAAAGGAGTAGCGCCCTTCCCTCTAAACTTTGGTGTAGTAGCTATAGAAAAGGGAGCCTTCTGATCACCCTCTACTACGGTCGCCAACCTTTCTTTACTTTTTTTATAACCCGAGATAAAAAACTGCTTGTCATTTGTTGTAATAGGAAAAAGATTGCTTGTCATTTGTCGAGATATGTGTTAAGTCCGGGTAGAGAGAAAAAAATTACAATTCATTCTTTTGAAATCTTAGGCTGCCAACTGCTCACTCTACTACTCTACAACTATCAAGACATCCTTTCAGCGGTGTCTGTAATTAATCTGATCGATGTCCTTTTATTCCTTCCAGCTAAACCCATCTTTGTTTAGGTTTAACACAGCGACTGACCCACGAACCCTCTGCACCCAATTTCAATTGGTTCACAATGAGGTTGCCATCTTTTCCTCCTTCACTAAGCTTCCTCTCGTGAGACTCTGCCATGTTTGCCGCCCAAGGTACCGTTAACTCCCACATAATAACTTGTTTCGTCACATTTGAAACAAGAATCATGTGTGATCTTACCTGTGTTCGAACAATATGATCAGAGAATTTCACCTGCCTATTCAAATCAACGAATAACTCCCAATCCTGGGGCTGTTCTTAGTAGTGATGTCTTTTCTGACAGGAAAAATCGAACATTCCCTCTTGCTTAAACAAAATTGATCCTCCTACTGATAGGCTTCTTTGTACTGGTCCGAAGGCATTTGTCAAATATCTTCGAGATTACCCTCAGTACTTGATTTTGACACCAGCGATAACGCACATCACCCCATGCTTTGGGGTTGCTTCTGAATATGTGTTTGAGAGTTCCTTTCTTTGCACACAACGGGCATTCCATAGTTTTAGCCTTCCCCCTGGTGTGAAGATTTGCAGGGCTCGGTAATGTGTCATAGACAGCTAAGATGAGGAATAGTATCTGGACGAAGTTTGAATTACAAATGTCGACCAGCTAACTTTACTTTTCAAAATACCATCCCTTCGAGTCCAGGCACCCTGTTATCCTAACGAAACCATTTTGCCAAGTTGTAATTCTTCTACACCTGCTTTCGTTCTGGAGGTGGTGTTGACACTCTTCACTCGTGGCTCTTCTGATATCTTTGTTAGTGCTATAGCTAAGTTCAGTGTGGGCTACAGCCACTCTCCCAAACAGAATATTGTGCTTCAATCTTTCTTCTGCGATCCAAGTGAAGGATTTTATCTCCTGTCTGCGCACACTTCTATACAGGCGGTCACTATTTTTGTACCTTAGCCAGATACGGATATACGAAATGGACACAGAATATTCATATATATATACATAGAACATAGGAATCTCGAAACACGAAAAGCACTTACGACTTCTTAGTTCAGGCACGAACCTTTTTATTCCCTTTGAGTTTAAAGGTTCTTCGACATAAGGAGAGAGATACACATTCTTTCTATTCTGGCTTTTTCATCTGCTCTCCACCATCCGTGTGACACCTGACCAAGGCCTCCGCGAGCAAGCGAAAGTCAACCGACTTCTTCCGAGGCAGGACACAACTCAACTCACTGACTTTTTTTCAAAATCCCCCAAATCCTTCGAGCGCGCGCTTCTGGTGTATGACGTCATTCACATCCTCTGGTCAACCTTTCTATCGGATTTTTATTTTGACATCTATGAACGACACATCCTCCCCACGCGCGCGTTATCACCTGCACTCAAGTTTGCACCTAACTAACCCATGTGCTGAGCCGAAAGGTTCTCAGCCTAACTAAACCCAAAGGCATAAAACGAAATCCCTCGGCCATTATATTACACTTTCGGGTTCTCTGGGTTCTTATACATCATCACTTCTCTGTTTTTAATGACCATGTATTCTTCTGTCAGCCTCTTAAATTGAAGATGTTGAGCGTTTGTTGACCCGTATAAAGCAACTCTGTTCAAACTTCACATTAAACCCACCAACCAACGTCAGAAGCTGCTAATCTTCTTTTTTTTATCCATTATTGTTTTAAGTGTAATATCATATATCATAATAATCCATAATGATCTTGGCAAGATAGTAATCAGGTCTATCCAACATTTGAACCTCCCTGGTAAACCCAATTTATCCACCTTCATTTGTAATATAATAGCCGAGGGATTTCGGTTCATGCCTTTGGATTTAGTTAGGCTGAGAAACTTTCGGCGCAGTACATGGGTTAGTTAGGTGCAACCTTGTTGCAGGTGGTAATGCGCGCGGGCGCACAGAGCGGACATGCCACTCAGAGATGTCACAATAGCCTGAGATGATGAAGCGGGTGACAAAGTGCGGGTGACGTCACGCACTGGAAGCGCACGGAGGATTTTGAGAATTTGAAGAAAGTTAAGAGAGCTGAAAACTAGACACCGAACGAGGAGGTTCGACTTTTGGGGCTCACTGAGGCGAGACGAATTTGCGCGCCGTGGGTGCCGCACGAGATGGGGGCCAGATGAAGAAGCTGGCATAGCGACATTGTGTCTCTCCTCCTTTTGTCGAAACCTTTAACTCAAAGTTAATAAAAAGGTTTCGTACCTGAACAAGAAGTCGTTACGTGTTTTCGAATTTCGAGATTCCTATGTTCTTTATATGTTCTATCGTTATGTACATTATATGTCTATTTCGCACATGGCGTTAATTGTGGCTATAGTACACATTCCGAGATTCCTATGTTCTTTATATGTTCTATCGTTATGTACATTTTATGTCTATTTCGCACATGGCGTTAATTGTGGCTATAGTACACATTCCGAGATTCCTATGTTCTTTATATGTTCTATCGTTATGAACATTATATGTCTATTTCGCACATGGCGTTAATGGTGGCTATGTAATACATTAACAATGAGCAGAGGTCTCTAGTAGTATTCTGGATGGCCACAGTATCCTTCATGCTGCAATTGTACAGCCTTCATAGACTTTTCACTGGTTTCTTTCTCAGAGTACGGATTGTAATATTCGCAATTGCGAAGCGAAATCTATCGACCGTTACACCTCTTTTCATCACCATGACCTAAACTTCACTGGTTTGAATCACATTATTTGCCCATGAAATGAAACTCTCCTGTCCTCCCCATAACTATCTACAACCTGTAAACGAGGCGGTAGTCACTATCAAGTCATCTATGTAAGCCCTAATCATTCGAGAACCCCGACACTCACCACAGCTGATTTAATCAACATATTAAACACGATGGTGGAAAGGATCATAGAAACTTTGCAATCAGTCATAACACCCCTTTTAAGACAATGCCATCCAGAAGATACCGCACCCACAGTCGTCTTAATGTAAAACTTATAATAATCACACATTAAGTTTCTAGTTACAGTTAGTATATGATATCGTCTTTTTGCCTCTTCAATCAGTTGGTTGGTTGGTTCGTTGGGTTTTATGGCATATCAATCTTTGTAGGTTATTTAACGCCAAATCCATTTTTATGTAAATAAACAGGTTTATTTAAAACAATTCATTATAGTATGAGTACACAGTTTAATTGTCAAAAACATTTCAATTTCAAAGTACTCAAGCAGTTATATAACAATTCAGGTTAGTGTAAGAACAGTTTCAATGTCAAAAACAGTTCTATTTCAAATAATTCAGTTTAGCATAAGCATGCAGTTTAAATGTAAGTACGGTTTAATTGTCAAAAGCATCTCTATTTCAAGCTATTGTTTAATCAAACAGTTCAGTTTAGAAGAAGTATGCCGTTAGTTCCATTTAACCAATATATGGGGCCCTATCAGGTGCTACCACGCCGGGCCACAGTGGACCTGGGAACGATGGCAATGAAGGGTATTCCGCATTCTCCAAAGCTCCAGCATCACTGGAACTTCACCATCAGACTGTTTAGTGTCATAACCAGGACATTCGTTGGAGTGGGGAGGTCTTACCACTCTGCTGAGAAGCAGTCGGTGTAATCTACAGCCACAGCCGACTGGGAAATCTTCAATCAGATTGTGCCGTAGAGAACCATATGCGTTAGCCAGATCCAACCACAAAACCACAAGATCTCCTTCTCCTTCTTTAGTTTTCCTTTTAAGTTCCATGACGACTCCAACGTCTTTAATACAACCAGTTATACCTGAGACACTACTTTTCTGAACAGACTTTTCGATGTACTCGTTCTCTATGAAATATCTCATCAAACGTCGAGACAATATGCTAAAGAAAATTTTACATTGTGTCTAAGAGAGAGATGACTGTAAATTCCTCTCTCTCTCAACGGAATTCTCCTCCTTAGAAATCCGCATTCCCTCAGAATATCTCCATGGATCAGCAACGTCGTCCAGATTGATCTTAGGATCCTCCAGAGTTGCCTCAAAATATTTGAACGTAGCTTATAAACAATGTATAGTACGCCGTTAGGTCCAGGACCAGAGGCTGATCTCGAGGCCTAAATGACTTCTCGTACATTAGACCAGCTTGGTAATCGTTGAATCCTATTGACGGTGTTGCCGGGCTGATAAAAAAAGGATCATTTTCTTTCCTTGGATCACTGTATGTAGCCCTAAGAAAAGTTTTGAGTTCTGTGCATTCCAACTGAACGCTCCAAGCAAGTTCTTGGAAAAAAACGAAGGGATTGGAAATAAAGGCTGCTCTTTTCCTGGCCGTTTCCTTATCTCTTCTCCTGAGCCATTCCGATCTCCGGATGGATTTGAGCTTGTGTCTTAAAACATCTCCAACCTCAACAAGAGATAATCTTTCTTCGCTACTCGCCCCCTTGTGTTGTCTTTTCAAGCTTTAAGCATTTGACAGATGTGCTTTATTTGAATCTCTCTCCGCTTCTTATGGAGGGGAATCATTCTTCTGCCTCAGAGCCACGCAGCCAAATCTCTCAGGCGTTAAACTAGTGAGGATGGTAATTAAATCCCTCAATTTCTTGTCCGCGTCTCTGTTAGTGGTTGCTTTTAAAAATTATCCACACGTTCTCGTCAAATTTTTTGCATTATCCCATGCTGTTTGCTGGAGGCTATTTTATTTGTTGTTTCGTAATTCTATCAAGGGATTGAGAGATAAGCACGTGGAGAGACTCAGCTCTGTGAGTGAAATCGGGCCGTGTCTCTCCTGCGTCTCACCAGGGTGAGGTCCTGTCCGCTGTGATTGACTCTCTTTCTCCAAACATCTCTTTCGGGATCCTAAGACACCTCCGATTTTTGCATTCCTGGCCGCAAATGCATTTCATTCTCGTAGTCTGTTTGCCGTTCAGGGTCGATGACATATAATCCTTCCTTTTTGGGGATCTCCTCCTCCTCCTCCCCTCTCATGATCTCCTGTGGGTATTGATCGATAGGTCGATTAGTCGCCATATTGGGTTCCTCCTAATGGAAGATACTATCAGGGATACTAACCCAGATAGCTCCATCTTCCGGAACTGCCAAAGTCTTTCCAGTAGTCACCCGAACTATTCTCTGGTCATCATTTGATCTCTTCCCAAACGTTACTGGAAATTTCAGAGTTTCATTTCAGAGAATAAACCCTAAGGTGTCTCTGACCACATCGTCAGTTATATTCTAAGTTAATCATGAACTTTCTTGCTTATTTGAATGTACAAAGCTAAATATTAAACGATAATAAATGAACAAAGCTAAACATGTAGTATTTTGTAAATCTGAATGCACCAAGCTAAACATTTTGTCTGGCTGAATGCAGCTAGAATAAAGACACATGATATTTCTAGGTTGTGTAATCCATCTTAGTATTCTGTGATCAGATGGGAAGCTTTGGTTTGAGTGAGATTTAAGTGTAGACATAACAATCTGATTACGATCAATCCAAATATTGACGACATGGAAGAACTAAGATAGAATCAGTGTCTGCACTTAGGAGTATCTTTTAGCTTGATAAAGAAAGAAAGAAAGAGAGAGAGAAAGAAAGAAAGAAAGAAGGGAAAGTGACTGAAATAGGATAAAGATAACAGAAAGAAAAAGGGAAAAAAGAAGAAAGAAAAATAAACAATTTGACAAAAGAAAGGAAAGTAGAGAAAAGAAAAATGATAGAAATCAAGAAGGTAAATAAAGAGAAAGAAAGAAAGAAAGAAAGAAAGTAGGGAAAGTGACTGAAATATGATAAAGATAACAGAAAGAAAAAGGAAAAAAAGAAGAAAGAAAGATAAACAATTTGACAAAAGAAAAGAAACAGAAAGAAAGAAAGAAAGAAAGAAAGAAAGAAAGAAAGAAAGAAAGAAAGAAGTACGTAATTAAAGAATGATGTAGAAATAGAGGAAAAAAATAAGTGAAAAAAGAACTAGAAAGAAAGGAAAAAAGAAAGTCATAAATAAATGATAGAGAGAAAAGAGGAACGAAAAACAAAATGAATGAATAAATAAATAAATAGATAAAATAAATAAATAGATAAACAGGTAAAATAAAACTAAGAAAGAGAGAGAGAACAAAAGAAGCAATAAATGAAAATGCTGGACGAATTATAGAGACAGAGAGAGACAGAGAGAGGAAAGAGAAAACGAAAAAAGCAAGTAAGCAAGAAAGAAAGAAACTGACAAAATCATACTAATGAAGAAGGAAAAAAGAAAAAAAAGGGAGTAGAAAAAAGAGGACAAAGAAAGAAATAAATAAAGAAAGTAGTAAGAAAGAAAAAAGAAAGAAAGAATGTATCTTTAAAAAAAGAAAGAAAGAAAGAGAGAAAGAACATTTCTAAATCTAAAAAAGAAAGGAAGAAAATATTTAACTTAGATAAATAAAGAAAGAAAACAAAGAAGAAAAAGAAAGAATATGTCAAAAAAAAGAAATAAATAGATAAGGAAATAATGTATAAAAATGAAATAAAAAATAAAAAATCAATGAATTTGACAAAGAAACAAAAGGAAAGAAAAAGAAAAAAGAAAGAAAGAATGTGTCAAGAAAGAAAGAAAGAAAATATCAAAATTAGACAAAGAAAGAAAAAGAAAAAAAGAATATGTTAAAAAAGAAAGAAAGAAAGAAAATAGTAAAATTAGACAAAGAAAGAAAAAAAGAAACAAACAAACAAAAATATTAAAATTAGACCAAGAAAGAACAAAGAAAGAAAGAATATGTCAAAGAAAGAAAGAAAGAAAGAAAGAAAATATCAAAATTAGACAAAGAAAGAAAAAAGAAAGAAAGAATATGTCAAAAAAGAAAGAAAGAAAGAAAATATTAAGATTAAACAAAGAAAGAAAAAAAGAAAGAAAGAATATGTTTTGAAAGAAAGAATGAAAAAAGAAAGAAGGACAGGAATGACTGAAAACAATGGAAAAATCTCCAAGAACTTTAAGCAAACAAATCATTCAAGAAAACCGTTGCACTATGGAGACCTCAAAAGCTTCGACTTCTATGTCTGCTGATACTTACTAAAGCCAGTCCTGACATTCATTCAAAACACACACACACACACACACACACACACACACACACACATATATATATATATATATATATATATATATATATATATATATATATATATATATTGCTCTATAAAAGGAAATCAGAAAACGACCAAATGAATTATAATATCAATAATTCTTACGAGTCTTCTTTTGTTCCTCTATTGACATTTGCTCGGTTGGTTTCGGCAGTAGTAAGAATCTGTCAAATCCAATTAGTAAAGCTACCAGTGCGCATGTGCATCACAGAATGGATTATCAATCTGCACTTGCGCAAGAGAAGTTATAAAAGCAACGACACAGCGAGCAGTATTTTCTTGTTCTGAGTGACATTCTAATTGTTTTGGATAAAGCATGAAAATGCCTTAGGACATTTGCCAATTATTTGTCATTCTTTTTTTTTCTCTGCTGCTCATAGGTTTAATATATATATATATATATATATATATATATATATATATATATATATATATATATATATATATATATAGTGTGTGTGTGTGTGTGTGTGTGTGTGCGCATGCGTGTTTTTTCCAGTCAACGCTTTCGTTTAGTTATATAGTTCTTATCAAACTGACTGACAAATGATGAATATACGCTTGTTTATCGATCTGTTTCTTTGTCATAATTTTTTTCTTTTTTTCCCTTGATTTGTCTTGTTTCTTTTTATCTTTTTCTATGCTATATTTTTCTCATCATTATTCATCTTCATTTCTTTCTTTTTTCGTTCTTTTTGGCACTCTCTCTCTATTTGCTACGCGACATTATTCTTTCTTTCTTTCTTTCTTTCTTTTAACGACGTTTTTTCTTTTTCTTTTAACAACCATTGTTTTCTTTCTTCAATCTTTCCCACTTTCTTTTTTTCGTTCCTTCTTCTTTCAACAATTGTCCTTTCTTTCTTTCTTTTTTTTCTTTCTTGTGACGACGTTTTTTTTTCTTTTTCTTTTAACAACCAATATCTTTTTCTTCAATCTTTTAATTTTCTTTCTTTCTTTCTTTCTTTCTGCAACATTTATTTCTTTTGATTTTCTTTCTTTCTTTTTTTCTTTTTTTCTTTCAACGACCTTTTTTTCTTTTTCTTTTAAGAAGCATTGTTTCTTTATTCAATCTTTCCCATTTTCTTTCTTTCTTTCTTTCTTTCTTTCTTTCTTTCTTTCTTTCAACGACGTTTTTTTTTTCTTTTTCTTTTAGCAACCATTGTTCTTTTTATTCAATCTTTCCCATTTTCTTTCTTTCTTTCTTTCTTTCAACGATTTTTTTTCTTTTTCTATTGAAAACCATTGTTTCTTTATTCAATCTTTCCCATTTTATTTCTTTCTTTCTTTTTTTCTTTCTTTCTTTCAACAATTGTTTTTTCTTTTTCTTTTAGCAATCATTGTTTCTTTATTCAATTTTTCCCCATTTTCTTTCTTTCTTTCTTTCTTTCTTTCTTTCTTTCTTTCTTTCTTAACCTTTCTTTCTTTCTTTCTTTCTGAACCTTTCTTTCTTCCTTTCTGAACCTTTCTTTCTTTCTGAACCTTTCTTTCTTTCTTTCTGAACCTTTCTTTCTTTGGTTCTTTCTTTCTTTATTTATTTCTGAACCTTTCTTTCTTTCTTTCTTTCTTTCTTTCTTTCTTTCTTTGTATTTGCACAAATTTCTTCTGTTCATTTCATTTATGATTTTACTTTTTTATCATTCACCATATTTCTTTTATTAATAGTATCTTTTCCTTACTTCAAAATCCCTTCTATTTATACATTAGTTCTTTATTTTCATTCGTTCTCTTCTTCTTTTGCATATCTCACTCACCCCTCGGTTTTATTTCTGATAATTTCATCCTCTTTTTCATGAAGTCCCCATCGATACTGCTGCACTTCTCTGATCAATGCACAGTTGCATGGATTCAGAAGCCTTATTATTATTGATATTTCTTTATTCCTAATGACAACATTATCAATTCTCTTTATTTATTCGTATATTATTTAGTTTAATTTCTAAAACAATTATTTCCTATTTTTTTCGGTACGATCAATGGCTGGTAAATAAATGAAATACTGAGAACAAAAGATTAATGCGTATAATCAATCATATAATTTTTTTTCTTTTTTAGATTCTTTTATAAACTGGTTAGTTATTTGTTTCATGGCATATCAACCTTCGTGGATTATTTAATGCAAAAGTCATCTTTGTTAACAGTAGTGGTACTGAGAATTAATTTTTTTTTATTTATTGCGGACTTTTTGTCCTCATCTTGGTAGTTTTTGTGTAGTTTCTTCTTTCACTACGTTTCGGCCAAATTTCACCTCTGGCCTTCTTCAGGTGAACTATGGAAGGCAGTAATTAGTGGGGATACGGTTACAAGACTCAGCATTCCTATCGCGGTAAAATCACCTGAAGAAAGCCAGAGGTGAAATTTGGCCGAAAAGTAATGAAAGAAGAAACAACACAAAAACTACCAAGATGAGGACAAAAAGTCCGCAATAAATAAAAAATAATTCTCAGATTAAGAAGCCTCATCTCAAAATGATTTCAATTAAAAACAAGTAGTGGTACTATTTAATCTCCATGCAGGAGGTATAGTACACTTTCTCAACGAAGCAGAGTCGGCTTGGGTTGTAGTATACACCGACTGCATATCTGTAGAGGGTTAACACTCCTCCAAAGAGTATCCAGGATATGATATTAAACCATCTGATGGTGAGGCTCCATTAATACTGGAGCTTTGGTGAATGCAGATCATTTCTTTATTACTATCACTCTCAGGCCCATTCTGGTACTTTCGGAGTAATATTCTCGGGAAAGGTTTGGTGAGTTTGGTTTTATGGCAAATCAACCATTTTATGCTATTTAAAGCCAAATCCTGTTTATACGTTGTTGGGTATCACCTACCTTTTCAGCATAATGAGCTGTTCCATCTGCCATTGTGGCAGCAGTGGAGATTAGTCAGGCAATAAGCCCACACGTCATTCTGCTAAAGTTATTTTCAGATTGAATTGTTGAAATCGTTATACCTGTTATTCGTTAAGTAAGACTTGTTTTGTTTTGTCCAAGTTAATTTATTTTGTGTAAGTGACGGTTTTTTTTATTTTGACTTGTTTTGACTTATTTAATTTTTTGTCATTTACTTGTCTTTCGTCACTTGTTCTTCGTTCAACCTTTGTTATACGTTCGACTTGTTTTTCTGTTAAATTTTATTTCAGGGGTTCTACTTATTTTTGGTATTTTTTTCAGTGTCTTTTCTTTACAAGTGTTTTTGTATTGATTGTTTTCACTGTATTATTTGCCTTCTCGTCCTAAAGTAGAACCCCACCTCCATTCTTGCAACAGACGGAGGCTAAATTTTACCCTCCTGGCTGCGAATTTTTCTGCAGCCATGGAGGGGTCCACGACTTCTGATACCCCCCCCTAAAAAAAAAAAGACTCAACACAGGAAAGCCTTATAGGGGCAAACTGACCTTCATTGCCGGTCCCCGCTGAGACACAGGAAATCATCAACAGTCAAGACAGCCCGGTACAGCCGGCCCAAAAGAGCCCCACTGCTTGGAAGGGCCAGCAGAGGGGACCTGCTGATTTCGAGAGAGACAGGGTGGGCAGATACGCCAAATATTTCAAAGGGAATGAGATACTGCCCATCCCTGAGTTGGTCGAAAAGTTAACACCCAGGATCCTCTCGCTGGTCGTCTCTGACCTCAAAACGAAAAAGCTTGTGGGGCTCAACAAGGACATCTTCGAAGAGCTAGTGAGGAAGGCAGGCATCCCATGCCAATACTTTTGCCGTAAAAGTTTTGCGACATGGAATGTCCTGCTGCCCACTGAAGAACAGGCAAACACAACCACAACCACAGTCACCCCCTCCATCACTACCATCACCATCGCCTTCAACACTACCTCCACCACTTTTCCCCCCTCCAAAAATATCACTACAGTCTCCTCCCCAACAAATGGACCCTCTTTCACCTCTCTCACCACAACAAGAACACTTTCTGCACAAATACCATCGCCCTTATAAAATCCCCCTGCCTAGATCCCAATCGGCAGAAAGGGCACAACCCTCGAGCCTAGCTCGAACCCCATCCCTTCCCACACTTAGCCCCAGAGACATATCATCCCAGGAACTATTCCCCGCGATTCCCTCACCTAAAAGAAAACCTGACCCCGCTGCCGGAAAAAAGAAACCAAATCGGCAGGAGCAGAAACTTTCAATTGGACAGATACAGCGGGCAGCGGCTTTGTGCTCGGTGGAGCTGGAAGCAGTTGGGGACTTCCAGCTCCAGAAGGCACTAAAGCCGCTGCTAAGCTTGGAAAAGATAAATGATTTGAACATTACAAACCCCTCGAACTTAAGGAGAGCAGCCATGGTGACCACTTTTGTCCGGTCAGCTGGCGACCGTACCAAGGGTGTGTGGAAGTTCTTGAGTACGGTCTGTCAGACTGATACGGGCATGAAGTTGGCTGAGTTGGAGCACTCCTCCCTAAAGAAATGTATTACCTTTTGTGCAGGGAGGGTCCCTATCTTGGTTCACCCTTCTCTTTATAGGTCCCTAAAGTTGCGGTTCCCTATAGATGTCGGTGGAATCACCAGGGACAACCGAGTTAGCACTGAACTCGGCACCGGTTCCCTGCGTCAGGCCGTCGGCATCCTCACCCCGAAGGATTTCCGGCCCGTAGTCGACACTGAGTAAGGTAAGTTGGATTGATGGCTTTAAACCTTGCCAGTTTGAATGTGAGGGGACTGAGGGATTCAAGCAAGTGTACGCGCTTGCTTGCTGAACTCAAGAACCTCGAAGTGGATGTTGCTGCAGTGCAGGATACTCACTTCACTTGCGGTGCCGACTGTCGGGTGCTGGAAAGCGATTTTAACGTTTTCTCAGCATACGGCAGCCGCACCAGCGCTGGAGTCTCTTTGCTAGTTGGACGCAGCCTTGATGCTGATGTTGACGTTGTTCTTGCAGGTGACGGGGGCCGGCTGGTTGTGGCCGATGTTGCCGTGAAAAGTTTCAAGTTTCGTCTGGTTGCGGTTTATGCGTCCAATATTGCTGCGGAGAGGGTTTCCTTTTTTCGTCGGTTGGCGCCGTTCCTGGACGATACGAAGCGGCTAGTCTTAATGGGTGATTGGAATGCGATCCTTGATCCCAAGATAGATAAGGTCGGGCGGGGAGCTAACAGATTGGGAAGGTGTGAAAGCAGCCTTGTCGGCTTCGTGACTCGTCACGGTCTCGTCGACAGGTTTCGTCTGGATCACCCAGGGCGGGAGATGTGGACGTGGCTAGATAGATCGCCCTCTGCCAAAGTAGGTTCCTACTTGGACAGAGTGTTAGTGAGAAGAGCTGACATTGATTTTGTTAGTTGTCCCACGTTCCACTTGATAGCGTGGACTGACCATAAACTGATTAGAGTCAGTCTGCGGTTAGCAAATAGGCCTAGTCTAGCCGGCTACTGGAAGTTCAATACCTCCTTACTGGAGATACGGGACTTCCGGGATCGGCTAGAATCCCTAATTCAGCAGGCGTTAGTGGGGGCGGTTACCGGGAATAGGTGGTGGGTTTCTCTTAAGCATAGGATTAGAGATTTCGCCACCAAATACGGTCGACAGCTCAACTTAGATAGGACCGCGGAGGCGAAATCTATAGATGATAGACTCTCCCGGGCGGTGGCTGGGGGGACTCCCTATGTGTAGAGCTAGCTAGGAGGGACCTTGAGCGTGAGAGTAGCGAGCGCTACAAGGGATCAGTAGTTAGATCTAGGCTAAAAAGAGTTCTCAACGAAGCTGTGAAATCGAACGCGACTGCGCGTGAAGAAGAAGTGCGAAGGTCCCCGATCGGTACATCGCATCTGTCAAGACTCCGGACGGGCGTCTGCTGCGATCTGGTCGTGAGATACGTGACGCCTTTCGGGCGCACTTTCGGGATCGCTTTGCCCGCTGCACTGATCTCCCGCTCCGGGAGTTTCGTAGTTATCTCGCCGACTTC
Source organism: Sepioteuthis lessoniana (assembly GCA_963585895.1). Lineage (NCBI taxonomy): Eukaryota > Metazoa > Mollusca > Cephalopoda > Myopsida > Loliginidae > Sepioteuthis > Sepioteuthis lessoniana. Next base: position 19,613,767 of record OY757927.1, on the reverse strand, counting down.
CCCCGCCTTGGGGCGGCTGAAGCGGCTAGCTGCGAGGGTGTGGTTACTGAATGCGAAGTCCGTGATGCGTTGAAGCAGGTCGGCCTCAACAAGTCGCCGGGACTAGATGGTTTGCCCTACGAAGTGTACTTGAGGATGTCGCACATGTTTGTACCTATTCTGACGGATATGTTCAACCATTGGTTTGCCCAGGGAGCCATCCCTGGTAGCGTTACCAAGGGCGTGATCACATTGCTGAAGAAAGGTGGCAGGCATGTTTGGGAGGGTTTAGACGATTACAGGCCCATAACTCTGCTTAACACAGAGTTAAAGATTTTGGCCCGGGTCTTAGCGAATCGTTTATAGCTTGTCATTAGCGATCTGATCGGCCCCGAACAGACCTTTGCTGTGAAGGGAAGATCGATCCAGGACAACCTGCACTTGATTCGCGAGGTCCTAGAGGGGTTAAAAGACGACACTGAAGCCGCGCTGATCAGTTTAGATCAGTCCAAGGCCATCGATAGGGTAGACCATCGGTTCTTGGCGTCTGTTTTAGAGACTGCCGGATTCAAACCGGAGTTCCGCAGATGGATTAGCATGATGTACCACAACCCTCAGGCAGTGGTGCAGGTGAACGGAAGGCGTTCGGGTGTGATCGCGATCGAGCGTTCGGTCCGGCAAGGCTGCCCTCTGTCTCCTCTTCTCTATGTCCTCGCGTTGGAGCCCCTCCTGCGCAGGCTTAGGGATGAGGGGACAAGTCCGGCACTGCGCGGTATCCCATTCATTGGCCGCCTTGCGGCCAGGGTTTCCGCGTTCGCTGATGACGTCACAGTCTTTGTATCCCGCCGCCAGGATATAGAGGCTGTGAAAGAGGCGGTTGTCGAGTATGAGCGGATTGCAGGGGCCAAGGTCAATTTTGACAAAAGCGAAGGTTTGCGGCTTGGTGCTTGGAGGGGTAGCAATACTCTTCCAGGGCCCTTCCGCTGGAGTGACGGACCCATCCGCATCCTCGGGGTGTGGTTTGGGCCCGACCTCCAACTGGAGCGAAATTGGTCGGAGGTACATGCTAAGGTGAATGCTCAGGTGGGAATCTGGCTTTCAAGGAGGTTGTCCTTAAAGGGCAGGGCTGAGGCGTGCGCCGCGTACGTCTTCCCCTTGATCCTTTACCGATTGGCTGTACTTCCTCTGCCTAAGGCACATCGGTTGGCACTGCAATGATCCCTCTCCAGATTGCTCTGGGGAGGTGCAAGGCCGATGGTCCGTAGGTAGGTCTGTATCCAACGTACTTGCAACGGGGGTCTGGGTATGCCTGATCTGGAGAGCCACTGGCTTGCTGAAAGACTTGCATATCTGGGCCGTGTCTTGACGGGGGACTCAGTGTGGAGACGAAAGGCGAGTCGGACTTTTCCTCGCCTCAACTCAGACCCAAAGGCTGAAGGTCGACGTAGGCCTTTGGGCGAAGCACTGTTTGTCCGCGAGTACCGAAAGGCCCTTCGTAACCTTCTTGGGTCCAGTGACCTTTCATGGCCTCGGAAGGAACTGTATCGGGAGCTAGTGGTGGGTTCCGCTTCTGATCCTCTCAGTGAGCGGCACGGCTGGACGGCGGAGGAGATCCGCTCTCACTGGAATTGGGCGCCAAGATCGAGCTTCTTGAACAACTCCGAATTCTCGCTCACCTGGCGACTTGTACGGAATGCGTTGCCCCTTCGCGACTTGAACTACAAAGCGGGCCTGGCAGACATGCCTGATTGTCCTCGCTGCAGCAGTGGGTTGGAAGAAATGGCTGAGCACGCCTTCTACTACTGTGAGCGAGTCCGCCCGTTTTGGGATCACGTCGGGGAGTGGACGGCTCGCATCGAACCCAAAAAGCTTGCGCTGCTCGACGTTGGTTACGTCGTAGACAACGTTCTTCCTCCGTTTCATGGTGAGAAGCGTGTGGTGTTTCTCGCGATCCTAGCTGTAGCCCGAATGGTGATTTGGACGACGCGAAACAAGGGAGTGTATGACGATGCAAACTTTTCTTATCGTGATCTGGTTTTGTATTTTCGGCATCAGTTGAGGGTCAAAATCAGATGCGATAGAAAACGCTTGGATCGCATAACATTCAGCAAAAGGTGGGTGACTGCAGCGAGCCTGGTCGTACGAAAGGGAGCAATGTTGGAGTCATCCTTCCCTCCTCTGCCGGCCCATGGCGTCTACGGTACGGGTCCTTAGGGACCCCATCCCTGGTAAGTAGAATTGTTTTTCCCTCTTGTAACCTAGTTAGCAGTATGTTGTGTGTCATTGTCCCCGTCATCTAGTCGTTAGTTTCTCAAGATCTTCCCCATCCCTATTATTTTTGTACCTCAAGCCGAATCCCAGCCCGCTTTTATTGAAGATCTTGAACATTCATATGTAAAAAATCATATTATCTGCTTCTATCGACCCATACCGCGCCCGACCCTTTATTTCTTTTATCTCTGTAGATTTGGATTCCCACCCCACCTAGGGTAGGTCCGGCTTGTTTCCGGCTTCTTTCGACCCGGAAAAGAGTCGGCCTCCAAATCTTATAGACGGGGGGATGGGAGGGAAACCAAATGTGGAATTTTTCCTTGTTTTCTTTCTTGTATATATATTTTTCGGGTTTTTTTCTCCCATTCCCACCACTTCACTGTACATAAATAATATTTTGTAAATAAAAATCATATACCACTTACGGGTTTTAAGTGGGCTATATCATAGAGCAAATGTGGTATTTTGGTATCTGCTGCGCACATGATGAAGGATGAATGGTTATATATTGTACTGTTGAATGGGTCGGCGAATGTGGCTAGCTAGGCTCCCTTTAGAATACATAGAAAAGCAAGACCGCTCCCTTCCCCTCCCCAAAAACCTTAAGGCCTTGTGCCTTCTTTGTATCTATTTACAAAGAAATAAAATAAGCCTACAAGTCAGACCAGAAGAGCCGTTCCTATTGTTGAAGTATATCATTACTCTATCACTAATCCTATGTTCTTATTACCAACAGTCTCCCTCTTGTAAATACTCTTTCCTGTAAATATAACTGTTTTTCCCTCACATATCGTGGTTTGTCTTATTATTATTACTACTTGTGTTCACTAACCAGAACACAACATACATATATATCAAATATATGGTTTTTAAACACATTTTGTTGATACACGCAGTTAAATGATGACACAGTTCTATTTCTAAGAATTCAATTTAGCATAAGTCCAAAAGCTATGAATCACTAGCAATTTTTTTTCAATTTTTTAAAAAAGAATTATATTATAAATTGAATTACCACAAACAAAAAAAAAGGCCAAAACATCTGTCCGTTGTTTCCGTATGTCACGCACCGGGCTTGCCGGATTTTCTGGTCATTGTAATTCAATTTATAATTAAGAATTTAATTAAACATCAGTCATTTGATCAGAGTTAAATGATCCAACAGTTCTATTTCTAATAATTCAATTTAGCATAATTCATTTGTTTGCACTCAGTTGTAATGCCAAACAGTTTTATTTGACCCATAGATAGGACCCGATTAGATGCTACCTCACAGGGCCAGAGTGGACCTGGGAGCGATGGTAATGAATGTGTATTCTGCATTCCCCAAAGCTCCAGGATTACTAGAGCCTCACCATCAGATTGCTTAGTGTTATATCCAGGACACTTGTTGGTTGGAGGTGATCTTACCCCTTGGCATAGATGCAGTCGGTGCATTCTACAGTCCCAGCTGACTGAGTTTTAACATTAAATGTAAACTTGGCACTGAAAATATGCACAAAGGAAACCAAACAAGACAAAACAAAACTAAAGAAAAAAAGAAAAACAGAAATTACATTCGATTTTCTTATAAAATTATCCTTGACTTAAAAAATAAATTTTCTTTTCTTTTTTAATACAATTGTCTTTTTTTCTTTCTTTTTCAGTTAGTTCATTCTTTCTTTTGTGTTTTTTTGATTTCACCCTTTTTCTGATCATGAATGATACTTTAATTAAAAATAACTTCTTTCTTTTCCATTTTTTTTCATTCAACTCGTTGTTTTCTTTCATTTATTTCGTTCTTCTTTTATTCTTACATTCAGTTATCATTCTGGATAATAGATTTTAATTAAAAATATCATTTTCTTTCTTTCTTTCTCGAATTAAATTCTAATTAAAAATCCCTTCTTTCATCCGAGAATAAGATTCTGATTATAAATCACGTCTTTCTTTCTCGAATTAGATTTTAATTAAAGATAATTTCTTTCTTTCTTTCTTCAAATTAGATTTTAATTTAAAATCACATCTTTCTTTTATTCCTTCCTTCCTTCATTCATTCATTCATTCTTTCTTTCTTTCTTCCTTTTTTCTTTCTTTCTTTCTCGAATTAAATTCTAATTAAAAATCCCTTCTTTCATTCTAGAATAAGATTCTGATAAAAAACACTTCTTTCTCTCTTTTTCTTTCTTTTTTCATTTTTTTTCTTTCTTTCTTTCTTGGCTTTATAAGATTCTAATTAAAAATCACGTCTTTCTTTCACAAATTAGATTCTAATTAAAAATCATTTCTTTTTTTTCTTTCTTTATTTCTTTGAATTCGATTTAAATTAAAAGTCACTTCTCTCTTTCTTTCTTTCTTCGCCATCAATTTTGTGAAAAAATAACTTCTTTTTTTCTTTCTTTGAATTCGATTTTAATTAAAAATCTCTTCTTTCTTTCTTTCTTTCTTTGCAATAAATATTATGAAAAATAACTTCTTTCTTTCTTTCGCAATAAATTTTATGAAAAATAACTTATTTCTTTCTTTCTTTCTTGCATTCTTCCTTTCTTTCTTTCTTTCTCTCTTTCTTGCATTCTTTCTTTCTTTCTTTCTTGCATTCTTTCTTTCTTTCTCTTTTTCTTGCATTCTTTCTTCCTTTCTTTCTTTCATTCTTTCTTTCTTTCTTTCTCTCTTTCTTGCATTCTTTCTTCCTTTCTTTCTTTCTTGCATTCTTTCTTTCTTTCTTTCTTTTCTTGCATTCTTTCTTTCTTTCTTTCTTTCTCTCATTCTTTCTTTCTTTCTTACTTGCATTCCTTCTTTCTTTCTTTCTTTCTTGCATTTTTTCTTTCTTTCTCTTTTTCTTGCATTCTTTCTTTCTCCTTTTCTTGCATTCTTTCTTTCTTTCTTTCATTCTTTCTTTCTTTCTTTCTTGCATTCTTTCTTTCTTTCTTTGACATCACACTGTTTTAAACATCTCTTCGCATTCCCGACATGAAAACAAAAGTAAAACTTTTCTGTCTTTCTTTTGCCCCCAGGAATATATTCTTTTCTAGCGAACACTTCATTTTGACCCTTAGGATTCCCGACCCCACTCTGTTTGTATCCCGATTCTTCATTCTTAACATATAAAAAAGACCCTTCTTGCGTTCTCGGATGCACTTCTGGTACGCAGCCAACTTGGCAGGATTCTCAACCCAAGAATGACAAACAACCTTCCAAATCAAACAACACTCACACACACACACACACACACACACACGCGCGCACACACCGTACACACTTATATATATGTGTTTGTGTGTGTATGTATACACGTATATATCTAGTTGCCAGAAATAGTTGAAGGCGATTGGGCCTGGAAGAAAAGAGGATGGAGAGTCGTTTCACTCCTTTCATACGAAGAAAACAAGAAACATTGAATAAATACTTATTAGAACGTATTTTGTCACTTGTGTTTGCATATATATATATATATATATATATACACGAAGGTCGTTCAAAGCGTTCTAAACCTGGACAGAAGGAAGAGCTACTGCTGAAGATATTTACCGGTGGTTAGAGTTCTACGGCATAGCAACCCTTGTAAGTTACCTAATGCTGAGTCCTGTACACACACACACACACACACACACACACACACACATATATATATATATATATATATATATATATATATATATGAAAGAAAATATGGATAAAATCCGACAGTATGAAGGTAGCAGAAAAAAATCTAAATAACGTCGACTTTACATCATCAAATATATTTACATGTTAGGATTTTTTCTGCTACCTTCGTATATATATATATATACATATATATTATAATTACCCTGATGGTTAATGGAATAATTAATTTTATTATTTAGTCTGGTAAAATTGAAGATTGGCCAAATTTTTTTTACTGGAAAGGTGAGTCAAATAGGAAATGTCAAACGGGAGCAGAGGGACTGCCCAGGTTTAACTCCTTACGTCAAAATTAAATTGTGGAAGATGGGAGGACCAAATGTAAATAAAATGGATTCATGTCGTATCATAAGTTTCTTGGGAATTAAATAAAAACCTAAGGAAAGTTAGGGACACGTATGATTATCATGATTATATGACGCAATGATGACGTCACACCAATGAAATTCGTAATTTTAGGATAAATAGAAAATTAGAGAATTAAAAAATTGTCATTTGGGTGTCAGCTGTCAGCTGGGGAGTTTAAAGGTTGTCGGTTGAGTTTAATTTGAGACAGAGTTGAGATTCGCAGAGCCTTTCGAGGCAATGGTAGGGGGTGGGAGACTGTGTAGCAGTAAGTATGTCTCTGTTGATAGACTCATGCAAACTCTCTCTCTCTCTCTCTCTCTAGTGCCTCGATGACGGCTAGAAAGTTGTGTGCAATCTTAATAAAAACATTCGTATATGAAAGAGCTGAGTCGCCTGGTGTTTAAAGAAGTAATATCTATTGATATTCGAGATGGTGACTTGCTGTTGCACTTTTTACATTCGGTGCTGTGACAAACATAGTACCACACACACACACACACACACACAATGTAAAGAAACGGACGCTGCTGCTATTGCTACATAAATACTTTAAAAAATTCCCTTAGCCAACGTGGTACTCTTGTTGGCCGATTGGCCTGAGACTTAGTCTAAAGTAAATATGGATGTGTTTCGATCCTGGCTTCGAGCGTCCTGCGTGTCTAGCCACACTGAAGAGTTCTGATAGAACGATAAAGTCTGTCTGTGGATGATAATATATACGCTCCCCCATGGGAGTTGAGCACTCTGGCGAAGGAATTTTCGGCCGCCTCTTGCATAATGCAAAGCTCTTTGAAAGAATTGAGCAAACTGGTAACCGATAGGGTATAAAATGTAAAACAAACGGACGCTGCTGCTGTTGCTATATAAATACCTTTAAAAATTCCCTTAGCCAACGTGGTACTCTTGCTGGCCGAGCGGTCTGAGACTTAGTCTAACGTAAAGTTTGATGGGTTTCGATCCTGGCTTCGAGTGCCCTACGTGTCTAGTCACACTGAAGAGTTCTGATAGAACGATAAAGTCTGTCTGTGGATGACAATATATACTCTCCCCCATAGGAGTTGAGCACTCTGGCGAAGGAGTTTTTGGCCGCCGCTCGCATAATGCAAAGCTCTTTGAAAGAATTGAGCACCCTGGTGGCCGGTAGGGTATAAAAATGTAAACAAACGGACACTGCTGCTGTTGCTACATAAATACCTTTAAAAATTCCCTCAGCCAACGTGGTACTCTTGCTGGCTGAGCGGTCTGAGACTTAGTCTAACGTAAAGTTGGATGGGTTTCGATCCTGGCTTCGAGTGCCCTACGTGTCTAGTCACACTGAAGAGTTCTGCTTAGCGAAACAGTCTGTCTGTGGATGATAATATATATATATATATATATATATATATATATATATATATATATATATATATATATATTGTAAAGGCATGGTTTTATAGGTAACCTTTTAAACAAGTCAGATCTCATTTGTTTGCATACATTCAAATGATTTCAAGTATTGCTATCTAACACAAATTATTCCATTTAGTATTAATCATATGTTGCCATACTGTTAAACGGTATCTAAGATTAATTGTTTTATTTGTACACATTTAATGGTTCCAATTATTGCTATGTAACACTAAAATTTAACACCAGTCATTTGTTTGAACAGGGTGAGATAATTAAGCACTTCTTTTTTACCCTTGGATGGGACCCTAACAGATACTACCACTCATGGTCAAAGTGGATCTGAGAATAATGGCAATGAAGGGGCAATCCAGGATTAGAGCCCCACCATCAGGTGCATTTTCTCTTTTATAACCAGGCCTATTTGATCCCTAAATGGGAGTCTAACATGAACTACCACTCCGAGTCAGCGTGGACTTGGGAGTAATTGTAATGAAGGGTATCAATCATTTCTTAGAACTTCAGGACTGGAGCCTCACCATCAGATTCAGTTTGGTTTCTTATCCAAAAAAATTTCATAAGTGGAGAGGGGGTCTTATCCCTTTGCAGGGATGCAGTCGACGTATTCTACTGACCCTGCCGACGAAAGTGAGAATACGCTATCCCTTCTTATGAAACTAGAAAAACGAATCAAGATTTCTGTTTTAATTTCTGTGACGGTGAGGCCTATACAAAACTTTATGACTGCATTATTACTTTTATATCACCTTCTTATCATGCATCTATGTCGTAGAATTAACAGGGCAGTCAAGTCATCAATTTGTCCCATTATGTCTGCCAACCGTTGTACATTATAGAAAGGTTCCACAGTAGTGGAAAAATTTTTTTACTGGAAAGGTGAGTCAAATAGGAAATGTCAAACGGGAGCATTATAGAAAGGTTCCACAGTAGTGGAAAATATATTAGTATAGGCAATACCAACAAAGTGGCATTGAAGATATTTATAGGCGACTCTTAATACACACACACACACACACACACACACACATATATATATACATACATATATAAGTATTTCACATCTCTGACGGGACGTTAGTAGAAAATCCACATGGGAACGATACAAGAATATTTGCCTTAATTCTTTCACACGTTAATGCCATAGATTTATGAGCCAGAAGTTAGTGCATATTCTTTGTACGTTGGCCCAAATATTTCTGCCACATCTAATAGTGTTGATTGGACTATTAATTCTATTACACCCTCTATATGAGACAAAAATAGTTGACCTTTCCGGCCAAGAATCTACCTTATTACTTCTGACACCTCTTGTACCTAATGGAAAGATGAGACGGTTATAGTTCAAATAGTAGTTTGGTTTGGTTAGATTTGGTTTGGTTTAGGACCAAACCAAACCAAACAAAACTACTGGCATACTACCAAACTAATGGCATATCAACTATCGCAGGTTATTTAATGCTAACTACATTTTTATACATATAAACACATCTATTTCAAACAATTTAGTTTAGCATAAGTAAAGTTTTGTGTTTACAAACAGTTTGATGTAAAAGCACTTCTATTTCAAACAATTCAGTCGAGCACAATTACGCTGTTTAAATGTCCAAAAAATTCTATTTCAAACAATTCAGTTTAGAATAAGTACAGTTTAGTTCTATTTGAGCGATCGATAGGACCCTATCAGGTGCCACCACTCTGGGCCAGAGTGGACCTGACAGAGTTACTCTGGATTCCCCAAAGCTCCAGCATTACTGGAGCCTCACCGTATGTTTTTTAGAGTCATAAACAGGACACTCGTTGTGAGGAGGGTGTTTTACCCAACAGCAGAAATGCAGTCGGTGTATTTTACAGCCTCAGCCGACTTGCCATCAAATAGTCGTATAGTCAATGGTAAGATACTGCTGACTGCACTGTATTTTTTGCGAACTTCTTTATATTTGGGTTTAATGAGGCAAAAGTTATAGGTCAGTTTTGTAAACTGCCTGCCTTATTACTTCTACTTCCCTTGTAGAAAATAGATTGATAAGACAGTGATAATTGGAATTGTAGTGTAGTCAAATGATAGGGCAATCCTGCGAAAATTTGCCCAATTACTTCTGCCAAACATTAGGGTACTACGAGGAAAAATTAATCGAAAAATTAACTAGAAACGTATTCAACGTTTACATGATAATGCATATTGAACTGTTTCTTTTAGTAACTTATTTATACTAGAAGCAGAAGTAATAGGGCAGTCCTGCCGACCATCTCCTCATTACTTCTGCCAACCTTCATTCATAACGGAAGTATGAGACACTGATCGTTAAAACAGTAGTGTAGTCAATGGTAACACAATAATTCTGAATGCAGTAGGTCTTTTGTTATCTTCTTTATATTAGGGTATTACAAGGCAGAAGTAATCGGGCAGTCCTGCTGACCATCTGCCCTATTCTGCCACACCTTGTGCATAATGGAAGGATAAGACAGGGATCGTTAAAATAGTAGTAATTTAAGCTTTTTGCTTAGTTGTGGCACAAAGCCATATGAATAGGGCACTTAATGAGACTCGAACTCTCTCGTGTAGGTTTACTAGTCCAGCTTGCTAACCATTACGCTACCTGAGGAGCCCTGATCGTTAAAATAAGTGATAACGCTATAATTCTGACAGTACTATTTGTTTTGTTAGTTTCTTCTAGTGTATTACGTGTCCGAAGTAATCGGGTAGTCCTGCAAATTATCTGTCCTATTAATTTTCCACACCTTGCACATCCTTCTGTTTGCCAATTCTTTCTCGTGTTTTTCCATAAAGTTCAAGTGGTGCAACGTTACAGTAGTACTTAAACGGCTACCGATTGGAAGAAATTCCGTTTCATTTTTACCAGTGATTAGATGTCCATATGAATGTTAACCTGGCAAAAGCAGTCCATGTTTTCTTATGCGTATATTGACACCGCCTTCAGTAGATGAGATATTGATACCGAGGTATTTGAACTGGTCTACTACTTTCGTAGGCATGTAATATAACGAGGAGATAGCACTCTTTAATTTAAAACTCAAGGATTCTATTTTATCAGAGTTCACGCTGCCTTTGCTACCTGTTCCAGGCTATTTATCAGACATTTGCGTTCCACTGCTGTATTTGCAAGAATCGCTTGATCTGTGTCATAGAAACCATTGTATGTTTCAGGTATTTTTATCTAATTCTAACAATTTTCTATACATAAGTTGTACCCTAACAGTACTACCAATGAAGATAAGACCAGACTAAAATAGATTGATAGATAGATAGATTGATAATGAACAGGTTGAGATAGATAGATAGATAGATAGATATTTTGGTTTTATGGCATTTTAACCATTGTTTTTTTTTTTTTTTTATTCCAAATTTTTTTTTGACATATATATATTAAATATATGATTTGTAAACACATTTTGTAGATACACACAGTTAAAGGATCAAACACTTCTATTTATAACAATTCAATTAAGCATGTCATTTGTTTGCGCACAGTTTAAATGTGAAACAGTTCTATTTGACCCATGGATCGGACCCTATCTGGTGCTACCATTCCGGGCCAAAGTGGGCCTGGGAGTGATAGGAATGAAGAAGGTGAACAAAATTTCCCGAAAGCTTTAGCATTTCTGGAGCTTCACAATCAATATCCAGGACGCTCGTGGTGGAGAAGTCTTACCCTTCTGTAGAGATGCAGTCGGTGTATACCATGTCCCAGCTGACTGGGACATGAGATGTAGTCGGTGTATTCATGTCGGTGTATACCATGTCCCAGCTGACTGGGACATGAGATGTAGTCGGTGTATACCATGTCCCAGCTGTAGAGATGCAGTCGGTGTATACCATGTCCCAGCTGACTGGGACATGAGATGTAGTCGGTGTATTCATGTCGGTGTATACCATGTCCTAGCTGACTGGGACATGAGATGTAGTCGGTGTATTCATGTTCCAGCTGACTGGGACATGAATAAATAGATGACTAAGTAGGTCTGAGAGATAACTTTGATATGTGAGCAATGACTTGAGAATCTACTTTGTTTAGGGGTATCATCGTTGTGTAATGGTTAAAGCAATGGACGGCAGAATCATCTGTAAGCAAGCTGAAACTCCAGTCATGGCGGGGGTTGTCTTCGTAGTGTAATAGTTAAAGCAATGGATTGCGGAATCATATCTAAGTAGATTCGAACTCCAGTCACGCTGAGAGTTGTCTTCGTGGTTTAATGGTTAAAGCAATGGACTGCAGAATCATATCTAAGCAAGTTGAAACTCCAGTCTTGCCGGAGGCTGTTTTCGTGGTGTAATGGTTAAAGCAATGGACTGCGGAATCATATCTAAGCAAGTTGAAACTCCAGTCTTGCCGGAGGCTGTTTTCGTGGTGTAATGGTTAAAGCAATGGACTGCGGAATCATTTCTAAGCAAGTTGAAACTATCAGTCATGCCGGAGGAATCATATCTAAGCAGGTTCTAACTCCAGTCACGGTATTAAGTTCATTTTCGAACAATTATCATAGGAAAGCGTATGAATCCCCATTTACCTTCCAGCTATTGGTTAAATAGTAACTGTTTTTCTAGAAAGATGGATTTGGCATTCAATAACCCAAGAAGGTCGGTATGCCATTAAACAATAAGACAAAGAAAATCTACCTTGTTGTATGGCCTCGTGCCAGATTTGACTACACTTATTCACAATCAATACGATTTGTAATTCTGGTTTAGAAAAAAAGAATCTATCTATCGGGAGAAAGAAAGGAACAATAAAGATAAATACAATTTAAATATTTCCCCTATTTTTTTAAAAATCAATTTCACTCAATTTTTCGTGCTAATTATTTTCCTGAATGGATTTCTTTTTCTTTGGGATTGCCTTCAGCGTTTTTGAAAATATTTGTTTACTGAGGTCAACGTTTCTTTTTCTCGAGAGGAAATGACGCCATATTGCAAATTTTCTCATTTCCTCGCATGCTAGTCACGTTTAGCTAGTTCGATCCATCTCTCTCTCTCTCCCTCTCTCCCCTCTCTCTCCCTCCCTCTCTCTCTCTCCCGCTCTCCCCCTCACTCTATCTCTTCCTCTGTCTCAGTTTCCGAAATCGAATAGTATTAAGTCCATTTCTGATCGATTAATTTTGCTTAACACCAGAATTCTTAAATTCAAAACTGCAGAAAATTTGAAAATTCCCTTTACTCTCGTCGTGGCGTAGGTGGAACCGAAGGCCAAAAAGAATATTTTCTTGAGGTTGTTACATACTTTCAGATATTAAATGGTATTAATCATTTCTTACTGATTTTTCTGAACGCCAACAATTTTCTTTAATCGACGGTGGCTGGGTCGTTGGTGCAGAGTTTATATTTGTCTCTGCTTCCCACCAGACAGGACTTGAAACAAGGTCATTGACTCAAAGGTCGGTTAATAGTGGGTGTTAAGTGATGGAGGAAGACAGGTTCGAGCCGTGACTCGAATCCAGCCAGAATATGCTGGTCATCGGCTCACTTAGTTCAATATGAGTCTGATGGACCCTGCTGGACTTGGACTCAAACATGTCCAGGCACGGATGCCTGATTATAGCTTAAACTGTACCAACGGGTCCAGTTCTATACAATGCTTTTCAAAGGAATCCTCGTCCACATGAAGGTGTCCCAGTGTAAGCCGGGAACCATTTGGCCCCTGTCATTGACCTTAAAATAACGGTGGAAGTACAGATCCCTCTTCGAAGCAGAAGCCCGGTCGGCGATTTGACCGAAAATTTTGAGGTGTTGGTGCTGAGTTACTAGTGAGTGAAATATCATTGTTAAAAGTGTCCCTATTGCATTCAGAAATTCTGTAATCGAATCGTCGTGGGCACTCACAAAGCTAAAAGCAGTTCAACCTGCGTATATCATAGTCACGTTGAACTGCTCAGGTAATTCTTGGTTGAGAAGATTTACTGGCTGAGATATCCAAGTTTTTGGTTGGAATCCTTCAATTTTATATTTCCTAACGCAAAGATAGTTACCGTAAAAAGGAATAAAGCCATGTTACAAATTCCACTGTCAGTATCATCTGTAAGTTCATTTGGCAGTGAGTCAAACAGGCTAGGTTCAAAGTCATTTGAAATTACAACCTAAAGAACATTATTCCAGAACTTCTTATTATGCCCGATATAATTTTTGTAATGTTGCTTGATTGGTTGGTTGGGGTTTATGGCATATCAACTTTTGTGGGTTATTTAACGCCAAATCGATTTTTAAGAAAATCGTTCTATTTAAAACAATTCAGTTTAGCATAAGTACGCAGTTTAAATATAAGTACATTTTAATTTCATTTCAAGTTATTCAGTTTATGGAAACAGTTCTAATTCAGCTAATTCAGTTTAGTGTAAGTAGAGATTCTGTTTACACACAGTTAAATGTCAAAACAGTTCTATATTAAACAAATCAGTTTAGTATAAGTGCAGTTTCAATGTCAAAAACAGTTCCTCTTGAAATAATTCATTTTAGCATAAGCACGCAGTTTAAATTTAAGTACGGTTTTATTGTCAAAAACATCTCTATTTCAAACTATTCAGTTTAGTCAAACAATTCAGTTTCGCATAAGTATGCTGTTAGTTCTAATTCACCCATAGATAGGGCCCTATCAGGTGCTACCACGCCGGGACAGAGGGGACCTGGGAGCAATGGCAATGAAGGAGTGCTCCGTATTCCCCAAAGCCCCAGCATCACTGAAACTCCACCATCAGATTGTTTAGTGTCATATTCAGGAGATGGCGTTATCCCTCTGCTGAGGTGCAGCCGGTATATTCTACAGCCCCAGCCGACTGGGCAAGATATTTGTAATGTAATAAATTCATTGTTTCAGGCTCTTAGCAAAGTAATTTTTAATTTAGCGTCTTGGTTTATGGAATATCAACCTTCGTGGGTTATTTAATGACAAAACAATTTTCATAGAAGATTAGTTGTAGTTCTTTTAAAACCATAGTTGGCAGGATAAGAGGGTTCATGACTTTCCAAATAGTATGAGCCTAAGAGTGAATGTTATATTCGAACTCTGATTCTACATTCCAGCTCTTTAACTACTACCTCCTATTCTTGCAGGGATTTGAGGGTTCATACCTTTCCTAAACGTATTAGTTTGAAAGTGAATGTAATAGCAAGACTGGATATTGAACACGCTTACTTTGAGGCTACAGCCCAACACTTTAACCACTGACCTTACGAAGTCTTCTCCTTAACAAAAGTAAAACAAAACGTGATTGTATTCGATCTTAGAACAGAACCGCAGAAGAACTATATGATAGTTTGTCTAATTAAATCTGACAATTCTATTCTTTTTATTTTATTGCTGGCAAATGGAAGTGCTTGGCATGATAGTTAGAAATTTTTATTTAAATATTGTTTTAAAATATATGTAAGCGCTAATTAGACGTCAGATTGAACACTCTAGTAGGGATTGAAATTAAAGAGCAATATTGAGATTGGAGGGCATTCAGAAAAGAGTGAGGAAAATAATGTTTAAAACGTACAGAGTGCGGCTGCATAATTAGGGATATTCTAGTATAATAATAAACGACTCTGTAAAACAAGATAAATCTTATTTTAAAAAGAAAAACAACCAAAGACAGACACAAAACGGTAAATTTACTCAATACGGCCACCATTTATTTTTTTTTTATTATTGTATCAAAACGCCTTCGAAACAAATACTTCAGAAATTTTATTTAATTCTCCCTAAATAGCAGTATTAATTAAGCTAACCAATATTTGGATGGGAAGTTGCATTTATCTTGCTTGGTAAAACGCCCGATATAGCGGAATCAAGGGTTTTATAGTTTGTGCTTAAATCTTGTTTAATTGCAGTCCTCAAAGATTTCGTGTTGTCTTTAAATTCATTAGCGTGCTTTCTTATAGAAATTGTGGGGTCCTTCTTAATCATCTTAGTGAGAGCAGTTTAAAAGTCTTCTTTTCTTTTTCTCTTTTTTTTGTTGTTGTTTTATCTATTGCTCCCCTTTTTCATAAAAAGCTCTTTTTCCGTTAAAAAGTTCTTTGGTTTGTATGGGGTAGACAAAGAAACTTTGGCTTAGTTTCGGCGTTAAGCAAATCATAGATTCTTTGTTGTTTTTTTCCCTTGCTAACGCATACTTCGTTGAATTTTAGTTTTAAAAAAAAGTGCTTGAATGCTAGCGCTAATCATGAAAATTTAGATTCATCGCGGTTTTTCAAAAATTGGACGAATCAGGTGCCAAAAAAAGTTTTGAGAATTATTCCATAATTTGCTTCTACACTCAGTAAAAGATTATTGTTACAGTGTGGCCTAATGAATAGAGTTTTCGCCAATAGTTCTGGAGACCGGGGGTCAATCCAAGGTCAAGTCATATCAAAGACTCAAAAAATGGTACTTGATACCGCCTTGTTTAAAACTCAGCATTATAAGGTATGGATCAAGCGTAAAGTGGATCAATCCAGAATATGAAGTAGCGCCCTCCCTTACACCTCGGTGTAATAGCTATTGAAAAGGGAACCTTCGAGTCACTAAGGTCAAAAATTTTACTTTTTAGGGATTGGAATAGTGCTCTAACCTACATCTCGGTGTAGTAGCTATTGAAAAGGGAGCCTTCGGGCCACCCTCAACTATAGTCACTAACTACTTATATCCTTATTTTTATATCCTTATTTTTATGACCTTTTATATTCTTATTTTTCTGTTCTTTTTATATACTATACCATGGCCTAATGAGCCGAATGTTTGCCGGGAGACCGGGTTTCAATGCCAGTTTAGGTCATACCAAAGACTCAAAAATGGTACTTGATGCCACCTTGCTTAAAACTCAGCCTTATAAAGTAAGGATCAAGGGTAAAGTGGAGCAATCCAGGGAAAGGAGTAGCGCCTTCCCTTACACCTCGGTGTAATGGTTATTGAAAAGAGAACCTTCGGGTCACCCAGGACGAAGGCCGCCAATTTTACTTTTTTAGGGATTGGAATAGTGCCCTGACCGACACCTCGGTGTAGTAGCTATTGAAAAAGGGAGCCTTTGGGTCACCCTCAACAATAGTCGCCAAATTTACTTACTTTTACTTTACTTGGGAGAACAATGAGATGTAATAGAAACTTTCAAAATAATTAAGCAATTTCTAAACATACTAGATGTTTTTTTTACAGTATCTCTCCTCCAACTAGAAACTTGCTGCCATTTTGAAAAAAACTTGGTCTATCAACTAATTGGTTATTCTTGCTTATTTTGCTAATAGAGTAATATATTTTTGGTTGGTTAGTTAGTTGGGTTTTAAGGCATATCAAACTTTGTATGTTATTTAACGCCAAATCTATTTTTATCTAAATACTCTGTTCCATTAAAAACAATTCAGTTTAGCATGAGTACACAGTTTAATTGTCAAAAATATTTCTAGTTGGTTGGTTGGGCTTTTATGGCACATCAACCTTTGTGGGTTATTTAATTCCAAATCCATTTTTATTTAAATAATCTGTTCCATTAAAAACAATTCTGTTTAACATGAGTACACAGTTTAATTGTCAAAAACATTTCTATTTCAAATTATTCAAGTAGTTATATATAGTAATTCAGTTTAGCGTAAGTACAGTTTTCTAGTCAAAAACAGTTCAATTCCAGATAATTTAATTTAGCATAAGCACGCAGTTTAATTGTAAAAAACATTTCTATTTCAAGCTAATCAGTTTAGAATTTGATCCGTATATTTTATTGTATATCGTATCAACAGAGTCTATATATATATATATATATATATATATATATATATATATATATATGTATGAATGTATGTATGTATAAATTGCATTAATAGAGTATATATATATATATATATATATGCCGATGACATTGCGATACAGGCAAATACATCCAACCAAGCCGAAACACTTCTGCATAGTTTGGAACAAGCCGCCAAAGGCATTGGCCTCCATGTCAATGCACACAAAACGGAATATATATGCTATAATCAAACAGGCGACATCTCCAAACTTGACGGACCCCCTCTGAAAATAGTAGACAAATTCACTCACTCAGGAAGCAACGTCTCATCAACTGAAAAGGACATCGACACATGGCTAACGAAGGCATGGACAGCTATCGATAGGCTATAGATCATATGGAAATCAGACCTGACCGATAAAATGAAACGCAGTTTCTTCCAGGCTGCTGTCGTATCGATACTGCTGTGTGGATGCACTACTTGGACGCTAACTAAACGGCTCAAGATGAAGATAGACGACAATTACACAAGAATGCTGCGAGCAATATTGAATAAGTCCTGGCGGCAACACCCCAACTATACGGCCACCTGTCTCCCATCACGAAAACTATCCAAACTAGACGAACCAGACATGCAGGACACAGCTAGAGAAGCAAGGACGAGCTCCTAAGAGATGTACTCCTATGAACCCCCGATGGCCAAGCAAAAGCAGGACGACCAGCTCGAACATACATACAGCATATGAGAGGATAGGGGGTGTAGCCCTGAAGACCAGCCAGAGGCGATGAATGATAGGGAGAAGTGGGGAGAGAGGGTCAGGGATATCCGTGCTAGCGGCACGAGATGATGATGATGATATATATATATATATGTACACATATATATGTTCAATGGTTAGATCTGTTTGGGTTTTATAGCATATAAACCTTTGAAGGTTTTTAAATTTCAAATCCACTTTTATACAAATAAACAGTTCTATTTCTAACAATTCTGTTTAGCGTAAAGTACTCAGTTTAAATGTCAAAATAGTTCTATTTTGAGCAATTCAATTTAGTTCAAACAATTCAATTTAGTTCAAGCAATTCAATTTCGTTCAAACAATTCAGCTTAGAGTACGTACAGTTTCAATGTCATAACAGTGCTGTTTCAAACAATTCAGTTAAGCATGAGTACGCTGTTTGTCGAAAATATTTTTGTTTGATGTGATTCAGTTTAGTCAAACAGTTTTAATCTAAAAAATTAAGTTTAGTGTTAGTATAGTTTTTGTCAAAAACTGTTATCTTTCGAACAATCAATTTAACATGAGTAAAATTTAATTGTCAAAAACAGTTTCATTTAAACAATTCATTGAAGCATAAATCGTAGTTTAAAAGTAAAAACAGTTCTATTTCAATCAATTCAGTTTAGCATAAGTATACAGTTTAGTTCTATTTAACCTGTAGATTAAACCCCATCCGGGCCAAAGTGGACCTGGGAGCGATGTCATTGAAGGGGAACTCTGGACCTCCCAAAACTCTAGCCATTTAATGTTTAGTGTCATATGCAGGACACTCGTTTGGGAGTCCAACCCATCTGCAGAGAAGCAGTCTCTGTATTCTTCAGCCCAAGCGTACCGGGTAATGTATATATTGCATATAGTATTAATAGGCTATAAGTTCTATGCAAAGATTCTTTTCTTTTTGTTGTTGCTGTTTTTGTAGACATTGATGTGAAAAATAGTAAAAAGCTGTGATGTCCGTAGAGATATCACGAGATAATTAACTGCAAATGGTGTTTCTGCACTAACAACACAGTTTTTTGAATAGCAAACATTTTCTCACGTAATAAAGTTTATATTTCTGAAGCAATTAAATGTTGAATACATGCATTTATACTATAACACATCTGTGGTTCTGAGAATGCATATTAAGTAAAAAAGAAGGAATTTTCTGTTTTGAAATTCCGATTCGAATATTTTCTATATAGAATGATTCCTGAAAATTGAATGAGACCGTTGAAAAGAAAAGTAAAAATTCCCACGTCAATTTAAAAGAGACTGCCTCAGAAAGTTCCAGTTCATTTTAATAGAAACTTTAAATTTTGGTTTGATTTCGAGTGAGTTGGTTTGGTTCACTTGTTTAACGGTATAGCAACACTTCATGTGCTATTTAATGCCGAAAATTGATTCATTTTAGATACTTGATTTCAGTCAAAACCATATATATCTTCAACATTCAGTTGGAACCATTTTCTTTTAAATCACACTTCGATTCAACTAAAATAATCATTTGTTTGCACAGTTCTATGTGATCAAATATTTCTAGGTTTGGATTAGTTTCTTTGTTTAATAGCATATCAACATTGGTAGGTTATTTAATACCAAAGCCATTCACCAAGAAGAACAGTTGTACTATTTATATCTAACCCATAGCTGGTAGGATAAATGCCCGAAAGTGAACGTAATAGCACGACTGGAGTTCGAACTCGTTTACTACGATTCTGCAGTCCATCGCTTTAACCATTACACCACCCAAATATTTCTTGATAACAGATAATTTATTAGTAAGTATATGAGTTAAATTAACAGCGCTTTATTGATCATCGGTATTGCACACAGTTATATGGTTTCACGCAAACTATCAATAATAATAATAATAATAAAGAAATGTAACAAAATAGCAAATGCAGATTATCTGGTGATAGTGACGAATATCATAATAAGCGAATGCTGTAAATTATCCCCCAAAAGAGTATAAGACTAGATAAAACTGAGTGGGCAAGGTGATCCTCTGGGAATCGTGCAAGAAACTTAGATTTGATTATACGAGCAAGTGGTATATGAACAACCCAGAATTCGTCCTAGAAAATGAGATACAGAGACTTCCCTGAGATTTTGAGATGTAAACATATTATCTAATCTCGTCCAGACCAACTGATAGTCAACAAAAAAGAGAACCTGCCAAATAGTGGACTTTACCCTTCAGGCTGACCACCGAGTAAAACTGAA
Source organism: Sepioteuthis lessoniana (assembly GCA_963585895.1). Classification (NCBI taxonomy): domain Eukaryota; kingdom Metazoa; phylum Mollusca; class Cephalopoda; order Myopsida; family Loliginidae; genus Sepioteuthis; species Sepioteuthis lessoniana. The sequence continues at coordinate 19,593,443 of OY757927.1, read as the reverse complement.
AGAAAGCAAAAAGAGAAATCAGTACCTAAACTTTGATGGAGCCCTGAAAAAATTATGGAACGTAAAATGACGGTGTTATCGTTTGTAATTGGTGCACCCGGTAGGGTTACCAGAGTTTTTTTTTAACAAGGACTGGAGGACTTGGAAATAAAAGGACGAGTGGAGACCATCCGGACTATAGCATTGTTGAGATCGGCCAGAATACTAAGAAGAGGCCTGGAGAGTTGAGGAGACTTCCTGTCACTCAGACTCCAGTGAAAAACCATCAGCTAACACTGGCGTGAAGAAGAATAAAAAAAATAAGATAATAATAATAATAATAATAATAATAATAATAATAATAATAATAATCCCGACCTTGTTAGAGAATTGAAAAAAACTGTGGAACATGAAGGTGATAATTATACCAATTGTGATTGAGGCTTTTGGTACTAAAGGCTAACTAAAAGGACTGGGGAACGTGGAAGTTGGTGAACAAGTGGAGACTATCCAAACAAAAATATTATGGAGAACGGTCAGAATACTGAGAATAGTCCTGGAGACTTGAGGATACTTGCTGTCACTCAAACTCCAGTGAAAGACCACCATCTGACGCTGATGTGAAAAAACTATGGAGATAATATTGTCTCAAAATATACAAGATAACTGACGAAGTCATTGAGTTTATTGAGAATACCGTGAAAAACTAATGAGTGGAACTGCTTAGCTGAAGTGAAAATCCATGGAGGAATCTTCCAGGGAGGTGCACTATCACTATTACTATTTGTAATAGCGATGATGCCACTGGGTCAAATACTTAGGAAATGAACAGGTGGACACAAACTACATGGTGCCTTCAATAAGTTTCGAGACTTTTTTTTTGTACGGGCATTTAGAATGCACCAGTCCACAACTCCATCCTTGTCACAGACTATTTGACTAAGATGGGCATCAAGACAGTTCGTCACCGTCCCTATATTCTAGACCTTACTCCCAGTGACTTTTGGTTATTCCCTAACCCCAGAGGCTGTTGTTATGAGACATTTGAGGAGATGAAAGGGGTTGTGACGAAGGTCATTGACACGCTCCTACAAGAGGACTTCCATGGGGCCTTCCAGAAGTTGCTGGAACGGTACAACAAGTTCATTGCAGCCGGAGGCGATTACTTCGAAGGGAACAAGAGTTTCATGTGTGTACTATCAATAAAAGTGCTCATACGAAAAAAGTCTGCAAATTTATTTAATGATCCTCGTACATAAATCACAAGAAAAAAATCGAACACTGAATGTTCACGGAGGACGTCAAACTGTTTGCACTAGAAATTAAAAAGAACTTTAAACCATAAGTGAGGATATAAAGTAAAGTTGGCGACTGTAGTCGAGGGTCATCCGAAGGCTCCCTTTTCAATAGTTACTACACTGAGGTTTAGCGGAAGGCACAGAACTACGCTGTGAAGAGAAGATGAATCCAAGACAACTTGCACTTGGTATGCGAAATCCTAAATTGGTTAGAAGACGCCACCTAATCTGTGCTGGTCAATTTGGATAAGTCCAAGGCCTTCGATAGGGTTGACCATCGGTTCTTGTCGACTGTTTTGGAGACCGCCGGATTCCAACTGGAGTTCCGTGAATAGATTAGCATGATGTACCTGAACCTGCAGGCGGTGATGCTGGTAAACGGAAAGCGCTTGGAGGCGTTCGCAATGGAGATCTTTTTCCGGCAGGGTAGCCCCCCCCTGTCTCCTCTTCTCAATTTTCTCGCTTTAGAGCCCCTGCTCCGTAAGTTTAATGACAAGAATGGAAGTCAAATCCTGCGTGGCATTCCTTTTGCTGTTCCTCTTTCGGCAAATGTATCCACGCACGCCAATGATATCACTGTCTTTGTGGCCTGACGTTTGGACATTAAAGCTCAGAAGAAGGCGGTTGCCAGGTACGAGCAGATAGCAGGGGGCCAAGATCAAATTTGATAACATTGGAGATTTGCGGCTAGATGTCTGTAAGAGTGGCGTTCCACTGCCAGGGCCTTTTCGTTGGAGTGATGGACCCATCCTCATCCTCGAGATGTGCTTCGGACCCGAGCTCCAACTAGAGTGAAAGTGGTAAGAAGTACAGATTAAAGTAGGTACCTGGTTTCGAAGGCGCTTGTCCTTAAAGAGCAGGGTGGAGGTGTGCTCTGTGTACATCTTCCCCTGATCCTTTACCGCTTTTCTGTACTTCCTCTGCCTAAGAATCATCTGCCGGAGCTTCAACGACCCCTTTCCAAATTACTTTAGAGAGGTCGAAGGCCGATGGTCAGAAGACAGGTCTGTTGTCAATGTTCGAGAGACGGGGTCTAGGTATGCCCGATCTGGAGAACCACTGGTTCTGCAGGCTTATTTGGGGCGATCCTTGTCGACGGACGCAGTGTGGAGGCGAAAGGCGAGCGATTCATTTCCTCGCCTTAAGTAGGACCCCAAGGCTAAATGTCAATGTAAGCTGAGGAGCGAAGCACAGTTTGTCCGAGAATTCCCTAAGGCCCTTCGCAACCTTCCTGGGTCCAGTGACCTCTTTTGGTCTCGAAAGAAGCCCTAGTGTTGGACTACACTTTGGATCCTCTAGCGGAAGGGCTCGGCTGGTCATTGGAGGAGGTTTTCTCGAATTGAAATTGGGCACCAGGTTTGGGCTTCTTGAACAATTCCGAGTTCTTGCTCACCTGGCGGCTTGCACGGAACATGTTGCCCTTTTTCTGCCTGAATTACAGAGCGGGATTTGCAGACATGCCCGATTGTCTTCGCTACCACAGTGCTCTAGAAGTGCTCTAGAAGAGCACGCCTTCTACTTCTACGAGCGATTTCGTCCGTTTTGGAATCATGTCGGAGAGTGGACGGCCCGCATCAAACCCAAGTTGCTCGTGTTGCTCGACGTTGGTTACGTCGTTGACAACGTCTTGCCTCAGTTTCAAGGTGAGAAGCGTGTTGTGTTTCTCGCGATCCTAGCTATAGCTCGAATGGTGATTTAGATGACACGAAAGAAGGGATTGTATGACGATGCAAACTTTTCTCATCGTGATCTGATTTTGTTCTTTAGGCATGAGCTTAAGGTCGAAATCAGATGCGATCGAAAAAGTTTGGATCGCATAACATTCGACTGAAGGAGGGTGTATGTAGCGAGCCTGGTCGTACGAAAGGGAGCAACATTGGAGTCATCCTTCCCTCCATTTCATGCGCATGGCGACTACGGACAGGGTCCTTCGGGACCCCACCCCGGGTAAGTAGTTTGTTCCCATTTTTTCCCTAGTTAGCAGTATATTGTGAGTCATTTCCCCGTCATCTAGTTGTTAGTCTCCGCACCCATTATTTATTGTGCCTTAACCCTTGATCCAGACCCATTTTTCCAAAGATCTTGGGATTAGTTTCTATATTCTAATTCCTGTGACCTGCACAAACCTCCCACATCCTACTTTGCGTTTATTATGTCTTTTTAGCTTAGTTTTCCTTTCCCACGAGGGAGGGTCCGGCTTATTTACGGTGACATCGGAGGCCAGAAAACAGTCGGCCTCCATTTTATAGATGGGAGGGAAACCAAAGGGATGTTTATTTTGTTCTATTTTTTACTTTTCTTTCGGGGTTTTTCTCCCATTCCGATCATTTTTCATAAATTGTACGTAAACTAAATCTTTCATATGGGGCTTTTAAGTTGGACTCTTCTCATAGAGTATACGTGGTATTTGTTGGTTGTAGCGCACTTGGTGAAAAATGAATGACCAATTGTATTGTTGAATGGGACGGCGAATGGGGCTAGCTAAGGCTCCTCAGTTTTCATAGACCAGCAAAAACTTCCTCTCAAAACTTAGGGCCTTGTGCTCCTCCAAATTGTATACATTACACTTTTGGAAATAAAGCCAGTTTCCAAGTTGCTGCGCGTACGTAGGGAAGTGATCAGAGAGAGAGAGAGAGAGAGAGAGAAGGAAAAACTGAGATAGCGGTTGAACCTGGCCGACTGAGCATAGAAATCCCAAATTACTTTTTAAAAATCACCAGCTATTTCGGCACTGCTCTTATTTTTAACTTCCCTGAAATGGTAAAGGTGAAACACTTCTATGGTGATAGAGATCTGGTGGCATGGCTCAAGAAGGTACAGCTGGTGGCGAGATACCAGAAAATAATGACGTGGCAAACGCTTTTGCCTTTATATTTTGAAAGAGACGCACTCCAAATATATTTGGATATGGCCGAGGTTGAATAGAAGCTTTTTCAGACGATTAGGTGGACAAGAGTGTGCATGTATGTTTACGCAAGCAAACTACGAAAAATTGTAGGAAGGGCAGGATTCACTGGGCACGGTCTTGATATGGCAATGAAGCTTGGGTTCGTGACACAGTTCCCGAACGACATCTCAAAGGAATTGCAACAGGTATCGGCCATTGAAAGATTGACCATAGGAGATTTGCTGACACGGGTGAGCGTGCTGAAAAAAGATTCGGCCTAGGATACGGTCGCAACCACGCAGTTCTCTTGACGTGAGGGCGGAGTGTCATTCGAAGCGAAACCCCGAAAAGACACCCCATGTTACAGATGCAGAGGCCAGGTTCACATGGCCAAAGACTGTGCAACAAGATGGCTTGATGGGACGAGCACCTGAAGATTGTGCTAGGAGATGAGATGCTTCGACTCTAATAAGATCGGCCACCTTGCCTCAGATTGTCAAGGAACGACCCCTAGGGAAAACTCGGCAGGCCCTGGCTCCTTCAAAAGCAAGTTAGAAACGAGGCGCATCCTGTGATCTGTGTTCTAGTTGACGGATGACAATGCCCTATTCGACACCAGGGGTTCAAAGACACTAATGATCCCATCAGTATGTTGCCGGTGAAGATGTTAGAACGTTGGCGTATTGACTGCAGAGGGATTGACTCTGAGGTGCATGGAACCAGTCGAGTTGAGCTTGTGGTAGAGCCAATGTGCCCTTTGAATCTGTAGGTCTTACTTGTCAAAGGAAAGCTGCAAGGTTTCGACCTCTTACTAGAATTTGACGCAATCAAGAGGCTAGTAGAAGTGCATCTGAACGAGTTAGGTGATATTCACTTCCTCGCAAAAAGCTTACCTGGTTTGCTGCTCATCAAAATCGATGAGCCTGACTTCAGCTCCTTATTCCATCAGCATATAAAGGAGTGGAATACCTCGGGGAAATGGGTAGGTTGTCAGACACCAGGGAAAATAAAGAATTGAGCACCACTCTACCTTGTAGCCGGGCATATTCAGACCGAATATGAAAAAGAACTATAGTTATGGCTGAAAAGTTGGTTGGTGCCGTATCCCCAAAAAGAACGAGGTCCAGCTGAGGCCTTAATTCTGTTAATGACAGTAATCCAGGCGAACAAGAACAAAGACCCGTAATAGATCACAGAGAATGCCAGTTTTAGAGTTCACAGCGTACGACGGGTACTGATCAAAGATTTGAAGAAAGAAAGAGAAAGTGAACGAGTGAAGGAACGAAAGGAAAACTGAGACAGCGCTTGCATCTGACCGACTGAGTGTAGAAATCCCAAATTACTTTTTAAAAAATCATATAATGAAAAGCAAAAAATAGCTAAAAATGAAAAGATTAGAACTACCAAATCAAGAAAAAATCAGAACGCTTGCAGAAAAGGAAACTTACAGATACTTGAAGATGTTCGAAGCGGACACCATCAAACAAGAGGAGACGAAATAAAAAAAAGTTAAGAGTATCTCAGAGCAAGAAACCTACTCGAAACGAAACTAAATCTCATCAAAGAAATAAACACATAGGCTGCCTCTACTCGTAAGATACTCGAGACCATTCTTAAAGTCTACGAGGAAAGAACTTCAACAAATGGACCAAAGCACAAGAAAATTCATGATGATGCATACGGCCTTACATCCTAGGGATTTTATAGACAGGTTATTTGTCAAGAAAAGAGGGATGAAAAAAACTCACCATCATTGAAGATCGCGTTGATGTAACGATACGACGACTTGAAGACTATATAAAAAAGGGCGAAGATAGACTGATTGTACCGACCAGAAACAACACAAAGATCAACAGAACAACCATAACTAGAGAAAAATTGAAATCTCACGCGATAAGATCAGGATATGGCTAAGTAAAAGTATAGTTGGTGACCTTAGACGATGGTGACTCGAAGGCTCCTTTTTCAGTAGCTACTACACTGAGGAGTAAGGGAGGGCGCAACTACATTCCCGTGATTGCTCCTCTTTAGCCTTGATCTTTTTCCATATAGTGCTGAATGTTAAGCTAAGTGGCATCAAGTACCACTTTTTGAGTCTTTTGTATGAATCGACCTCGGATTGAAACCCAGTCTCCAGAACCACTTGTGATCACTCTACTGATTAGACCAATGGCCTTCCCATGGCTAAGAAAGGGAAACATACAGAAAGGGAAATTAATCTCTTATAATAGCAGCACAAAATAGATTCATCATCATCATCATCATCATGCACGGATATCCCTGACCCTCTCTCGCCACTTCTCCCTATCTTTCATCGCCTCTGGCTTGTCTTCAGGGCTATATCCCGTATCCTCACATAGCTGCTGAATGTATGTTCGCGCTGGTCGTCCTGCTTTTGCCCGTCCATATGTGGGGGTCCATAGAAGTACATCCCTTATGAGCTCGTCCCTGCTTCTCCAGCAGTATCCTGGATGTCTGGTTCGTCTAACTTGGATAGTTTTCGTGATGGGAGGCAGGTGGCCGTATAGTTGGTGCCTTGTTGGGTGCTACCGCCAGGACTTGTTCAATATTGCTGCAAGCATTCTTGTGTAATTGCCGTCTAGCTTCTTCTCCAGCCGTTTAATACAGCAGTATCGACACAAGCGCTGCCTGGAAGAAACTGCGTTTCATATTATCGGTCAGGTTTGATTTTGATAGCCTATCATTAGCTGTCCATGCCTTCGTTAGCCGTGTGTCGATGTCCTTTTGGGCTGATGAGACGCTGCTTCCAAGGTAGGTGAATTTGTCTACAAGTTTCAGAGAGGTTCCGTCTAGTGTGGAGATGTCGCCTGTTTGATTATAGCACATATATTGTTTTGAGTGCATTGACTTGGAGGCCAATAACTGCGGCAGCTCCTTCCAAACTATGCAGTAGTGTTTCGGCTTGGTTATGAAATAAAATAGCAAGTGTAGATTATATGATGATAGACGACATGATCAATAAGTGAATGCAGTACATTTATCACAAAAAGACTAGGCAGAACTGGGGCGGATAAGTTAATCCACTGGGTGTTGTGCAAATCTTAATTTAACCATACGAACAAGTACGTGGACCTAGGAGTAATGGCAGTGAAGGGGTCCTCCACACTTCCTAGAATATTCGACGTGAAGCTGCGTCAACAAATGCAGTTTAGTGTCACACTTTCAAATCCTGTTTGGAAGGATTCTTAATTCTTTGCAGAGAATATAGTCGGAGTATTCTAAACCTCACCTGCAGAGGAATAAAAATTTAGGATAATGATTTGTATTAAAAGAAATCTAATTGGCAGTACATACCCGTATTAAATACGGCTTGAAAGATGGGTTGTCTGGGTTTTATGGCATATCAACCTTTGTGGGTCATTTAAAGCCAAATCCATTTTTATTCAAATTGTTCCATTTCAAACAATGCAGTTTAGTGTAAGTATACAGTTTGTCAAAAACATTTCTATTTCAAGCGATTCAGTTTAGTCAAACAGTTCTAATTCAAACAATTTAGTTTAGTATAAGTATAGTTTTTGGTTACCGGTAGTTAAATGTCAAAACAGTTCTATTTCGAGTAATTCAGGTTAGCAAAAGTTCGCAGTGAACATGTCAAAACAGTTCTATTTTAAATAATTCAGTTTAGCATAAATACACAGTTAAATAATAAAACAGTAAAGTTTCGAAACCATGGTTTAGTTCTATTTGACGCATAGATAGGACCCTATCAGGTGCTACTGCTCTGGACCAGAGTGGACCTGGCAGTGATGGTAAGAAAGGGGACTCCGCATTCCCCAAACGTTCAGCATTATTAGAACCTTACCATCGGATTGTTTAGTGTCATTTCCAGGACACTTGTTTGGGGTGGGTATTACCCCACTGCAGCGATGCAGTCAGTGTATTCTACAGCCCCAGCCGACTGGGCAATGTAAGATCGTCATTATCAAACAAAATATATTGGGCGTCGCGTTACTTTTAATAATATTTATGATAGCCATTCGTATTTGAAGGAATTAAAGTGACAGTACGTACCCATTTAAATTTTTTGTGTCTAAAGATGTCTTATATTTTTATGTTTATTTACTCCATGTTTCTGCTTTGTTTACATCAACAGTGGCGTAGGGAAGAAAGTCTTGGGTTCGTTCGGATATCCAAGATAACCTCGATCAAAAACACCTGGAAATCAATAGCAGATCTTGAAAGATTTTTTTTTTTAATTTTATAATCTAATCAATTAAATATTTATTTGTATTTTTCAAACATGGAGGGCCGGTATTAATCTTAAATTGTTAAAATTGTGGCTCTAAGCCATTTTTTTTCTTTTTTTTTTTTTTAATGAATGGATTTTCACTTAGTGGTTCGCTACCTGGTCATTCCCACAAAGGATTTAATTCTTGTAAGAGGATTTGATTCTTGTAACGTTTGCTAAGAGAATGGGCAGCCCGTACAACAAGTAGATGCAGTTAGATGGTTAGAGACAGACCCCATCTTAAAAAATTTCTGACGTGGATTTACAATATAGATCAAAATCCTTCGAAGAATTACCCTTAAAACTCCTAAGTTTTGGGACGAAATCGGGCTAATCATAGTGAAGCCTTGCCTGTATGGACGGGTGGATAGATGGATGGACGTTATGAAGATTTTTATTCATTTCCCGACTGAAGTCTTTATAAAATCTGACGTAAATTTTGCCTCGAAATAAAATTATTCTTCAAGCTGGAAAATTCCTATCAACACGAGAGGGAATCCCTGTGATGTCGTGGCTAACATGACGTGTTTCGACATTCTCGTAAGCGAGTTCGAATTTCAGTCGTGCAATTACGTTCACTTTCGGACTAATATCCTTGAGAAAGGTATTAAAGGAGGTGCCCGTGGTGTAATGGTTATCGTCGCAGGAATTGGACACGGCGATACGAGTTCAAATCCTAGACTGAATGCATTTCACATTGCACTAATACCCTTGGGAAAGGTATGAATCCAATTATTCTCCCTCCAGCTTTGGGTAAATAATAAGGCAGACTAGGTTCTTCAGCCTTGGTGAGGCAACTAGTCTAGGAGAAGGAAAACTCTGAATTCAAACCTGTTAAACTCCGCTTAAAAAATTGACCTTGTGTCATATCCTGCCCGAGCGGAGGGGTTTGGTAAATATAATTAACCTTTTTATCCCCCAACAGTAAGTTAAATAGTATCCCTCCTGATCTTCAAGGATGGCTTTGGCATTAGATAACCCGCAATAATTGATATACCATTAAATTTAAAACAAACTAAACTTAATCAATGCAGACTAACTATTTCATTTTGTTTTCCTAATGTAAGGCTTGTGTAAATTCCAACCATAGGTGAGTTTTATTATCGGCCTGTATTAATCTATTAAAGTTTTTGCAACATGACCTCAACATAGTTCTTATAGAGGTACATATTTTTATTGTTTAAGTTGAGGAATTAAACAATAAAAATATGTACATCTATTCCCTTGCCCCAGAGGTTTAATAATTACGCGGATGCATATTTCTAAGCTTCTTGTGGTTGACCGTGTCCTCTGGAAAGAGTACGGATGTAACTCGCAAGACACATTTAGGTTATTTGGTCGCGCAATTACCATGACTGGTTGATTTGGCGTCCCTTGCGTGAAATATGAACGAGTGGCTCAGTTGTAGAGTTTCGGCACTGCAATCTATGGTCGCTGGTTCGATCTCCAGTGGTGAGATTACGGTATACACTGCTGATGAAACCTAATAAGGTCGAAACAGCAGTTGGTCAGCGGATTTTCTGGTCGTGGTAATTCAATAGTGCTTATAAGTGTTACTTATTAAGCTTTGCATAGTCAGATACAAAGGCCACAGGATGTTTACGCTATCTACAGATACTTATTCGTCACTCATCTCAGAACAGAATTGGTTCATCGTTGCTTAACTTTTTCTTTGCTATATTTAAAAAGCTTTGCATACAGGCTTTGCACACAGGCTTCAAGTTGCTTACTGTACTTGCAACCCTTTGTAAGTAGTCAACCATCACAAAAATGATCAGGTGCTATACTTCTTCCTTTTTTTTCTAAGCTTTGCCTAATTTTGCACGTAGGTTGCTTACAGCGCTTGCAGCTGTTCCTTATTGGTCCGCCCTGTCAGCTTGTCAATGGAGAATACGCGGACTGCATCTCTGCAGAGGAGTATGACTCCCTCAACGAAGTGACCTGTTGGCCATTAGGGACAACCCGTAATGATTGAAGAAGGGACCCTGCTAGCTAAGCAATGATTGATCCGGTAAACGAGTTGATCATGTGATTTGCAACACTCTACTTTGTCCCTTAATGGATTAGACAGGCAGTCGGAGAGGCCCGATCGAATCAATCTGCTGGTCCTGTCATGCCCTTGAACCTACATCTTTTTTCCGAGCGTGTTTTTTGAATTGCACTGGTATCAAACAAGTACCCAATCTTGCTATATCTTAAAGGTGGTATAAGGTGGTGGTTGATGTCCAATTGCGCTGAAATAACAAGACATGATAAATCTAAACAGTGTACAAGCAAATGATTTATATCAAATAGAATTATTAGTGTTAGCTAGGAATATTTGAAACCATTCAATTGTGTGGGAACAAATTAATAATATTTGAAAGAATTATTAGAGTTGAATAGCAATGTGTAAAACGATTTAAATGTGTTCAAAGAAAAGATTGTATCATTACTGGTCTAAAATAGAAGTTTGTAATGTTACTGCACCAAATAGGACGTTGTACCGTTACACACCAAATGTACAGTCGTAACCTCACCGAGGGAAAAAGTGACGAACAAACGAGACTCTATCTTAGTTCACTAACACAAAAGTTTACTCACTACTACCCTTTTTAAGTAGTCGCCGGAAAAAAGAAACGGTATATGAAAATGGTCGCGTGCATTAGCTGGGCAAAGAGAAACAGCTTGTCACAAGGAGAAAGAGAGAGCAGACACAGACCTTGGATTACATTCTGCTTTTCTGATGTAGTTCTAAGATGTTTGTTCTCAGGTTTCGTCTTCACAGCTGAGCGTCTTGTGTGAGCCACTTTTTCGGAGCTAACCACAAAACGGAGGCCGTTTTTTTCGTCTCTCTTTACATCTTCGTGGCTGGTGTTCAACTGTTATTTTTCCCTTGTCATATCTTCAATACAACTCACTTTCAAACCCGAGTCGTCAGCTTGATGTCGGAGGGGAGGGGGCATATCCATTTCCAGTGGTTCCACACCTACACAGAAGATTTGGGACATCCAGATCTTTTTTCTAGTCATTTTTGATTACCATGGTCATTCACCGGTGACTGGCTGACCTACAACTAGTGCTTTATCCTGTCTCACTCAGCCCAGCTGCCTGTTCGTAGACTCTTTGCCTACTTTTTCTTCTCTCTCTCTCTGTCTCTCTCTCTCGTTCTCTGGAAATATACCTCCCGTTGCTCAATCACGTTACGAGATAAATATTTGATAGAATTTTTTGTGGTAAATACAATACTTGAAACTATTTATATCTGTGCTAACAAAGGTTAATATCTAATAGTTATCATTGTTATCTTGTAGAACTTCAAACGATTTAACTATGGGCAAACAAATGGTTAATATTAAATTGAATCATTAGGGCTACATAAAAATGCTTTAAACGTTTTAACTGCTGACAAATGTGCTCTGACGTTTTTTTAAACAATGTTACCTACACACTGTACGTTTACATATATATATATATATTGTCATCCACAGACAGATCTGTTTCGTTATATCAGTGTGGCTAGACGGTCTAGATTCCCGAAGTTGGGATCGAAACCCGGTTGACTCAAACGCCAATCGAAGATTCTACCACTCAGCCACGATGAAGCAAGCGCCAGCGAAGTAAATTTAAACGGTTATGAATCTCAATCGTTATTGTTTACATATTTCCTCTTAGCGGCTACCGAGAGCTCGATTCATACGAAGAGCCTTGCATATACGTTAATGGCAACACAATTACTTCATTCGCTAGTGAGCTCAACCCTACAGGGGTAGGGGAGCATATATATATTGTCATTCGCAGACAGATCTGTTTCGTTCTATCAGAACTCATCGGTGTGGCTAGATGGGCTATATATATATATATATATATATATATATATATATATATATCCCAGCTTCGGGAATCTAGACCGTCTAGCCACACTGATGAGTTCTGATAGAATGAAACAGATCTGTCTGTGGATGACAATATAATTATATATATATATATATATATATATATATATATATACAACTGACATAAAGCCAACCGGGTTGTGATCTCGGCTTGAAGCATCTCGCGAGTCTAGTCACACTGAAGAGTCGTGATACTACGAAAAAGTCTGTTTGTGGATGACTATATATATATATATATATATACATACATGAACAGGGTTTCGCATTAAATTACCCAGAAGGGTTGATTTGCCATTAAACCAAATCACCAAACCAAACCTAAGATATGCATAGTCTAGCTTAGAGGACTCAGGTCGATCTCAGTTTCCGCACTTATTAAGAGGTTACTCATTTAAAAACTGTAATAGCTTATAGATACTTAACTTTGGTGATTTAGCTGGAAGAGGCCCTTTTTGCAGACTTATTCGGAATTCTTCTCTTTCTTTGGCTTTGGCTATGCGTCCGTCTGAGAGTAAGATGGCCAGAATTTATTCGTTATCATTATCTGTAATAAGTCATTTCGCTTTCTTTAATTGGAATTTGATTAGAGATAACGTTTGTAGTCTTATAAATAGGACAAATGTAATTATATTCATTGTCAGCTCATTTAAATTAATAATCGTGTATTTTATACATAATTAATGTAATTGCCACCAACACCAAAACTACAAATCTTTACATTCTATATTCATTGGTCGATGAGGTAGAATTAACAAGTTTTAAATGATCCAAATATTCAATTAGTCTCTGTTATGTGGAGACGAAAAACTGTTATTCCGATGTTAATTGGTTGGTTGGTTGGGTTTTATGGCATATCAACCTTGGTTGGTTATTTAACGCCAAATCCATTTTATGTAAATAATCAGTTCTATTTAAAACAACTCAGTTTAGCATGAGTACACAGTTTGATTGTCAAAAGCATTTCAATTTCAAACTATTCAGTTTATTCAAACAGTTATACGTGGTGAATTCAATACGTTTCCAGAATTTTTTTTGTACAGGCATTTAATATTGTCGTAGACTCTTGAAAATTCAGTATGCTATTGTTATAGATCTTATGAGATGACTGACCAAGTTCAAATGAACAGCTACAGCAGGAATTAGAATAAACCATACTAAAGCCGGATTGTCACAACTGATGAATTTCAAAAATGCAATCTAGACGTGAGTAAGAACGATACGCAATAACATTCTGTTTTAAACTTGGAAAAAATGCCACAGAAACGTATGGAATGCTTCAGACTACTTTTGGAGTATCTTGAATGGATCGAGTATCAGTTTTTGAGTGGCATAAGAGATTCAAGGAAGACAGGGAGTCTGTGAGGGATGATGAGAGGTGTGTGAGCACTAAGGAATTCAATAGACCAGAGTTGATTGGCCAAAGGGTTAGGGTTAGGGTTAGGGTGACTATATTGAGGTTTTAAGGGAATTCAGGAAGAGATTCCGCCGGAAGAGGCCAGCACTTTTCAAATCGGGTCAGTGGCATTTCCAGCAGGACAATTCACCAGTCCACAACTAAATCCTTGTCACAGACTATTTGACCAAGATGGGCATCAACGCAGTTCGTTACCCCCACTATAGTCCAGACTTTGCTCCCTGGAACTTTTGGTTATTCCCCAAGCTCAGAGGCTGTCGCTATGAGACAAGGTCATTGATACGCTCACACAAGAGGACTTCCATGGGGCGTTCCAGAAGTTGTTGGAAGTGTGCAACAAGTGTATTGCAGCTGGAGAAGATTTGAAGCGGACTAGAGTTTCATGTATGTACTATCGATAAAAGCGCCCATACGAAAAAAAGTCTTGAAACTTATTTAATGATCCTCATATAGTGTAAGTTAAGTTTCAATCTGAAAAACAGTTCAATATCAAACAATTCAATTTAGCATAAGTATGCAGTTTAATTATAAGTACAGTTTAATTGTGTAAAACATTTCTACCTATTCAGTTTACTCTAGCATGTCTAATTCAGCTAATTCAGTTTAATATAAATAAAGGTTTTGTTTTACACACAGTTAAATGTCAAAACAGTTCAATGTTAAACCATTCAGTTTAGTGTAAATACAGTTTCAATGTCAAAAAACAGCTTTATTTTAAATAATTCAGTTTGGCATAAGCACGCAGTTTAAATGTAAGTACGGTTTAATTGTCAAAAACATTTCCATTTCAAGGTATTCAGTTTAGTCAAACAATTCAGTTTAGCATAAGTATGTCGTTATTTCTTTTTAACCCATAGATAGCAAGTGCTACCACGCTAGCCCATAGTTGACCTGGGAGCAATGGCAATGAAGGTGTGCTCCGTATTCCCCAAAGTCTCTGTATTACTTGGACCTCACCATCAGATTGTTTAGTGTCATATCTAGGACACTCATGGGCGGGGTCGAATCTCTCTGCAGAGGTGCAGTCAGTGTATTCTACAGCCCTAACCGACAGGGCAACTGCTCTTCAGAGAGTTTCAAAACATCTTCATATCATTTACAAGGACAGGGTTTTGTTCTTTTTTTTTTTTTAAGAAATTGATATAATTTTGTAATATTACGGACGGGCGCTGTCGTCAATCAGTGAAGGTGTCGCGAGACAAGCGAATGCGGGCAAAATGACCTGCAAAGTTAGACGTGATTTTAGAATAATCACAGATGTATTATCACGTTTTTCCCTAGTGACATCAAACATTCGAGGATCTTCGATTTGTTCCCCAAAATCTCTATATAAGAAAACAAGTAATGAGATTTTGGCAGAGTTTAAGGCAGTTGTCAAAACGGGTGTGTTAAAGGTTCCAGAGGCCCCGACCCGTCTTACTCCAGTCTGCTACGACATATCTGCTATGACAGGCGTGTGTCAAACAGCCAGCTCTCACCCACACCCCGTCACCACCGAGAGGAAGGGAGAAAAAGGACGAGTAGCAGTGATCATAGCTAAATAAAAACGACTGCTATATTTTCTTCTCTAACCTTCGAGTTTGAGTATTTCTTTTTCTGCGGACTTCTTTCTTTACAGCACAAAACGTTGGTCCTATGGTACAATTTTGCAATCAAATATCTTGACAAGTTCTCAACTAAATGATCTTAGATTTTAACAGCATATGTAGAAACAACTTTTCATATTTTATGTTTAACATTTTTTCTTTTCTTTTCTCGTATAGAAATGCCATTAACTGGAAAAAAAGATGTTTAAACATTAAACGTAGAATTTTGCCTTGTTTCAACACGTTTCTACGTTTTATATGATTTGAGATGTACAGGGTGTGTTAGAAAAAAAGATGATTTCACAATCTAATAACAATAAATTCTCTTTTGAATAATCTCAGATTTTAAAAGCATGTTTAGAAATAACTCAAAATTATATGCATAATGTTTAAATGCCTTTTTAAAAAGCTTCTATTCCTGTGAATGACATTTCTGTAACCGAAAAGAAAGAAAGAAAGAAAGAAAGATTAAACGTAAAAAAATATAAGCTCTTTCTGTACATGCAGTTAAAAAAAAAGAAAGAAAGAAAACGATAGAAAGAAGGAAAGAAAGAAAGAAAGAAAGAAAGAAAGAAAGAAAGAAAGAAAGATTAAACGTAAAAAAATATAAGCTCTTTCTGTACATGCAGTTAAAAAAAAAGAAAGAAAGAAAACGATAGAAAGAAAGAAAGAAAGAAAGAAAGAAAGAAAGAAAGAAAGAAAGATTAAACGTAAAAAAATATAAGCTCTTTCTGTACATGCAGTTAAAAAAAAAGAAAGAAAGAAAACGATAGAAAGAAAGAAAGAAAGAAAGAAAGAAAGAAAGAAAGATTAAACGTAAAAAAATATAAGCTCTTTCTGTACATGCAGTTAAAAGAAAGAAAGAAAGAAAGAAAGAACGAAAGAAAGAAAGATTAAACGTAAAAAATTATGAGCTCTTTCTATAAATGCAGTTAAAAGAAAGAAAGAAAGAAAGAAAGAAAGAAAGAAGGAAAGAAAAAAGTAACAAAGAAAAAACGAAAGAAAGAAAGAAAAAAAGAAAGATTAAACGTAAAAAAGTATGAGCTCTTTCTATACATTCAGTTAAAAGAAAGAAAGAAAGAAAGAAAGAACGAAAGAAAGAAAGAAAGATTAAACGTAAAAAATTATGAGCTCTTTCTATACATTCAGTTAAAAGAAAGAAAGAAAGAAAGAAAGAACGAAAGAAAGGACGAAAGAAAGAAAGAAAGAAAAGTTAAACGTAATAAAATATAAGCTCTTTCTATACATGCAGTTAAAAGAAAGAAAGAAAGAAAGAAAGAAAGAAAGAAAGAAAGAAAAAACGAAAGAAAGAAAGATTAAACGTAAAAATTATGAGCTCTTTCTATACATGCAGTTAAAAGAAAGAAAGAAAGAAAGAAAGAAAAAAAAAGAAAGAAAGAAAGAAAGAAAAAAAAAAAAAGAAAGATTAAACGCAAAAAATTACGAGCTCTTTCTATACATGAAGTTAAAAGAAAGAAAGAAAGAAAGAAAGAAAGAACGAAAGAAAGAAAGAAAGAAAGAAAGAAAGAAAGAATGAAAGAAAGGTTAAACGTAAAAAAAATAAGCTCTTTCTATATATGCAGTTAAAAGAAAGAAAGAAAGAAAGAAAGAAAGAAAGAAAGAACAAAAGAACGAAAGGAAGAAAGATTAAACGTAAAAAATTATGAGCTCTTTCTATACATGCAGTTAAAAGAAAGTAAGAAAGAAAAAAAAGAAAGAAAGAAAGAAAAAAAAAAGAAAGATAAAACGTTAAAAATTATGAGCTCTTTCTATACATGCAGTTAAAAGAAAGAAAGAAAGAAAAAGAAAGAAAGAAAGAAAGAAAGAACAAAAGGACGAAAGAAAAAAAAGAAAGATAAAACGTAAAAAATTATGAGCTCTTTCTATACATGCAGT
Organism: Sepioteuthis lessoniana; assembly: GCA_963585895.1. Lineage (NCBI taxonomy): Eukaryota > Metazoa > Mollusca > Cephalopoda > Myopsida > Loliginidae > Sepioteuthis > Sepioteuthis lessoniana. The sequence continues at coordinate 19,576,259 of OY757927.1, read as the reverse complement.
TAAAAGAAAGAAAGAAAGAAAAGAAAGAAAGAAAGAAGGAAAGAAAGAAAGTAAGAAAGAAAGATTAAACGTAAAAAATTATGAGGTCTTTTTATACATGCAGTTAAAAGAAAGAAAGAAAAAAAAAAAAAGAAAGCATGAAAGAAAGAAAGAAAGTAAGAAAGAAAGATTAAACGTAAAAAATTATGAGCTCTTTCTATACATGCAGTTAAAAGGAAGAAAGAAAGAAAAAAAAGAAAGAAAGAAGGAAAGAAAGAAAGTAAGAAAGAAAGATTAAACGTAAAAATTTATGAGCTCTTTTTATACATGCAGTTAAAAGAAAGAAAGAAAGAAAGAAAGAAAGATTAAACGTAAAAAATTATGAGCTCTTTCTATACATGCAGTTAAAAGAAAGAAAGAAAGAAAAAAAAGAAAGAAAGAAGGAAAGAAAGAAAGTAAGAAAGAAAGAGTAAACGTAAAAAATTATGAGCTCTTTCTATATATGCAGTTAAAAGAAAGAAAGAAAGAAAAAAAGAAAGAAAGAAGGAAAGAAAGAAAGTAAGAAAGAAAGAGTAAACGTAAAAAATTATGAGCTCTTTCTATACATGCAGTTAAAAGAAAGAAAGAAAGAAAAAAAAAGAAAGAATGAAAGAAAGAAAGAAAAAAAGAAAGAAAGAAGGAAAGAAAGAAAAAAAGAAAGAAAGAAAGAAAGAAAGAAAGAAGAATTAAACGTAAAAAATATAAGCTCTTTCTATACATCCAGTTAAAAGAAAGAAAGAAAGAAAGAACGAAAGAAAGAAAGAAAGATAAAACGTAAAAAATATTAGCTTTTTTTATACCTGCAATAAAAGTTCAAGATCACTTCGTCTAGTTTTACATAAATCTTGTGAAATCGAATATGTACAGAACAAAAATATATATACACAATTATTTCAAACAAATAAACACTTCACCCAGCCCAGTCGACTGCAGAACACACAGAATGCTTCTTTGCTGAGGGATAAGACATCCCCTCACCGAGTGTCTTGTATGGCATTAAATTATCTGAGGCGAGGGTCTGGCTTTGGAGTTTTAGTGATGGGTTGTACCTCTTCATTACCATGATCCGGATGGGTAGCATTTCATTGGGCCCTACCTATGGTTCAAATAGAACAAACTATGTGCAAGCAAATGGCTGATGTTAAATTTTGACTATCATATAGCAATACTTTAAACCATTTATTTCCCAGTCGGCTGGGGCTGAAGAATTCACTGATTGCATCTTTGCAGAGGTGTAATATATCCCCTCAACAACTGTCCTAGATATGAAATCAAATTATCTGATCAAGAGGATCCAGCCTTATAGATTTGGGAAATGTGGTGTACCGCTTCATTGCCATTGGTTCATGGTCGACTCTAAACCAGAGTGGTAGCATCTGATAGGTTCCTATCTACGGGTCAAATAGAACAAAATAGTTGTACAAATAAATGACAGATATAAAATTGGCACAGTCGGCCAGGGCTGTAGAATACACCGACTACATCTTTGCTGAGGAGTAAAACTCCCCCGACCAGTGTCCTAGATATGACTCTAAACGATCCGATGGTAAAGCTCCCTTAATGTTTGAGCTTTGTGGAATGTGGAGTACCTCTTTATTGCCATTGCCCTCAGGTTCACTGTGGCCCGGGTAGGCATCAATCTATGGATAAAACGGAACTAAACTGTATGCTTATGCTAAACTGAATTGTTTGAAATAGAACTGTTTATATATAAGAATCTATTTGGCATTAAATAACATACAATGGTTAATATGCCATAAAACCAAATTAAATTGATGTTAAATTGTGGCTGTCGTATAGCAATACTTTAAACCATTGAACCGTATTAAAAAAGAGACTTGCCCAGTCAGCTGGGGCTGTAGAATACACTGACTGCACCTCTGCAGAGGGGTAAGACCCCCCAACCAACGAGTGTCCTGTTTATGACACTAAACAATCTGATGGTGAGGTTCCAGCAGTGCTGGAGCTTTGGGGAATGCAGAGTACCCCTTCATTGCCATCGCTCCCAGGTACACTCTGGCGCGGAGTGATAGCACCTGATAGGGCCCTATCTATGGGTTAAATAGAACTAACAGCATACTTATGCTAAAATGAATTGAGTAAACTGAATAGCTTGAAATAGAAACGTTTTTGACATTTAAACCGTACTTACACTTAAACTGCATGCTTATGCTTAACTGAATTATTTGAAATAGAACCGTTTTTCGACATTAAAACTGTATTTACATTTAACAGAATTATTATTTATAACTGCTTGAATAGTTTGAAATGGAAATGTTTTTGACAATTAAACTGTGTACTTATGCTAAACTGAACTGTTTTCATTAGAACAGATTATTTACATAAAAATGGATTTAGCGTTAAATAACCTACAAAGGTTGATATGTCATAAAACCAACAAACCAACCAATTAACATCGGAATAATAGTTTTTCGTCTCCACATAACAGAGACTAATTTAATATTTGGATCATTCAAAACTTGTTAATTCTACCTCATCGACCAATGAATATAGAATGTAAAAATTTGTAGTTTTGGTGTTGGTGGCAATTACATTAATTATGTAAAAAAAAGAGACTTGCCCGGTCAGCTGGGGCTGTAGAAAACATTGACTGCAAACTAACTAAAAAAGAGACCGGGCTCGTCATAGAATATTATCTGCAAAATGACTTTACTAATCATATATATATATTTGATAAATATATAAACAGGATTTGACATTAAATAACTTACAATGTCATAAAACCAAACCAATCAAATTTGAAGAGCAAGTGTAGAAATTCAAAATAATATCCTTAAACTGAGAATTAATTTTTATTTATTGCGAACTTTTGTGTCCTCATCTTGGTAAATTTTTTTTGTGTGTGGTTTGAAACTACACACACACACACAAAAAAAAACTACCAAGATGAGGACAAAAAAAAGTCCGCAATAAATAAAAATTAATTCTCAAATTAAGAAGCCTCATCTCAAAATGATTCCAATTAAAGACAATATCCTTAAAGTTTAAAACCTTTTTTGTTTTGTTCTAGTGAATGACATTTCTATACCCTAAAAAAAAGAAAAAAATATTCAACATAGAATTATTTAGTTGTTTCTTCACTTGCTGTTAAAATTTGAGATTATTTGATATGTATATGGTGTTTTGAAAAGTTAGATATGATTTTGTAATCTTACCTAGTTGGTTGGGGCTGAAGAATACATTGACAGCTTCTCTGCAGAGGAGTCAGACCCACACCACCACAACGAGTGTCCAGGATATGATACTAAGCAATTTGATGGTGAGGCTCCAGTAATGGTGTAGCATTGGGGAATACGGAGTACCCCTTCATTGCTATCGCTCCCAGGTCCATACTGGTCCGGAGTGGTAGGACCTAACAGGGTTAAATAGAACTACACTGTGTATTCATGCTAAAATGGATTCCTTGAAATAGAATTGTTTTGAAATTTAAACTGCTTACTTATGTTAAGCTGAATTGTTTGAAATAGAACTGTTTTGACATTTAACTGTAAACAAAAAACTATGCTTATACTTAACTAAATGACGCGAAAAGGGTTGATACGCTACAGAAGAAAATCACCAACGAATAAACTTTTTTTGTTCCAGTGAATGACATTTCTAATCACTGAAAGAAAGAAAAAGATTAAACAAAGAATTATTCAGTTGTTTCTTCACATACTGTTGAAATTTAATATTCTTTGATATTTATAGGGTGTTTCAAACAATTAGATATCATTTTTTAATCTAATAACTTTAACAGATCTCGTTCAAAAAATCTCAGATTTTAACAATGTCTAGTAATAACTGAAAATCTATTGTTAAATATCTTATGTGGTCTTGAAGGGCCAGAAATGAATAACACAAAGAGCTGTAAGGTTTACAGCAGTATATATTTACGGAAATACAGACAGTAACGGCTACCGGTAAGTGACTAGACTCGCTTGCCTCGTTTATCGAGCCAATCACGATTTACAATATCAGGGAGAGTTCATGCGGTGACGTCATAGGGTATATCACCATAAAAATATTTCATGTTTTTCTCATTTTACGTTCATTTAAACATTAAACATAGAATTCTGGGTTGTTTTTGGCTGTTAAAATCTGTGATCATTTAGATAAGAATTGATCGAGTCTTTTGATTATAAATCTATATCAATTTTTCTGAAACACTATATTCCTCATAAATATATTCATTTTTAAAAACATTCTGCATGTATTTGTGAATTTATATATATACATATATATATATATATATCATCTCATCATCTTATCGTGCCATCAGCACGGATATCCCTGACCTTCTTTTGCGACCTCTCCTTATCGTTCATCGATTTCGGCAGGTCCTCAGGGCTACACCCCGTATCATTACAGAGCTGCTGTATGTATGTTCGAGCTGATCACCCTGCTTATGCTCGGCCATGAGAAGGGTCAACAGGAGTACATCCCTTATGAGCTCGTCCCTACTTCTCAAGCAGTGTCCTGCATGTCTGGTTCGTCTAACTTTGATAGTTTTCATGATGGGTGGTAGGTGGCCGTACAGCTGCTGCTTTGTGGGGTGTTGCCTCCAGGACCTGTTCAATATTGCTTGCAGCGTTCTTGTGTAGTTGTCGTCAAGCTTTTTCACCATCTGTTTAGTCAGCAAATAGTGCATCCTTATAGTAGTGTCAACACAATCGCTGCTTGGAAGAAACTGCGTTTCATTTTATCGGCCAGGTCTAACTTCCATATGATCGATAGCCTATTGTAGCTGTCCATGCCTTTGTTAGTTTGTGTCGATGTCTTTGTCGGTTGATAAGACATGCGTTACAATTATAAAAAAATTAAACGACAAATAGTTTTCTGTAATGAATTCTTATTGAGTAGTATTTGTCTTGATATTTGGTAAATTAAATTTCTTTATAAAACAAGCAAAAACAAAAACAAAACTAAAGCACCCCAAAGAAACCAAAACAAAAATATAGAAGATTTGGTTGGTCGGTTGGGTTTTATGGCATATCAACCTTTGTAGGTTATTTAATGCCAAATCAATTTTTATTCAAATAATCTGTTTTATTTCAAACAACTTCGTTTAGCATGAGTACACACTTTAATTGTAAAAAAACATTTCTATTCCCAGCTATTTAGTTTATACAAACAGTTCTAATTCAGCTGATTCAGTTTAGTACAAGTATAGATTTTGCTTACACAGAGTTACATGTGAAAACAGTTCTAGATTAAACAATTCAGTTTAGCATAAATACAGTTTCAATTTCAAAAACAGTTCCATTTCAAACAATGCAGTTTAGCATAAATACGCCGTTTAAATTTCAGTTCAGAATTTAATTGTCTAAAACATTTATATTTCAAGCTATTCAGTTTAGTCAAACGGTTTTTATTCAAACAATTCAGTTTAGGATAAGAATGCCGTTAGTTCTATTTTACCCATAGATAGTGCCCTATCGGGTGCTACCAGTCTGCTACTAGAGTGGACCTTTGAGCAATGGCAATAAAGGGATGCTTCACATTCCCCAAAGCCCCAGTATCACTGAAACCTCCCCATCAGATTGTTTTGTGTGATATCCTGGACACTCGTTGGAAGTGGGTCTTACCCATCTCCAGAGAAGTTGGTGTATTCTGCAGCCCCAGCCGACTGGGCAAGAGAAGATTTGGCTAGAAAAGATATATATTACATATTGTGTATATATATATATATATATATATACACGAGATATATATTTGTGTGTATATATATATATAAATAGAGAGACAGGGTGGAAATTATTCTGGCCCAGAAATTTAGACAACTAATATGGGTATCCTTTGAGATGTACATGATGTCTCAGAAAAAATGAATATTTCATTTGATTACGTAAGCAATTTTCAGTCAGATAATTTCAGATTTTAAGCGCATGCGTTGAAACAATTCAAAAATCTCTTCTATGTTTAAACGCTTTTTTCTTTTTCTGTGTAAGACATTTGCATGTTTGAAAAGAAAAAAGAAACATTTCGCTTTGAACATTCAATCTTTTCCATATAAGTTTTTGAAATCGTTTGAACAAGCATTGGTCATGTTATCAAGTAATGAAATGATATCAATTTTTCGAAAGCACCATATGCTGTTTTTAGTTATTTTAATGGTTAATTTTTTAACGTGCAGAAGGTTGTAATGAAATGTTCTCAGCTTGTAGCAGATGCCACTTCTTTTTTGTGCAGATTTGTTTTCAACTGCTTATCTAAGAAAAGACTGAATAATTCATTGATTTTTAACAGCATTTCAACCAATCTCGTGTTATTTAATGCCTACAGTTTGATGAATCACTTTCGTAATACGATCATATTTACTTTTTCGTGATGTTATTAGTAATAGCATTAGGGATTCCGGTTAATTGTTTTAATAGTACTTTCCTAGCGCAATTTACAGGTTAACCAGAGGACGATGGAAAAGAAGGGACATTATCAGAAAGAGATACGAAACAGTCACAGAGAGATAGATAGAGAGAGAGAGAGAGAGAGAGAGAGGGGGTTATAAGGAAGAAATGAATTGGAAAATAAAAGAAAAGGTTCCCAAGTCTAGGTCGCGATGGCAGCAGACACACGGATTAAAAATAGAAATGTATCCAGCAGCAAAACTGTGACATATTTTGATTGGCAGGAAGAAACCCGCAAGGAGGGGAAGTGGGATAGAAAACCAGAAAAAAAGGCAGTTATGGACGAGACACAACGATGCGAATATTAGCCGAAAATTTCGGTACCCATTTTTGGGTGAGCTCAACAAAGGGGTCCCACAGGCGTAGCGAAGCTGTGAAGACGGAATCAGCGAGCAAGCACATGAATGATAATATCAAGATGTATTTACTCATCCTCCTCCGCTTTCTCTCTCTCTCTCTCTCTCTCTCTTTTTCCGCACGATGTTTTATTCCTCTCTGTCTAGCTAAGGCGGTTGACTCTTTTTTCATATTCTGTTTCTCTCTTCACGACGACTACTAAGAGCTGTAGTAGTGAATAAAGTTTCGTATTAGAAAACCAATACTATGTTTAGTGCATTCGTCACTTTTCCTCACAGCGTGGTTACAACGGGGGTCCAACTGACACTTAACTGTGATAGCAGTAGCACTGCAAGAGTCTACTGAGAACTATAATGATGCAAGCGTCCACTAGGTGTCGTAGTATTACAAAAGTCTATCTGAGATCCGCTACGTTACATATTTAACAAAATCTGGTTGACCCATTGACTGGATTCTTACAGATACAACTACTCCGGGTCAGAGTGGACTTGTGAGTAATGGCAATGAAGGGGTACTTCGCAGCCATCAGATTTCCAGAAATTAAGTCTCACTATGAGATGCAGTTCAGTGTTTTAGATAGGACACCACTCCTTTTTTTTGTGGGGAGCAGCCCTTCTGCTGGGTTGCACAGTGCATTCGAGTTGAATCTCGAATGAAAAGATACAACCATGTCAACGAGTTTGATGGACAACCGTTGAACTCGAGGTCAATCTGCTCTCATTGGATCGTTTCACTCAGGTGACCAAAACGGTTCTGTAGTTAAGATAAACTAATCTTTTGTGAGAAACTCTCAAAGTGAAGTTGCATGCTTCATTATGCTTTCACTGATTCCCCGTTGAGGCGGAGTAGGTAATGATTAAAAGTTAAAAGGTAAAAAGTAAAATGTACACATGAAATTGTGGTCGCGTTGTCATCAAAGCGATGGAAACGATAAGACGAGGTGACTGGAGAAGAGACAAAATGAAGAACCAATTGGAGGCGGGGAGATGGGAGAGAAGCAACTGTAAAATAAACCCCATATAAATATTACTTAGATCATCCGAGTCACGCCCACATACGATGTAATAAAATACTTGTAACAAAAAACTAAGAGGCTATTGATTAAATGATTTATTGATTAATTTAACGGCATGTCAACCCGAACATGGTTATTTTATACTTTGAGGTTAGTGAATTCTGAACATTATAGGTTTATATTTATATTTTTTGGCACACGGTTATATGATATCTGGTATTCTTTCTAACAAAAACCATTTGAAAATATATCTATTTCAGTGATACAGTTACTGCCTATGTCCAAGGGGCCAAAGGAATGAGATAAAAGGGGTACTTCAAACTCCCAGGACGCTCTTTTTTGAGAGAGGGGTCTTATCCTTTTCAGAGCATACAGTCATAGTATTCTGAGCCTTGCCGACAAGGCAAATGAAGAGTAAGCGATGGCATTTGAGAGAGAGAGAGAGAGAGAGAGACAAAGATAGAGAGAGAGAGAGAGAGAGAGAGAGAGAGAGAGTTCGTGTTTGAATTATTGGCAGAGATGAATTTTTCGATAGACGATATTGATTTAGGCAGGATATGACACAAGGTCAATTTTTTAGCGGAGTTTAGCAGATTTGAATTCAAAGTTTTCCTTTTCCTAGACTAGTTGCCTCGCCAAGGCTGAAGAACCTAGTCTGCCCTACTATTTACCCTGGAGGTGTCCGTGGTGTAATGGTTATCGTTGTAGGAAATGGACACGGCGACACGAGTTCAAATTCTGGAAGAGGCTGATTGCAATTCACATAGCACTAATACCCTTGGGAAAGGTATGAACCCAATTATTCTCCCTCCAGCTATGGGTAAATAGGAGGGCAGACTGTATTCTTCAGCCTTGGTGAGGCAACTAGTCTAGGATAAGGAAAAATTTGAATTCAAACCTGTGAAACTCTTCTTAAAATTTGACCTTGTGTCATATCCTGCCCGAGCGGAGGGGTTGGGTAAATATGGATTACCATCACATCTTCCGCGTCTGTGAGCATTTTGATCCAAACAATTTGCTTGTTTGTTATTCAATGACATATCAATCTTCTTGGGTTATTTAATACCAAAGTCATCGTTGTAGAAGAACAGTAGTGGGACTATTTAAGCTTTCTTTGTTTAATGGCATATCGGTCTTCGTGGGTTATTTAATGCCAAAGTCATCGTTGTAGAAGAACAGTAGTGGGACTATTTAAGGTTTCTTTGTTTAATGGCGTATCAATATTTTTCGGTTAATTAATGCCAAATCCATCCTTTCAGAAGGACAGTAGTGGTACTATTTGACCCATAGATGTGAAGATAGATGGGTTCAGACTATTTCCAATGGTATTTGTCCTAAAGTGAACATAACAACGCGACTGGAGTTCAAACTTACGTACTACTATTCCACAGTCCAACGCTTTAACCATTACACCACAGAGAACTCCAACCCTCAAACAATTCGTTTTTGTTTCCGTTGTATATATTTATCCTAAACCTTCACACGGACAGGGAGTGACACAAAGTCAGTTTATAAGCAGAGTTTAACATTTAATTCAGAGTTTTCCTTCTCCCAGATTGGTTGTCTAAACAAGCCTAAAGAACCCAGTCTACCCAACGATTCAACCATAGCTTGTAGAGCATTGCTGGATTCATACTTTTCCCAACAGTATTCGCGATATGTGAAATGCAAACAGTCTCATCAAGGTTTGAACTCGTGTTGCCGTGTCTGTTTCACACGACGATAACCATTTACCACGGCACCTGTCGGTACTTAGATGAACTTTTTATTTCGAAACTTGTGCTGACAGTTTTATTTTAGCGGCAAACGTTCCTTCTCCTCACGAGAAATATGTAGATGAAGTAAATTCTTATGTGGTCTAATTTTCCATCCACAATTGTTTCAGTAATATTAATGCATATGCAAAAATTGTCCAAAATCTTTTGATGTAGTTTATACATAGATACACATAGTCACATATTTACCTGTCCATTTTGAGAACGTTTCTCGGAAAATAACATAACACCTAATACCTACATAGACCATACAACAACCACACTCTCTCGTCGCCTTACCTACCACCTTTCCGACATAAATGCCATAAAACAGCATCTAATGACAATGAATAACAAAGACACTGGCAACTTCACATCCCCAGATATAAGAAAGATCCTAATTTACGATACAAAAATCATATATAAAAGTAGCAATAAAAACCTTTTACAAATTTTCGAAGCAATGACTATAAAAAATAAAAAAAGGAACTATGAATAAAATAGCATTCACCACAAGTATAAACGTATTAAACATATTCAATAACTAACAGAATGAAGCAACCCATCTATAGTTTATAATAAAAAAAGAGCCAGTTCAAATAAATATAAAACTCTCAGCAACAAACGATGTAAAGCGACCCTCGAAGAAGACCAGCGAAATGGTCGAAAGCGCTTAGGCTAATATAGGGTTCTTTCTTCGCCAAGCTGACGCAGAATTCAGAAGACTTGAGAGAAGACTTGAGCATCTTCATTTGAAGATTAAAAAAAAACAATCGCTGTATTTAATCATATATATATATATATATATACGGGGTTCATTAAATAAGTTTCAAGACTTTTTTCGTATGGGCACTTTTATTGATAGTACACACATGAAACCCTAGTCCGCTTCAAAATAATCTCCTCCGGCTGCAATTCACTTGTTGTACCGTTCCAACAACTTCTGGAAGGCCCCATAGAAGTCCTCTTCTGTGAGCGTATCAATGACCTTCAATCAGGCTCTATCATATCCTCGATTGTCTCATAACGTTATCCTCTGAGCTTAGGGAATAACCTTAAGGTCACAGAGAGCAAGGTCTGGACTATAGGGAGGGTGACGAACTGTCTTGATGCCCATCTTGATCAAATAGTCTGTGACAAGGACGGAGTTGTGGACTGGTGTATTGTCCTGGTGGAAATGCCACTGACCCGATTTGAAGAGTGCTTGCCTCTTCCGAAGGAATCCCTTCCTAAACTCCCTTAAAACCTCAATATAGTAACCCTAACCCTAACCCTTTGGCCAATCAACTCTAGTGTATTATCTTCTTTAGTCCTCCCACACCGCTCATCATCCCTCACAGACTCCCTGTCTTCCTTGAATCTCTTATGGCACCTAAAAAACTGATGCTCGATTCATGCGAGATGCTCCAAAAGTAGTCTGAAGCATTCCATACGTTTCTGTGGCATTTCATCCAATTTTAAAACGGAATTATATTGCATATCGTTCTTCGAAAGTATCAGATTGTATTTTTGAAATTCACCAGCTGTGACAATCAGGCTTTAGTAGGGTGTATTCCAATTCAAGGTGTACCAGTTCATTTGAACCTGAAATCATAAACATGGGTCAGTCATCTCATAATATGTATAACCATAATATACTGAATTGTCAAGAGTCCCCGACAATTTTAAATGCCCATACGATAAAATTCTGGCCTCTTCCCAAGGAATCTCTTCCTGAACTCCCTTATATCCTCAATATAGCAACCCTAACCCTAACCCTTTGGCCAATCAATTCTGGTGTATTGACTTACTTACTCCTCCCACACCTCTCATTATCCCTCACATACTCCCTGCCTTCCTTGAAACTCCTATGCCACTCAAAAACTGATGTTCGATTCATGCAAGATCGTCCAAAAGCAGTCCATACGTTTCTGCGGCATTTTTTCCAAGTTTAAAACAGAATTTTATTGCATATTGTTCTTCTAAAGTGTCCTCACGTCCAGATTGCCTTTTTGAAATTCACCAGCTGTGACAATCAGGCTTTACTGTTGTGTATTCCAATTCCTGCTGTAGCAGTTCATTTGAGCCTTAAATCATAAAAATAATCAGTCATCTCATAAGATGTATAGCAATAACATACTGAATGTTGAAGAGTCTTCAACAATTTTAAATGCCTGGACACAAAAAAAAAAGTCAGGAAACTTATTGAAGGCACTACGTATATATATATATATATATATATATATATATATATATATATCATTCAGTTGAATGTTCGCAAACTGCTCGATACTGGCGGTGCAAGTTTTTCTTTTTTTACTTTCTTTCTATCTGTCATCTGTCTCTTGAGATTTCTTCGTATAACTTATTTTTGTGTATGTGTTTGTTTTCGAAAGCTTGTCATTTGGTTAATAGTTGTCTTCCCATCAGCAGCTCTGCAGGACTCTCTGGCTGTTGACCTTGTGCAGAATGAAAATTCAGACAATCCATGTATGCATTCCCTGGTTGAATGTAAATCCCAAGCCGGATCGTGCGAATAAGATCCTCCTTAAAGACAATGGCGACAAGTTGATAGAGAGGGTGGCGTGGATTTGTTCCTCACACAACTGTGGCCACAAGTTAATAAATGTAAACAAGAAACTCTTATTTACTTTAAAAACTGCCGTTTAGCAAAGCCGTATATTTATTTTATTAATTAGACATAGTTTTATTTCATATAGGGGTTGTACTTCATTGCATATGTAGGATGTACTTTCACTATACTAATTCGCAGTTCAACCATTAGCTACCGTCTATCACAGACTATATCTTCCAATCACTATACTAATACGCTGTTTCCTTCTCCTAGATTGGTTGTCTAAACAAGGCTAAAGACTGTACATGTATTTTATTTATGGGTTGTGCTTTAATTTCATTCATACGTGGTACTATTTTTACATTTATAGACTGTCCTTTTCTTAAATTTATAATCTGCCGTTTTGTTACATCTATAGGCTGTACTTTTTACAATTTTTTCCGCTGTACTTTTATTACATTCATTCGATGTACTTTTATTTCATTTAAAGATAGTATATTCCTTTCATTTATACGCGGCATTTTTACTAGATTTATAGGCTCTACTTTCCTACATTAATGCGCCGTACTCTTATTATAAGGTGTACTCTGAATACATTTATGCGATGAACTTTTATTTTATTTGAAGACTGTATATTCATTTCATTTATACACTGTACTTTTATTACATTCATAGGAAGTCCTTTTGCTTCATTTATAGGCCGTACGTTCGTTATATGTATAATCTGTACTTTTATTTCATTTATCGGATGTAGTTTTGTTGCAATTATAATCTGAAATTTTATTACATTTATTGGCTTTACTTTAACTTCATTTTTATTGTCTGTACTTTCAGTATATTTATAGATTGTACGTTTTAAATATTTATAGACAGTACTTTTTTATATTTAAAGGCTGTACTTTTTAAAATATTTATAGGCTGTACTTTTTTTTATATTCATAGGCTGTAATTTTTTATATTTATAGGCTGAACTTTTTCATATTTATAGGCTGTGATTTTTTATATCTATAGACTGAACTATTTTATATTTAAAGGTTGTACTTTTTTTATATTTAAAGACTGTACTTTTTTATATTTAAAGGCAGTACTTTTTTTATATCTAAAGGCTGCACTTTTTATATTTAAAGGTTATACTTTTTTATATTCATAGCCTGTACTTTTTTTTATATTCATAAGCTTTTTTCATATGCATAGGCTGTTCGTTTTTTATATTTATAGGCTGTACTATTTTTTTATATTTCTAGCCTGTACTTGTTTCATAATTATAGGCTGTACTTTTCTTCCATTTACAGGATTTACATTTATTCTATTCATCGGTTGTGCTTTTATTTCGCTGATACACCCAACATTTATTACATTTGTTGACTGTACTTTTGATACATCTATGCACGGTACTTTTATTGCACTTATAGTCTGAAGTCTTAACAAATTTGTACACAGTACTTTAATTTTAGTTATAGGATACACTATTATTGCCTTTATAGTCTGAACTCTTATCATTTGTACGGTGTACTTTTATTTCATAGGCTGTACCTTTAGTGTTTTTATAGTCTGTACATTAATTACATATTATAGGCAGTTCTCTTTCATGGAGGGGACCCCGTGGCGAAATAGATAACGTAGTTGCACCTTTTTATGAATGATACTAGATGTAACTCGGCGGTTTTACACGTCGGCAGTTTTAATTTTATATTTTAAAACGAAAAAGAAAACTCAGATATTCAATCCCGGTACATTATGATCACATCTCTAATATGAAGATTTTGATTGCAGGCCATTCAGTGGAAATTCGAGGAAGACTTTTAATTTACAATCGCGAACCAACAATAAATACATCATTAAAAGAAATTGAATTGAAGACACTAAATAAAATGGAAATTAATAGAAAACCGATCATCTTCGTTGATTATTCATGAAAGAGTAATTAAGTTAATTAAATTAATTTACAGTTCTAATTTTTAGGCTTTCAATATTTCATTGAAATTAGGTTTCTCTTATTAGTGGCGATACTGTATTAGAATAACTCAAGGAAGAATGACAGAAAATATTAATCTTCCTGTCCCACAGGAGCCGTTGAATTACCATATATATTTGATATATGAAGTGTATCAAATATGAAAGGACAGAGGAAGTAAATGATGGATTTTGGGGTGTATGAAAACATAGGTGGATGAATTCATAATCGTAATATTGCAGTCTTTTTATAGGAATGAGGCTCATTGGCCAAGTTGGTAGAGTGTTCACCAATGGTCCACGAGACCTAGGTTCAATCCCACGTCGCGTCATACCAAAGACTTTAAAAATGGTACTTGATACGTCTTTGATTAATAATCAGCTATATAAGGTACGTATCAAGGGTAAAGTAGAGCAATTCAGAGAAAGGAGTAGCACCCTACACCTCGGTGTAGTTGCTATTGAAAAGGCAGCCTTCTGGTCGCTTTCGACTATAGTCGCCAATTTAAATTTTACCTACTTTTTACTGGAAGATGTAGACTGTGGTAGACGATAGCTAATGGTTGAATAAGATAGTACTTATATATATATATATATATATATATATATATATATATATATATATATGTGTGTGTGTGTGTGTGTGTGTGTGTGAAACAAACTGCTCAAAACAGAAAAAATCACAGAAGATCAGAAATCGATTTACTTTCAGATCCACATCCACAACCAGAATATGATATATTTTATAAACAGTCATATAAATTCATACACATGATGTTTTTTGTTTGTTTGTCCAAAGAGAGAAAAAAATTAAGTATTTTAAAATGAATAGGTCCACAAAGAAATTTATGTTTTTTGATTATTTGTTTTGTTCTTTCTGACACGTGTTTCAATCTTCTTGGTATCTTCAGAGACTGTTTGATAATTTGGGCTGGTTTTTGGTTTAAATAGTGGCGAATGTCCTGATAGGATTTTCTGAGACAGATTTTCTGCATATGTTGCTTTTCTCTTTCCCTTTTTCTTTTTCTTCTTTTTTCCTTTTCCAAAGTGTGATCTGTGCTTTTTTGTGGGTGTATCTTTCCTTAATTAATCTTTGATATTTGATATGCAAAAAAGGTTTTTAGGTGTTTCACTCTGGGTCACTGTGAGCCCGTATGGGAAGTTCTCTGTACGTGTATAGAGTCAAATTTGAGAGACTTACCGGTATCATGGAGACGAAAGCAGGAATCTTTAGACTTGGTGATTTCTTGGGGCGAATTTCTTGTTGACATGTGGCCGGGAACTGGTCTGGAATCTACCTGCTGATTTTTTTGTATTTTGTGCCAAAACTTCTCGGCTGTTCATTTGATTGGTTCATTCAATCACATATATTATAATACATGGTAGTGTCTGTGACTCTGGGTTTCATGTATTTTGCATTCGTTGGACAGATGGAAGATTAAAAAAAAGATTAATATGGTTAATTTTTTGTTCGAAAAGTGGTGGTTATTTGTGCATGTGTGTATGTGTGTCTATATATATATATATAGGATGCGATTGAAATATATTACATATTTTAAACTGACATGTGTTAGTCTAAGTAAACTAAGGCAAATGGTAACGGTAGCTCCACATAGCTTATGTCTGGTAATTCTTTTTAAATAAGATCAATTATGATCATCATTGGACTGGTGAACATCAAGTGTTAGCTATTGAAAACTTTCTTTCCTTAATACAGGAGAATCTGTATTTGCTACACAGAGAGCATTTTATGCTCATTTAATGATTCATCAGAAATATACTGCTCCGGATAGAAAATTGATGCGTTGAAAATTTCTGAATGGAGGTTATCTTCCGAAGAATGTCATTTTAAAAATGAAAGGAATAAAAACTGTACCCCTTAAAATTAATATTAGTTATGGAAATCAGACCTGACCGATAAAATGAAACACAATTTCTTCCAGGCAGCGGTCGTATCGATACTGCTGTATGGATGCACTACTTGGACTCTAACTAAACGACTGGAGAAGAAGCTAGACGGCAATTACACAAGAATGCTGCGAGCAATATTGAACAAGTCCTGGCGGCAACACCACACAAGGCACAAACTATACGACCACCTGCCTCCCATCACGAAAACTATCCAAGTTAGACGAACAAGACATGCAGGGGACTTCTGGAGAATCAGGGGCGAGCTCATAAGTGATGAACTCCTATGGACCCCCATATATGGCCGAGCAAAAGCAGGACGACCAACTCGAACATACATACAGCAGCTATGTGAGGATACGGGATGTAGCCCTGAAGACCTGCCAGAGGCGACGAACGATAGGAAGAAGTGGCGAGAGAGGGTCAGGGATATCCGTGCTAGCGACACGACATTATGATGATGATACAAGTTCGACCTTTCAAAACATGTCTAGTCCAAGCCATGATTATAACTCATCGTCTTTGAAAAAAAAAGTTATGTGATTTGCTAGATGGAGCTACTATTGCCATTTGCCTTGGTTCATTTGCACCATATATGGAAGTATATCTGTTGCACTTTGTATATATATGAGGAGATAGAGAATGAGACAAAGAGACTTTTATAAATGTATATAATAGTAACGTAAGTAAGTTAAGTTGTCTCCCTTTAGTCGAGGGCGACCCGAAGGCTCCCTTTCACAAGCTACTTCACCGAGGTGTAGGAGAGGGCGCAACTCCTTTCCGGGATTGCTCCGCTTTACCATTGATACGTACCTTATAATTCTGACTGTTAATCATGGAGGTATCAAGTACCATTTTTTAAAGTCTTTGGTATGACTCGACCTGGGATTGAACCTAGGTCTCCCAGACCATTGGCGAACACTCTACCTACTAGACCAGAGCCGGTACGTATATTTATTTATTTATTAAGAGAGAAGGACAGACAGACAGACGGATTGAGATAGATAGATAGATAGATAGAAACTAAGAACTGATAAGTATGATTTGATTTCTGTTTTTAACAGCATATCAAACTTGCCACATCCATCCTTGTAGAAGAACAGCCGTCCAGCTGACTGACAGCCGGGGAAGATAGGAGGGTTCATGCCTTTTCCAAGGTTATTAATCTGAAAATTAAAATAATAGCATGACTTTGAACTTGCTTATTACAATGTTGCAATGGAGCACGTTAACCATTACGCCACAGGGATTTTCGTCATAGCTAGCTTGCTAGCAAGCTAGATAGATAGATATTATATAACTGTATGGAAATGATTATTATAGATTTAAGGAAATGAATGCGATTGCAATCAAGCATTTAGAAATGATTCATATTTTGGCATTCTCACAAGTTGATATGCCGTCAAACAGACCAGACAGAACTATATTCGTTAGATTTTAGTAGATTTTTTTCTTTTCTGTTTGAAATATTTAATGCAAATTTTGCTATCCGTGCAAGGTAAAGACCTGTGAGACAGATCAAAGATCTGAAAGACAACTTAAAGACTTGAGAAATGGCGGAAAGATTTGGCACACAATAAAGACCAGTTGGTAAAAACTTGAATGGCTGAATAAGGATCTGTGGGACAGAATAAGAATTGCACAGTCGGCAGGGGCTGTACAATACACCGATTGCATCTCTGCAGAGGGGTATGACTCCATTAATGAGTGTCCTGGATATGACACTAAACAATATGATGATATGAGAATTAATTTTTTTATTTTTTTAATCATTGCTGACTTTTTGTCCTCATCTTGGTAGTTTTTGTGTTGTTTCTTCTTTCATTACGTTTCGGCCAAATATCACCTCTGGCCTTCTTCAGGTGATTTTACCGCGACCTCGGATAGGAATGCTGAGTCTTGTAACCGTATCCCCAGAAATTACTGCCTTCCATAGTTGTTGTCTATCGCACCACGTTTTTGACCAAATAAAGCTCTAGCCGGCTTGGGTAGGATTTGAAACCGCTGACAATGCTCAACTGGAACTGTAGAGACTCAACACCTCTATCCGCTGCGCCACGGGCCCCGAAGGGCGATCAAGGTTGGATTTTTGGTCTAATAAATCCAATTATTTGTTCTCCTTATTTGGTCTTCCATAGTCGGGTCCGTACCGAATTTATAATTGTCTTTAATTGGAATTAAAAAAATGTCCACAATAAATAAATAAAAAAAATTAATTGTCAGATTATGAAGCCTCATCTCAAAATGATTCCAATTAAAGACAATATGATGGTAAGGTTTCAGTAAAGCCAGAGTTTTAGGGAATGCAGTTTACCCCTTTATTGCCATCGCTTCCAGGTCCACTCTCGTCCTGAGTGTTTACACTTGATAGTGTTCTACTATGGGTCAATTAGAAGCAAACCATGTAATGCTAAACTGAATTGTTTGAGATAGGACTGTTTTTGACATTTGATCTGTGTACTTACGCTAAACTAAATTGCTTGAAAAAGAACGGTCTTTTGACATTTATACTGCGTACTTATGCTAAACTGAATTGTTCGAAATAAAACTGTTTATATGTATAAAAATTGATTTGGCATTAATAACCTACAGTGTTTGATGTGACATAAAACCAAACAAGGACCTGTGAGACAGAATAAACACCTGTGAGACAGACGAAAATCTTCAAAGATAGACTGAAGATTTGTGACACAGAATAAAGACCTGTGAGACCGCCTAAAGACTTAAGAGACAGAGTAAACACCTATAAGACAGACTAAACACCTATTAGACAGACGAAAGACGTGAGAGATGGCCTGAAGATTTGTGACACAGAATAAAGACCCGTGAGACAGCCTGAAGACTTAAGAAACAGAATAATGACCTGTGAGACAGATTAAACACCTGTAAGACTGACCAAACAATTGTGAGACAGACTAAACACCTGTAAGACAGACTAAACTCTTGTCAGACCGACTAAACACTGGTGAGACAGATGAAAGATTTGATAGCCTGATGATTTGTGACAGAATAAAGACATGTGAAATAGATTAAGGAACTGTGAGACAGACTAAACACCTGTGAGATAGACTAAACACCTGTGAGAGAGACGAAAGACTTGAGAGACAGAATAAGGACCTGTTAGACAGACTAAACACCTGTAAGAAAGATTAAACGTCTGTGAGACAAACTAAACACCTGTGAGACAGAGGAAAGACTTGAGAAACATAATAAGGACCTGTTAGACAGACTAATGACCTAAAAGGCATCTGAAACATCCTTAAGAACTGGGAGACAAACATAAACAGTTGAGATAGTCTAAATACGTATGAGACAGCTTTAAGATCAGAGGGATAGATTTAGCAAACCTTCGAAAATAATTACTATACCTGAGAGGAAACAAAATTTAGGGAAAAAAGAGACGTCAAGTGAAAATCCTAGAAAATACGGTAAGAATTTTAATGATAATTCTGTGAATTTGCAGGAAGAAAAGATTTTATCAAATCACAGGAAAAAAATCATTAAAATTGCCCTCCGGCATAAGTGAACATAGAATGATATAATTGGTGTGTCAACATCGACTTGAAAAATACTTGAACCCTCTTTTAACATTTAAAAATTACAATTTAATAATTTTATAAAATAAAAATGTAATGCTTTTAACGTTATGTCTTGGATTTATTGAATTTGTAGTAATTTATATTTTGTTTAAAAGGTGAAGATTTTATTAGCTGATTAAATGTATCTAATAGTGTACGTTCTTTGCTATTGGCAGATCACCATAATATACGAGGTGCATACGATAAGTTTCCATAATTTTTTCGTATGAGCATTTAATATTGTCGGAGACACTTGAAAATTCAGTATATTATTGCTATACATCTTATGAGATGACTGACCAATTTTTATGATTTCACATTCAAATGAACAGCTACAGCAGGAATTGGAATACACCATACTAAAGCCTGATTGTCACAGCTGGTAAATTTCAAAAATGCAGTCTGTTACTTTAGAAGAATGATATGCAATAAAATTCCGTTTTAAACTTGGAAAAAATGCCAATGAAATGTATGGAATGCTTCAGACTGCTTTTGGAGCATCTCGCATGAATCGAACATCAGTTTTTGAATGGCATAAGAGATTCAAGGAAGACAGGGAGTCTGTGAGGGATGATGAGAGGTGTAGGAGGACTATTAGAGTTGATTGGCCAAAGAGCTAGGGTTAGGGTTACTATGTTGAGGTTTTAAGGGAGTTCAGGAAGACATTCCTAGGGAAGAGGCCAGCAATCTTAAAATCGGGTCAGTGGCATTTCCGCCAGGACAATACACTAGTAGACAACTCCATCCTTGTCACAGACTATTAGATCAAGATAGTCATCAAGACAGTTCCTCAGCCTTCCTATAGTCCAGACGTTGCTCCTTGTGACTTTTGCTAATTCCCTAAGCTCCGAGACTGTCGTTATGAGACAATTGAGGAGATGAAAGAGGCTGTGACGAAGGTCATTGACACGCTCACATAAGAGGACTTCCATAGTGCCTTCCAGAAGTTGTTGGAACGGTACAACTAGTGCATTGGAGCCGGAGGAGATTAATTCAAGGGAGACTAGAGTTTAATGTGCGTAATATCAATAAAAGGGCCCTTACGAAAAAAAGTCAAGAAACTTATCGTATGAATCTCGTACCAATCTATCAGAGATGGAGTAATGGCTGAAGTGCGGGACTGTGCCCGAGAAGTGAGGTGATTCGAACTCCACTCACGTTATTACATTCACTGACACCTTTGGGAAACATGTGATAAACTAGCTTAGCTGGCGACGATGAACTTAGAAGATTCAATGCAGTCGAAAGATAACATCAACAAAGTGGTTTCACAGGAAAGAGAATAATGTAATTTATTGCCAGTGGATAGAATGACAGATATTTCCGTTCGCAGATAAGATCAATAAATTACCGAAAAAAAAAAAGTTCCGATAACCAGCCATAAAATGAAAATACGTGAGGTGAAGGGGATGTTCATATTTCCACATTGGACTTGAAAGACAATATAAGGTCTGTAATTTTTGACTGAAAGATAGATCCACTGGCCACTCGAGCAAAGCTCTCGGCTCCCCCGTTTGTGTTCTCCGGCCGTCGCACTACTTCATAAAAAGAGTCCCCACCACAGAAAAAAAATATGTGCGAAATCTCTCTGACTGTATTCCTACTTCACACAAACGTTGCCGTCGAAGAATAAAGATATAAATTATATTTCTATGTATCTGCGAGTCCTTTCTTGTTTGTCCAGCAGTACGACATGCGACAAACGTATCAAATTCCCACTCTTCACAGTTAAGTGTTAAATAGTATCACTGCTTTTCTTCTACATTAGATAACCCACGAAGATTCATATGCCATTAAGAAAATAAACCAAATTTATCATTGTCAGTTCATATCTATCTGTCTATACATATCTATCTATCTATCTATCTATCTATCTATCTATCTATCAAGGGGATGTCCTCGTGGTGTAGTGGTTAAAGTGACGGAGTTGGGAATCGTAGTAAACAAGTTCGTACTCCAGTCGTGCTATTAGGTTCTCTTTCAGGCAAAAACCCTAGAGAAAGGTATGAAACCCCTTATCTCCCAGCTGTTGCTCTTCTAGGATAATAGCTTTAGCATTAAATAACCTACAAAGGTTGATATCCAAATAGATCAAACCAGACCAATCTTTATATCTATGAATTTTTGTTCTTTCTTTTTTACTCGTTAAGAAGTAAATCATGAAAAGTCTTTCTATACTTGGCTTTGCCAAGAACTTTTCAACACCTCTTCAAATAACTTTCTTAGTCTTATCTTTTTCAAAATATCCTCGACTGTTGATTTATCTCTGCTAATTTTTTTTTGGTTCTCAAATGTGTTTTAGAAGTTATTTTCTAATATAATGTGTAAGTCCCAAAAGACATTTTTTTCTATCTCCTCTATCGTCTAAACTTAGTGGCCTTTCAGAGTGACTTTCAACGTTGAAAAAAAAGAACAGAATAAATAAATAAATAAATACCCGTTGGGGCCAGAGTCTTGAAAATCGTGTAATTAACCTACCCCTGAATATCGGTAGCATGGTTTTGTTTATATTTGTATAGTATCCTCCATAAATACACATCTAAAATTTAACAGTTTTTTTCTAAACTATACATAGACTTTTACCATTGCTAGTGCTGTAGAATAAACCGACTGCACAGAGGTAAGGCCCCTCAACGCGTGTCCTTGATATGACACTAAATAACCTGATGATGAGGTTCC
>OY757927.1:19346536-19549036 GCA_963585895.1 Sepioteuthis lessoniana | reverse complement strand
CAAAACAAAACACCGATTGATATTCGTGATATTGGCGGGTCGGCAAGGCTACGTCACAAACGTTCTATTTGGTCCCTCTTTATTGCAAGCATTTGGAGTAGTTTTTCTCCTTGAAAGTTTTTTTTTCTTTTTACCGGGAACGTATTGTAGCAATAATGTATCTTCTTATGTAACCTTAGTCTTGAAAGGGTCAAAGGAAGCATATTGATAATTCCCTTTTGTCATATACAAATTGAAAGCATTGCTTCTCTTGTTCCACTAGTAACTGAAGTCGAGAAAAGTGAAACTACTAATAGACAAGTTCGATTTTTATAGCAAATCTAGAAAGTATTTCTCTTGGCTGTTTCAGGAAAAATAAAAAATAAATAAAAGAGAAAATGTGAGACAAAAATCGGTAAGAATTATAGTAATTGATTGATTGATGGATTCATTTAATGGTATGATAAACCATGCAGGGATATTTTATGCCCAAAGGTTAGGGAATCGGATTCATTATACGTTCATATTGTAACGTAATGGCCAAGGGATTTCGGTTCATGCCTTTGAGTTTAAGCAGGCTGAGAATCTTTACGGAAAATATGAGACAAAAATCGGTAAGAATTATAGTAATTGATTGATTGATGGATTCATTTAATGGTATGATAAACCATGCAGGGATATTTTATGCCCAAAGGTTAGGGAATCGGATTCATTATACGTTCATATTGTAACGTAATGGCCAAGGGATTTCGGTTCATGCCTTTGAGTTTAAGTAGGCTGAGAATCTTTCCGGCTCAGCACATGGGTTAGTTAGGTGCAAACCTTGATGTAGGTGGTAACGCGTGAGCAGGCGGACGAAGGTGTCACTCAGAGATGCCACAATAGTCCGAGACGAAACGGGTGACGGGTGCGAGTGATGTCACGCACCGGAAGCGCGCAGAAGGTTGTGGAGAATTGAAAGAAAGTTAGGGAGTTGAATGCTAGACACCAAACGACGAGGATCAACTTTTGGAGCTCGCAGACGCGAGGCGAACTTGCGCCCGATGGGGGCCGCTCGAGATGGGGGCCAAATGAATAAGACAGCATAGAAGATTGTATCTTTCCTCCTTATGTCGAAACCTTTAACTCAAAGTTACTATTATACAGGAATACTTGAAAATATAAAACATCTTGAAAATTATTAGTATTGGATAGGAATACTTGATTTAATTATTGTAAATTATTTGTATTAACCAATAGAAACATAAAACTATGATTGTTTATTGAGGGCTATTTTTATTAGTTACTTTTGACTATACAACTGTGAGTAAATTATTGCATTAGATAGGAATACTTGAAACCATGTAGATGTGTGGAAATTATTTTTATTAGATCAGAATACTTGAAAACATATAAATGTGTGCAAATTATTTGTATTACATAGAAAACTTTTGCTTCTTTTCTGTGTCAGCCCAAAGCCGTTTTATTGGCCTCCATGTCAATGCACACAAAAAAATATGTGCTTTAATCAAACAGGCGACATTTCCCCACTAGACGGAACCTCTCTGAAACTGGTAGACAAATTCACCTACCAAGGAAGCAGCGTCTCATCAACCGAAAAAGACATCGACACGCGGCTAACGAAGGCATGGACAGCTATCGATAGGCTATCGATCATATGGAAATCAGACCTGACCGATAAAATGAAACGTAGTTTCTTCCATGCAGCGGTCGTGTCGATACTGCTGTATGGATGCACTACTTGGACGCTAACAAAACGGATTGAGAAGAAGCTAGACGGCAATTACACAAGAATATAGCGAGCAATATTGAACAAGTCCTGACGGCAACACCCCACAAGGCACCAACTATACGGCCACCTGCCTCCCATCATGAAAACTATCCAAGTTAGACGAAGCAGACATGTAGGACACTGCTGGAGAAGCAGGGACTAGCTCATAAGTGATATACTCCTATGGACCCCCACATGTGGCAGAGCAAAAGCAGGACGACCAGCTTGAACATACATACAGCAGCTATTTGAGGATACGGGATATAGCCCTGAAGACCTGCCAAAGGCGATGAACAATAGGGAGAAGTGGAGAGAGAGAGAGAGAAAGAGAGTCAGGAATATCCGCGCTAGCGGCACGACATGATGATGATATAGGAACACTTGATATCGATGAGTAAATGGTTTGCTTTTGTGTTATGGCATATGACCCATTGTTGGTTGTTTAAAACCAAATCCTGTTTTTACTTATATATATATATATATATATATATATATATATGATAACAGTTCTATTTCTAATAATTCATTTTAGCATAAGTGAAGAAAATTGAATATTTCCAAGTATTGCTATATATAACTAACAATTCATTTAAACATCAGTCATTTGTTTAAATCCAGTTAAGTGATCAAACAGTTCTATTTCTAATAATTCAATTTCGCAGAAGTCATTTGTTTACAGTCGGTTTGGATGTTAAACATTTCTATTTGACCCATAGATAGGATCCTATCAGGTGCTACCTCTCCAAGGTGGAGTGAACCAGGAAGAAATGGTAATGATGTGCTATTTCCATTCCTTTAAGTACTAGCATTACTTGAGCCTCACCATCAGATTGTTTAATGTCATATCCTGGAGACTATTTGGTGTGGGGCCCTACACCTTTAGATAGATATAGACGGTGTATTCTACTGCCCCACAAGAATGGATTTATATAAGTAAGTAAGGTGGCGACCGTAGTCGAGGGTGACCCGAAGGCTCTCTTTTCGATAGCTACTACACCAAGGTGTCGTGGAGGGCGCTACTTCTTTCCCTGGATTAACCCACTTTACCCTTGATCTTTACCTTATTATGCTGATTGTTAAGCAAGGATCCATCTAGTACCATTTTTTGAGTTTTTGGTATGACTCGACCTTGGATTGAACCCAGGTCTCCCAGGTCATCGGCGAACACTCTACATAAAAGGAAAAATAAGTCACACAAAAATATTATCATAAACGGACAGTGAGCTTGATTATCTAATTTTTATGCATAAAAATATACTTAGACGAGTTACCTTCAATCAATTGATCAATCAATCAAGAATAGAACTGTTTGATCATTTCACTGTGTGCAAACAAATGATTAATAGAAAATAGAATTATTCGTATTTGATTGAGGTGAGTAAAGTTGACCACTTTAGTCGAGGGTGGTTCGAAGGCACGCGTTTCGATAGCTACTACACCAAGGTGTACGGGAGGGCGCTACTGTTTTCCCTGCATTGCTCCACTTTACCCTTGATCCATACCTTATAATTCTGAGTGTTAAGCAAGGTGGCATCAAGTACCATTTTTTTAGTCTTTGGTATGACTCGACCAGGGATTGAACCCCGGTCTCCCTGACCATTGGCGAACATTCTACTGATTAGGGCAATGGCCTGAATATTATATCCAAAATTTGTTTCGAAATCATATATTTAAAATGTTTAGAAAAAGATTTGGCTTTAGATAATCTACTATGTTTGATTTTTTTAAAAAAACTTTTACTTTGTTTTATTTTCGATATGAAGAAAAATACATCGACTTCTTGAATATCTGTTCCAATGTATTCATGTGATCACAATATGTCTGCTTGGAAGTAAAAGTGAATTGAAATGGAAAATGGTTTTCTCTTTGGTTTCAGTTGTCGATTTCTGATGATAGGGAAGCTCTAAAATTTCAAATTGAGCCAGTCTAGACGGAGAATATTACTTACGGGCTGCATTTCACGATAGAGCTTGTCAAAAAGTCCTGGAATGCAAGGAATAAATCGGTAATAGCGAATATATAGATATTGTGTTATGTCACTTTTTCTTGTGGCTTCCTGCTCTTTCTCTGTCTGCCTATCTCTTCACACACACACACACACACACACACACAGCGTACGTATTTGTATGAACAAAGGCATATATATATGTATATATATTTATATAACACACTTATATATACCAAATATTTATTTATACTTTATATGAATATATCTATATATATATATATATATATATATACAAAGATTGCTTTGGCAGAAAATAACCCACGAAGGTTTACATGCCATTAAATAAGCAAACCAATTAAATAAAACCTACACACACACACACACACACATATATATATATATATATATATATATATATATATATATATAGCACACACACGTACACACATATATGTGTAAATGAATATATATATATGTATATATATTTATATAGCACATATATATATCCTAAATATCTATATATATACTTTATATATATTAGTAGCAAATATATATATATATATATATATATATATATATATATATATAAATAGCAAACACACACACACACACACTTATATATATCTATATTATCGTAAACGTGTGAAGAAAACATGCGATACCCTGTCATCAGCCACCACTCAGGACTGATACAACAATTTCAGTGACTAAGGTGGGATTGCCGCACCGGGCTCCACCAGCATATTTGGCCACTGAATAGGACCTAAAGACGAATGGAAAGAAATTTCTTCTTTATAGCTTAAGGTCGCAAATTATGTCCGTGGGATGCGACCGCTGGGCCTTCCCGGCCCGACCGACTAGAATCCAAAGCCAGAATCCAACACGAACAGAACCGCCTATCGAAGAAAACGGCCGGTTAAAAGTGGATTATCTTAGGTATATGTTGTCCAGACGACGTTCGTTCTTAATTTTAAATTTCCCAGCAAGCAGCAAGCGGTAAAAATTAACTAAATCAGATGAGAATTGCGAGCATTTAGAAATACTTGCAATTATCCCCTGATATTCAATTACCGTTTAAAGTTTGTTTTTTTATCAGGAAGACTTTTATAGTCTTTGAACGGATCAAAATGGTGACAAGAATTCTAACAAGTTCTGGACCCAGGACTACCAAATTATTGTTTGGTGGCAATAAATCTAAATATGGATTATGGAAGGTGAAATTTCCCTCAACCTTAGGATTCAGAAGCTAATTCAAATAATTCTATCACCAAAAACTCAAAATGACTCCAAGAATTCTAACAACAACAATTAAATAATCAAATATATACTCATTTACTCAAGCATCCACCACCTATTCATTTCACAAGAGGAAAATGTTTGATTTTTGGTTTTAGAGTTTTCCTTCACTTAGATACGTTGCTGTACCATAGCTAAAGGCCATATTCTGCCTTATTACTTACTCAGCCTGGAGAAGAAATGGCTGCAAAAGTTTCCCAAAGATATTAACGTAAAGTAAAAAGCTGACTCGTATAGGATTTGAACTTGGATGACCAATACCATATCACACGACTCCACAATAACGCAACATCCTTGAAATATAGCAAATAGTTTCGTACTCGACAATCTCGTGTATTGGTCGACCCTATTTAGGGTCACGATATAATTAATGTCTGGTATTAATTTTGGAAATCAATTTTCTTCTGAGTCTTCCATAGGTATATAATGCTATATCTATTCGTGTATACGTAGATATCGTGTATTGGTCGACCCTTGATTCCGCTCACAAAATCATTAGTCGATGGTATTAATTTTTCTTAGCAATGGTTAATATTTCCCTTGGTCTGACATACCACACATTAATCTGTATAAGTCAATTATGCGTATAGGTCGACCCTTGACTTATGCAGATAGAATCATCAATTTATTAAATAAATCATATATTTTGGCGCCCTTCCCTTTATTCTTTAAAAATATCGTCATAGAACATTGCAACTCATTTACATGTCAATAATAATAACTCGTTTTAAACGATAGGTTTTCAGAATTTGACCAATCCGTGTTTATTATCACATTGAGGTTTCATTGATTGTTTGTTCGTCAGGGTTTTATGACATATCAACCTTATTAGGTTATTTAACGCCAAATCAATTTTTATACAAATAATCAGTTCTATTTCAAACAATTAAGTTTCGTATTAGTACATAGTTTGTAAAAAACATTTCTATTTCAAGTTATTCAGTTTAGTCAAGCAGTTCTAATTCAGCTAATTAAGCTTATAAATGCATATTTAACACAGTTAAATGTCAAAACAGTTCTATAATAAACAAATCACTTTAGTGTAAGTACAGTAATGTCAAAAAACAGTTGCATTTCAAATAATTTAGTTTAGCATAAGCACGCTGTTTAAATGTAAGTACAGTTCAATCGTCAAAAACATTTCTGTTTCAAGCTATTCAGTTTAGCATACGTATGCAGTCTAGTTCTATTTAACCCATAAATAGGACCCAATCAGGTGCTACCACTCCGGGCCAGAGTGGACCTGTGAGCGATGGCAATTGTTACGTTCCGCTCTCTGGTCAAACAAACGACAACACGGAATTTATATATAACAATATATATTTATTTTCTCGACGGACGCTTGTGCGAAGTAGGAGCAGTCAGGAGAGGAATTAGAATCGTTCGTCTATGAGGCTTGAACTCTTCGATGTAAGTAGACGATGGCCGAAACAACGCACACAGTGACGACGAGGTCAGCTTCGTGAACTGCGGGATCCTTTTCACTCTTTACTGTTCAATTCGTCGGCCTTATATTACCTTCAAACTCCCACGCGGAGATATGGACATGCCTCCACGCCTCCGCAATTTCTTCCGATATCTGGCGATCGGGATGTGTCACTTCCGCTGTCTTTGGAATGGCCTGTGGGATCGTCATCGAGCGGAAATAACTGTCATGCAGTTCACAGGTCACTCTCTTCCGGTGCATCACTCTGAAGTGGGACCTTCACCTTGTCCCATATTATCAGCCGAGCACACCTGCGCGATTTCTTTCGATTATTGGCCATTGGGATGTGTCACTTCTGCTATCTTCGGAATGGCAGGTGTGATCATCATCGAGCGGAAATAACTATCATGCAGTTCATAGGTCACTCTCTTCCGGTGCATCTCTTTTTTACGGCACAGTGAGAATTTTTACCTTGTCTCATATTGTGAGCCAAGCTGTATTTTACACAATAAAGGGGTGCTCTGCATACCCCAAAGCTTCACCATTACTGGAACCTAACTATCCGATTGTTTTGTGTCAAATACAAGACACTCGTTGGGTAGGTTCAGAAGTGCATTCGGTGTATTCTATTCTTGTGGTTTCTGATAAGGCAACTACTACAACATCTTTTAAAGCCCCTCCCCTCGATGGCACATCTTTTCCAATAAGCAATCTGAAATTTTAAAGCAAAAACTCTTATCGATATAAATAGGACGCTATAAAATCATAGGAGAACACATGGCGCTTGGTTGGCCCATTAAATTCGTATTGATTTACAAATCGATTTCTGTATCGATCAGGATTTATTGATTGTTTTATAATTAGTGGTAGTCTTTCTTTAATGGATGACATCGTCTATTCTTGGCTCTTGAGCACCATCAGAATATTTCCTATCAGTTTATTGCAGACATTCTAGCATCTATCAGCTAGGCGAGTCTCCATAGATCTGAGCCTAAATCTCGGCGCCGGCGTGGGAAAAGTTGTATGGATGCCTAGAGGTTACCCATGCAGTAGATATCCCTTCAACACGAAATAAATATTATCCCAGGAGAAGAGAAAGCTGCTTATTGTTTGATTATTGACATGCCATGTTTTGGCCATGGTATGGCTGCTAGATGGGAACAACACAAGAATGCTATCGGTTTTTTTAAATAAATTCTTGAAGATAAAATATCTCTACGGCCACTTAACTCCTACCTTACAAACGATCCATATAAGGCGCTTGCTCAGTCAGCTGGGGCTGTAGAATACACCGACTGCATCTCTACAGAGGAGTAAGACCACCAAACGATTGTCCTTTATATGCTGAATACCCCTTCATTGCCATCACTCCCAGGTCTACTCTAGCCCGGAGGGGTAGCATTTGATAGGGTCCTATATATGGGTCAAAAAGAACTAAACTGTGTACTTATGCTGAACTGAATTGTTTGAAATTGAACTGATTTTGACATTTAAACTGCTTACTTATGTTAAACTGAATTGTTTGCAACTGGACTGTTTTTGACATTTAAACTGCGTAATTCTGATAAACTGATATGTTTGAAATAAAACTGTTTTGACATTTAACTGTGTGTAAACAAAAAACTATGCGTATACTAAACTGAATTGCTTGAAATTTAATTCTGTGTCAAATGATCCAAAAAGTGTTGATACGCCGTAAAACTAACCAACCAACCAACCAAGTAGAAGAGGAAGGTACTTATTGCTAGATTATTGTCATGCCGTGTCAGTGATATTGTATGGATGCTCCACGGAGACTTTAACGAAGCGCTTGAAAAAAAAAAACTTGATGGGAACTACACAAGAATGCGGTGGACTGTTTTCAACAAATCCTCGAAGACAAAAAAAGCAACTCTACGGCCACTCAACTCCCATCTTACAAACAATCCATGTAAGATGCTGGCTATAACTTGAGAAACAGGGACGAACTCATCATTGATATTCTCCTATGGGCACCCATACATGGACACACCAGCTTTGTCTGATGAGCAAAGATATATTTATCAGCTCTATGCAGACACTGGATGCCGACTAGATGACCTGCCAAGAGCGATGAATGATAGGGACGGCTGGTGTTTGAGTGAGTGAGGGAGCGATAGTTCAGGGAATTCGTGCGCAGCTTGATAAGGATGATGATAATGACCATAGATACATTTCTTGTCTGAAATAAAAACTCCGCAACGTTCCTGGTTTGGTTTGGTTTCTTTTTTTAATGTGGTATCAATCTTCTCGGGTTATTTAATGATAAATCCATAGTTCTAGAAGAACAGTAGTGGTACTATTTAACCCATAGCTGGGCGGATAAGGGGGTTCATACTTTTCCCAAAAATATTTGTACGAAAATGAACGTAACAGAATGACTGAAATTTGAACTTGCTTACTATGATTCAGTAGTCTAGCGCTTTAACCATTGTGCCACGAGGACACCCTCGTCACAAAATTGCTGGTTGGTATTCTGATTGGTTAGTTTTACCGCATATCAACCATTATTGGTTACTTAATGCCAAATCCTATATTTTTAGATGGTTTGATGGTTTCTTTGTTTAATGGCATATCAACCTTTGTAGGTTATTTAATGCCAAAGCCATTCTCCTAGAAGAACAGTACTGGTACTATTTAACACATAACTGGGTTTCCCAAGGGTATTTACTCGAAAATCAACGTAATAGAGCGACTGGAGTACGAACTCGCGTACTACGATTCCGCAGTCCATTACACAACGAGGACACCCCCTATGTTTTTAGAATTAAGATAGTTTGTAGGTAATATTTTAAATGACCCAGAGCTGATTTGCTTGCTCACAATAAAATGGTTTCAAGTATTCCTATCAAACACTAATAGTTCTATTAGCACACAGTTAAATGGTTTCTAGTTTTACTCTGGATTACAAAGAATTCAGTTGATCATTAACCATCTGTTTGTGCATAGTCAAATGGTTTCAAGTAAATGGGTAAATATTTCTGTTTGAACCGTCGATGCGACTCTAACAAGTACTACCACTCTAGTTCACTGTGGACCTCAGAGTTATGATAATGAAGGGGCATTCCATATCCCCAAAGGTCCAGGACTGGATCCTCACCATCAGTCGCAGTTTTGATTCATATCAGTACACCCGTTAGAAATGGGTCTTAGCCTACTGTAGAGGTGAGGACAGTGTATTCTACAACCCCGGCCGACCGAGTTACAATGATATTGCATTTTGTGGAAAATTAATCTTCTAATTACTTTTAAAGTAATAAGTCATAGAAGCTATTTGAGGGGTGTAGTGGTTAAAGCACTGGACTACGAACTCAAATTGCCCAGTCGGCTGGGGCTGTAGAATACACCGACTGCTTCTCTGCAGAGGGGTAAGAACCCCCCCCCAACGAGTGTCCTGGATATGACACTAAACAATCTGATGGTGAGGTTCCAGCAATGCTGGAGATTTGGGGAATGTGGAGTACTCCTTTATTGCCATCGCTCCCAGGTCCACTCTGGCCCGGAGTGGTAGCACCTGATAAGGGTCCTATCTATGGGTTAAATAGAACTAAACCTGCTTCTTTCACTATACTGGTTTTTGCATTTAAACTGTGTATTTATGCTAAACCGAATTGTTTAAAATAGAACTGTTTTGACATTGGAACTGCTTACTAGTGCTGAACTGAATTGCTCAGAATAGAACTGTTTTTGACGCCTAACCCTTGTACTTATGCTGAACTGAATTATCTGAAATAAAACGGTTTGACATTTAACTCTGTGTATTGCCCAGTCGGCTGGGGCTGTAGAACCAAATACGAACTCATAGTACGTGAGTTCGAACTCCAGTGGCGCTATTACCTTCAATTTCAGACAAATACACTCAGGAAAAGTATGAAACCCCTTAGACTCCCAGATATGGGTTAAATAGTACCACTACTGCACCTCTAGAAAGATGAATTTGGCATTTAATAGCCCGAGAGGATTAATATATTAAATAACCAACGAAGAAAGCTATTTGATAGGACGTTAAAGGTTGGATTTATTTTGGGGAAATTTGGTCTTTCCTGGATTTAATGTTCAACTTCGTGGCTATCAACTGTGAGTTTAACAGGAACTAAAATACTTTTCACAAGATTTTCTGTTCATTGCTGTTTGATAGGTCACACATTTCAGCGCGTATCAACTTGCCCAGTCAGCTGGGTGCCGTAGAATACACCGACTGAATCTCTGGAGAGGGATAAGACCTCCTAACGAGTGTCCTGGATATGACATTAAACAATTTGATGGTGAGGCTCCAGTAATGCTAGAGCTTTGGGGAAAGTAGAATACCCCTTCATTGCAATTTCTCCCTGGTCCACTCTAACTCGGAGAGGTAGCAATTGATAGGATCCTATCTATGGGTCAAATAGACCTGAACTTCGTACGTATGCTAAACTGAGTAGTCAGAAAAAGAACTGCTTTTGACATTGAAACTGCGTACTTATACTACACTGAACTATTTGAAATAGAAATGTTTTAAATAGAACTAAACCATGTACTTATGATAAACTGAATTGCTTGAAATGGAACTGTTTTTGTATGCTAAACTGTTTGCTTGAAAAAAAAAACTGTTTTTGACATTAAAACTTTACTTATGCTAAACTGGATTGATTGAAATAGAACTTTTTTGACATTTAACTGAGTGTAAACAAAAGTTATACTTATAAAAAACTAAATGGTTTGAATTTGAACTGTTTGATTAAACTGAATAGCTTGAAATAGAAACGTTTTTGACAATTGATCCGTGTACGCATGCTAAACTTAGTTGTTTGAAATGAAGCTGTTTATTTGTATAAAAATGGATGTAGCATTGAATAACCTTCAAAGGTTGATATGCCATAAAACCCAAACAAACCAAAACACTGTAAGATTTACAAGAACAAGGTTTAACACTACTTCGGAGATTGGTCGGAACTCCAGCTGCTAGTTCAACCATTCCAGCACCCCAAGTAGAGTCTGTGTGCATATGACTGCTTCTGATTCAGACAGCACAATGTATTTCTGACATTTACATGGTATTAACAGTTCATTATTTTATGGCATATCAACCATTGCCATTTATTCAAAGCCAAACTACTTGATAGGTATACATTAGATATATACATATTTACCCAACCCCTCCGCTCGGGCGGGATATGATACAAGGTCAATTTTTAAACGGAGTTTAACGGGTTTGAATTAAGAGTTTTTCCTTCTCCTGGACTAGTTGTCTCACCAAGGCTGAACAACAGAGTCTGCCCTACTATTTTACCCATAGCTGGAGGGAGAATAATTTGATTGGTATATCATGAAACCCAACCAAACCAAAACGTATACATTAGATATATACGATTTGGTTTGGTTGGGTTTCATGGTATATCAATCATTGTAGGTTATTTAAGGCGAGATCCTCTTCATACATATATGTCAAATAAATATATGATTTGGTTTGGTTAGGTGCTTGTGTCATATCAACCATTGTAGGTTATTTAACGCCAAATCCTCCTTATACATATATAGTAGGTATGTATGATTTGGTTTAGTTGGGTTTTATGGCATATCAACCATTGTAGGTTATTTAACGCCAAATCCTCTTTATACATATATAGTAGGTATGTATGATTTGGTTTAGTTCGGTTTTATGGCATATCAACCATTGTAGGTTATTTAATGCCAAATACTCTTTGTGCATATATATTAAATATACATGACTTGTAAACCCATTATGTTAATAGCATTTTTAAAAGATCTATTTTTCACACAGTTAAATGGTTTTAAGCATTTCTATGTAACAGTAAGAATTTAACATCAACTATTTGTGTGCACACATTTAAATGGATATACATTTTTCATTTGTTATGGAATAATTTATAAGTAATTTCATTTTTAAATGAATTGGAACAAATTTGTTTGCACACAGGTATTACTATTGATTCTACACAGTTAAATGGTTTCAATTATTGCTATCTAACACTAATAATTCTATTCAATATTAATCATTTGTTTGCGCATAGTTAAGTCGTTAGAAATAGGTTTGGTTTGGTTTAATGGCATATCAACCTTTGTAGGTCATTTAAAGCCAAGGCTATTCTCCTAGAACAGTAGTGGTACTATTTAACCCATACCTGGGAGGAGAAGGAGGTTCCTACCTTTCCCAAGGGTATTTGCCCGAAAGTGAACGTAATAGCACGATTGGAGTTCGAACTCGCGCACTACGATTGCGCAGTCCATCGCTTTAACCCTTACGCTACGAGGAACACCTCCTGGTTTGAAATATTGCTATTTAACACCACTTAATCTTTTCAATACTATACAGTCATTTGCTCGGTCAAATGGTTCCAAGTATTGCTATGTTATACCAATATTTGAATTTAGGGACACAGTTAAATATTATCAGGAATTGTTATTTACTACTAATAATTCTATTCAACATTTCTCATTCGTTTGCACACACTGTAAATGGTTTAAAGTAATGCCTTGTCTCACTAACAATTCAATTAATCATAAATCATTTTTGCCCAGTCAGCTGGGGCTGTAGAATACACTGACTGCACCTCTGCAGAATACACTGACTAAACCTCTGTAGAATACACTATGTAGTATACACTCTGTAGAATACACTGACTGCACCTGTAGAATACACCTGTAGAATACACTCTGTAGAATACACTCTCGAATACACTTGTAGAATACACTCTGTAGAATACACTGACTGTACCTGTAGAATACACTCTGTAGAATACCTTCTGTAGAATACACTGACTGCACCTCTGTAGAATACACTGACTGCACCTCTGCAGTCAATGAGTGTCTTCGATATAACACTAAACAATCTGATGTTGAATTCCTGCAATGCTAGAGCTTTGGGGAATGCGGAGTACCCCTTTATTGCCATTGCTCCTAGGTCCACTCTGGCCCGGAGTGGTAGCACCTGATAGGGCCCTATCTATGGGTTAAATAGAACTAACAGCATACTAATGCTAAACTGAATTCATATATATTTATAAATATTCTATGAACATATGTACATTTCATGTCTTCGTATTTTGGGTACGTTACACTGATGGCTGAAATAAGTCCTTCTCCGCGTTTTTCTTTGTAGTCCTCGAGTCTTTGTATCGATGAGTGAACGCTGTCTTCAATGCTGGCTAGTTCTCTTCCTCTCCCCTTTCTTGATACATATAGTGTTGTATACTTATATGCAGATTCATGCATATATGCACATATTCATGCAAAATATATATTGACGCAATGATTTAAACGAGCAACACAGTTCTTTGAAAAATACGCCTCTCACTCTATTTGAAAGGTTCGAAAGGGTTATTCAAGGTTTTACGGTGAGAGAGAGAGTTGGAGACCGAATAGAACTCTCATGGCCATCAGCGTTGTGTCTTTCTCGTTCTCCAGGGCTGCTCAACCGGAGGCCCAGGGGCCCAGCTCTCTGTGGAATGATGGCTTTCTCTACCGCATCTGATCTCCAGCTCCTGGGGTTCCGAGGGCCCCTTATGCTGGATGGTGGCTTTCTCTACCACCTCTTGTCTCCTACTTCTCTTTTTCTCCAACTCATCTGACTTCCTATCTACAACGAGTTATATAATAGTTCAATCGCCCACGCAATCTTTAGAATGGCATGTTTGATGGTCATCAAGCGGAAATAACTGTCATGCAGTTCACAGGTCATTCTCTTCCGGTGCATCACTCTATGAGTGTTCCATGGGATTTTTAACTTGTCTCATTTTTTCAGCCAAGCCAGCCTACGCGATTTCTTCTCATAACTGCCATCGGAATGTGTCACTTCCTTCCGGTGCATCACTTTGGAATGGCATGTTTGGCCGGGTCGAAGGTCAATATACAACAATAGTCTATTAATGTCATCTCTGTGATGTAATGCCTTATGCCTGATCATCAGTTTTCTTGTTATTTGGTTCATTTGCTAAAGTTCTTGATCTACTTCAAAAAGGGTCCCGAATATCTTACAAGGCATACGGACAAGGTATTTATTCATTTGAAAAGGTTTCTGCTATATGATTGTGTCTCAAGTAGCTTTCTGATTATCCTGATATATTATTTCTTAATTTTTTCTTTCATTTCCACATGTTTGATAATGTCATCTTCTAAGATGCCCAAGTATTTGTAGGTTTCTTGCCCAGTCAGCTGGGGCTGTAGAATACACTGACTGCACCTCTGCACCAAACGAATATCCTGTATATGACATTAAACAATCTGATGGTGAGGTTCCAGCAGAGCTGGAGCTTTGGGGAATGCGGAGTACCCCTTTATTGTCATTGCTCCCAGGTCCACTCTGGCCCGGAGTGGTAGCACCTGATAGGGCCCTATCTATGGGTTAAATAGAACTAACAGCATACTTATGCTAAACTGAATTGTTTCAATAAACTGAATAGCTTGAAATAAAAATGTTTTTGACAATTAAACCGTACTTACATTTAAACTGCGTGATTATACTTAACTGAATTATTTCAAATAGAACTGTTTTTCGACATTAAAACTGTATTTACACTTAACTGAATTGTTATATATAACTGCTTGAATAGGTTTAAATAAAAATGTTTCTGACAATTAAACTGTGTATTTATGCTAAATTGATTTGATTTAAATAAAACAGATTATTTACAGTAAAATGGATTTGGGGTTAAATAACCTACAAAGTTTGATATGCCATAAACCCAACAACCAACCAACCATAAATAATTTATTGACACACAATCAAAGGATAAAACAGTTCTATTTCAAACAATTCGATTCAACACAAGTGATTTATTCAAATGTCAAACAGTTCTATTTGACCCATAGATAGGACATCATCAGGTGCTACTAATGCGAGTC
Source organism: Sepioteuthis lessoniana (assembly GCA_963585895.1). Taxonomy (NCBI): domain Eukaryota; kingdom Metazoa; phylum Mollusca; class Cephalopoda; order Myopsida; family Loliginidae; genus Sepioteuthis; species Sepioteuthis lessoniana. Next base: position 19,533,757 of record OY757927.1, on the reverse strand, counting down.
AGTGCGGACCTGGGAGTAATGGCAATGAAGAAGTACTCCACATTCCCATGTGCTCCAGGACTGGATCCTCACCAGCAGGTGGTTTAAAATCATATCCAGGACACTACCACCCATCACGAAAACTATTCAAGTTAGATGAAACAGACATGCAGGACACGGCTGGAGAAGTAGGGACGAACTCATAAGTGACATACTCCTGTGGACCCCTTCACATGGACGAGCAAAGGCAGGACAAGCAGCTCGAACCTACATACATCAACTCTGTGCCGATACGGGATGTAGCCCCGAAGACTTGCTGGAAGCAATGGACGATAGGGAGGGGTGGAAAGAAGGGGTCAGGGATATCAATGTTGATAGAGTGACATGATGATGATGATGATGATGAAGTATATTTTATGTAGCCAGAATGTTGAGCCCTTCAATACAACTGATTAAAACGTTCTCTAAGAGAGCTAATTGTCTACTTTTTGCCTTTGGTACTATATTTCTAAAAAAAGAATAAATTCTTAGAACAGAAACAGTAAAAAAAAAAAACGAGAAAAAAATTAAGTTTCAGTTTTGCTAAAGTAAATAGTTCACTATGTCGAAAAATCTATATTCTATTTTTGAGAAAAAAATGAACCTTAGATATCTGATTTAAGTCTCAATCATCAAAAAAGGTCACAATTGATAACATAAATATTGCAGACAAGACTGTTTATGTTAGCTATCAACAAAACAATCGCTCATATTAAAAAAATATTAGAAAAAAAAAAGATTGGACTTTAAGAATATTTTCAACTTTGTTTATCTGATAAATTACTCAATGTTTTGGATGAGAAATTTTAAAATGAAAATTGTGGTAATAAGCTAATATCATTCGAAAAATCGCTACCTTTATCAAGTTAGATACGCAAAAACTATTTGAAGCAGGAAGGAGAGATTGTGGCACCACAATTATATGCAGAAAATAAACAAATAAACAGACACATCAACATTATATATATATATATACATATATATAAATATATATATATATATATATATAATGTTGATGAGTCTGTTTATTTGTTTGTTTGAAACAGTTCTGTCTGTGGATGACTATATATATATATATATATATATATATATATATATATATATAGGTTTTATTTAATTTTGTTTGGTTTGGTTTGCTTATTTAATGGCATGTAAGCCTTCCTGGTTTATAAGTAATTTCATTTTTGAATGAATTAGAAAAAATTTGCTTGCACACAGGTATTGCTATTGATTCTGCACAGTTAAATGGTTTCAAGTATTGCTATCTAACACTAATAATTCTATTCAATATTAATCATTTGTTTGCGCATAGTTAAGTCGTTAGAAATAGGTTTGGTTTGGTTTCTTTGTTTAATGGCATATCAACCATTGTAAGTTATTTAATGCCAAAGCTATTCTCATAGAAGAACAGTCGTGGTACTATTTAACCCATACCTGGGCGGATAAGGGGTTTCATAACTATCCCGAGGGTATTTGCCCGAAAGTGAACGTAATAGCGCGACTGGAGTACGAACTCGCTTACTACTGTCCATCCCTTTAACCATTTCACCACGAGGACCCCATCCTGGTTTGAAATATTGCTATTTAACACCACTTAATCTTTTCAATACTATACAGTCAATTGCTAAATCAAATGATCAAACAGTTCTATTTCTAACAATTCGATTCAACACAAGTGATTTATTCAAATGTCAAACAGTTTCCAAAGCAATCTTTGTAGAACACTAGAGATAATATTTTACCTTTAGCTGGTTTGATTTGTTTTTTTTTTTTTGTTTTTTTTTGTCTTGTGGCATATCAACTTTCATGGGTTATTTAATGCCAAAGCCATCCATGTAGAGGAACTCTTGTACTATTTAACCCATAGCTGGAAGGCAAACAGGGTCCTTAGCTTCTCCCACAGTATCAGTCTAAAACTGAATGTAATGGCACGACTGGAGTTCGAACTCACGTTATAATTATTATTATTAGTTACACCTTGAGAGTTTTCTCATCAGTGTTAGTTGATGGTCTTTCACTGGAGATTGAGTGACAGCAAGTCTCCTCAAGTCTCCAGGACTCTTCTCAGTATTCTGGCCTTTCTCAATAATGTAGTAGTTTGGGTGGTGTCTACTCATCCTCTTATTTCTAAGTCTTCTAGTCCATTTAATAACCCTTTAGTTACTGTACCAAAAACAGCAATCACGATTGGTATAATTGTCAATTTCGTGTTCCACCGTTTATTTCAATTCCCAAGCAAGGTTCAGGTATTCATCCCTCTTTTCATTTTCTTTCAATTTTATTCTGTGGTCAGTCGGAACAGCAATGTCCACACTTAAGCAAATTCTCTTTTTTTTTTTTTTTGGTTAATTATTTTAAGGTCTGGTCTTCTGGCCGAGATTAGGTGTCTTTTATTACGTCAAAGTCCCCTAGGAGTTTAAGTGTATCATTATTTAGGACAGATGCTGGGTTGTGCATATACCATTTGTTCGTATGGTCAAAATAAAATTTCTTGCACAACTCCCAGTGGATCACCTTGCTCACCCAATCATGTCTACTGTAATACTCCTTCAATGCTAATTTGCAGCATTCGCTTATTATGTGATTGATCGTTGTGTCTCAATCACCGCATGACCTACATTTGCTATTTTGCTACGTCTTATCTATTCTCGCTTTGATATGATTGTTTCTTAGGGCGTTGTTTTGTACTGTTATAAGGAGAGATTTAGTTTCTCTCTTAAAGTTTCCTTTTCTTAGCCACATCTAGGTTTTCTTGTGTGAGATGTTGCTTATTAGCCGTTTAAAACGTCCATAGAGTTGTTTTTCTTCCTATTTTTGTTTTCAAGTTATTGTCATTCTGCTGGTCTTCGTGTTGTCAGTATCGTCTCTGATGTAATATAATTGCGGAGGGATTTTTTTTATATTATCAATTTTTCGTTTTATATATCTTGCCTTTCGGTTTAGTTAGGATGAGAACCTTTCGCTTAGTGCATGGGTTAGTTAGTGCATGGGTTAGTTAAGTGCAGGTGTTCAAGCGCGCTCGGGGCGGATGTGACAATCAGTGATGTCACAATAAAAACCCCAGATAGGAAATAGACCGGGGACGTGAATGACGTCAAGTCCAGAAGCGCTGAGGATTTTTAAGATTTGTAAAAAGCAGTTAGTTGAGATTCAGACCTGGACGAGACCAGACGACTTTGTGCGCTACGGGCGCCGCGCGTTGGTTGGGTGAGTTGAGATTTAAACTACGAACAAGCATATCGATTTTCGGAGCTCGCCGAGGCCCGACCAGTAGTTTGTGGCGGGGTCTGCACGTGCTTGGGGTCAGATAGCAAGGTCAGCATAGAAAGAAATTGTGTCTCTCTCTCCTCATGTCAAAAAACCTTGAACTCAAAAAGGTAAATAAAAGTTTTGTACCTGAACCAATTTCGTATTTTTCGGATTCATATATATTTATGAACATTCTATGAACATATGTACATTTCACGTGTTCGCCTCTCACTCTATTTGAAAGGTTCGAAAGGGTTACTCAAGGTTTTACGGTAATTGAGAGTTGGAGACCGAATAGAACTCTTATGGCCATCAGCGTTGTGTCTTTCTCGTTCTCCAGGGCTGCTCAACCGGGGGCCCAGGGGCCCAGCTCTCTGCGGAATGATGGCTTTCTCTACTGCAACTTGTCTCTAACTCATCTGATCTCCAGCTCCTGGGTTTCCGAGGGCCCCTTATGCTGGATGGTGGCTTTCTCTACCACCTCTTGTCTCCTACATCTCTTTTTCCAACTCATCTGACTTCCTATCTACAACGAGTTATATAATAGTTCAATCGCCCACGCAATCTTTAGAATGGCATGTTTGATGGTCATCAAGCGGAAATAACTGTCATGCAGTTCACAGGTCACTCTTTTCCGGTGCATTACTCAATGAGTGTTCCATGGGATTTTTAGCTTGTCTCATTTTTTCAGCCAAGCCCGCCTACGCGATTTCTTCTCATAACTGCCATCGGAATGTGTCACTTCCTTCCGGTGCATCACTTTGGAATGGCATGTTTGGCCGGGTCGAAGGTCAATATACAACAATAGTCTATTAATGTCATCTCTGTGATGTAATGCCTTATGCCTGATCATCAGTTTTCTTGTTATTTGGTTCATTTGCTAAAGTTCTTGGTCTACTTCAAAAAGGGTCCCGAATATCTTACAAGGCATACGGACAAGGTATTTATTCATTTGAAAAGGTTTCTGCTATATGATTGTGTCTCAAGTAGCTTTCTGATTATCCTGATATATTATTTCTTAATTTTTTCTTTCATTTCCACATGTTTGATAATGTCATCTTCCAAGATGTCCAAGTATTTGTAGGTTTCTTGCCCAGTCAGCTGGGGCTGTTGAATACACTGACTGCACCTCTGCCCCAAATGAGTGTCCTGGATATGACACTAAACAATCTGATGGTGAGGTTCCAGCAGAGCTGGAGCTTTGGGGAATGCGGAGTACCCCTTTATTGTCATTGCTCCCAGGTCCACTCTGGCCCGGAGTGGTAGCACCTATCTATGGGTTAAATAGAACTAACAGCATGCTTATGCTAAACTGAATTGTTTCAATAAACTGAATAGCTTGGAATAAAAGTGTTTTTGACAATTAAATCGTACTTACATTTAAACTGCGTGATTATACTTAACTGAATTATTTCATATAGAACTGTTTTTCGACATTAAAACTATATTTACACTTAACTGAATTGTTACATATAACTGCTTGAATAGGTTTAAATAAAAATGTTTTTAACCATTAAACTGTGTACTTATGCTAAATTGAATTGTCTTAAAAAGAACGGATCATTTACAGAAAAATGGATTTGGCGTTAAATAACCTACAAAGGTTGATATGCCATAAAACCCAATAAACTAAACCAAACTTTGTAGGTTTCCTTCTGTACGAGCGTTCTAATCTTGTCTTAATTTGGCAGTTCCATTCAGTTCGTCACGTGTCGTTTGCCGCTTTTCATTACAAGCATAGCACATTTTTCTATGGCCAAATTTCATCCCAATTTCTTGGCTGTGTATTAGAGTTTCCACTTTTATGGAGGTGTCCGTGGTGTAATAGTTATCGTCGCAGGATATGGACACGGTGACACGAGTTCAAATCCTGGACCTGACTGATTCCATTTCACATAGCACTAATACCCTTGGGAAAGGTATGAATCCAAATATTCTCCCTCCAGCTATGGGTAAATAGTAGGACAGACTAGGTTCTTCAGTCTTGGTGAGACAGCTGGTCTAGGAGAAGGAAAACTCTGAATTCAAACCTGTTAAACTTCGCTTAGAAATTGACTTTGTGTCATATCCTGTCTGAGCGGAGGGCTTGGTAAATATGATTAGAGTTTCCAGTTTTCATATATGTATACAATTGTGTGATATGTGTTTCAGACATTAAAGTTTTATTCAGAAAATTAAATTATTGGTTGCGTGTTGAATATTTTTATAATAGACGGTGGTTCATACATTGTTCTCGTTCATTCTGGTTGACACTAGGTTTAATGGCTGTGGCTATCCCGTTAAGGTTTATTGTCCGTGTTGACTTTTGGCTATTTTGTTAATAATCTTTTCCTTTCTTTAATTTTTCTTATATACCTCTTTTTATGTCTAGTGTGTGTGTCTTTGCTATCAATGTTTTTCTGTATTTGTATGTATATATATATATGTATGTATTTTCTGTGTGTCTGTATGTGTGAAGGATTCAATGTAAACATATAATATTTGTACTAGTTGTGTGCACTGGTGACGGTTGTATGTGTATGTGCATGTATATTATCTCTCTCTCTCTCTCTCACACACACACACATATATATATATACATATATACATAGATATTCTCACGCGTACAGATACTCATATTCACATATCTTTTTTAGATGTGTTTTGAGTCTAATGTGCATGTATATTATCTCTATCTCTCTCTCTCTCTCTCACACACACACACACACACACATATATATATATATATATATATATATATATTCTCACGCGTACAGATACTCATATTCACATATCTTTTTTAGATGTGTTTTGAGTCTAATGTGCATGTATATTATCTCTGTCTCTCTCTCTCTCTGTCTCTCTCACACACACACACACACGTATATATATATATATATATTCTCACGCGTACAGATACTCATATTCACATATCTTTTTTAGATGTGTTTTGAGTCTAATGTGCATGTATATTATCTCTCTCTCTCTCTCTCTCTCACACACACACACACACACACACACACATATATATATATATATATATATATATATATATATATATATATATATATATATTCTCACGCGTACAGATACTCATATTCGCATATCTTTTCATAGATGCGTTTTGAGGCTAATCGGTGTGTGTCTATATGTACGTATGTTTGGATGTTGGCATGTAGTTAATATCTGTTTAATGGAGGTTTAAATCTTTCTGTGAAGTCTTTTTCTTTCATTTGAAGTTATCAGTAATCATTGGTCTACAAGACTGGAATTATTTTAAAGTTACGATGTATAATTTCCTCCGCAGTCTGATAATGTAATTTAAATTAACATTTTGGAATAGCTGCTTAGATTTCTTCCTTCTTTTATGAATGTTGTTTTGGAGTTGTCGAAAGAAAGGATATTCCTTCCATGATTATATTACATTAACCAAGATTTTTCCTTTTTTATTTTAAGACCCCCACGCATTGTCTGTTCCTCTAATGTAGATGTACTTAATGTGTGTTTTAAAGTCTTTGTCGTTGGCTTTTAATCATGTTTCTTTTGTCTAATATGTTTTTAATTCTATAATCGGTTTTTAAGTTGATCTAGGTTCTTTGATATTTCTGTGAATAGTTCTGGGTTGTTTCGGTTCTGTGGTGAGACTTATGCAAAAGGTTATTCATTGCTAGATGTTTTCCAGAGTCGTAGTTCTTAAGAAAGTTTTTTCTCCGAATTCAAATGCCTTTTTTTATTAATTTTTTTGGGATATCCTTTCTGATTGGGGACTACGCGTAGTGTTATATACTCACATAATAAATATGTTTATATACACATATACATGTTCATGCAGCATCACAACGACACAATAAATAATTAAACAGACGCACAATAATAAAGTCGCAGGAATAAACGACGCACACAGAAAGATGCAGGGAGACTTCTTTATAAAATATTTTACCTCTCACTTTATTTGTAAGGTTTCGAAAAGGGTTACTCAAAGTTTGCGTGTGAGAGGGAGCTGGAGACCGAACATTACTGAAATATTCTGACCCCGAAGTTATGGCCGTCAGCTTTGTGTCTTTTTCGTTCTCCATGGTTGCTTAACCGGAGCACTGGCTTTCCTTACTACATCTCGTCCTGCTCCTCAACTCTACTCGCCTGTCTCCACTGGCTCGTTGAACTCAACTGACCGGAACTCAACTGTCCTCTGTTCAATTCGTCGGCCTTATATTACCTTCAAACTCCCACGCGGTGATATGGACACGCCTCCGCAACTCCTTCCGATATCTAGCGACCGGGATGTGTCACTTCCGCTTTCTTTGGAATGGCCTGTGTGATCGTCATCGAGCGGAAATAACTGTCATCCAGTTCAGAGGTCACTCTCTTCCGGTGCGTCAGTCTATGAGAGTATAATGGGATTTTTTTTACCTCGTCCCATTTCATCAGCCAATTTCCGCCCACGGGATTTCCTCGTAACTGCCATCAGAATGTGTCACTTCCTTCCGGTGCATTACCTTGAATGGCATTTTTGGCCGGGTCAACAGGTCAAAACAGTAGTTCTTCAAGGTAGACCCGTTGGTGGTTTTTGTTATGTTGCATATTCTACATGCTAGGAAGTAAGTGATGGATATATTCAGCTTTTGCGATGAGGGCTCTTGAAATGGAGGTATTGTTGGATGTTTGTTGTTTTGCTTTAAATATATGTGATGATTTTTAAGTTGATACAAATTCTTTGATATTTCTGTAAATAGTTCTAAGGGTTATCCGTTGCGGAGTTGTCGGAGGTTTTTTTAGAGATTATGATGCAGATCCTACGTGCTCGAGAGCAAGTGATAGATATAAACAGCTTTGGGGGTGAGGACGGTCACCTACCACCCATCACGAAAACTATCAAAGTTACACGAACCAGACATGCTGGACACTGCTGGTGAAGTAAAGCCAAACTCATAAGCGATGTGGACCCCTTCACATGGACGAGCGAAGGTTAGACGACCAGCTAAAATCTTTATACAGCAACTCTGTGCCGATACAGGATGTAACCTGGAAGACCTCCCAAGAGCGATGGACAGTAGGGACGGGTGGCGAGAGAGGGTCAGGGAAATCCATGCTAGCAGAGGGAAATTATGGTGATGATGATAATTTGGCCATTTTGGATTTTAATGAGATATTTTGAAATACGATGTTGATATCGTTGATATTTTCCCATGAGAGTTTAAAAATATGTAAAAGCTATCTAAGTATTTTTTTCATGATCTAATAAAATCTATTTTCATATTGTTGCAGTATATATATCTTTGTGATATCGTAAAGATTTTCCTTTAAATAACCCTAAGTTAGGGTTACGTATGTTGGTGCCATTTTGACTTTCATTGTCGTTCCTTTGTTAGAGTTTAGGTTCTTGTCGGCGTACGGGGAAATATTTATGTTCAGGATATACCATCAGGAGGTGCCTGTGGTGTAATGGTTATCGTCGTAGGAAATGGACACGGCGACTCGAGTTCAAACCCTGGACGAGACTGATTACATTTTACATTATACCCTTGGGAAAGGTATGAATCCAATTATTCTCCTTCCAGCTATGGATAAATAGTAGGGCAGACTGGGTTCTTCAGCCTCGGTGAGGCAGCTGGTCTAGAAGGAAAACTCTTGAATTCAAACGTGTTAAACTCCGCTTAAAATTGACCTTGTGTCATATCCTGCCCGAGTGGAGGGGTGGGTAAATATGATATACCATCAGTGATAAATTTTGTGAATATTATTCTTGGATATTTTTCGGTCAAAAATAAGATGGCTTGTTGTCTTAATTTCAGCAGGATATTCTATACATTGGTCGAAGATGTCAGATATAACTATGAGTATATTAGAATCCATTTTTGCGGTATGGAGCTTTAAAAGTGAATTTTATCTTTTATGTAGGTTCTATCTTATATAGTAATGGTTTTGGTAGAATATATACAAGTTGCTTGTGTTTGTCTGTAGGGCCGGTTAAGCCTGTTTCGATAAGTCAAAATTTGGAATTTTTATGTATTCTGCTTTTTGTGTTTCAACAGCTATTCTAATTTCTTTGAATTTATTTACTTTTTGTAAAGTATCACTGTCTGGGTCTGTAGAATACACCAACTGCATCTCTGCTGAGGAGTTAGACCCCTCCAACGACTGTCCTGGATATGTGTTGGATATCACCTCCCTTTTTCCACACAATGAACTAGTCCAACTGCCATGTATAGCAGTAGCTACTAATACCAGGGCAGACTAGAAGGTGAAGAGCAGTTTCTTATAGGAATAGTATTAGAGCGTTAGAGACTGGAGATCGCAGTAGATCACCTAACTTTCCGTAATTACGGAAGCCAATATATCGTTGGAGTATATCTTTATTCTGCATTCACTAATCCTATGTTCTTGTCTCTCTATTGTATAGACTTTTTCCTGAGAATATATCTCTAATTCCTCTCATATCATGGTTTGTCCTTTATTTAATATTACAAGCATTCACTAACCAGAATGCAACAATATGCCAGTAAACAATCTGACAGTTAGGCACCAGTAATACTGGAGCTTTGGGGAAAGCGGAGAACCCATTATTGCCATCACTCCTAGGTCCACTCTGGACCGGAGTGGTAGCACCTGATAATTTATTATCTATGGGTCAGATAGAACTAAACTGTGTCCTCATATTAAACTGAAATGTTTGAAATAGAATTGTTTTTAAACTTAAACTGTGTACTTATGATAAACTGAATTGTTGGAAATAGAACATTTGTCATTTAGCCGTGTGAAGATGAATAACTGACGTTTATTTGAATTTTTTCTGATACATAGCAATACGTGGAACCATTTAACTTTATTGATGAAACTGAATCACTTGAAAAAGAAATTATTTTGACATTTAAACTGTTTACTTATGCTAAACTGAATGGTTTGAAACGGAACTATTTCTATGTATAAAAATGTATTTGGCATTAAATAATCTACAATGGTTGATATGTCATAAAACCAAAGCAAACTGTTAATGTTTCATTATGTATAGTGCAGAATTTTGTAATATTTAATATGATATTATTGTTTGTGTCTGTTTAAATGATTTTTTGTTAATTTCATCCCTTTGTATTTCCTAGATTTTTATTCTGTAATATGTTTTAATTTAAAATAACTAGGCTTTCGATCATATGGAAATCAGACATGACCCATAAAATAAAACGCAGTTTCTTCCAGGCAGCGGTCGTATCGATACAGCTATATGGATGCACTACTTGGACGCTAACAAAACGGCTGGAGAAGAAGCTAGATGGCAATTGTGATATTATCAGCTGATTTTTGTCAACACATATGACCCTAAATATGTTTTTAAGAGAAAAAAATGTTTTGCCAACAACATATATTGATTACCTGATAGAAACATCGATTACTGTAAACTGAATGGTGGGCATTGATAAAGGTAAGTGGGCAACTCTCCCGGCGAGCGCCCCGGGGCCTGTTCTGGACTTTGGCCCGGAGCGTGGCCCTGGAAAAGGAACAATGCCAGACTTGGGGCCTTTAATTAGGCAACTAGTTTCGACTAGGCTACCTTCGGGTGGGCGAGCTGCATTTTTGTCTCCTTTGTCCCCCATGCACGGCACTAGACCATGCGTCTAGTTTAAGCTGCAAACTGGCATACGTGCCCGGACCCACATTTGGGTTCGTGAAACTGCTTGCCTCATCAGGCTCACATTGCACTAAGTGAGCCGATGAGCAGCACAGACAAGCAGTGTTCGAGTCTCGGCTCGTTCCCGACCTTCCCCTCCCCTTTATCCCCACTTTAATTGGCCTTCGGGCTTTTGACCTTGTGTCAAGTCGTGTCTGGTGGGAGGCAGCGACAAATATCGGCATTGATAAAGGTAAGTACACATAAACTGCATGTTGCTTCACCATTGTACAAACTTCAGGGATTGAACATCCGTTTCTTCTAACTCCTGAAATGCTCAGTGGCAGGGAGGTCTCTCTTCAGATTCCAACAGTAGTCAGCCATCATGACAGCGCCCCAGTGACCCTGATACCTGGTCTTTATCTCTTTCAGGGCCATGTGGAATCTCTCCACCTGCTCGTCACTCATTGAACCCAGGTTCTCAGTAAACCGGTCCATATGTGAAAATTGGTAGTGCATCTTGACGCTCATGTAGCAGCCCAATTTTCTGAAAGCAGTCAGCATGTTGTTGACAAGTTCTGCGTAGTTTCTGGCCTTACTGTTGCCAAGAAAGTTCTTCACTACCAGAACAAATGCCTTCCACGCTTTCAGTTCCACTTCCTTCATTGAATTTTCGAACTCTGGATCTCTGATGAGCTGCCGGATCTGAGGACCGTCAAAGATGCCAGCTTTCAACTTCTCCATGATCAATCCTGGCAAAGCCTGGCACAAATAAGTGAAGCAGTCACCATCTTTGTCCCTAGCCTTGGTAAACTGCTTGATTAAGTCGAGCTTGATGAGTAGCGATAGGAAGAGTATTATGTCTCTGTCCACCAGAGGGTCGTTGATGACATTCCTTTCTTTGCAAGGCACTAATTCCTCCCGCAAAGGCCAATCGTTCTTCGTGCAATGGCTCACCAATTTTTGGAAGATTACGAGGTTTTATGACTTCAAATTGATCCCTTTTCGACATAATCAACCAGAATTATCGGACCTGAATACTTCTTGTCATTAAGATTATCATTTCCACTCAAAACAATTATTCGACGTGGCATTTTACCCCCACCAACTTTTTCTAAAATGCTGCACACAAGCGCACATCTGAACAAAAACGTAAAAAACGACATATGGCAATAGTTAAAAAAATTGACCTGATTCAGCAAAAAAAAACGTGATTTTTGGATTTAGCGAATCAGATTCGTCCTAAATTATCGAAAAAAACGCTGACAGCAAATTTGTTGTTGACCAGTGTTATAGAATTAAAAACATATTAGACACAAGGAAAATTTCAAAAACGCCAACGACAAACAAAGATTTTAAAATACACATAAATTATATCTACATTTGGAGATCAGACACCGCATCGGGTCTTAAAATGCAAAAATAAAAGATGTGGTTTATGTAATATAATCACGGAAGGAAAATCCTATCTTTTGACAACACCAAAACAAGATTCGTAATAAAATGAAAAAGTAACAATAGCAATTGTAAAATGTCATTAACATAATCAAATGCGCAAACAGCTACTAAATTTACATAGGATACACAAAACACTAAACAATTGGGTCTCTCTACATAAAAGTAACATTAAATTAGTAGACTACAGAAAACTTTATGCATCCATACTCTAAAATAATTCCAGTCTAACGGACCGTTCACTACTTTTTTTTAAATCAAAGGAAAGCATCATAGAAATATCTAAACCATCGTAAAAAGAGACTAAAAATATGTGAGTACACACCCATACAAACACTGGCTAGGTTAGAACACGTCTATGTATTGGGATAAAAAGTCTCACAAATTAGCAAATGTATTCAATGTCCTTAAAAATATGTGTGTACAAGCGTATGCACACATAAGTGCACCCCCCCATATATATATATATATATATATGTGTGTGTGTGTGTTTGGTGGGGTTACCAAGACGGAAATAAACTATAAAAGAAACGTTAATTTTCTTCCAAATACAAAGCATTTTCAAAAAGTATCAAGTCTGAAGCTGTATTTACCAAGACGGAAATAAATTATAAAAGTGTTGTGGCGGAATCACCTACTAATGGACTCAACTACTCTCCATAAATACCGGAAGACGTAGCAATACGATGTCTGGCCAGATCTGGAAACTAACCTCAGCCCTGGGCAGTTATGTGAACTAGCTTACCGTCCTATGTTCTTGTAACCATCCTTTGTTCTTGTAAATATATGTCTATAGTATAACCGTGGTCTCCTGTTCTCTTTGTGGCCCTTTCCCAGGGCCATAACACTGGCGATGAGGTATTCGAGCCCATAACAAAAAGAAACGTTAATTTTCTTCCAAATATGAAGTGTTTTCAAAAAGTATCAAGTTAGAAGGTGTATTTACCAAGTCAGAAATAAACCATGAAAGAAACATTAATTTTCTCCAAAATACGAACCGTGCTCAAAGTGTATCGAGACTGAACTTGTTTTTACCGAGACAGAAATGAACGAATAAAGAAATCTTAATTTTCTTTAAAATACTTTCACTGATGGAAGCGATTTCATAGACAGCCAATACAATGACGAACCTAGCGTTCTTTACGTTAAACTCAGTACCGACATCAAAGAAGAGCTATGAAAACAAAACCCAGTTATTTTAGGCCCAACCTCACAAGCCTTCAATCTAATATGAGAAACCTTTTCAGTACCATCTTTCCTTTAAAAGATAATGTTTATCATACTCATTTCATGTTGCGTCGGAATGATTCTGTTCCCGATAGAAAATTGAAGCTACAATGGGTTGAAAATTCTCTCCGGAACTACATCATTCCAACGTAACATAAAAGGATCACGAAAGCTCTCTGGTTTAGCAATTACAGGTTCACTAGTCTTAATAATCGTTTCAGCAGCAAATGCACAATGCACACCGGTTATGGCCATGATCATAACTGATTATACAAAAAAAAAGGTAAAATACTTGGTAGATGGAGCGTCCACTACTTCTTACTTTTCACTTGTACAATGCAGGTAACAGTTTAATATATATATATATATATTTATAGTATACAAGGTTCAGAAGCAAAATCAGGAATATTCTAGTGTAATAATAAACGACTCTATCAGGAAACAAGATTAATTTTAATTAAAAAAAAATAAAGACCAAAATGAAAAGATAGACAAAAAACAGTAAATTTACTCAATATGGCCACTATTTTTTCTGTTATTGTATCAACACGCCTTCGAAACGATTTGCTTGCCTTTACATTAAATTCTTCAGACATTTTATTCCATTCCTCCTCAATAACAGAACGAATATTTGGATGGGTAGTTGCATGTTTTCGTTTCTAAAGCGCCTCATAAAGCGTAATCAAGTGGGTTAAAGTCTGCGCTTAAATCTTGTTTAATTGCTGTCCTCACAGTTTTCTCGCCGACTTTCAATTCATTAGCTTGCTTTCTGATAGGAGTCACGGGGTCCATCATAATCGTCGATACGAGAGCAATTAAAAAGCCTTCTTTTCGTTTTTTGCTGAATCCTCCTCTCACCTTTTTCCTTAAATAGCTCTATTCCTGAAAAAAAAATTTTCTTTGTATAGGGTAGACAAAGAAACTTTGACTTGGTTTCGGCGTTAAGCAAATCATACATTCGTTGTCATTTTTTTTCTTGCTCACAAATATTTGGGTTGAATTTTAATTTTAAAAAGTGCTCAAATAATAGACCTAATCATGAATATTGAGATTTATCTATTTTTTTTAATAATTAGACAAATCAGACTAAAAATAAAACGTAATAAAAATGATTCCATGTTTTCTTTACCCACCCTATATCTGTCTCAATCCGTCGTTGTGAAGGTTCTGTTGGGCTAGCGATTCATTTTGGATGGATTGATTTATACGTACACAGAGTTTCTGAAAAATCTCTTCAGGATTTTCAATTCCGAATATTTCTTTTTCCCCGATTGAAAGTTTAGATAGTACAGTCTGCACCCAGTTATTATTTATTAAGTTTCGAATGACTTTAATGGTATGTCAACTTGCCCGTGATTATTTTATGCCTTTTGCTTATGATACGCTCAAAAATACACACACACACACACACACACACACATATATATATATATATATATATATATATATATATTTCATGTAGTTATTTTATTATTTATTTATTTATCACACATGCTTTTAAGCGAATAATTTTTGAACAAATCTATTTTGACCCATCCATAACACTCTAACCGAGAGTATCTCTTCCGGAACAGAGTATCCCTGGAGTACCATTACGGTACTAAAGATATTTTCCGACCTCGTTATAACAAGTTGATAAACACGAAAGCTCTCTGGGCCTACTCAAAGGTTTATTTACTAGTAGTTAGCAAGTAGTCACCGGGAGAAACTAAGACGACGGCGTCAACTAGACAAAAATAAGCAACTTACTATGGCGGGAAAGAGAGAGCAAACACAGACCATAACTTTGTCCTGGTTCTAACACGCTTGTCCGCTGGGTCTAACGCCCCTTTTGAGCGCCCAAGAATTTGTGGCTGGTAAACCTTCGTCTCCTTATATCTTTGTCGCTCGTGTTCAACTGACGTCGTTACCTTTTCACTTCTCGCTGTCAACTCTCTAAGTGACACGCGTTGTCTCCTCACATCCGCCTATCGTGTCGACAAGAGGGACACTCGTTTCCTCTAGCTCCTCGAATGCGCACACGATCTTTGGACGTTCAGTTTTCCCTTGACATTTTTAATTACCACGAGTGTCTCGGATATCCTATTCGTGGACTACGGTCTTATTTATTTGTTTATTCAACTTCAATTTTCTATGAGCCGTTCAACTTCGTTACACAGGGGGTGATGGCAATGAGGGAGAACTCTACAATCCTGAAATCTCTCGAGGTGGAACCTCCCCTTCACATATTAAACACACAACTTTTGTTTCCTTATAGCTCACAGGTATCAGATTATTTCAGTAAGTCTGCTGCATTAAAGTTTACTTTCTTTCCTAAATATTTACCTTATAAAGCAGGTCTTTCTGTAATTAAAAAAAAATTATGTTGTGCAATGTTGCAAGTGTAAAATAATTAGGGACGCCCGGGTTAAAAATAAAAACGTATCAGCTGCGAATCGACAATTCTGATTGACTGAAGGAAACTTAAACGAGAAATCTGTTGAGATTGGAAGCGGGATAGAAAACAGAAAAGGAGTTAGTTGGCAGCTGAACGTGATGAGGTAAAGACAGTGAGTGGACACCAGTCACGACCATGTGAAGACAGCCGAATGTTGCGGCCTCCATTTTGGGGGAAGCTCCTAAAAGGGGTCTTACACCAATATGCGAACATGTGAGAACGGACCTTTCTATGAAGAACGTGTTAAAGGTACAATAGACAAGGTGAAAAAAAAATCAAGGCCTGTCTCTGCTCTCTTTCTCCTCATGACATTTTGTTTCTCTTTGTCTTGTTAACGTGGTCGATTCAATTTTCATACGCGTTTCTACCTTCTTGAGGGCTATTTAAAAATGTATTAGGAAGTGAACTTTTGGATTAGCGAACCAAGACGGGGTTTTTGTGAGTTCGGCACTTTTTCTAATAGTTGTGAGTATCACGAGGTCAGACTGACACTTGAGACGTAGGGTTTCACATATTTACCAGTTCGACACGTGGTGATACATATGTCTACGCGTTGTAGTATTGTTTGTTTGTTTTGTTGTTTAATGGCATATTAACCTTCTTTGGTTATTTAATGCAGAATCCATCCTTCTAGAAGAACAGTATTTAACCCATAACGTGGGGGATAAAGTGGTTCATAACTTTCCCAAGGGTTTTTGTCCATTGGTGAACGTAATTGTGTAACTGGAGTTCGAACTCGCTCATTATGATTCCGCAGTTCAGCGCTTTAACCATTTCGCCACGAGGAGCCTCCCCAGTATTAATAGTAGTACAAAAGTGTATTGAGACAGTATCAGCAAAACATCCATTCAAACGCTGTGGCGTTGCAAATTTTATTTGTATCGTGCAATGTTACAATCGTCTATTTCGTCTGTAACGGTACAATATCTATTTACGTTTCTGCGAACGTAACGTACGCAGAACGAATTGTATATAAATAGATAGATTTTACTAGGATTTGAACTCACACTACCGTATCATTAGAAACCCGTTCGGAATAAACGGTACTTACTCAATTTTTCCACTGAGAAAAGATGAATTCTTCATTCTAGCTGTGATTTAACTGTTTTTTCATTTTTTTTTAATGAACAGCTTTGTACTGATCGAACATGCATGCAATCGATTCAATTATACTTGGAGGAAATCAAGTATCGATTTGATGAAAGTCATCTATTTCAGTGCTTATATAATCGAAGAGAAAATGCAATTAGGCGAGCCAATCCATATTTTTAGGTTTTGGTTTGGTTTGGTTTTATGGCACATTAACCATTGTAGGTTATCTAATGCTGAATCCATTTTCATACATATAGTTATATTTCAAAAAATTCAGTTTAGCATAAGTACACTATTTCAATGTCAAAAAACAGTTCTATTTCAAGCAATTTACATAGCATAAGAACACAGTTTATTTCTATTTGATACAAATATCGGACCCTATCAGGTGCTACCACTCCGGGTCAGAGTGAACCATGTAGCAATGACCATGAAGAGGTACCCTGTATTTCCGAAAGCTCCAGCATTATAGGAGCCTCAGGATCAGATTTTTGTGTCATATCTAGGATACTCGTTGGGTGGTCTTAATCCTTTGCTGAGAAGCAGTTGGTGTATTCTACAGTCCCAGTTAACTGGTAACATATTTTTAAAAATATACAAGAATAAATCATTTACAATGCTGAACCCATCTTTACGGCCATTTTAGATTAGATTAGGTTTTCTCCAACATTTTACCTGAGGCACCCCTTGTAAGCACGTTTATTTTCCATTTACCCTCAAATGTAATCAGCCAAGTGGTTTAGGGGGCTGTTGAATACACTGGCTGCATCTCTGCAGAGGGATAAGACCTCCTCCCAATGTATGTCCTGGATATGACATTAAATGATTTGTTTGTAAGGCTTCTGTAATGCTGGAGCCTTTGGGCATGTGGAGTAACTCTCCATTGCCGCCATCCCCATGTCCACTCTAACCCGGAGGGGTAGTAGCTTACAGGGGCCTATTAAAGGGTCAAATAAAACTTTTTGAAATTTTAACTGTGTACAAATGACTTAAACTAAATTGAATTACCATTAGTAACTTATAAGATACATTAAGGTTAATGAGCCGCGTAATTACCATGACTAGTTAATTTGGCGTCACTTTTGTGTGATATGAATTGTTGGTTCAGTTGTAGAGTTTCGGCTCTCCAATCTGTAGTCGCTGGCTCGATCTCCTGTTGTGCTGATGAGACCTTATAAGGTCGAAACATCTGTCCAGTGTTTCCGTATGTCGTACGTAGGTTTTCGCCGGGTTTTCTGGTCAGGGTAATTAAACTTATAATATAATTCCTCTACTTAAAAAAAGAAAAATAGACTTAAACTAAATTGTATTGCTAGAAATAAAACAGTTTATTTGTTCATTTAACTCTATGTAAACAAATGACTGATATATAATTGAATTATTAGTGATACATAACAATACTTGGAACCGCTTAACTTTGACACGCTAAACTGAATTGTTTGAAATAGAATGTTTTTTACATTTAACAGTGTCTAAGCAAAATACTATATTCAAACCAATGACTAATTGTGCAAATAAAAGAACGACCTACATTGGTTGATATGCCATAAACCCAATCAAACCACAATACATATTGAATTTATAATACAGTATTGAAACTCTAACTAAAATCAAATGTTTAAATAAAGATATATTAGGAGTATGATTATTATTGGATGGCTAGAGATTCATAATTTTGAACAATTTAAGTGTGTGCAAATGAATGAGTAATGTTGAATCGAATTATTAGAGTTAAATAGTTTTACTTGAAACTCTTTTACTGTGAACCTGAATTTGTAATATATTAGCTTAGCTCGCGACAGAGTGCCGTGGATGAACTTAGCAGGTTCAATGCGGTCGCAAGATAGTATCAACAGAGTGGGTCACTAGAAAGAGAAGATAAAGGAGGATGGCGAAGAATAAAATTGATTGCATATGGATAGAGTGACAGATAATTCCGTTCGCAGATACGATGAACAAATTACTGGGGAAAAAACACAAAAAAAACCGGAAGTATGTAAGTTCTGATAACCAGTCATAAACAGAAAATACGTGAGGCAAGGATGTTTTATAGCCACATAATACATATATATCTGTATGCAGAAACATAACGACGACACAATAAAGACGAGCGACACAGTTCTTTAGAAAAATACACCTCGCACTTTATTTGAAAGGGTTCGAAAGGGTTACTAAAAGTTTTACTGTGTGAGAAGTGAGTTGGAGGCTGCTCAACCGGGGGCCTGGGCCTGGGGCCCAGCCTCTCTGGGACATGTTCCTCATTCCAGCATCTTCTCTCCAACTGATTGAACTACCTGTGCACCGAGTTATATAATAATTTGAGGTCCACTCTTCTTCCTGCGAGCGTCACAATTTCGCACTCAATTCAACCCGTCCACGGTCAAGGTTATATCCTGATATTCCTTGACCAGATGCACCTGTTATTTAAACCCGTGCATTTCTTATTTTGACTGCTTGGCCGGGGTCAATATGTTACAAAGAGGATGTTCATATTTCCGCTTGAGACTTGATAGACAATATAGGGTCTGTAATTTTGGACTGATGGCAGAGATACAGTGGTCGTTCAAACGAAGCGGAGAGGTCCGATGGTCTCTCAAGTGAGGGAGAGACCTGCTGGTTACTCAAGCAGACCTGTCAGCTCTTCGTGTGTGTTCTCCGGTCGTCGCACTACTTCACAAAATGGGTCCCCGCCATAGAAGAAAGATATGTGCGAACTCACTCTGAATTTATTTTTACGACATTCAATCGTTGCCGTCGAAGAATAAAAATATAAATTATATGGTTATATATCTACGAGTTTTTAGTTGTTTGTCCAGCGGTGCGATATGGGACAGATTGAATTATTGGTATTACATAGCAGTACGTGGAAGAATTTGGCTGTGAGCAAAGGAATAAACAGAGTTCAATAGATTAATTAGTGTTGAATTTCAGTGCTTCACTGTCTGCAACATATAATTAATATTGGATTGAATTAATATTGCTTTATAGCAAAAATTGAAATCCTATAGTGTGTTGAAAAATTAATAATAGTAGTATTCAAAAATTAGTATGAACTCAATTGAAAATGGAAGTATCCAAAATTTTGAATGTAAACAAAGGAATAACGTTAAATTGTGACTGCTATGTAGAAATACTTGAAACCATTTAAATGTGTATAAAAAAAGCTCAGGTTCATTTAAAAATGTTATCAACAAAATGTGTTGATAAAGCATATATGTATTATTCATATAGGTACAAAGAGCATTTGGCTTTGTTTTGGTTTTCTGTCATATAGCCAATTGTTGGTTATTTAAGGCCCGTGGTGTAATGGTTATCATCAAAGGAAATGGACACGGCGACACGAGTTCAAATCCCGGATGAGACTGATTGCGTTTCACAAAGCATTAATACCCTTGGGAAAGGTATGAATCCAATTATTCTCCCTCCAGCTATCCTGCCCGAGCGGAGGGGTTGGTAAATATGGATAAATATACGAAACTACATTTTATATATATATATATATATATATAGTCATGAGCAATATTCTTCTTTGGACAACTACACATGGACACACCAGTGTTGGCTGACCAGCAATGACCTCCGTGCGGACATTAGGTAAAATCTTGTGAACGTATGGGAAGCGATGGCTGAAAGGGACGGATCGCGTGAAAGTGAGTCAAGGGACTTCGGGCAATCTGTATGACTTGATGATCATATTTACCAACTCTTCCGCTCGGGCAGGATATGACACAAATTCAATTTTTAAGCGGAGTTTAACAGGTTTGAATTGAGACTTTTCCTTCTCCTAGACTAGTTGCCTCACCAAGGCTGAAGAACCTAGTCTGCTCTACTATTTACCCATAGCTGGAGGGAGAATATTTGGATTCATACCTTTCCGAAGGGTATTAGTGCTATGTGAAATGCAATCAGTCATGTCCAGGATTTGAACTCGTGTCGCCGTGTCCATATCCTGCGACGATAACCATTACACCACGGGCAAGTATGACTTGATGATGAAGGTGATATACACTGGAATATTTGTGGAAACAAATAGAATTCAAACCTGTTAAACTCCACTTAAAATTGACCTTGTGTCATATCCTGCCAGAGCGGAGGGGTTGGTAAATATGGCTGGTTATTTAATGCCAAACCCTTTTGGTACATATGCATTAAATATATAATTTGTAAACACATTTAGTAGATACACACAGTTGAATAATCAAACAGTTCTATTTCGATCGAACAAGTCAATTTAGTATTTTTTTTCTTATTTATAACAGGTTAATTTTATGGCTTTTCTATGACTGATTATTACCTTATTTCCATCATGTGGGTCATTTTACATCCAGTCACTGTCACTAGACGATCCGTCGTTTGGTTCTCCCTATATCGGTGTTTCCTTGTTGTACTCATGCTTTCTTCAAAGAAGGAATGAAAGTAGAAGTCTAACCAGTATTTCATAGTTATATCCGTTATATCGTGAACTCGGATAATTATGAATAAGAAAAACGACAACCCAAAATTTTCAGTTCAAATGTAAAATAATTACTGATTTTAGTTGATTATTTAACAATAAAATGTTTTCGAGCTAAAGTTAAAATTGTGTGGTTTTCGATTTGTAAGGGTGAAGGCGAATAAATCTTGTTCTGCGTAGATGTGTTACTAAAATTTCTAAGGATTACGTGTGATAAAAGGCATTAGTTAAAGAATTGTTTGATTTGGTTTGGTTTTATGGAATACATTTTTTTACGTTATTTGATGCCAAATCCTTTTTATACATATTAACAATTCTATCCCAAACAATTCAGTTTAGCCTAATTACACAGTTTAGTTCTATTTGACCAATAGATAAGACCCTAGAAGGTTCTACCAATCCCGGTCAGAATGGACCTGGGATCGATGGCAATAAAGGGATACTCCGAATTCCCCAATGCTCCATCATTACTTGAGCCTCACCTTTTTATTGTTTAGTGTCAAAATCAGAACACTCGTTAGGAGAGTCTTATCCCTCTGCAAAGATGCAGTCCGTGTATTCTGCTGGCCATTTTTATTGCTTATTTACTGCAGGTTATTCTTCATTGCTTATCTACCATTGTTTTTGTAATCGCTTGTTTCCTCCTAGTTATTTTTGTTGATTATTTACTTTTGGTTCATTTTCATCACTTATTTACAACTGGTTATCTTTTTGCTTATTTGCAACTGGATAATTTTATCGCTTAGCTACAACTAATTATTATCTTATTTTCATCATGCGTGATTGGTTCGGGTTCGTTCAGAAACCTTTTTGCCCACAAAAACGCACAAAATTAATAAACATTTCAAATGAATATTCAATTCTGTTGGTTTGAAGGATAGTGTTGACCTATATGATATTTAACTTTGAGGTTTTGAACTTATTTTTTTATATCAGTGACAATTGAGATTAAATGGAAGCCTTTTACGGAGTGGAAGGACAGTTGGACAGAGGCAGTTACTTTTCTATACACCGTATTCTTTTTCATATACCTATCTACCAGGCCAGGATCTCTTGTCTTCTATTTAGGACTTCGGTGCTCTTGGATTCATCATGTTCTCCGTGTCCACGTCTGTTCTTATGAATTTACCCAAAGACTTTGTTTACCCAAATTCCCACGTCAACCGTACGGTTGGAGTTAGTCATTTTAGTCGCAACTCTAATTTTCTCTACATAGCGGACCCGTTGTCATGATTCACACAACTAATCAAAGAACTGCTAAAAAGGTGAGCCAGGGATTTAGTCTTGTCGATCATATCACAGGTTATTTTCCATGATTCTTCTGACGAATTACCAGGTAACTTTTGAATTATATATTCTGAATTCTACACTTAGATTACAAAATTAATATGTGACCGATTCATTGTGTAATATTCTCACTTAAAAGTTACTTTAAGCTAGATCTTCTATCATAGTTAAATTTTCTGTAAGCATGACTAACAATTTCTGTTGGGTGGGGGTTGATTTCTAACCTGTTTCTGGGTATGCAGGATTTCGGTGGAACAATACCATTGCATATAGGTGCGGTTGGTTGGATTGTTGATTTTATGGCATATCAACCTTTGGAAGTGATTTAATGCCAAATCCTGTTTTATAGATATATGGATTAAATATATATGACTTCTCTATAAATAATGTGTAGGAAACAATTTCAAACAAGCCAGAGCTAATTTGTTTGCACACAAGGATTGCTATGTAATACTAACCATTCAATTATACATCAAACATTTATTTACTGACAGTTAAACATTTCTATTGGGCCCCAAAATGTGGCCCCAACTGGCTCTAAAATGCAGCATCAGAGTGGGCTCAGGAGAGATAGCAATGTAGGGGTACTCTTTATTTCTCAAATATCCTGGACTGAAGCCTCATTATCAGATGTAATTTAGTGTCAAACAGGACATTCGCTGGGAGGGATGTCTTAACTCTCGGTGGAGATCTTTTCTGCTTATTCTACAACCCCAGCCGACTGCCCTGTACAGGTGTAGGTATGTCTATATAAGGCATAGCATATATGTATGTATATGCATGTGGGATGAGAGTATATGTACGTATATCTAGGCATAGGTAGGGTATATGAATGAATGTTCATATATCTGTAATTGTCATAATGTCAAAAGATAGCTTAATAAGTTTGGAAAGTCGGCAGATTTTAACAGATGATAAAATAGAAGTAGAAGAATTTCCAAATGAGGGTGAAAGGGTTAGTTTTTCCGGTTTGTTTGTTTTGTTGGTTTGGTTTTATTGTTTATCAATCACTGTTGCTTCTTTTAAAGCAAAATCATGTTATTACATATACAGTGTATCACAAAAGTTAATCTCTTAATATTGACAACTTTCCCTAAGGTGTGTACTCACTTTTGTTGGCTGGGGTTTAGCTTTAAATGGTTATGTTTTGAGGGGAAAATAAATTTACTCTGTTGTATAAGCAGCATAGAGACTACTTTTTATTGTGTCAAAGTGTCATTTTGTCCGTGTTGTCCCTTGAAGAGATTTACTGAAATATCTGCAGAAATGTGAGGGGTGTACTCACTTTTGTGATACACTGTATATTTAATATATGATTTGTAAACACAATTTGTAGATATACACAGTTAAATAATCAAACAGCTCTATTTCTAATAATTCCACTTAGCAAAGGTCTACAAAGTTAATTGGTTGCAAGTATTGCTATATATCACTAATAAATTAATTAAATATCAGTAATTTGTTTACTCACCATTAAAAGTAAATTTTGCATGAGTCCTCTGTTTGCACTCCATTTAAATGTCAGACATTTCAATTCGACCCTCAGATAGGAACCTATTTAGTACTAGCACTCTTCACCCGAGTGGACTTGGAAGCGATGGGCAATAAAGAAATACTCCGCATTTCCCAAAGCTCCAGCATTACTGGGTGCTTACCATCAGATAGTTTAATGTCGTATCCAGGACACTCATTGGGGTACTCATACCCCTCTACAGGGATGAAGTCGATGTATTATACAGCCCCAGCCGACAAGCCATTCAATATCCGTCATAAACCGAGTAGGGTCAGTGGTTAGTTGACCAGGCAATCAGCTTTTAAGTACTTTATTTGGGTGGTTCGTGCGGGAAAAACAGTTTTCTTTTCCGGAATCCTCCACTATATATATTAAATAACTTATTGAATAATTCCACTTACGGTAAGGGAAAAAACCGCAAGTAATTCGAAGATAACAATATATAACGAATCACTGTTTAGGGGAAATATATACATATATATATATATATATATATTGGAAAAAAAAGAAAAGCCAACCTTGTGAAACCAATTGAAAAAAATCAACAGATACGCAGTTGATTGGTCAAAAGAAAAAAAATCACCGTAAATGCTGCTGAGCTACAAGTGCAAAAAAGTGCTCAATACTAAGTAGAGCAAAATAGAGACAAAATTATTTCGTGAGTCAGGAACTAACCTACCACACACACACACACACACACACACATATATATATATATATATCCTAGAAAGCAACCAGAACATTACCAGGAGATTACATTGCGAGAGAGAGAGAGAGGTTTTGTGACGCAGAGGTGAGATGTTGATTTTTACATACGCGGAATGGGGTAAGGGGATTTTACCTCCGATAGCAAGAAATCAACGCTTAAGTAGATTTTGCAGTATCCCGTGCGTCTCTCCGACTTGAAAGATAAAATAAATAATATACAAAACGTTTGGGAGTGGGCCTATAGCGATAGGTCAATGAGAAGGTACTATTTAGAGAAGGTACTATTTACCAACCCCTCCGCTCGGGCAGGATATGACACAAGGTCAATTTTTAAGCGGAGTTTAACAGGTTTTGAATTCAGAGTTTTCCTTCTCCTAGACTAGTTGCCTCACCAAGGCTGAAGAACCTAGTCCGTCCTACTATTTACCCATAGCTGGAGGAAGAATAAGGGGGTTCATACCTTTCCCAAGGGTATTTGCCCGAAAGTGAACGTAATAGCGCGACTGGAGTACGAACTCGCGTACTACGATTCCGCAGTTCATCGCTTTAACCATTACACCACGAGGACACCCTTCAATGAGAAGGTGATCTCTAAATTCATACCTGTTTAACACCGCATAAAATTTGTGTCACATCTTTCTTGTGTAGAGGTTTTGGTAAAAACTTACGAGAACACAAAATTTTTATATGAGCAATAAATGTATGAATTCGGTATTACAAGGAAAGAATACACTAACGGATCCTAGCAAATAAATATCGCAAATATTGATACAGTAGTAACCAGTATATAGAAGGGGATCTAAATGAAAAAAAAAGATTACTAGACAAGTGTGGGTAATATAGTCATGTAGGTTTACTGTTCCCTGGCAGAGTCATAGACAACATTTTTACCGTTAAAAGTAAGTAAAGTTTCCCGACAGTAATCAAGACGACCTGACGGCTCTTTTTTCAATAGCTACTACACTGTGTTGTAGGGGAGGGTGCTATTCCGTTCCCTGATTTGTTCCACTTTACTCTTGATACGTACCTTATAATGCTGTATGTTAAGCAAGGAGGTACCAAGTACCATTTTTGAGTCTTATATATGAATCTACGTGCGATTGAACCCCATTGGCTAACACTCTACCCACAAGACCAATCTAGACTGTCATATGAAATATAAAACTCCCTAAAGGACATGCTACTTTACTTAATCAGATAATTATTCAATATATCTCTGCCCCCGTTTTTCAAACCATGTGAATAGTCCAGAAGATTACTAACAATAGAAGGCTGAGGAGTACGTCAGCTAAAACTCTGCGACTATAATTACAGTGAATAAGAGGACACTAATCCAAGTGCATTTGTGAAAAATTACCACAGATAAACGAACGTTGCGCGAACTGAAGGTTGTGTATTGTAGTATTTACTAAGTATATACCTTACGCTGAAAAGAACAGATGAGAGACAAGTTACTTTATGCTTATTATACGAAGGCTGCAACTGTGAGACGCCTGGTGTCAATCGTCATCTCTAACCAAACGAAATGATCTGCTAGGCAAGCTTTATAAATAGCTAATTATGGCAAGCAACCAAGACAGATCAATTCTTCGTGATCATTCAACTAAATCGATTTTACATGTTTATCGTTGGAGCAAGGACCCCTGCCCGTATACTTTATTTTAGAAATGAGTGTACAAGGCGTTGTCTGAAAATTCTTACCTAAAATCAATAATCGTCTTTTGTTCAATGAAAGTAATTATTCTATAGCGGAGAAAGAAAAAAAAACTACATCGAATGAGAAAATTATTAATAGCAAATAACAATTTGTTTAAACTTACTGACATTTTAAGAATGTTATCGATTTTATATTCTTTTCTCTTTACTTGTTTTCATTATTATTCTTATTATTATTATATATATATATATATATATATATATTGTGGTAAACGATTATAAAAGAAAAACATGCCTTCTAATTGGTATGTCGGTGCCAAGAGATAATAACATATCGGTCAAAGAATACAATTAAAAATCAAATACTATGTAGAAAAAAAAAACTTAAAAAATGTGGCACCTGAAAAATATTATCGTTCTTGTAATAGTAGGAGCCCTGGGTATGGTCAAGAAATAGTAGGATAAATACATAAAATATGTAATTAGCAGTTCCTGCTTTTACGAAATAGCAAAAAAAAAAAAAAAAAAAAAAGAAAAGAAAAGAAAAGAAAAAAAACCTTTGCAAAACTGCACTTATTCTTTTGAGAGTTCTGACAATATGATAGGAAAAAATACTAGCAAAATTTTGGGCTGGAGAATACGCCGACTTTATCTATGTAGAGAGGTGAGAGCGCCGCCCAACTAATTTCCTGGGTAAGACACTAAACTTCCTGATGGTGAGGCTCCAGTCCTGGAGCTTTCGGAAATGTTGAGTACCCATTCATTATCATTACTCTGACCCCCGAATGGTACGAGGATAATTAAATAAGTTTCTAAACTTTTTTTTCGTATGGGCACTTTTATTGGTAGTACACACATGAAACTCTAGTTCCCTTCGAAGTAATCTCCTCCGGCTGCAATGCACTTGTTGTACCGTTCCAACAACTTCTGGAACGCCCCATGAAGTCCTCTTGTATGAGCGCGTCAATGATCTTCATCTCCTCAGTTGTCTAATAACAACAGCATCTGAGTTTAGGGAATAACTAAAAATCACAGGGAGCAAGGTCTGGACTCTAGGGAGAGTAACGAACTGTCATGATATCCATCTTTTTCAAATAGTCTGTGACAAGGATGGAGTTGTGGACTGGTATATTGTCCGGGTGGAAATGCCACTGGCCTGATTAAAAAACTGCTGGCCTCTTCCGAGGGAATCTCTTCATGAACTGCCTTAAAACCACGACATAGTAATCCTAACCCTAACCGTTTGACCAATCAACTATGGTGTATTGACTTCCTTACTCCTCCCACAACTCTCATCATCCCTCACAGACTCCCTGCCTTCCTTGAATCTCTTATGCCACTCAAAAGTACATGCTTGATTCATGCAAGATGGTCCCAAAGCAGTCTGAAGCATTCCATACGTTTCTGTGGCAGCATTTTTTCCAAGTTTAAAACACAATTTTATTGCATATCGTTCTTCTAAAGTGTCCTCACATCCAGATTGCATTTTTGAAATTCACCAGCTGCGACAATCAGGCTTTTGTAGGGTGTATTCCAATTGCTGCTGTAGCTGTTCATTTGAACGTGAAATCATAAAAATTGGTCAATTATCTCATAAGATGTATAGCAATAACATAGTGAATTATCAAGAGTCTACGACAATTTTAAATGCCTGTACAAAAAAGTCTGGAAATTTATTGACGGTACCACATACATTGGTTTGGTTTACTTTTATGGCACATTAACCGTTTCAGGTTATTTAATGCCAAATACTTTTTATACATATACATTGAATATATGATTTTTAAACAAATTTTAGAGACGATTAAAAAAAAAGCCTGGGCTCATTTTTTGAACACAGTTAAATGCTTTCACTCGTTTCTAATGCAAATAATTCAATTCACTATTAATTATTTGCCTGAAAACCGTTAAATATTTTCAAGTATTGATATTTAACTAAAAAAAATCAATTAAACACTAGTCATTTGTTTACTCATAGTTAAATGATCAAACAGTTCTATTTCAAGCATTGGTTTGGTTTGTTTTGTTTTTTTAAATGTATACATATCTATTTGACTCATTGGTAGGACCCTGTCAGATGCTACCACTCCGGGTCAGGGGAGACCTGGGAGTATGCCAATGGAGTAGTACTTCACATTCCCCAAATATCCAGTTTTCAATGATTTTGTTTCCAAATAAGTGGTGACACAAAATATTTTTCCTCTCTTGTCCAAAGCATTGGGATCAAGGATTAATAGTTCTAATAGTATACGATTTCACATTCCCCAGATATCCAGTGCACTTATTGAAGGGGAATCTTACCCCTCAACTGAGCCGTAGTCGATATATTCTCCAGCCCCGGCCGACTGGGTCAGCAGTGGTAATACCTGTTGGGTTCCCATATGGGTCAAATAGAAATACTTTATCATTTTTTTATACTTGAAAACTTTTAACTATGAGCAAACAAATTATTCATATTTTTTAAAAAATTATTAGCGTTAGATTGTAGTACTTGAAGCAATTTTGCTGTGTACGATTAAATGAGCTCTTCTCATGTAAAAATAATGTTACCTAAAAATTACTTCATTAACAAATCATATATATTTAATATGTATATAGATAGAGTGTCTCGGTATACATGGCACCCATATTACAGCTAATAACTCTACAACTAATAATGTGTTCTTTTTAGTTTTCAGATTTGGAAATAGTATATAAATAGAGAGAGAATATATCGACTACGTCTCAATTGAGGGGTAAGATTCCTCGTCAACAAGCGTCCTGGATATCTGGGGAATATGAAATAGTATACTATTAGAACTATTAATCCTTGATCCCAATGCTTTGGACGAGAGAGGAAAAATATTTTGCGTCACCACTTATTTGGAAACAAAATCATTGAAAACTGTGAGCTACATTCGCATATTATGTAATTATTGGTTTAGTCTCTGTCACCACATAATCTACTCTTGCTTTGCTGCTGCTTGGTATCTATTTTTACTCTAATATAATTAGTCCTTCTGAGCTTGTTTTGGTGGCTATTAGAATAGATTCAGTTTATCTCGTACGGTCCATTAAGTAGCCATCTCGCTGTTTTCTCCTGTGAAATTTCAACAGTTTGTTCTTTGAAATAGTCGAGGGTGACCCGAAGGCTCCCTTTTCGATAGCTACTACACCAAGGTGTAGGGGAGGGCGCTACTCCATTCCCTGGATTGCTCCACTTTACCCTTGAACCGTACCTTATAATGCTGAGTGTTAAGCAAGGTGGTATCAAGTTCCATTTTTAAAGTCTTTGGTATGACTCGACCTGGGATTGAACCCAGATCTCCCGGGCCATTGGCGAACACTCTTGAAATAGTTATACTGATTTTTTTTCCTTCCCTTTTCTATTTCTTAGATATTGCTGTTCTGTTTGTCCTAATTATTTTTCTCATGGGCATGTCACATTTTTCTATTTCAAAATCCATTCCTATATCCTGGCTGTATATTCTTATTGTATGTACCATAGTTTCCATTTTTTAAAGTTTTTTGTAAATAGCTTGATGTCGTCCATGTACATAATGTGGTATATCTTTTCTTGTGATTCTGTAAATACTCCTTTTGCACTAGTTCCATACATTTGTTTATGTGACTATTGGTTTCATCTCTATCACATTATAATCTACACTTGTGAATCTCTTGTAAATTATTATTATTATTATTATTGTTTACTCCTTTAGAGTTTTTCACATCAGTGTTAGCTGATGGTTTTTCACTGGAGTTTGAGTTACAGCAAGTCTCCTCAAGTCTCCAGGACTCGTCTCAGTATTCTGGCCGTTCTCAGCAATACTGTCATTTGAATGGTCTCTACCCGTCCGCCAACTTCCAAGTAACTTCAGGCCTTTTAATAATCCCTTAGTTATTGTGCTTAAAGCAACACTCACAATTGGCGCAATCGTTATTTTCATGTTCCACAGCTTTTTCAATTCTCTACCAAGGTCGAGGTACTTATCCTTCTTTTCACTTACCTCCAGATTTATTCTGTGGTCCGCCGGGACAGCAAAGTCAACAATTTTGCAGATTCTCTTTTTTTTTGTTGATTATTTTGAGGTCTGGTCTTCTGGCCGGGATAGGTGATCCGTTTGTATGTTAAAGTCCCATAGGAGTTTATGCGAGTCATTTTCTAGGACAGGTGCTGGGTTGTGCATATACCATTTGTTAGCATGGTCAAATTTAAAAATCTTGCACATCTCCCAGTGGATCACTTTGCCGACCCAATCATGTCACGTCTTATATTCCTTCTGCGCTAATTTGCTGCATTCACTTATTATGTGTTTGATGGTTTCATCTCTGTCACCGCATAGCCTACATTTGCTCTTTTGTTACGTCTTATCTATTCTCGCTTTGATTTAATTGGTTCTTCTTATTATTATTACAATCCTTATTATCATTACACCGGGACATTGGCCCAGCGGTTAGAGCCCGGGAGACCTGAGTTCAATCCCAGGTCGAGTCATACCAAAGACTTTAAAAATGGAACTTGATACCACCTTGCTTAACACTCAGCATTATAAGGTACGATTCAAGGGTAAAGTGGAGCAATCCAGGGAATGGAGTAGCGCCCTCCCCTACACCTTGGTGTAGTAGCTATCGAAAAGGGAGCCTTCGGGTCACCCTTGACTATGGTCGCTAACTTTACTTATTATCATTATTCATTTGAGTTTTTCACATCAGCGTAAGCTGATGGTCTTTCACTGGAGATTGAGTGACAGCAAGTCTCCTCAAGTCTCCAGGACTCTTCTCAGTATTCTGGCCGTTTTCAGTAATGCTGTTGTTTGTGTGGTCTCCACTCAGCCGCCAATTCCAAATCTTCCAGGCCCATTAATAACCCTTTAGTTACCGTGTCACCTTTTTTTCAGTTATCTAGCAAGGTTGAGGTACTTATCTCTCTTTTCACATTCTTTCAGTTTTATTCTGTGGTCAGCCGGGACAGCAAAGTCGACAATTTTGGAGATTATTATTATTATTATTATCATTATTATTATTATTTTTTGATAATGGAATATTTTTGAAGATTATAATTGTTTAAATGTCCTTGGCATCAAAGAACCGAAACAGAGTGAACATTAAAACCAACCAACAAGCCAACCATATAATAGCTCTTATACTATGGGCATTAGATAGGAATATTTGATACTATATAACTGTGAAAACGAATAATTACAATTAAAGAATTATTATATCTATACTGTTCTTCTAAAACGAAGTCTTTGGCATAAGATAGCCCACAAAAGTTGATACAGCTTTTAAAAAAATCCAAACAAATCAAACAAAAACTAACCGAAAGAAGAAAACAGCCCAAATCGTCGGGTAAAAAAATCAGGATTAAATACGGAAGCCAAATATATGGTTGGTTGGTTGTTTTATGGCGTATCAATCCCTTTCAGTTCATTTAACGATGAATTAAACTTCAAACATTTCAGTTTAGAATGATTATAGTTTTTGTTTACCAACAATTAAACGTCAAAACAGTTCAATTTCAAATAATTCAGTTTAGCTTAAGTATACTGTTTTAATATCAAAAACAGTTCTATTTCAAATAATTCAGGTTAGCGTAAGTACACAGAATAGTTCTATTTAAAAAACAGTTCTATTTTAAAATATATCCCTTTAGCATAAGTACGCAGTTTAAATGTCAAAAACAGTCCTATTTCAAGCAATTCAGTTTCGCAGTAGACCATATTCTAATTCTATTTGACTGATAGATAGAACTCTATTAGGTGCTACTACTCCGGGCCAGAGTCCACCTGGGAGCGATGGTATTGAAGGGTTACTCGGCATTCCCCAACGCTCCATCATTACTGGATCCTCACCACCAGATGGTTTAGTTTCCTATCCAGGACACTCGTTGGTGGTGGTGGGAGGTCTTACCTCTCTGCATAGAATCAATCGATATATTTTACAGACCCAGCCAACTTGGCCAAAGATAAAAACTTCAGAACATTCCCCTTCCCCAGCCTATTTACGCATTTGTTTGTATTTGATAACAGTGTTCGGGTTTTCTTAACTGGTTCTGCATTCCACCATGCAAAAACCAGTTCAGTTTACTGGCCAAGGTTGGCATCGTGGGTATCGGAATGGGATACAGAGAAAAGCAGGTTGAAAATATCGGTTTTCTATATTCTCCAATTTGTCACTATGCAGGGTATTTCAGAAAAAAAAATGGCATAATTGCATAATCTAATAACGTGACCATTTCTCGTTAAAATGGACTCAGATTTTAATAGCTTGTGCTGAAAAAAACTAAAAATTCTATGCCTAATTTTTTTTTCACGTAGAGAAATGTCATTCTCTGGGGGAAAAAAGGATTTGAAACATTAAACATAGAATATCGAGCTTTTCCTACACAGGCTGTGCAAATTTGAGGTCATCTAAAGAGAAGAGTCAAATTATTCGAATACGAAATTATATATATGTTTCGTAGTCACTCGGTACATCTAACATCATCTTAAATTTTGAGAGCATGTATAAAAACAAATTAAAATTCGATGTTTTATGTTCGATATTTCAATACTTGAAAATAAAGATCAAAACAGCAAATATAGAATCGTCTGTTGTTTCTTTACAAGCCGTTTCTTTGGGGTTTTTTTTAATTTGCTTTTATAGCATATAAATCATTGTTGGTTATTTCATACAAAATCCTTTATATACGAGGATCATTAAATAAGTTTCCAGACTTTTTTTGTATAGCCACTTTTATTGATAGTACACGCATAAAACTCTAGTCCCCTTCGAAGTAATCTCCTCTGGCTGCAATGCACTTGTTTTACCCTTCCAACAACGTCTTGAAGGTCCCATCAAAGTCCTCTTGTGTGAGCGTGCCAATGACCTTCATCAAAGCCTCTTTCATCTCCAACAATAACAACAGCATCTGAGCTTAGGGAATAACTAAAAGTCACAGGGAGCAAGGTCTGGACTATAGGGAGGGTAACGAACTGTCTTGATACCCATCTTTTTCAAATAGTCTGTGACAAGGATGGAGTTGTGGACTGGTGCATTGTCCTGGTGTAAATGCCACTGGTCTGATTTGAAAACTGCTGGCCTCTTCCGACGGAATCTCTTCCTGAACTCCCTTAAAACCTCAACATCGTAACCCTAAGCCCAAGCCTAACCGTTTGGCCAATCAACTCTGGTGTATTGACTTCCTTACTCCTCCCACAACTCTCATCATCCCTCATAGACTCCCTGCCTTCCTTGAATCTCTTATGCCACTCAAAAACTGATGCTCAATTCAGAGTCGAAAAGCAGTCTGAAGCATTACATACGTTTCTGTGGCATTTTGTCCAAATTTATAACAGAATTTTATTGCATATCGTTCTTCCTCACGTTCAGATTGCATTTTTAAAATTCACCTGCTGTGACAATAAAGTGTATTCCAATTGCTGCAGTAGCTGTTCATTTGAACCTGAAATCATAAAAATTGGTCAGCCATCTCATAAGACGTATTCCATACGTTTCTGTGGCAACATTTTTTCCAAGTTTAAAACACCATTTTATTGCATATCGTTCTTCTAAAGTGTCCTCACATCCAGATTGCATTTTTGAAATTCACCAGCTGAGACAATCAGGCTTTAGTAGGGTGTATTCCAATTGCTGCTGTAGCTGTTCATTTGAACGTGAAATTATAAAAATTGGTCAGTTATCTCCTAATATGTATAGCAATAACATAATGAATTTTCAAGAGTCTACGAAAATTTTAAATGCATATACAAGAAAGTCTGTAAACTTATTGAATGCCAACGTATATATATATATATATATGATTTAGTTTGGTTGTTTTTTTTTTTTGGCATATCAATCCTTGTCGGTTATTTAATGCCGAATCCTCTTTAGACGTATATATTAAATATGTATAATTTCGTTTGTTTGGTTTTATGCCACATCAGCCGTCGTTGGTTATTTAATGCCAAATCCTCTTTATCGATATATATCAAATATATATGATTTGTTTTGTTTGGGTTTTATGTCATAACAATCCTTATATTTTATTCAATGCCAAATCCTCTTTATACATATATATTAAATATATATAATTTTGTTTAGTTGGATTTTATAGCGTATTAACCGTTTTAAGTTATTTAATGCCAAATCCTCCTAATACATTTATATTAGATATATATGATTTGCTTTGGTTGTGTTTTATGTCATAACAATCCTTGTAGATTATTTAATGCTAAATCATCTTTATACTTATATAGTATTATTATATTGTTGATTACATTTTAAAACGAGATCAATTTTTGCACTTGATCATATGGTTTCAAATATTTCTGTCAAAAACGAAAAATCTTATTTACTATTAATCATTTCTTTGCACAGATTTAAATGGTGTCAAGTGTTGCTATGCAACAGCAGCCATTCAACATCTGTCTTTTGCTTGCATAAATTCAAAAGGATATACACTTGATTTTTTTAATGTTTATATGAGTTTGAAATAATTTGCTTGCACACTAGTACTACTATTGTTTCTTTACCCGTTGTAACGTAGGACCAACGTGTTGTGCTTTAGAGAAAGAAGTCCGCAGAAAAAGAAATACTCAAACTCGAAGGTAAGGGAAGAAAATATAGCAGTCGTTTATTATTCACTTAGGGCTATGATCGTTGCCACTCGAAAAGTTCATTTTAGTTACGTTCCCCTTCTACCTTCCTCTTGGTAGTAACGGCGTTGTGGGTGAGAGCTGGCTGTTGACACACGCCTGACAGATAGGTCAAAGCAGATTGGGTAGGACGGGTCGGGGCCTCGGAACCTTTGACGCACCTATTTTGAAAGCTGCCTTCAACTCTCCCAAAATCTCCTGACTTGTTTTCTTATAAAGAGATTTTGGGGAACTAATCGAAGATCCTCGAATGTTCTATGTCACTAGTGAAACTGAGTTGAAACACGTGATAATTCATCTATGATTATTTTAATATCACGTCTAACTTTGCAGGTCATTCTACCCGCACGCGTAGTCTCGTGACACCTTCACTGATTGACAACAGCGCCCGTCCGTAATATTAGACCGTAAGTGGTTGCAAAACAGTTTATTTTGACCAGTAGATAGGAACCCATCATGTGTTACCACTCCGGATCTGAGTAGAACTGAGAGCAATGGCAATAAAGGGGTACTTCACTCTCTACAAGTCTAGAGCTTTGCAATTAGATGATTTAATGTTATATCCAGAACATTTGTCGGGGAGAGTCTCCCCCAACTACAGAGATGAAATCGCTGTATTCAACTTCTCCAGCCGTCTAGGTTATACTCTTAATGTTATATATCTAATATATATATATATATATGTAAAACGGATCTGGCATTAAATAGCCCGTGGTGTAATGGTTATCGTCGTAGGAAATGCACACGACGACACGAGTTCAAATCCTGGACGAGACTAATTGCATTTCACATAGCACTAATGCCCTTGGGAAAGATATGAATCCAAATATTTTTCCTCCAGTTATGGGTAAATAGCAGGGCAAACTAGGTTCTTCAGCCTTGCTGAGGCAACTAGTCTAGGAGAAAGCAAACTCTAATTTCAAAGCTGCTAAACTCTGTTTAAAAATTGACCTTGTGTCATATCCTGCCCGAGCGGAGCGGTTGGTAAATATGATAAAATAGCCTACAATGGTTTAAGTGAACGAGAATTTGCCAACTTATAAGATTACCAAATGATATACATTTTTTGAAATCACTCTGTGAGAGATAAAGTTCCAGTTCTGTCTGACACAGTAATATACTCTGAAAAGGCATGAGCTCATCTCTTATCACGGAATTAAAGTTTAAGTAACTGTAAAAGTTGATATTTCAATTCCTGGTTGACAAAAATATAAAGAATGAAATCAACTCTCAAATATGTGTTCACAGCAACTGGTTTTTAAATCTTTAATCAACTGGAATATTCTACATTTGTTCAGAATCCAGAGGAAGCATAAACAATCTTTCATGCTCCAAGTCACGGAGCGGAAGTTTTTATATCCATCTCCAGGGGTCTTACGCTTCTGGAGGCCTTGACCTGAATCGAAGCTGTTCCAACCCTTTCCTTCCGTATCCATATTTTTAAAATTGCAAACCTGTTTTCTTTTATACCATCAACCCACATATTTTGTTTGGTATTTTTATTCTAAGAATATATCTAATAAATTTTAGATGCTTGACACTTCGGTAAAAGACTTCCTTCTTTAAGTGGACGACTCCGCAGAAATATTGACAATTCCAAATGATTTTATTAGATTTGCTTTCTTAAACATTCCTTGTTCAGTGAGGCTGTCATTCCTCAACCCATCTATTCTGTAGTGACACCTGCGACAATCATAAAAGCATGATAATTATTCTCTATGCAAACGTTTCCTTCATTCAAAGAAAACATTTCACGGATTCTCTGAAATTCTTGGCAATGCAACATCGAAGAGAACTATATCATTAGCAAGAAAACGTTACTTATGTAACCAGCTTTCTGCATCTATGTGCGTATATCTACATTGAGATCTATCGCTAAGCAAATATTGATATGCGGATATATATTCGAACTTAATGTAAAGTGGGTTGCACAAGAAAAATCAGACCTACTGCACTGGCAGTCAAGCAATGAGGAGTAGGGGGACAATGAGATAAAAGAAAAAAATGAAGGCATTTGAAGGAAATGTATTTCTATCTATCTATCTATCTATCTATCTATCTCAGTTTCGTTCTTTCTACTGAATCTATCTATCTATCTATCTATCTCACTGGGGGTGACCTTAACTGTCTATCAATCTATCTATAGCTCACTTCAACTATGCCAGTATCCTCATTTCTTCACTCTCTTACTACGAGGACACCGCGTTGGGTTCGTTCTTTTTATGGCATATCAAACCATGAGACTGTTCTAGGAGAACGACTTTGGCATTAAATAACCAACAAAGGTTGATATGCCATTAAACAAAGAAACCAAACCAAACCAAAGTCATTTAGTCTTTATACAAAAAAATATCACATTAATTTGAATGTCTATTGAGGAAGCTATGAAAATAAATTCCTACCAATGGATGAAGAGACTTCAAATCGAAGCTCTTTCAGCATGGATATAAGTGCCGGAAAAGTGAACGAACACAAGATATTCCAGAATTTATTCATTGAGGATTTTATATTAAAACCATTTAAGGTTTGATGTTTAACTTCGTATTTTAGCTACTACTATAATAAAGGATCATTTTAAAGAACCGCATTATATAAAAATTGCTCGTGTCCAGGGAGAAAAAAGAAAGCACACGAACTAAAGGTGTCCAGTAGGGCGAAGTGTTGGTGCTGTTTTCTGTCATTAATGATATTTGCATAGAAGTTATGCATACATTAGCACACATATGCACACATACACATATAATCTGGGCACCTCGGGTGGTGTAATGGTTTGCAAGGTAGACTAGCAAACCTACACGAGTGAGTTCGATTCTCATTGGGTGTCCAATCCATGCGGCCTTGTGCTACATCTAAGCAAAGAGCTTAGTAAATTACCACGTACACATATAAGCTTATATGTGTATTTACATATACACAGACAAACAGAAAGAGTGACACACACACACACACACACACACATATATACACACATACATACGCACAGGGTTGTCCATGTGGTGTAATGGTCAAAGCGGGGTACTGCAGAATCGTAATCAGCGAGTTCGTACTCCAGTCGTGCGATTACGTTCGTTTCAGACAAATACCCTTGGGAAAGGTATGAATCCCCTTATCCTCCCAGCTATGGGTTAAATAGCATCGCTGCTGTTCTTCTCGGAGAATAGCTTTGGCATTAAATTACCTACAAAGGTTGACATGCCATTAAAAAAACAAACCAAACAAAACCAAACTAAACAGATACACACCTATTAGCCGTTAAGCGGATACATGTAAGCAAAACATACGCGATTAGAATTCCCACACTTTGATAGTTTCCTCGTGACTATATGGTAGAATCTTGAGTTGGCGTATGAGTCAGCCGAGTGTTGACCCCAGCTTCAAGTATCTCGCGTGTCTAGCTACACTGAAGAGTTGTGATACAACAAAACAGCCTGTCTTTGGATATATATATATATATATATATACTTCTGTATAGATTACTAGATTTTGCTGTTTTAGAATGTTTTGATCGTTAATATTTAATTATGATTGTATTTTCAGTTATATATATATATATATATATATATATATATATATATATATATATATATAGGTATATACATTTGATAGAAAGGTCAGTACAGGAAACAGATGGTTCTAGAAATTTCGCTCGTGGCTGTTAGGTAGAATCTTGGGTTGGTATATGCGTCAGCCGAGTTTCGACTTCAGCTTCAAGAATCTTGTGTGTCTCGCCACACTGAAGAGTTGTGATACAACGAGATAGTCTGTCTGTGGATGACTATATATATATATATATATATATATATATATATATATATATATTGCTCAATATACTTCTGTATAGATTACTATGTTTTACTGCATTAGACCATTCTGATCGCTAATATTTAATTATGATCGTATTTTCAGTTATATATATATATATATATATATATGGTGACCCCCAAAAAACGGAACCCATATATTTTTGACTGAAATTCATAAATTTAATTCTAGCCTTTTCTTTTTTTCAGGATATGAAGTGGATTCTGTGCATGAGAAATTGGGACCATAATATTCACCAACATGTCCTGGTCTACCGAGTGTACCAAATAAGAATTATTTTACTTTATTTTTGTAGAAGTAATGAAAAATTTTATGGATTTTGTCTTGTGGGGGGGTCATCCTGTATTTATGATAAAAAGGTCAGAACAGTAAACTGATGGTTCTAGAAACTTCGCTCGGTTTTGAAGAACATTGGCGTTCAAAGTCAGCAAGACCGACGTAATATTAATTTGAATATATATATATATGGAAGAAAATAATGGATAGTAATCCGACAATTTATGAAGAAAAATTGACAATAAGTAATCCAAATAGAAAGTAGGGATTTATAGATAAACAAAGTCAGTCGACACTATAGCGTTTCGGTTCTGCTGAACCATCATCAGATCTGTGAGGGGTTTTTCTTGTCATAAACAGCCAACTTTTCTTGTTGTACAACTTCTGGCAGCAACACCCCACAAGACACCAACTGTACGGCCACCTGCCCCCTATCACGAAAACTATTCAAGTTAGACGAACCAGGCATGCAGGACACTGCTGGAGAAGCAGAGATGAACTCATAAGAGATGTACTCTTATGGATCCCCACACATGACCGCGCAAAAGCAGGACGACCAGCACGAACGTACATTCAGCAGCTATGTGAGGATACGGGATGTTGTCCTGAAGACCTACCTAGGGCGATGAACGATAGGGAGGAGTGGCGAGAGAGGGTCAGGGATATCCGTGCTACCAGCGCGATATGATGATGATGATGATGACAACTTTTCCAAATTTTTATATATTTTTTACACTTTTTATACATCCATCTACACTTAACATCACTAATAAAACCCCTCACAGTCCTGACGATGGTTCAGCAGAACCGAAACGCTATAGTGTCGACTGACTTTGTTTCTCTATAAATCCCTACTTTCTATTTGGATTACTTGTTGTCAATATATATATACACACATATATATATATATATATATTAGAATTTTTGCCCGGTCATCTGGAACTGTAGTCGGTGACGACTGCATCTCTTCAGAGGTGTATGATCTCCACGATAAGTGTCCTGGATATGACAAAACAATCTGATGGTGAGTTTCCAATAATGCTGGAGCTTTGAGGAATGCGGAGCACCCTTTCATTGCCATCGCTCCCAAATTCATCCTGACCCGGAGAGGTAGCGCCTGATTGGGCTTCATCTATGGGTTAAATAGAACTAAACTGATTACTTATGCTAAACTGAATTACTTGAAATAGAACTGTTTTGATATTTAAACTGTGTACTTCTGCTAAACTGAATTATTTGAATGAGAACTGTTTGACTAAACTGAATATATTTAGATAGAAATGTTTTTGACAATTATACTAGAGGTGTCCTTGTGGTGTAATGGTTAAAGCGACACGAATAAAGTTTGCGACGCCACAGTGGATGTTTTAGCAATGGATGTTTTGCCGATACTGTCTCAATAGACTTTTGTACAATTATTACAACTGGGGGCCTCTTCGTGGTGTAATGGTTTAAGCGATGAACTGCGGAATCGTTGTAAGCGAGTTCGAGCTCCAGTCGCTCTATTATGTTCACTTTCGGGAAAATACCCTTGGGAAAGGCATGAACCCACTTATCCTCCCAGCTATGGGTTAAACAGTACCACTACGGTTCTTCCTGGAGAATAACTTTAACATTAAATGACCTATAAATGTTGATATGCCATTAAACTGAGTACTTATTGCTAAACTGAATTGTTTGATATAAAAATGTTTTTGTATGCTAAGCTGAATTTTTTGATATAGAACTGATTATTTGTATAAAAATGGATTTGGCATTAATTAACCTTTAAAAGTTGATATGCCATAAAACCCAAACAACCAACCAACTTCCATCGAAATTAAAGTTGTTTATCTATTTTGCTGGACTTGATTGGAGTAAGTTAAAGCTCATTCAACTTCAATGGATATTGATAATAACTTTTTATAATAACTTGGTAACCTCATAATAAATTAACATACAATCATGCAAAATCAAGTTGTTCCTTGTCGGGAGACAAAAGCTTGGCAACATTTTGTTAACATAAATTGGGAACAATTCGGCAGCTGCGAATGCATTTACCAAGATCAGAAAGATGACGAACCACACTGAGTTATGAGATGCTGAGCTCACCTGATACTCTTCGGTTTTTATATGAGTATTTTAGAGCACGACCTCGGAATCTACAGATTTTAGGCATACCTTACTTTGCCTGATCTTCAAAGTTCTTTCAACCGGAGGAAAATCTCAAGAAACGTCTGTTTACTGTTTTGACTTTTCTATCCTAATTCTAACCAAAATAGACTAATCGGCAGTGGATGTAGAATACACTGACTGCATCTCTGCAAGCGGATAAGACCACCCGCCACAAGTGTCCTGGATTTGATATCAAAAAAGCTGATGGCAAATTTCCAGTATTGCTGGAGCTTTGGGGAATGTGGTGTACCCCTTCATTGCTATCGTTCCCAAGTCCACTCTGGCTCAGAGGGGTAGCACCTGACAGGGTCCTATCTGTGGATCAAATAGAACTGCTTGACACTTAAGCTATAAAAACAAATGACTAATGTTAAATTGAGTTGTTTGAAATAGAACTGTTTGATCATTTAACAGTGTGTATACAAATGACTGATGTTTAATTGATATGTTTGTGATACATAGCAATACATGGAACAATTTAAATTTGATTTATGCTAAATTGAATCGTTTGAAATAGAACTGTGTGTATCTACAAAATCTTTTTACGAATCATATATCCAATATATATGTATAACACGACTTGGCATTAAATAACCAACAATGGTTGATATGCCTTAATCAAACCAAAACTAACCAACGGAGTCACCGAGTCATGGTGGTTAACCTTTTCTTCACAGCAATGAGTTTAATAGTATATCTACAGTTCTTTTAAAAGGATGGCTTTGGCATTAAATAACCCCGAAGCTTGATATGCCTTTAAACAAGGTAACCGAAACAAACCTCTTTTTGGTTGTATCATGACATACCGGCCTAGTTTGCTCGCATGAAGAATAAGCTTCCGAATTCGAATACGTTTTACTTACATCTATGCAGCTTTCAAATCAAAAACCAAGGATGCGTAGGTAATGCGCAACATGTTAGCGCACCAACTGCCATGATACTACCAATCATAACGGATATCTACCACGGCTGGAATTCTTTTACGTCCCAAATTAGTACTTGCCAAAATATAGCAAAATTTTGAGATTCAACCTGTACTGCTGAATATATTGTTGCAGCAAATTATATATATATATATATATATATATCGAGTATCATTATCAGAAAAAGCTCCGCACCAGAAAATAAATGAATAAATAAACAAAGTAAAGAAAAAGAAAGACAAAGACAAAGAAAAAGATGTTTGAGGTGCTAGGCGCTTGTAACTCCTGAATTGGGGCAAAGGAAACACATCTCAGTTAGCTTAAACGATGTTTCGTATTGATTGCCGGTTGCGCTGAAAAGTTCATATGATGACGTCATTTCTGCTCTTGATGACCAGTGGGATACAAGCCCTGGAACACCACTGTAAGAAGTGTTTGGACCGCAAGGGTGAATATTTAAAAAAATGACTCTCATTTGATCACATTCCATGAAAATATCTTGGTCGGTCACTGAACTTTTCTACCGAACCTGATAATTGTTAAGCCTCGCACACTTACAAGACTAAACTAGAGGAACAGGATGGGTATAAAGACGATAGTTGATCCTGAATAAATAATCCTGTCTATTCTTTATATATATATATATATATATATATATATAGTAATTGCGACCTGTTCTATTTCAAAGAGGAAGAAAAAATCGTTCGAATAGGCGTTACGACGAGTTACCTTCGCCATTGTAATGTAAATTGATTTTTCTCGCTTCTTGTGTAAGTTGTCTTGTGAGAACTGTTTTATTGCTAGATTCCTTTTGTCTAATCTGATTGATATTATTACCTCATGCCCAAAGCAAATGAACGAAATATACTTCTGTTGACTTCAATTCACGCAAACTCTTGCAATGATTATTAGCGTTGAGATCTTCTATTTTAAGATCTCTTTTCGTCTACTTTATATCTGAAAACATTAATCTAGGTCTCTTTATCAGATTGTCTCTCTCTCTCTCTCTCTCTCTCTCTCTCTCTCTCTCTCTCTCTCTCTCTCTATCTATCTATCTATCTATTCATTCAAGTTACTCTCTTAGTAGTGGGTAGAGTGTTTGCCAAATGGTCCGGGGGAGTGGATTTCAACCTCTGGTCGCGTCAAAC
This sequence comes from Sepioteuthis lessoniana, assembly GCA_963585895.1. Classification (NCBI taxonomy): domain Eukaryota; kingdom Metazoa; phylum Mollusca; class Cephalopoda; order Myopsida; family Loliginidae; genus Sepioteuthis; species Sepioteuthis lessoniana. The sequence goes on along the minus strand of OY757927.1, from coordinate 19,490,142 downwards.
CAAAGACATTAAAAATGGTACTTGATGCCTCCTTGCTTAACACTCAGCAATATAAGGTACGTATCAAGGGTAAAGGAATAGCGTCCTCCCTTAAAACTCGGTGTAGTAGCTATATAATTATATATTATAACAGTGTTGGTTGTCACTAAATCACTTTGTGGGTTTGTGTCGAACCAAGTGCAATATGATATGGAGAGTGCTCAATATCTAGGATAGAGTTATATAATAATGATTATAAGTGAATATATATTAGATATATATATTTAATTCATGGAATTTAGTCTGCGACCCCTGGGTTTCATGGAGTTTTTTACAAAACTGATATCATCAGGCAGTTAAGAAAATGAAATGAATCGAAAATCGACATGCGATGATGATATTTTGTTCCTTAGCTATAGTCACCTACACATACAGAAATAAAATACTGTAGCGAAATATTAAAATACACCAACGAATTCACATCCTCTAACACAACGCTCTGCGTTTGCAAATTGGCTTCAACCCATAAAAACACGCCATTAATAGGCAACTATAACGCATACGCACACAAACGCTCACACACTTACAAACACACAAAAAAAATCATACAAAATCACAACGGTTTTTGACTGTATTTGTTCGTATTTTTTTCGATTTTCGATTCATTTCCTTTTCTTAGGTGCCTGATGATTGTTGTTTTGCAAAAACTCCTTGAAACCCAGGGGTCGTAGTTTAAAGTTCATGAATTAAATATTTAAAAAAATCATACAAAACCACAACGGTTTTTGACTGTATTTGTTTGTATTTTTTCGATTTTCGATTCATTTCCTTTTCTTAGGTGCCTGATGATTGTTGTTTTGCAAAAAACTCCATGAAACCCAGGGGTCGTAGTTTAAAGTTCATGAATTATATATATATATATATATATATATATATATATATATATTTATCTATCTATTTATTATATATATAAATATATATATATTCGAGTTCCTGACTTGGTGTATATACACACACACACACACACACACACACACACACACACACACACACACACACACATATATATATATATATATATTGCTTCATATCTATCTATCTTTCTGTCTATCTATCTATTTCCCTTCATATCGACTTGCACATTAAGTAATGTCTAGATTTTTTCATATCTACCTCATACTTATCATATCTTCGGATTCCTTTTAGCCTGCTTTTCTCTGGCAACCACTTTCACTCCTTGTCTACTTATCTTCATATTTACACCGTATCTATCTATCTATCTATCTATCTAAAATCATGTCTCAGTAATCTATCCATCTGCAAACACTGCGCAATAATTAACTGTACCAGTCTGTTCATATCTATGTAATTCATTGCATTGTATTATTGTGATAACGAAACGTATTATATAATTATATAATCTATTTGGTTCTGGCTTTTATTGTCAGCGTTAAGGTCGTTTTATCTATCATCTTTTATGGTAGGCAAGAGGGAGAGAGAGAAAGACAATACAGTGATAAAGTTAGGGAGAAGGATGAACATGTAAATAGACAATGATATGAGGTCTGGTCTGTTGTCGTTCCAATCTTTATGTACCATTCAACCCGATTCAATCTGTTTCGTGTAACTTGGAGAGGAGAAGGATACTGTGAAGCAAACCAGAATACCTTGAGAAATGGCATGAATACGAATTGTTCAAAATGGCAGCCCTAAATGTCGAATAGGTAAAATAACATCCCCACTCACATATGAAGGTTATTTAATAAATAAGGGGAATCTTTTTTTCAAAGTTTTTTTTTACATTAATCTAAACTCTGCGTTGTTTGGAGTTGGTATATAGCAAAAGCCATATTAACTTCTCATTCAAAATGGTAGAAAATAAAACAGAGTGGTCCAGGTTGCCGGTAAATTTTTTATGGTTGAAAATTGCAAATCATGTGAAATTTCCAGAATAAAGAGTTAATGAGTACGGAGAAGCATCTTTAATCAAAAGATATTTACAGATAAGCTTAAGATGGGTTTGGCACAAGGAGCCCGAGTCGAAAAGAGAGTCACTGAAGTGGAGACACACTGACTCTCCGGTAAAGAAAAAGTTCCTGGCGCAGTTGTCAGTAAAGAAGGCTGAGCGTCTTCTGGGATATGAAACGGCCCAACACTATTTCCGTGAAAACGCTTTAACTGTAAATAGTACTTCCTGCTGCCAACTCCTCAGTCAAAGTTCACCTTAATTATTGTATGACGCTCGTAAATATATATTTATTTTTCAATTGAAATTTTATTCTAATGTGTTCTTTGTATTATGCTTATGAACGAGAACAATATTTAGCGCTATGTTAAGTGTATACTGACGGGAAAGGTGTATGCAATATATATATAAATATATATATATATATATATATATATCAACAACATGTCGCACCATCAGCACAGATATCCCTGACCCTCACTTGGCACCCCTCCCTATCATCCATTGCTTCCGGCAGGTCTTCAGGACTGTATCCCATATCGGCACAGAGCAAGGAGGTATCAAGAACCCTTTTATGAGTCTTTAGAATGACGCAACCTGGGATTGAACCGATGTCTCGTGCACCACTGGCAATTTCTCTCTCGGTTCAATATATATATATATATATATATATATATATACATATGTATATGTATATATATATATATATAGCCACACTGATGAGTTCTTATAGAACGAAACAGATCTGTCTGTGGATGACGATATATATATATATATATATATTGGAAAACTCTCTACCCCCTACGCCAATATATATATATATATATATGTATATATAGATATATATATATATATTGAACCGGCTCATTGGCGTAGTGGGTAGAGAGTTTTCCAATATATATATATATATATATATATATATATATATATTTATATATAGTCATCCACAGACAGATCTGTTTCCTTCTATCAGAACTCATCTGTGTAGCTAGAAATATATATATATATATATATATATATATATATATATATATATATAACTAGAAACACTCACAACGGGTTAAGTAGTAATATTTCGTTCTTTATGCAAGGATTCTTCAGATTAAAAGTTTTTAGCAATCGAGGAAATATATAATGTGATAGTGAGATCTAAAGAGATATAAATGATGGGAAAGGGTTTTAAGACCAGTGACAAACGAGGAAAGAAAGGGCAAGAAATTGATATCGATTCGAGTGATCATGGCTGGAGTTATTAGTTTTGATGGTAACAATATCGCTTTTTTATCATCTTATATTTACCAAAATCTACTATTTATCCATATATATATATGGGAGAGATGGTGTGCAAAGAGTTTATTTTGTAATTTCACCCCAGTCGAAAATGCATACGTATGTGTTGCTAAAAGGTTCATAGTATATATTCTATTTTAAACCAAGCTGGAGAAGTCCCTTTGGTTTAGTGGTTAACGTTTTAGACTGCGACGACGAAGTAAGCGAGTTCGAACTTCAGTCGCGCTATCATGTTCACTTTCAGAATAATCATCATCAAGTCACGCCAATAGCACGGATCTCCCTGATTCTCTCTCACCACCCGTCTCTGTCGTCTATCGCTCCCAGTAGGTCTTCAAGTCTTCATCCTGTATCGGCACAGAGCTGTTGTATATAGGTTCTTGCTGGTCGTCCTGCTTTTGCTCGTCCATATGAAGGGGTCCACATGAGTACAGAGATTATGAGTTCATCCCCAATTCTCCAACAATATCCCGCATGTCTGGTTCGTGTAACTTTGATAGTTTTCGTGATGGGTAGTCGGTGGCCGTACAGCTGCTGCTTTGTTGAGTTCTGCCTCCAGGATAATACCTTTGGGAAATGCTTGTATCCCCTTATTCCCCTACAGCTAATGTTTAAATATTACCACTACTGTTCTTCTAGAAGGACGGGTTTAACCTTAGATAACCCACTTAGTGTTGTATTTTGACCTTTTGACCTGGCCAAAAATGCCATTCCAAAGTGATGCACCGGAAGGAGGTGACACATTCTAATGGCAGTTATGAGAGGAAATCGCGAGGGCGAAAATTGGCTGATGAAATGGGACGAGCTAAAAAATTCCCATGGTACACTCATAGACTTATACACCGGAAAAGATTGACCTCTGAACTGCATGACAGTTATTTCCGCTTGATAACGATTAAACATTCGATTTCAAAGGTCGAGTGGGCGTCGAACGATTATATAACTCAGTTGAGTTCGACAGCCAGTCGAGTTGAAGATCGGACGGAGATAGACGAGATGTGGTAAGGAAAGCCACACCCAGCCGAAGGGGCCCTTGGGAACCCTGATGGAGTTTGGGGTCCTGAGAAGATGCTGATAAGATGCAATAAAGAAAGCCATCACCCAGCAAAATGGACCCCAAGGCCTCCGGTTGAACATCAAAGAACGAGAAAGACACAACGTTGACGGTCTTAACAATGGGGTCAAAATATTGCAGTCATGTTCGATCTCCAGCTCCTTCTCACACGCAAACCCTGAGCAACCCTTTTGTACCCTTACAAATAAAGGAGAGGTAAATATTTTTATAAAGAAGTCTTCCTGCGTCGTTTATTGTACCATATTCACAATTAATGCTATGTGCGAAATGGACATATCATGTTCATAACGATAGAACATATAAAGAACATAGGAATCTCGGAATTCAAAAACACTTAACGACTTCTTGTTCAGGTACGAAACCTTTTTATTAACTTTGAGTAAAAGGTTTCGACGTAAGGAGGAGAGACACAATCTTCTATGCTGTGTTATTCATTTGGCCCCCAACTTGAGCGGCCCCCATAGGGCGCACGTTCGCCTCGCGCCTGCGAGCTCCAAAAATCGATCCTTCTCGTTTGGCGTCTCGTACCCGACTCTTATGTTCTTCAAATTCTCATACAAACTTCCGCGTGCTTCCGGTGCGTGACGTCACCCGCACCCTGTCACCCAGTATCGTCTCGGACTATTATGACATCTGAGTGACACCTCCATCCGCCCTTGCGTGCACCCGCGTTAACACCTGCTTCAATGTTACACCCAACCAACCCATGTGCTGAGCCGAAAGGTTCTCAGCCTAACTAAACTCAAAGGCATGAACCGAAATCCCTCGGCTATTTTATAACATCATTACTGCGTCTGATTAATTTATTGCGTCAGTATGTATCCTGCATGAACATGTATATGTGTATATAAGCATATTTATTATGTGAGTATATAATATTAGAATGATATACCGTTAGATAAAAAACGATACCAACACAAATCGTAACCGTAACCCTAACTGACGTAAGGGAAATCCCGATAACTAAAATGGGTCGATAGTTCATCCAGTAATACAAGGGAGAGATAGTTCGGTTCACTCACCTAAATTTCATCAAATCTTTCAGAATATTCACCTTATCTCTATTGTACGATTGACAGGTTCCTGTGCCGACTCCAGATAGATACGTGTGGTGTACTGCCTCAGAAAATATATAAAAATTGTATTAATATTGTGTAACACACATTGAGAAATATGGTGTATATATTCTTTCTCTCTCTTTCTCTCCCTATATATATATATATATATATATATCTTTACTTAACACTAAAACGAACAGGATACGATACAAGATCACTTTTTAAAGCGGACTTTAGCAGGTTTAAATTCAGTTTTCCTTCTCCAAGATAGGTTACCATACCTAGCTAAAGACAAGAAAAAAAAAGGGGATGTTATATGTACACACACCCTATGGAAATTAACCAACTGATTAGGAAAATACAGAGGGTGCTAAAATTCCACTCAACCTATCGACAAGCCCCCACTGCTCGAGAGAATATATAAGGAGATAAAGTTTCAGAACGTCAATACCCAAATCACCTCTAATCAGGAGGAAACACTAGGTGGTATAGTTCCATTAAGCCTATTGATGATCAATCAAAACTTTTCAGAAAAAAAGAGGGTGCTAATATTCCGCATTGCCTAGAGACAATCAACCACTGATCTAGAGAGAATAGACAGCGAATAGTTCCACATTGGCTGGAGAATATCAAACATTTATAGGGAGAAAATAAACGGTGCTAAAGTAGCACACTGTCTATAGACGATCCACCACTGATTGGGTGACCAGTAAGGGTGCTAATATTGCAAACTGCCTATAGACGATCGACCACAGATTGGGTAAAAATTAAGGGTGCAAAAGTGGCACACTGCCTATGATCCGCGATTGATTGGGAGAGAATAAAGGTTTCTTCTGTTTTTCCTTGCTTATTGACGAGCCGGCTGTGATTGTTAGAAATTAGATGGGCTACTGTTTTAAGCAGCCTATAGACAAGCCGCCAATGATTGGGAGACTATAGAGGAATCTACAGTTCCACATTGCCTCAAGATAAGCCTCCACCGATCGGGAAAATATAGCGGCTGCTACAGTTGCACATTGCCTGTAGTCAAACCGCCTACTGATTGGGTGAAATTAGGGACTGCTATAGTTCCACGCTACTTTTAGAAGAGCCGACCCTGAAAATTTCTATGAAATATTTCCCTTTTATTTTCCTCTATGAAAAAGTCTCTGGATTTCACTACACTTGCCATCGTTCCTGCTACACCTCCGTAGAATGCGAGGAAGCAATGGCAAATTGCCACACGAGAAACATTGATTGACATTCATGTGTCCTTTTCATTTGTCAATAATTGAATACGGCAACCGACGTGTAATGGGAAAATTTGAGACGGAAAAACAGAAAATGAATATGAAAATCAATGCATAATGGTACAACAATGTTTGTATTTTTCTCCTTTCTGTGAATCATCTCACTTAAGAAACAGAGAAAGATATCCCAATCTTTCTGAATTAATCTATCTATCTATCTATCTATCTATCTATCTATCTATCTATCGATCTATCCACACACACACACACACACACACACACACACACACACACACATATATATATATATATCGTAAGTATGTAAAGTAGGCTCCTTTTTCAACAGCTACTACACCGAGGTGTAGGGGAGGGCGCTACCTCTCTCCACGGATTAATCCTCTTTAACCTTGATACATATATTATAGAAAAAAGGTATCAAGTGCCGTTTTTAAAGTCTTTGGTATGACTCAACCTGGGATTGAGCCCAAGTCTCCCAGATCATTAGCAAAACTGGCTCATTGGTATTGATACCTCCTTGCTTAACACTCAGCGTTTAAAGTAAGTATCAAGGGTAAAGTGGAGTAGCACCCTCCCCTACTCCTCAGTGTAGTAGCCATTGAAAAGGGAACCTTCTGGTCGCCCTCGACTACGGTCGCCAACTTTACTTTATATATATATATATATATATATATATAGTAAATGTGTGTGTGTGTGTGTGTGTGAGAGAGTGAGGGAGAGAGGGAAAGAAATACCTCCCACTTCTTAAACTGTCTCTTGTGTGGTGCAAATGAACTCAGGCAACTTGCAATGGTAGCTTTCTCTAACCTAATGTCTTACCGTTTTTTTTCTGATAAGATCATTAATATCAAGGTTTGGACCAGTGTACACAACACGTTTGGATTTCCAATGTTTTTGCTCTTTTAATTTTTTTTAAAAACTGGTGAATCTGTAATTACTACACAATGAGCTTGTCGTGCTCGTTTCTTGTTATGTCGGAATGATGCTATTACGGATAGAATTTACTTTATCGAATGAAACTGGAAATATGCAGTATTATTGCATGGTTGCACCACTTTAAATCTAATTGAAATCTTTGATTAAAAGCTAAATGAGAACTATACAAAAATGATGCATGCTTTTTTAACATATCCACGAGGCAACACACTACAAAATAGCAGCTGTACAGCCACTTACATTCTATCCCACATGCAATCCAAGAAAAACAAACTGGAAATGCGGGATACAGCTGGAGGAATAAGGATGAACTCATAAGTGACGTTCTAGTATGGACTTCTACACATTGACACTTGTAGATGCATTCTAGTTTTGGTTAGTCTTGTAGAGTTTTATGGAATATCAACCATTTTAGGTTATTAAATACCAAATCCTGTTCATACATATATATCGAATATATATGATTAGGGTTTTATGGCTTATCAAACATTGTAGGCTATATAATGCTAAATTTATTATTTATACATATAAATTGAATATATATGATTCTGTTTAATGGCATATCAACCATTGTAGGATATGTTATAGCAAATCCTATTTATACATAAATATTAAGTATATATGATTTGGTTTGGTGGGTTTTATGGCATATCAAGCATTGTAGGTAATTTAATGTCAAATCCTCTTTATATATATATATATATATATATATATATATATATATATTTATATATATATATATATATATATTATCCATAAGATCTGAAGAAGTTCTGTTAATTTTTTCTTCGTTTTTTTTTTATTTTATCAAAAACACATAACCGGACGGAAATAAATTTATTATCCTAATGTGACCGGTTTGTGTTTTTTCTTAATGAAATTATTGCTCTGTAATGTCTTTTACATTGAGCTCTTGACCAGGAAAATTTAAATGTTCACTTTTGAATAGTTTTCTTTTCCTGATGGAATTACTCCCAACTCCGGTTTAACAGGACCAAATAATATATATATATATATATATATATATATATATATATATATATAATTTGGTTTATTAAGGTTTTCTGGCATACAACCCTTGTAGGTTATTTAATGTTAAATCCTCTTTGTACACACACACACACACACACACACACATATATATATATATATGATTTGTTTGGTTGAGTTTTATAGCATATCAAACAATATAGATAATTAAATTACGAATCCTGTTTATACATATAAATCAAATATATATGATTTGTAAACCCATTTTTGAAATTATTTTTAAACATGCCTGGAGTCAGTTCTCTTTTTACACACAAGTAAATGGCTTTAAGTATCGGTATATAACGGTCACAGTTTAATATCAGTCATCCAATTGCACACAGTGAAGCTAATTTCTTTTTTAAATGAGTTAGAACTTATTTGTTTCCACACTGTTGGTATTTTCAAGTATTGCTATGTAACAGTAACAGTTTAACGTCAATCATTTGATTGCAAGCATTTAAATGGATATAAGTGGGGCCTTCAATAAGTTTCCAGACTTTTATGTACAGGCATCTAAAATTGTCGTAGACCCTTGAAAATTCGCTATGTTATTGCTATACATCTTATGAGATGACTGACTAATTTTCATGAATTCAGGTTCAAATAAACAGCTACAGCAGCAATTGGAATACACCCTACTAAAGCCTGGTGAATTTCAAAAATGTAATCTGACACTTTAGAAGAACGATATGTAATACAATTGTGTTTTAAACTTGGAAAAAAGCCACAGAAACGTACGGAATGCTTCAGACTGCTTTTGGAGCATCTTGCATGAATCGAGCATCAGTCTTTGAGAGGCATAAGAGATTCAAGGAAGGCGGGGCGTCTTTAAGGCATGACGAAAGGTGTGGGGGGAGTAAGGAAGTCAATACACCAGGGTTTATTGGCTAAAGGGTTAGGGTTAGGGTTACTATGTTGAAGTTTTAAGGGGAGTTCAGGAAGAGATTCCGTCGGAAAAGGCCAGCACTCTTCAAATCGGCTCAGTGGCATTTCCTGCAGTACAATACACCAGTCCACAACTTCATCCTTGTCACAGACTATTTGAACAAGATGGGCATCAACACAGTTCCTCACCGTCCCTATAGTCCAGATCTTGTTCCCTGTGACTTTTGCTTATTCCATAAGCTCAGAGGCTGTTGTTATGAGACAATTGAGGAGATGAAAGAGGCTGTGACGAAGGTCACTGACACGCTCACACAAGAGGACTTTCATGGAGCATTCGAGAATTTGTTGGAACGGTACAACAAGTGCATTGCAGCCGGAGGAGATTACTTCGAAGGGGACAACAGTTTCATGTGTGTACTCTCAATAAAAGTGGCTATACGAAAAAAGTCTCGAAACTTATTTAGTGATCCTCGTACTTATGCTTTAGAAGTGATAAGATTGTTGGTAATTTCATTTTGAAATGAGTGATAACTAAATTATTTACATACAAGTATCGCTATTGTTTCTTTCTACACAGGTAAAGTAAGTTGGTGACCGTAGTCGAGGGCTACCAGAAGGCTCCCTTTTTCATAGCTACTACTCCTTTCCTCGTATAGCCCCACTTTACCCTTGATACGTACCCTGCATAGTGTAAAGTGAGTGTAAAGCAAGGCAGAATCAAGTACAATTTTAAAGTCTTCGGTATGACGTTACCTGGGATTGAACCCAGATCTCCTGGACCATTGGCCAACACTCTACTCAATGGTTTTAATTATTTCTATCTAACACTAATAATTCTATACAAAATTAATCATTTTGTTGGAAGCATTTAAATGGATATATAACATAGCCATAATAAACGCCATGTGGGAAATGGACATAGCATATTCATATATATATATAACATAGAACATAGGAATCTCGAAACACAAAAAACACTTGCGACTTCTTAGTTCAGGTACGAAACTTTTTATTACCTTTGAGTTTAAAGGTTCTTCGACATAAGGAGGGAGATACACATTCTTTCTATTCCGGCTTTTTCATCTGCCCCCCATCTCGTGTGGCACCCGCCACAAAGGCCACTGGCCTGGCTTCGGCGAGCCAGCAACTCAACTCAATTAACTGACTTTTTCAAATCTCCCAAAATCCTCCGCGCGCTTCCGGTGCGTGACGTCATTCGCACTCGCTAGCCCTGTTTCCCATCTGGGCTATTGTGACATCTCTGAGTGATACGTCCCCTCCGCCCGCCCGCGTTAATGTTGCACCTAAGTAACCCATGCACTGAGCCGAAAGGTTATCAACCTAATTAATCCCAAAGGCATAAAACGAAATCCCTCGGTCATTATATTACAGATATACTTATGATTTGGAAGGGATAAGACTGTTGGTAATTTTATTTTTAAATGAGTAATAACTAAATTGTTTGCACAAAAGTATTCCTATTGTTTTTACACAAGTAAATCGATTCAATCATTGCTTTCAAACATTTATAATTCTATTCAATATTTATCATTTGGTTGCGGACAGTGAAGTTGTTATCCTATTTACCCAAACCCTCCGCTCGGGTAGGATATGACACAAGGTCAATTTTTTTAAGCGGAGTTTAAGAGGTTTGAATTCAGAGTTTTCCTTCTCCTAGACTAATTGCCTCACCAAGGCTGAAGAACCTAGTCTGCCCTACTATTTATCCATAGCTGGAGGGAGAATAATTGGATTCATACCTTTCCCAAGGGTATTAGTGCTATGTGAAATGCAATTAGTCTTGTCCAGGAATTGAACTCGTGTCGCCGTGTGTTTAAATGCAAAAATCAGTATTGTGAAGGAAGCACGGTTAAGTTCTATTTAACCCATAGATGGGACCCTTATCAGGTACTACCACTCCGAGCGAGTGTGGACCTGGGAGCGATGGCAATAAAGGGGTAATCCGCATTCCCCAAAGCTCCATCATTACTGGAACCTCACCATCAGATTGTTTAGTTTCATATTTTGGACAGTCGTTGGGTGGGTGTCTTATACCTCTGCAGAGAAGCAGTCAGTGTATTCTACAGCCCCAGCCGACTTGGCATGACATGATTTTACCAAGTTCGATTCGAACTCGTATCTGTTCTTACTGGCGATTGTCCAACCGTTATTTTTTAAATTAAAAAAAATAAATCTTTTTTTCTTTTTTTAATTTTTTCCTAATTCTTTTATCGTTATTGTTTATTCATTTGTTTAATAATATGTTGGGTTTTTATGGGTATTTTTTGTTTCTATATAACAGCGTTTGTTTATTTCTTTTATTCAGCCATCTGAAGAGACAGGACCCCAAAAAAATCATAGTGCTTTGAAATAAATTCATAATAGCACAGTAACTGTCCGTTGAGGTTTCTTTCATTGACATTACAATTATATATATATATATATATACATACATATATATGTATATATATATATATATACACTCACTCACACACGCACACATGCATACGCACGCACACACACACACACACACACACACACACACAAACGCACACACACACACACACACACACACATATATATATATATATGTATTTAAAAAAAGACAACAATCGGTCACATTAAGATAATAAATCTATTTCCATCCTGGTAAAAGCATTGATATCAATCATTGGTCTAAAAAATTCACAGGACTTTTTTAGATCAAACAAGAAAATAAAATGAATTTACAACCAGGTAGAGTGAAAAAAGAACTATTTCTCTGATGTATCAAAACTAAACCTTCAAGTAACAATAAGTATACAAAAATTATGGCAAGTAAAACTATATCTGGTCTCATCCTACTTCAAATTTAACAGACACAAAAATAACAGTTACAATAATACATGTCAAAAATTTAAACATTTGTAACATAATTATTCAGGCAATTTAATTTTATACCATTTTTATCATTAAAATGAACTAAAAACAAACAAACAAGAAAAACCAAAACTAACGTTATGTTACCCCGACCAAATGTAATAATAGAGTAAAGATCCCGAATAAATTACAAATTCCAATTAATTTACCAATCTAATAAATCATAGTTAATCATTTTCTGTTTATTTATTTATTTATTTGATCATTCACTTACTTTTTTAAAAAATTGTCTAAATTTATTTTTAAGCCTACATCTATTAAATCACATCTTTGATTTAATAGGTTTCCAGGATCAGAGTATAACATAATTTGTATCTTTTCTTCCCGACACAAATTACATCTACCATCAAAGCAGCTCAGAGTAGTAGATCTTTTCAATATGTTTTATTATCTTTTCAATGTTCTTTGCATTCCCCAAAGCTCCTGCATTACTGGCATCTGACTATCAGATTGTTTAGTGTCATGTCAGGACATTCGTTGGGAGAGTCTTTCCCCTCTGCAGAGATGCAGTCAGTATATTCTAGAGCCACAGCCGACTTGGCCAACGATCACTCAGGGTTAGAGTGGATCTGTGATCGATGGCAATGAAGGGGTACTTCACATTCTGCAAATTTCCAGCATTACTGGAACCTGGCCACCATTTGTTGGAGGCATCTTTCCCCTGTGTTGAGAGGCAGTCAGTGTATTTTGCGGCCCCAGCTGACTGAGCAATCCACAATTGGAGTCTCACTATCAGAGGGTTTTGTGTCATACTCAGGACACTCGTTTAATCGGGAAGCTTATTATGTGAGTTCCAGTTTCTTCTTTCGTCCCCAAAAACTTCCTTTGCTATTCTTTTTCAGTTTATCAATTTTCGTTTTTAAACTGTTGATTCTTCAGGCAGGGAAGATGGATTCAAATTCATTAGCGCTGAGTGAAATGCAAACATCCTTGTTTTCGATTGCAGATTCTATTTCCTGCAATAAATATCAAATTTAATCTTTGTGGGTGTATGTAAAAGAAAATATAATATGATCCATTTACATATTGTGACATGTTTCTTTTAATTACTTTTATCAAGGCCAGTTGTTTTAAGATATATCTATGTTTGCTGAAGGCCTTTGGCGTTGTGTTCCACAGTGAAGATATTTCTCGATTTATCCATATTTACCAACCCCTCCGCTCGGACAGAATATGACACAAGGTCAATTTTTAAGCGGAGTTTAACAGGTTTGACTTCAGAGTTTTCCTTCTCCTAGACTAGTTGCCTCACCAAGGCTGAAGAACACAGTCTGTCCTACTATTTACCCATAGCTGGAGGGAGAATAATTGGATTCATACCTCTCCCAAGGGTATTAGTGCAATGTGAAATGCTATCAGTCTCGTCCAGGATTTGAACTCGTGTCACCGTGTCCATTTCCTACGATGATAACCATTACACCACGGGCACTTCCTATTTCTGGATTTATTACACGTCTTGTGTTTGTGCCAATTGCTTCAAGACCTCTACCTCCAAAAGTGGAGAGGTCTATGAATGGATGAAATAGATATATTCTTATTGTATGCCGTGAGAAAAAATGTGGGGGAGTCTCTGTTGAATAATGGCTAAATTGCTGGACTGCGACACTGCAAGTGAGTTCAAATTCACTTGGTAAAGGCATGAACTCTCTTATCCCCCTAGTTATGGATTAAATAGTATCAGTTTTGATGACTTTGGCATTAAAAAACACACAAATATTTTTTTTCGCGTGTAATATTGTCAGTTTGTCACTAAAATTATCTGTGTAGTTGTTTTGATTCCTATTTTTCTTTTCTAGTTTTTCTTGTTTTTCCGTGTGTTTTTATGTTGTCATTGTTGTTACCCGCTGCTTTGCTCTTCATAATGTAACTCTCGAGCCTTTATATTCCCGTATCTACGCGGTCGTCAATGCTAGTTAGTCTTCTTCATTCCTTTTTTCTTGGCATTTACTGTTAATGACTATCACCGGATGTATGACCTTGTGCATCGTAATCGGTTTTCATATCTTTTGGTCCATTTCATCGAGTTTCGCATTTTCTCATTTTTAGAATAGTCCTGAGTATCTTACAAGAAGGACTGCCCAGATATTTATTCATTTGATGAGATTTCTGCTGCAGAGCTTGCTTTTGAGATGTTTTCTTGTTTTGTAGCATTATTTTCTTAATTTTTCCTTCATCTCCGTTTCTTTGATTTTCTCCGCTTGCAATATTTCCATGTTCTTGTAATTTTCTAGCTCTTTAAGTGTTCTTATGTCTTCCTGCATCTATTTTATCAACGACCTCGAAATTCCCAAATTATTCTATTCTTATTTTACTTTGGTTTTCAAACACTCTAATATTTCCAAAAGAATTTGATTCTTTTACCTCGTTTTTCATTTTTCAACTGGAAATTGGATTTACATTAATAGTTTTTTACACTTAAAACAGTGGTAATATTCAGCAATGGTTTTAAATATGACAAAATTTTTCATGCATTTAAAAGGATAATATAGTAAAAAGACAAAGGATAACTAACTCGTTATTTAACCGATTCCAAAGGCAGCTACAGATTTTGGTTTTCTTTATGGGCTCCTTACATTAATGCGAATCATTTCCATAGTGAATTGGGGGGGGCTTTAAATCTTTCGTTTTTATAGAAATATACACATATTTCTAGCGTTTTTAGTTTGTTCATTTATCTTAACCCTCTCCCTTTCCTGTCTCTATTTCAACACCTAACACGAAATCCCCAAATCTTTCCATTCCTACACAAATCTTGTTTTCAAACACTTTCCAAAAGTATCAAAATATTATATCTCGTTTTTCATGCTTTTGTTATATAAAATATGACATGGATTTTTGGTTCATTCCTAGTGACCCCGTGTGCTTTGACAAGCTGTCAGGTTGGGATTAGTAAAAAAGGGGATGACAGCGCGTCATGGCTGTCAGGTCCAACAGGTATGTAACCAGAAGGAGACCACGTGATAACCACGCGGTCAGATTTAGACAGAGGCAGAGAATCGGGAGTCGAGCCAGTGACACGCAGCCGATCAGAGGCGTCTCAGAGGCCTCTCTGATGATACGGTGCATGGGAGTGCAAGAGTTGGCACCCACTGGTTCCTGGAAGAAGATATGGGACAAGAACAAGTCCCCTCTCTGAGTATATGGCTCTCCATCTATCTCTCAAACTAACAACAAAGAGTTGCCCCCTTTCTAGAATAAAATGTGAGATATATTTTTATAAAGAACTGTTTCGTTCGTTCATTGAATTTCCTATTATCATTATAGCTATACAACATTTCAACAGGATACTGGATTTACCTTAATAGTCTTTTACACTTAAAATACAGATAATATCCAAGTTAGACGAACCAGACATGCTGAACACGGCTGGAGAAGCAAGGCCGAGCTCATAAGTGATATAATCCTATGGACCCTCACATATGACCGAGCAAAAGCAAGACGACCAGCTCGAACATACACACAGCAGCTATGTGAAGATACAGGATGTAGCCCTGGAGACCTGCCAGAGGTGATGAACGATAAGGAGAAGTGGCAAAAGAGGATCAGGGATATCCGTGCTGGCGACATGACATGATGATGATGATGATGATGACCAGGGGTATCTATAGATTTGTTTTTCTTTTGGCTTCCTTACTTTAATGCGAGGGGATTCTGAAGTGAACTGGGGAGTTCTAATTCGTTACTCTTTTATAGAGATATACATGTGTTTTCTGGCGTTTTCTTTTTTATGTTCATTCATTTTAATTCACTCCCTTTCCTTCAATCTTTCAGGCAGCAGACGTGTTGATACTGCTATATGGATGCACTACATGGACGCTAACTAAATGTATGGAGAAAAAACTTGACAGCAATTATACAAGAATGCTACGAGCTCTATTGAACAAGTCCTGGAGGCAACACCCTCCAAAACAATAGCTATACGGCCACCGACCCCCATCACGAAAACTATCCAAATTAGGCGAACCAGACGTGCGGGACACAGCTGGAGAAGTAGGGACGAACCCATAAGTGATATACTCTGGTGGACCTCTTCACAAGGACGCGCAAAGTTTGGAAGACCAGCAAGAACCTATTATCAACAGCTCTGTGACGATACAGGATGTAGACCTCCCGGAAGCGATGGACGATAGGGACGGATGACGAGAGAGGGTCAGGGTGATCCATTCTCGCAGCACGATGATGATGAGGATGATGATGATATCTTCCTGATTAAGCATTTTTATTCTTTCCGTTGTTTCTCGTTTCCTAATTTTCATTGTTAGCATGACACATTTTTCCAATGCCAAATCCATTTCCATATCCTGGCTGAAAATTCTTATTGCTTTTATCAAGGTTTCTAGTTCTTTTTCAGCTTGATATCATCAATCAATTGTTTGCATTTTCAATTGATTTTATGGATTTATTTACTCCGGTAGAATACACTGACTGCGCCTCTGTAGAGGGGTAAGACCCCCCCAACCACAACGAGTGTCCTGGATATGACACTAAACAATCTGATGGTGAGGTCCCAGCAATGCTGGGGCTTTAGGGAATGCGGAGTACCCCTTCATTGCCATTGCTCCCAGGTCCACTCTGGCTCGGAGTGGTAGAACCTGATAGGACCCTATCTATGGGTTGAATGGAACTAACAGCATACTAAAGTGAATTGTTTGAAATTCAACTGTTTTGGACATTGAAACTGTATTTACACTAAACTGAATTGTTATATATAACTGTTTGAATAAACTGAATAGTTTGAAATAGAAATGTTTTTGACAATCAAACTGTGTACTCATGCTAAACTGAATTGTTTTAAATAGAAGTGATTATTTACATAAAATGGTTATCGTCGTAGGAATTGGACACGGCGACACGAGTTCAAATCCTGGACCTGACTGATTGCATTTTCACATAGCACTAATATCCTTGAGAAAGGTATGAATTCAACTATTCTCCCTCCAGCTATGGGTAAATAATAGGGCAGACTTGGTTCTTCAGCCTTGGTGAGGCAACAAGTCTAGGAGAAGGAAAACTCTGAATTCAAACCTTTTAAACTCCGCTTAAAAATTGACCATGTGTCATATCCTGCCCGAGCGGAGGGGTTGGTAAATATGATCTACATAAAATGGATTTGGCGTTAAATAACCTACAAAGGTTGATATGCCATAAAACCCAACCAACCAACCAGCCATCAATCCGATGCATTTCCTAACATTTAATTGAATATCATCATTGGTTTAACAAATAGTAGTGGCAAGAGGGAGTCTTCGTATAAGATGCCTCTTTGTTTTTTCACCTCTGTTTGGTTTTCTCCTGCAGTTAATTCAAAATTCTAGTTTAATGGTACTTGATACCGCCTTGCTTAACACTCAGCACTATAAGTTGGGAATCAAGAGTAAAGTGGAACAATCTTGGAAATGGAGTAGCAATTGAAAAGGGAGCCTCCGTGTGACACTCGAACTAGGTCGCTAATTTTTATCATCCAACTTAGAGGGACCATATCATAAGCGTTTTTGTAATCGGTCCATACCATGGCTATATTTTCTGCCTTATTTGGACCTCTTTAAGGTGCCCTGATCTCTTGCAGAATTCTTTTGATCCTAATTCGCGGCATTCAAGCGAGAAATGTATTTTTTAATAGTGCTGTTAGTATTTTCCACATCTAAGATTACACCTTATCGGTCTATAGTTGTTGATGGTGGGTTTGTTTTGGACGTCTTTCTAGACCAAGGTTGTTTTCGCTTTTAACATCAATTCAGATATGCTAGCTTCTCGTAATTTACTCAGTTGCTTAGATAATCTTTCGCGAATGGATGTGATTTTTTAAAGACCAGAATTCATTCCGACCATCATGACCTACTTTTCTCCAATTTTGTAATTCCTTGAGCTTTGCTTTTAAAGAGTTTAGATATATGTTCCATTGTGGACTATCATCAGCTCTTTATAACACTTTTTTCCTATAGTTTATACTCTCAGCATTTCTATTTTCTTATTTTCACTCCCATATCTTGCTCCAAAAATGTTTGGTTTCCTTTGTATCTGGAACATCGTTTGGTCTAGCACTTCAATCACTAACTTGTTGGTAATACTATTTATTCCTTGATAGTTTTTCACATCAGTGTTAGCTGATGGTCTTTCACTAGAGTTTTAATGACAGCAAGTCTACTCAAGTCTCCAGGACTCTTCTCAGTATTCTGGCTGATCTTAATAATGTAGTAGTTTGGTTATTCTCCTCTCGTCCTCTTATTTCTAACTCCTCCTGTCTCTTTAATAATCTTTTGGTGACTGTACAAAATTGGTATAATTGTCACTTTCATGTTCTGCTGTTTTTCCACTTTGCTAGCAAGGTCGAGGTACTTATCCTTCTTTTTATTTCTTTTCAATTTTATTGTGTTCAGCCGGGACTTTTTACATGAGTAAGTCTGATAGACAGCAGTTTTCCAGGAATTTTCTATGTACTCTAGCTGATTTTAACAGTGCTGTGTTCTAAATAAGTTCGATTCTTCCCCTGATCAGCAATTCCTCTTGTCTCTTTTCCTAGCCCTCGGGGACGGTTCCAAGTGCACCTACTACGATTGGTATCACCGTCACTTTCATATGCAATGGACTTCTCAGCTCTCTCACATTGCCCAGTCGGTTGGGGCTGTAGAATACACTAAGTGCACCTCTGTAGAGGGGTAAGACCCCCACTAACAAGTGCTCGGGATAGAACACTAAAAAATCTGATGGTGATGTTCCAGCAGTGCTGGATCTATGGGTTAAATAGAACTAACAGCATACTTATGCTAAACTGAATTGTTTGAGTTAACTGAATAGCTTGGAATAGAAATGATTTTGACAATTAAACCCAACTTACATTTAAAATGCGTGCTTATACTTAACTGAATTATTTGAAATAGAACTGTTTTCCGACATTAAAACTGTATTTACACTCAATTGAATTGTTACATATAACTGCTTGAATAGTTTGAAATAGAAATGTTTTTGAAAATTAAACTGTGTACTTAAGCTTAACTGAATTGTTTTAAATATAACAGATTATTTAAATAAAAACTGATTTGGTGTTAAATAACCTAAAAATTTGATATGCCATAAAATCCCACAAACCAACCAACCAAGCAGCTCTCTCTGTTTAGCTGTTACGGCAAAATCCACTAGATGACTAGTACTTTTCTGCTTGTAAATGAAAACTAGGTTGGGTCTTCAAGCTGCGATTGAGAAACCTTTTCTTTTAAAGCCCCAAAGAAATTTTTACCTCCGATTTTTTTGGACCGACTCTAGTAGGTGCATACTTTCAGCATGGCCAAATTTTAATCTCTTGAACAATTCCCAGTGGATCACCTGTCCTACTCAGTCATGCATACTTTTTTATTTCGTTGCAACACTAGGCACTTGTGGCATGATAATTGGGAGTGAGAAATGTGTGTGTGTACGTGTCACCGGTGTTGGTGCATATATACGTGTATTTGTGAGTATATAGATGTATCTATGCGGTATGTAAACAAACGATCAAGGAAGAAGCGCCACTACTAGCCTAGGTGGGTAGTTGGTCAAACATGAGGTTGAACGAACCGGCCTCACGACCGTGAAATAGCGTGGAGTATAACAACGCGCGGGAAAAAAGAAAGATAGCGAGGCAAAAATTGACCAAACTCTTCCTGTTTTTCTTGAGAGAGGTGGAAATCCGAGGCATCCAGTTGATCAGAGGATTCCATCGAAGAGAGTTGTTCAGATCAAACAACTGGCGTCAAAGGCATGCAGAATCTGCTGTGTCCTCCTGAACTGGGGTGATCTGCTGGGATCTGGCAACGTAGTATTCGCGCCAGACGCAATAATGCAAAAGCAAGGTCGGAAGAAACATACACTGCCCACCATCTGAGAGCGAGTCCCGTCCTCCAAATCTTGATTTTGACTTTTCTTTTCTTTTTTCTTTTTGTTTTTGCGGCGCCAATTCGGGCGCCGTGCAATAAACACTGTGTGGGGTCACACAAACCAGTAATCCGATGTACTGCAGAGCCGAGGCGTGCCGTCACGCTGATAGTTTGATACACTCGCTTTTCATATCATTGTTCGCTTTACGGAATTATATATATATATATATATTCGATCTGTGGTAACCACTGGTGTTTTATTGACTAGGTTTGAAAACAAGACGACTTTATATTCGCTGTTAATGTAGCAGACAGAATCTTTCTTTTTATAAATGTTATCGATCCAAAAGATGAATTGGGTGGTTGGGTGGCAAAGGTTGTTGGGTTGATGGTGATTGATTGCCTTAATTAGTCGCAAAAAGAGGACTTTTTTAAATCTTAAATTGAAAAAATACATTTAGTCGTTTTTGAAAGCATTTCAGGCTGATCGATCGAGAGAGGCAGGCTGTTTCGATAAATGACGAGAAAAGACGAATGCTGATTGGTCAGGAACAACGAAAAAGAATCACGCTTTGTTCCCCTACCTATAACAAAATTCCAAACAATAAATATGGAAACTGTTTATCGGCGACTCGTAAATCAGGTCAGGTTCTTCGGCAAATCAAGTTTTGTTGATTATGAACAGTAATCAATAATAATTTAAAGTTGATAATGGTTTTTTAGGAGTAGGAGGAGAGGAAGGAGGAGAAAGCTTCATTTTTTAAAAATGAGTTTTTCATTGATCAATTTTGACAGTATTTAATCCCCTTATTTATACCCGCTAATGGATTGATATTTTGCGTGGAGCGCTATTTGACTGTAAGTCCAATATTTAATGATTAATATTGTTTGACACAGCTCAGCGAGCTGATTTGAATCTCTGGACGACAATGTCTCTGTTTAAAAGAAAGGGTGAATCCTTCTGGTTTGTCACTTTGGCAAAATTTGAGTCTTTTGCACAATTCCACATAGATCACCTATCCTAATCAGACATGCCTATTCTTTCATTTTGTTAGAATAAAATAGTAGACATTCTGACTGCTTGATTTGATAATGATGATGATGATGATGATGACTTATCTTAGCCTAACAACGATCGAAATGTCCAAAAGCCAAGCAACCTATCAGCCAACCAACTAATCGAAAAACCAGCAAGCCATCCATTCATCCAGCCAGCCAGTCAGCTAGCCAATTGACCAACTAATCATCTGGCTAACAAAACCAGCCAACCAGCGAACCAACCAATCAAACATTCAACCAACTTACCACTACCCAATAATCTAGTCCGTCAAGCAACCGACCAACCAAACCATCCAACCAAACAGCTAACTAATCAAACAACCAATCCTTACAACCACTTATCTAAAAAAAACTTATTTATCCAGCCAAACCAAACATTTTGCCATCCAAATTATAT
Source organism: Sepioteuthis lessoniana (assembly GCA_963585895.1). Taxonomy (NCBI): domain Eukaryota; kingdom Metazoa; phylum Mollusca; class Cephalopoda; order Myopsida; family Loliginidae; genus Sepioteuthis; species Sepioteuthis lessoniana. The sequence goes on along the minus strand of OY757927.1, from coordinate 19,468,449 downwards.
TTACAACCCAACCAACCAACCAAACAAACAAACAAACAAACAAACAAACAAATCAACCATCTATATAACCAATGAAACAATGAAACAACCATCTAACCAACCAAACTACCCTACCAAGCAACCAAACTATCCAACCATCCATCTAAAAAACCAACCAACCTACCAACCAAACCAAACAACCACCCAAACCAACCGACTAACCAACCAAGCACTATGGATAAATCAAAGAGTAGACAGGTTATTTATGCTTATGAAGGTAACCAGTCTAGGAGAAAGAAAGCTCTTATTTCTAAATGAGAATGCGGAGGGCTGGCGACTCCATCCCATAACTTCTGCACGAATGCATTTCAACAATAATAAGCACGCGCAGCGCTACGGCTATCGCTGGAGGCGAATTGGGTTTTAGTGTGCTTCTCTTCCACACCCGTAGATTAGCTCTCACTGATATAGCACTGTTCGGTTACTACGCTGCACTAGATGGACCGACTCCCAGTGTTTCTCTCTGTACCGCTTATGAAAAGAAATACCATAAACTGTGGTTCATAAGTCGATCTTTCCAGGACTTTTCTATGCGTTCTAGCTGATTTTAACAGTGCTGTGTTCTAAATAAGTTCGATTCTTCTTCTGATCTACAATTCCTCCAGTCTCTTTTTCTAGCCCTAGGGGGCGGTTCCAAGTGCACCTACTACGATTGCAAAATCAAAATTCTGGGTTTAACCTGTCTAGGTCAACCTCCAAATATACAGTCGGCTACTGATAATTGAAAACTTGCCCAGGAGACCTAAATGAGGATAGGCACTAATAACCCGCAGGAAAATTTTATTGGAGTTTAACTTTATGAATTTGAGTAAATTCTTTTAAAATTACAGTGCGGTATCTTATAATCAAGGTTTTAATCACAAATAAAGAAACATTGAAGTAAATTTTATTTAAAAAGTTGTGTAATAATCCCAATCTTTGGATATTCAAGAAACTGCCGTTATATTTCATTGAACTATCATGACTCCAGTAGTTTATGGTGACAATTTTTTTCTCTGAAATTAGAATCACATCAGACGTATAAGGAACATGCAATATTTATTTTCAAATGAATTCACAATCTATTGGACTATCATGAAACATCATAGATAAAGAACATAGCGTAGTTGTCTGACTGGTCACATGGGTGTTGTGAGGTTCTTGTTATTGTCGATAACCAGTGTATCAACTGTAAGAAACGTTGTGAGATATAGCATGAATAAAGTAAGTAAATTTGGTGACTGTAGTCGAGGAAGACATGAGGCTCCCTTTTCAATAGCTACTACACTGAGTTATAGGGGGGCGCTATTTCTTTTTCTTGATTTCTCCACTTTACCCTTGATAATTACCTTTTAATGCGGAGTGTTAAGCAAATAGTATTCTTTGAGTTATTGGTATGACTCAATCTGGGATTGATCCCCGGTCTCCCGGGCCATTGGTAAACACTCTACCCATGAGACCAATGAATACTTAATTTAAATAAGTTTTTTCATAACACATCAATCCTTATGTTAAGTTATCAAATATGTTCACGAAAGACAAGTTTAAGTTAAAAAAAATGGTTTATGGTTGTCTGCTGGAGTTACAGTAAGTGGAAAATTTCAGTTGTTAAGCATATTATTCCAATGTTGTCCCCTCTGCAAAATCCCAAATCTCTGTTTTGGATTTTAGCCCAGCCCTATGGGTCGGCCCTTAGTTTATAGAGATAGCTCAGGTTTAAGAGGTCGATTTTTACGCCACAAATTACGGTAATTTGCTTTTTTTTAAAAAATGATAACAATATGTTGTCTAATTACATAGCTGAGTGAACATCATTTACCGTCGAATTCCGTCGTAATTAATATTTGGTAACTGAACGATGAAAAATGATTGTTTTTAGGATCAGAAGATCATGATCGATGCCAACGTAATGTGGCCAGACACGACAAAGAGTTCTTTGTTCTTCAATAATACCAATATGTCTGGAGATAAAAAGATAACAATAATAATAATAATAACAATAATAATGATGATAATAGTCCTCGCTTTATTGGACTCAAATAATAAATAAAACGAAGTCGATTACGTCCAATCACTCAATCAGTACAATTTGTGCGGAGCATATCTGCAATTAATATCAAACATCACGAAAGAAAGAAAGAAAGAAAAATAAACAAAAGGACAGTTAAAGCATACCATGCTTAAATCATTCGATTAGCAGACCAGTCATGGATATTAATAGTGCATTCGATCGCCCAACACAATATAGTGCCCGTTTGTTTGGGTCTTTTAAAAAAAAAAAACAACTATTAATAAGAATGTCGGTATGCTGACTATATCCCCTGAAGAAGGGCAAGAAAAACCTTTAAAAAAAGGCTACCCCGAGTTAGACACTAAACTGAACTCGATGGTGAGGTTCAAGTTCTGGAGCGTTGAGGAGTACCGAGTTACTCCTTCATTGCAATTACTCCCAATTCCACTGGGAACCGAAGCAGCTGCAGTGCTTGCTAGGGTCTCATTTATGAGTAAAATAGTATTCTTGTCGGATAGGAATCCCCTTACTGCAAAAGAATTTGGTGTGTTAAACATACATAATTGAAATTTTAATCACTAAGAAGTAATATCATTGATTAGTTGAAATCATATAATTTCTTCCAAATTATTTGTGTTAGATAAGAATACTTGAAATCATATAATTGCTTGCAAATTATTGAGGTTTGGTAGGAATACTTAAACCCATTTATCAATGTGAAAATCGTTTGTATTAAATAGGAACCCGGGATATTATATCATTGTGTGTAAACGAATAATTAGAAAGAGTCCCCCATGGCGCAGTGGCTAACGTATTTGACTGGGATATTGTAGTAGGCGAGTTCGAACTCCAGTCAGGTTTTCACTCCACTTTACCGCTAATAACCCTGGGAAAAGCATGAACCCTCTTATTCCTCACAGCTAAGAGTTAAATTGTAGAAGTTCTGTTCTTCGACAATTTATGGCATTATATAACCAAAATAACGCCACCTTGTATAAAAACGAATATTGGAAAATATTAGAGCAACAAAAATCTCATGAAATATTAGAAATATAGCTATGATTATTGTAAAGACAATTACAAATGAATATAATTTCGCATTAAATAACCCATACTGAGTTGATATGCCGTTAAACAAACATAACCAAACCAAGGAAATGGGCACTAATTTGCTTTGGATTACTCCCATTACTCCCAAGTCCACTCCGACATGGAATGGTAGCACTTGTTATGTTCTCATCTGTATATAATTGTTCAAAATTATTTTTGTTTTGAATACTTGCAATCATAAAACAGTGATATCAAGAAATATTTGATATCAAGTAACTTTAATCTAATAGGAATATTTGGTTAAAATAATACTGTGGGCAAACAAATGATTATATACTAGTGCGATTTTAAAAAATGCAATGGCATATTGAAGATATAGTTAAAATTACTATCAAACTTTTACAAAAAAATTGGATATCGGTATTAAATAACTCATCATCATCATCATTATCATGTCGTGCCGCTAGCACGGATATCCATACCCCTCTCTCGCCACTTTTCCCTATCGTTCATCGCCTCTGGCAGGTCTTCAGGGCTACATCCCGGATCTTCACATAGCTGCTGGATGTATGTTCGAGCTGGTCGTCCTGCTTTTGCTTGGCCATATGCGGGGGTCCATAGGAGTACATCCCTTATGAGCTCGTCTCTGCTTCTCCAGCAGTGTCCTGCATGTCTGGTTCGTCTAGCTTGGATAGTTTTCGTGATGGGAGGCAGGTGGCCGTATAGTTGGTGCCTTGTGGGGTGTTGCCAACAGGATTTGTTCAATATTGCTCGCAAAATTCTTGTGTGATTGCCGTCTAGTTTCTTCTCCAGTCGTTTAGTTCGAGTCCAAGTTGTGCATCCATACAGCAGTATCGACACGATCGCTGCCTGGAAGAAACTGCGTTTCATTTTATCGGTCAGGTCTTATTTCCCTATGATCGAAAGCCTATCGATAGCTGTCTATGCCTTCGTTAGCCGTGTGCTGATGTCTTTTTCGGTTGATGAGACACTGCTTCCTAGGTAGGTGAATTTGTCAACCAGTTTCATAGAGGTTCCGTCGAGTGTGGAAATGTCACCTGTTTGATTATAGCGCATATATTCCGTTTTGTGTGCATTGACATGAAGTGGCCGTTAAACTAATTGCCAAAACCAAATGTAAGGGGGCATTTTTCAAAGATTAATTTAACATTATAGTCTGAAACATGACGACATTAGCAAGGCATGGCACGAGACTGTATCCAATGGTAGGGGTTAATTTATGAAAAACTGGTGCAGTAGAGTACATTACTTTTGCCATTGCACACTATCCACTGATCTGGAGAGCGAAAACCTGTTAAGGTTCCAACCTCGTGTCAAATAGATTATTACGAATTCTTGCAATATTACTGTTAACAGGATTTACCCGCGGCCGAACGACGACAAACGGCAGAATCGTTAGTGCTGGTTGAAACAAAATTCTGGTGTGGCAGTTTGTCATCGAGTAAACCTGGGAACCGAAATTCAGTTTAAAAATGTTAGCTCGTACAAGAGACGAACAACAGAGAAATACTAGTTGGTTACATAGCAGCACAACGATTTATAAACTGTACAGAGTTAATTGAAAACACAGCTATCAAATCGAAAAATTCCCGCCAAATGTATGAGTTTTTACATCAACCGGAGTGGAGTGTTTTAGAATGAGCGAGGTTATTCCTGGCACGCGGTAGCTAGGCTGTCACCCATTTCCCCTACCCTACAAATGTCTTCTTCGGTCGACCGACAGCAATACCACAATTAATTCTAACATATTTTTGAAAATTATTGGTATAAGACAGGAATACTTGAAAATAATTGATTGTGTAGAAAGAAATTACCTTAAAAAAGGTGCCGATTTTCTCATTGTTTACAAATGATTATTGTCATTCGTTACTTAAAACATAATTCCTTGAGCTATGGCTGTGTTAGTACTACTGTATGGATACACCATTTAGAATCAAACGAAACGCAAGGAAAAAAGGCTTGATAAGAACAACGCAATAATGCTGTGGGTTGTTTTGTACAAATCCTAGAAGCAGCATCTCTCAGCAGCAGTATGATGACAATATGAAGTATTCTCTGTGCTAAAAAACTTAGGGATATTATGATACATTGTTTTATTGAGGATAAAGTATTTTTCCTTTTATAAAGATACAAGACAGAGTTATCGAATTGGAAAAAAATTCAAAACTCAATTTAAGATATACTGTTAGAAACTATTACTAATCTATCTATCCAACAGTCAAAACAAAAAGTGAGAAGATTTGACATTTTATCAGTACATAACCTATTTTAAATCAGGACATCCCGAACTAACTCTTGCCCACCTGTTGAGATTAAAAGATTAAATCTTTGGATAGATTAATCCGATCTTTGAGTTTTGTTTTGGTTAATTTGAAAAGAGACAGGGGAGTATCTCCCCCACAAAGACGAACTCCTCAGTGAGTTTATCCTATGAACTTCTACACATGTAGGCACGAAAATTGGCCGACCAGCAAAGAGTTACGTAAATAACTTGTGTGCGGACACAGGATTCTGTCAAGACCTATCAGTAGAGATGGAGGATACAGATAGATTGAGAGAGAGAGGGGGAAAGAGAGAGGAAGAGAAAGAGAAATCCGTGCACTCGGGTCGACTTCATGATAATGATGATGATTTATGATAACAAAACAAGGATTTAAATGTCCTAAAACCAACCAGTCAGTCAACCATCCAATCAAACGTCAAACCACCGAACCAATCATTTAGACAATGAAACCAAATAACCAACGAACGAACCAAACAAGAAAACATCCACCCAACCCTAAATATCATCTAACTAACCAACCATCCAACCATCGAACCAAACAACCACTCATCTAACCATCCGAACCAACTAACCAACCATTCAACCAACCAACCACTCATTTAGCCAGGCAAACCAACGAATCAACGAATCAACCACTCAACTAATCAACCAAACTATCTACCCAATCAAGTATCCAACCAAATAACCAATTAACCAAACATTTCTTTAACCGAACTAATCAACCAACTAACCAACAACTGAACCATCCAACCATCCATCCAAGTAACCAACCAACAAAACATCTGGCCATCAAACGAAATAACTAAACAACGAACGAACCAACGTATCTTCTAGCCAACCAAACTATCCAATCACCCGAGCAAGCAATCAACCACTTATCTAACAAGCGAAACCGTACAATCATCCAAACCAACCAATCAAGCCAATAAAACCATCTATGAAACCACCCATCTATATAACCAACCAAACTATCCGACCATTCAAATAACCATCTAATCTAGCCGATTAATCATCTAACCATCCACCCAAGCAAACAACCAACCAATCATTTAACCAGCCAATCGCTCCATACATTTAACCAACAAAGAAATCCAGCCAACCAAACCATCCAACCACCTACTCATCAAACCAGCACAACAAACCAACCAACCAACCATCCGACCAACCCACCTATTATCCAATCATTTATTTAACCTTGCAACCAACAAACCAACCACTAATCAAGCGAAACAATCAAAGAAGCAACCATCCATTCAACCGAAAATCTGCGCCCTAATTTAACAAGGTGTTCTCTCTTTGAGAAATTCTTGTAATGATTCAGGATTTCTCGGCTAACTGTTAATTCTAAGAAGCAAATATTTACTGAATGTATTCAAGGTCAATATTGATAAGCTGTTTCTTCCCATCCCAAATCTAGTCTCATTACTTCCGGTTTTTTTTTCAAACGAAAAAAAGATTGCTTTCAATCTCCGGGACAATCAACTAAAGAGAGAACGCATTCCTTTTTTCTCATCAATATTTAGTCCATATCCTTTGAGTATTCTGTCAAGTTCGTTATCAAAGCACATGAAAAATACAAAACTAACGGGTACATAACGAACATTGAGGAAATGGACCAGGCGACCCGAGTTCATATCCGGGACGAGTTTGACTGTGCTTCAGTTTGGCCTAAATGCTCTTGGCAAAGGCACGAATCAGAAACAGGTAAATAGTTGGGCGGACTGGCTCTTTAGCCTTGGGAGGCAAACAGTATAGGAAATGTAAAACACAGAATTTAAACCAAGTTCGCTTGAAAATTGACTTTTGGTCAGAAGATGCCCTTGGCAAAGAGGGCTGGGTTTGACATACTAAAGGATGAAATTTAGGGGATGTCCTCGTGGGGTAATGGTTAAAGCGATGGACTGCAGAATCGTAGTAAGCGAGTTCGTACTCCAGTCGCGCTATTACGTTCACTTTCGGGCAAATACCCTTGGGAAAGGTATGAACCCCCACATCCTCCCACCTATGGGTTAAATAGTACCACTACTGTTCTTCTGGGAGAATGGCTTTGGCATTAGATAACCAACAAAGGTTGATATGCCATTAAACAAAGAAACAAAGGATGAAATTTATACTCTATGTTCTGGTATTTGCTGCTTATTTATCAGAATAAAAGAACATTCACGTGCTTTGTTGACCATGAAGTCTTTCTCAAAGAACAGACAAAGGATTCGAAGAGAATTGGCCTTTGAGGATTTAAAAAATGGCATGAAGTGATTGAAGCTATTGAGGGAAATATTGAAGAACAATTTAAGCGTAGCGACAGGGTGTCGGGATATCACAGAGGTGTTTTGGAGATTTAAAGCAATTTCCAAATAACTTCTTTGTTTTTGATGGCATATCAACCATCGTAGGTTATTTAATGACAAAATCTTAGTGGTTAAGGGAGTTCATATATTTACTAAGGGTTTTAGTCCAAAAATAAACGTAATTGCACAACTTGAGCTCTAACTCACATACTACGATCTCGAAGTCCAACACGTTTGCCATAAAGCCACGGGGACTTCTCAATGCCGGAATAATAAATGAATGGAGGAATAAAGAAAGAAAGACCGAATAAAGAAAGAAAGAACAAAAGAAGAAAAAAAAGAAATATCCAAAAAAATATTAAAGAAAGAAGCAAAATAACAAGAAAAGAACAAGGAAAAGAAAGTAAAAGAGAGAAAGAACAAAATAAATGAATTAAAAAAAAACAATTAAGAAAGAAAGAAAGAAAAAGAACAAACCTATCAGAAAATTCCCATCCAAAAGTTAACGATGAAAGAAAGAAAGAAAGAAAGAAAGAAATGAGAGAAAAAGGCGAATGAAATAAAGTTGAAAGAAAGAAAGAAGGAAACAAAGAAAAGCCTATAAGAAAGAAATTCCCACCCCAAAAAATAACGATGAATGAAAAGAAAAGAAAGAAAAAGGCGGATGAAATAAAGCAGAAAGAAAGAAAGAAAGAAAGAAAGAAAGAAAGAAATTCCAACCTCAAAAATAACGAAGAAAGAAAAAAAAGAAAGAAAAAGGCGAATGAAATAAAGTAGAAATAAAGAAACAAAGAAAGAAAGAAAGGAAAAGGCGAATAAAAGAAAGAAAGAAAAATGAAAGAAAGAATGAAAAAGGCGAAAGAAAGAAATAAAGATTGGGTGAATTAAACAAATAGATAAATGAATAAATATAGAAATCAAGAAAAGGGCATATGAAAAAGCAAAATAATAAAAGAAAGAAAGAAAGAAAGAAAAAAGTGCGAATGAAATTAAGCAGAAAGAAATAAAGAAGGAAAAAGAAGTAGAGAATGAAAAAAACATCAGAAAGAGAAAACAGAAAAATAAGGAAGAAAGAAAGAAAGAAAGAAAGAACGAACATTAGAAAAAGAAAACAGAAAGAAAGAAAGAAAGAAAAAAGAAAGAAAGAAAGAAAGAAAGAAAATACGATTAAATGAAGAAAGACTGAGTGGAAAAACAACTGAAAACAGGAAAGAACAAAAGAAATAGAGAACACTTGGGAAATGAAGGAAAGAAAGAAAGAATAAATGAATAAAAGGAAAGATTGAACGAAGGAAGGAGAGATAAAAAGACTGTCAAGATGGAAAGAAAGAAAGAACACAGGAGAAAAACACATTTCTGGTGACTAAAGTGCCCGCTGTATTTGTCTAATCTTGTTTCTTGGCAAAATAATTTTATTGTACACCATCGAATGGACCATAGAGAATATAATGGAATCATTACACTTTTCTTTATGAACATATATCTGAAGTTGGCTGTAAGTGTGTCTGAGAGACAGAGAGAGAGACTGACAGACAGACAGAGACAGAGAGTCTAAGACACACTGAGTACTTGAAGGTCTTGGACTCTGCTATATCCTGCCTCATCCTGTTTTTAGCCACACTCAGAGCTTCGCTTAGAACTTCTGCACTTTGACGAAACATAATTAACCGCAGGCTGCCGGCCACTCTTCGTGACTGACCGTACCTGGACCCAAGGCTGACTGTATCTGATGTTGCTATCTGCATACATAATTTCACAACGCTTACTCATTTCGGGTAGGTGATTCATGAGATCTACCAACACCCACGTAGGCTGCTTCAGCTTATTTACACCGGTGTGTCCTATGCAGAGAAATCACTAATTGACGGCTCGGTGAAGGTCAGAATGCAACAATTTTGCTCAAAAATATCAATACAGGCACATGTTTTTCAAAATTATCTCTAAATCATCTAGATATCAATGCTGAAAGTAACAGTGCCCCTTATTGGTATGTCATGTAGATGTTGTATAGCCATGACCAACTATACAAACACATAATACATATAAATCTACATATGCATGCAGAATCATAACGACGACCCAATAAAGACGAGCGACACAGTTCTTTAGAAAAATACACCTCTCACTTTATTTGAAAGGGTTGTGTGTGAGAGGGAGAAGGAGACCGAACAGAACTGCAACATATTGACACCCCACTCTATTGGCCATAACCGCGTTTCTTTTCAGTTCTCCTGGGCTGCTCAACCAGGGGCCTGGGGGCCCAGCCTCTCTTGGTGCTGGTTTTCTCTACCGCATCTTATCTTCAACTCGTCTGATCTCCAAACTCGTCTGATATCCAACACATTGAATTTCCTGTGCACTGAGTTATATAATAGTTCAGCGTCCACCTTCTTCTTGTGGGCGTCACAATTTCGCACTCATTCAACCTGTTCACGGTCAAGGTTATAATATCCTGATATTCCTCGACCGGATGCACCTGTTATTTACACAGGTGCATTTCCTATTTTGACAGCCCGGCTGGGTCACAGGTCAATATACAACATAGATGAGGTAAAGGAATATTCTAACAATTAAGCTGTTTCTTAGTAAGATTTATAGTTTAGGGTCAGTTGAGAGCTTGGCTTTCACGGGAAGGAAAAGTCACATGATCAACGGGTTGTAGAAAGTTGCGAGAATGTATCATTAATTTAGTCAACAGAAAGATCCGCGAATATTTTGATTATTACTTGGAGTTTAGAATACGCTTGCAGTATTTTCTGCAGAAAGGTAAAATCTCCCAAAGTCGATAACTTGGCTATGGCATTAAACTGTGTTGCATAGCAGAAATTGAGGTGACACTGACACTTTTGCACAAAAATACAATCTCTCTTGTCTATCATGAAAGTTAGCGAAAATAGTACGTGAGAGAGAGAGAGAGAGAGAGAGAGAGAGAGAGAGAGAGAGAGAGAGAAAGTCGCATTGACAGAGAACCCTTAGGATACGATATCTTCAGAGCTTATTTCTTCGCTCTGCTTCAAAGTGGCTGGCGCAGGGCCGTTTTTTTTTTTGTGTGATTTTTTCGTGGGAGCTGTCTCTCCGGCCGATGCCATCTACCCCTCCCAGGCTACCGACCAAACCGACGTGACGCTTGGTGTCACTGCTCACTGATAATTCTTACTTGACAGACTGCTTTCTCTGTTCGGGGTTGAAAATTTCCGCCGTTATATATTTTTCGGATGCCTACACACACTTCTTTCCGGCATCTCAGCGACGCAATTCATGCGGCATATATTGACTTTTGTTTACCTTAATACGTGGCTGCATCCAATTTTTTGAAATTCACTAACTCGACATGTCAAAGGTCAATATGTAACAGCTGCTTTTGATGGTCAGACTATAATTATAGGTCTGGGGAATGTGGTGTACTTTTATATAACCATTACTCCCAGATCCATTTTGACAGGTATTGATTGTAGCTGTTTGGTGTCATCCATAGATGAACTAGATCTGTTGGAAAAATTATTCTCATTTGATAGGATCATATGCAAAAAAGCCAACAAAAAACAAAACAAAAAACAGCACGATTCCCTAATCTCTAAGCATAAAAAACCCAAGAGAGGCTGACGTGCCGTTAAAATCAACCAATCAATAATTTGATAAATTATTGTTTGAATCTAAAAAAAAGAAAATATCTAGGGCCTAATTATATGTGTTGATATTTATAGACTGTTAATCAACCTGGCCGGTGAAAGATGGCCAAATAGAATATGATTTATTTTTATTATTGACACTGTCATCAGTGCAGGGAAAAGACTGGTCGCCTCTTCTAGGGCGAATTTTGTGAGCGAGCATGGCATTTAGGCGTGTGCTCCCTATCGAACTGAAAGAGTAAAAGATTACAGTTACAGAGAAAGATAGGAAAAAATAGGATTAATTATTTTGTTTGTAATTTTTTGGACTGTTGTCCCCATCTTTAGTGTGATGAATTAAAACCAACGTTTCGGGCGCTGTATCCTCCGGCATTCCTCTGGTGTTCCTTGTTTATCTGAGCATAGAAATGATTCAAACTGGTAAATCCTTCTTAAAACCAAACTTTAAAAATGATTTCCCAGGTTGAATTATTTCAAGGGATACTTGAGGAAGACTGGAGAATACAGCTGCCGAGAAGTTGTGTTTCAATTCACCACAATAAAGATGCGGACAACAGTCCGAAAATTACAATTCAAATAATACTTATCAAGTCTCATCTGAAAAATTAATGTTCGATGGGATCAATTACTTTATTAGAAAGACGAATGAGAGATAGTCTAATTGAAAATTTCAAGATAATTAATACGATTTCTGTTTATGATAGAAATTTTCTAATATTTCTTTTCCATCTGAAAATTTCAACAACTAAGTTAATTGGATTTTTGGTTAGGTGTGAAATGATGTGAGTAAACACTTTTTATAACTAATAACTCATTAGATCAAAAACTGCAAAAGTTTAAAAAAGAAGAAAAGGAAAAAGAAAATAGGGAAAAATTAAGAATAAATTCGATGATTTCTGAAAGAATCGAAAAAAAACAAAAACGAAGTAGTCATTTTTAGATTAATTTTGATCTGTATATACGAGATGCAGTCGGTGTATTCTATAGCGCTAGCTGATTGGGCAAGTTCATGGAAGACGAGACGATCAAAACAAATCACTAACTCTTTATTCTTTCTCCGCCGACCGGGCACTTACCCTCAAAGGAACCGCTCATCTCTGAACCCGAAACTGGACCCGAAACTGCCCGACGCAATTTCACCGACCAACTCCAACTAACTGCAACTCCCACTGACTACTAAAAATCTCTGCTTGTATATCTTATTTTAATCATATTGTTAACTGATGTGATAAGAGCACGTGTGATTAAAATTCCCAGTGCCACGTGATCTAAATCTCAACTGTCATCGCATTCGAAATGCTTATCTTCAACATCTTGCCAACAGCGGATTTTTAAACAACCAGTCAATTTCATATACTGGAATTAGGTGCGGCATGTACATTCCTCTGAACTTTGAATGTTACTTACACTTCAACTCAATTTTTTAACAAACAATTCATCACTAAAAGAATAATTGACTAATATAGTTAATTTACGTCCTTAATTACAAGGATCATTAAATAAGTTTCCAGACTTTTTTCGTATGGGCACTTTTATTGATAGTACACACATGAAACTCTAGTACCCTTTGAAGTAATCTCCTCCGGCTGCAATGCACTTGTTGTCCTGTTCCAATAACTTCTGGAAGGCTTCAGGGAAGTCGTCTTATGTGATCTTATCAATTACCTTCGTTACAGCCTCTTTTATCTCCTCAGTTGTCTCATAACGACAGCCTCTGAGCTTAGGGACTAACCAAAAATCACAGGGAGCAAGGTCTTGACTATAGGGGATGTGAGGAACTGTGTTGATGCCCATCTTGCTCAAATACTCTGTGACAAGGATGGAGTTGTGGACTGGTTCGTTGTCTTGGTGGAAATGCCACTGAGCCGATTTGAAGAGTGCTGGCCTTTTCTGACGGAATCTTTTCCTGAACTCCCTTAAAACCTCAACATAGTAACCCTAACCCTAAGCCTTTAGCCAATCAACTCTGGTGCATTGACTTCCTTACTCCTCCCACACCTCTTATCATCCCTCACAGACTCCCTGCCTACTTTGAATCTCTTATGCCACTCAAAATCTGATGCTCGGTTCATGCAAGATGCTCCAAAAGCAGTCTGAAGCATTCCATACGTTTCCGTGGCATTTTTTCCTAAGTTTAAAACAGAATTTTATTGCATATCGTCCTTCTAAAATGTACAGATTGCATTTTTGAAATTCACCAGCTGTCTTTAGTAGGGTGTATTTAGTAGGGTGTATTCCAATTCCTGTTATAGCTGTTCATTTGAGCCTAAAATCATAAAAATTGGTCAGTCTGGAAACCTATTGAATGCAACACGTAGATATTGTGTTAATATTGTCATGTTTTGTGCGAAGATTTTCTTTAAGGTTGATGTGAAAAGATCGGTAAAAGAAAAAGAAGCCCAAGAAATTATCACAGGAAAACCACAGCAACAATAACAAAAACAACAACAACGACAATAATAATAATAATAATAATAAGAAGAAGAAGAAGAAGAAGAAGAAGAAACAGAGATGATGTAAAAATAAGAAGGGTGTACCTCAGAAGAACAAGACCACTTCTTGAAATAACGTTCTTTAGCAGAAATCACATTAAAGGTATTAACACCTTGTTAAGCCCTCTCGTAAGATACTCTGGACCATTCTTAAAATGAAGAAGGGAGGAACTCAGACAAATGGATCAAAGGAAAAGAAAATTATATGCACAAGAGAGAAGACAGACTCTAAGTATCAAGAAAAGAAGGAGGAAAAGACTTGCCGCTATTGAGGACTGCGTAGTTGTATTAATAAAACGACAAGAAGAATACAAAAAGAGTTAAGAAAGTCAGCAGCCAGTCATTGATTTGGAAAAAAAGACCAGATAAAATAAGAACAAAAATTAGGAAACATAAATTGGAAGAAAAACCAATGTATGGAGATTTCAAACAACAAACAGACGGGATTGCACACGGGAAGACGTAGACATGCCTATGAAAGGGAAACCTCTATAATACTTAACTGAATAGCAAATGCAGAAAATGTAGAAAAATACAAGCAATGGTTAATCACATGATAAGCGGATGTAGCCAACCAGCACAAAAGGAATACAAGTCAAGTGTTGACAGGGTTGAAAACGTGATCCTCTAGAAATCGTGCAAGAGGCAGAAATTTCGAACCGATACTGCTATATGGTTGCACTTCATGGACGCTAACTAAATGCATGGAGAAAAAGCTTGACAGCAATTACACAAGAAAGCTGCAAGAAATATTGAAAAAGTCAAGGAGACAACACTCCACCTACTACCCATCACGAAAACTATTCAAATTAGACGAAATAGACATGCAAGATACTGCTGGAGAAGCAAGGACGAACTCATAAGCAATATACTTCCGTGGACCCCTTCACATGGACGAGCAAAAGCATTACGACCAGCTAGAACCTACATACAATTGTTCTGTGCTGATACAGGATATAGCTTTGAAGACGGGTGGGAGCAATGGACGATAAAGGCGAGTGACGAGAGAAGGCCAGGGAGACCCATGCGTGCAGCGCGACATGATGATGATGATGATGACCAAAAACCAGAATTCTTCCGAGAGAATGAGATACATAAAATTAAAATAGTCACCTAATCTCAACCAGAAGTGTTGATTAAAAAAGAGAAAAGGAAAAAAGAGAACTTGATGTATTGTTGGTTTTATCGTCCTGACAGACAACAGAGCGAAAATAAGTGAAAGTGAAAAGAGTGGCAAATACTTGAACCTTGCCGGAGAACTGAAAAAGTTGTTATATATGAAGGTAAAGGTAATACGAATAGTAATTGGTCAGTTCGAATCGGATTCCAGGGGATTAAAAGGACCCTGGAGAAATTGGAAATTAGTGGGTTAATCAAATCCATACAGACTACAGAACTGTTGAGATCGGCTCGAATACTTGTAATATATCAACGTGACCAGCGAGTGTGAATACAGCGGATGTTGTTGACAGATAGATTGATAAGACCGGTGTGATCACCGAAATGTCATCATGTCCACTGGTGCTGTGTATCAGAGGATGTTGACAGGATTACATCCGCTCAAGGATAATATCAACAAGGTGATTGTCGAAATGTCACCATGCCCACAGTTGTTATGTTGAAAAGAGGTGCATCCGGTTGAAGATATCAGAAAATCACCTGAACGGTGGGCGTGGTTAAATTCGGTGATAGTGGCAGATGCGTACGCCCACAGAACAAGGCTTGGGCAAGTAGCCAATGGGAAGCAGACAACATAACCAATGGAAAGCAAAGAAGTGAGATATGGTCATAACCATGGTTAACAAAAAAGAGGAATTGCTGCAGGTCACGTGAGAGTTGTAGACTATGTAAGTTCCCGAATTTCGGCTAAAGTCAGTTGTTCACTGGCTCTTCCGTCTCCCGACAGCTCTTTCGTGTGCGCGAACTCTCTGCGATTGCTTTCTGCTCCACACAAGTATCATCGCCGAAAATAAAAAAATATAATCTTATATTTTTATATACATACGTGTTCCTCGTTGTTAATAACGACACAGTGTACTATACAGCGTACTGAGAAGAGTCTAGAAGACTTGGGGACACTTGTCATTCAGACACCAGTGAAAGCCCACCAGCAAATACTGATATGAAAAACCTGTAAGGTGTTAACTAATAACCCTTTCTTAAACTAAACAAATGGACCACAGAACTAGAAAACTAATGACCATGCACGAGGCATTTCATCCCAGAGACGACATTGACCGACTATATGTACCAAGAAAAGAGGAAGGAAGAGGACTTGCCAGCATCGAAACAGCATTGACACATCCATACAACGACCCGAAGACTACATAGAAAAACACGAAAGAGGACTGATTACGGCCATGAGAAACTATACTGACAACACGATAGATAACAATGACAAAAACTAGGAAACAAAAATGGGAAGGAAAACAACTCCATGGGCGTTTTAAACGACTAATAAACAACATCTCACGACAAAACCTGGACATGGCGAAGAAAAGAAAACAGAATCTCTCCTAATGGCTGCACAAAACAGCGCCATAAGAACCAATCATATGAAGACGAGGATAGATAAGACGTAACAAAATAGCAAAGGTTGACTATGCGGTGACAGAGATGAAACCATCGGTCACATAATAAGTGAATGCAGCAAATTAGCATAGAAGGAGTACAAGGCGAGACACGACTGGGTGGGCAAGGTGATTCACTGGGAAATCTGCAAGATTTTTAAATTTGACCATGCCAACAAATGGTATATGCACATCCAAGCACCTGTCCAAGAAAATGAAACACACAAACTCCAATGGGACTTTGATATACAAACGGATCACTTAATCACGACCAGAAGACCAGACCTTATAATAATGCACAAAAAAATAGAGAATTTGCAAAATTGTCAACTTTGCCGTCCCGGCTGACCACAAAATAAAACGGAAGTAAAGTAAAAAGAAAGATAAGTGCCTCGACCTGGCTAGGTAATTGAAAAAAATTATGGAGCATGAAGGTGACAATTATACCAATTGTAATTGGTGCTTTTGGTACAGTAACTAAAGGATTATTAAATGAACCTTAGGACTTCGAAGTTGGCGGACGAGTGAAAATCACCCAAACTACAGTATTATTGAAAACGGCCAGAATACTGAGAAGAGTACTGGAGAATTGAGAATACTTGCTGTCACTCAAACTCCAGTGAAAGACCATTAGCTAACGCTGATATGAAAAACTCTGATGAGTAAATGATAATAATAATAATAATAATTGCATTTTTGGGGGCTGATAATCACCTTAGGTGAGTACTATCAATATGATTGCATGAGAAACACCCAAGAGAAGTAGCAATAAATATGAATACATATAATACATATAATGACTACATTCCCTCACGCCAGGCCTTAGTTGAAAAACTAGTGAAGTATTGAGTAAAATATTGACCCTCGACCGAACCATCAATCAAGAGATGCACCTGTGTAAAAAAGCGGAAGAACAGCGGAAGCAGGTGGGCATGAGAAAATTATATAAACAGATGCCTGAGGCGGTTCGAGCCAGTTGGAGCCAGTTGGAGACAATGTCGCCGAATTGAGAGTCAGCGGCAGACAGAGGGTTTTGGGCAAACAGTGACACACGGTTGAGCAACCCAGCCAAGATGAGAAAGAGGTACTACTGGGTCAATATAGCAGTCTGTTCCCGTCTCCAGCTCATCTCTCACACAAAACCAACATCAACATCAAACCTTTCGAGAATAAAGTGGAAGAGATTATATTTTTATAAAGAAGTATGTTCGTTTGTTCATTGAAGTTTGATTATGTTACGCATATCAATGCACACAAAACGGAATATATAATCACACAGTCGATATCTCCACACTAGACGGAACCTCTCTGAAACTAGTAGACTAATTCACCTACCTAGGAAGCAGCGTCTCATCAACCGAAAAGGAACTTGACACGCGGCTAACGAAGGCATGGACAGCTATCGATAGACAATCGATCATATGGAAATCAGACCTGACCAATAAAATGAAAGACAGTTTCTTCTAGGCAGCGGTCGTATCGATACTGCTGTATGGTTGCACTATTTGGACACTAACTAAACGACAGGAGAAAAAGCAATTGCACAAGAATGCTGCGAGCAGTATTGAACAAGTCCTGGAGCCAACACCCCACAAGGCACCAACTATACGGCCACCTACCTCCCATCACGAAAACTATCCAAGTTAGACAAACCAGACATGCAGGACCCTGCTGGAGAAGCAGGGACGAGCTCATAAGTGATGTACTCTTATGGACTTCCACATATGGCCGAGCAAAAGCAGGACGATCAGCTCGAACATACATTCAGCAGCTATGTGAGGATACGGGATGTAGCCCTGAAGATCTGCCAGAGGCGATGAACGATAGGGAGAAGTGGCGAGAGAGGGTCAGGGATATCCGTGCTAACGGCACGACATGATGATGGTATTATTTACCAATCCCTCCGCTCGGGCAGGATATGACACAAGGTCAATTTTTAAGCGGAGTTTAACAGGTTTTGAATTCAGAGTTTTCCTTCTCCTAGACTAGTTGCCTCACCAAGGCTGAAGAACGTAGTCCGTCCTACTATTTACCCATAGCTGGAGGGAGAATAAGGGGGTTCATACCTTTCCCAAGGGTATTTGCCCGAAAGTGAACGTAATAGCGCGACTGGAGTACGAAATCGCGTACTACGATTCCGCAGTTCATCGTTTTAACCATTACACCACGAGGACATGATGATGGTGATGATGATTGTGTTGTTGTATGTGGTTATGCAACAAATGTAAAAAAAAATGAAAATAAAGCAGAAAATGAATTAATACAAAACTACAGCATTTTAAAGATTGGTCAGAATACGGAGAAACCCTGGAGACGTGTGTAGTCTTGTTGTCACTCAGACTACAGTGAATGCTCAGCAGCTCATACTAGTTTGAAAAATATGCAAGGTGAGAAATAACATTAATAATGATATGGTCGATTTTGTTGTGGAAAACATTCTATCTTCACAGGTGATAGAGTGCTCCCTATATCTGCAAAAAACGAATAAAGTAATTAGCTACGGTGGACTCCTTGAATCTTTTAATCATGTGAAAATTAAAAGACATATTCAGCGTGTAGTAATTTTATTTATTTTTATTTTTCTGTTTGCGTATTTGCAATTGGAAAATGGAATTTTTTAGTGAGTAATTTTCTACCTTTTTTTTTTTTAAATTCAAAATCGCACGAACTAAATTGAAATTATAACTGACAATTTTTCTAGAAATCTAATTAATCCTTGTCTGAAGCAGAAAAATCACGAACTATGCCATAGTTCAGGCTTAGCTTAACCAAATACAAATTAATTTTTTTTCTCTTTCAAAGATATTAGGATGAGGCAGTGGTTTTGTAGTATTTTTGTATGAGCTATTCTGAGGAGCACATATCACGTGACCGAAGTTGTTCCAGCTCTAAAATGTACTCGCTGCGGTTTATAGTATTGTGGCAGTTGGTGCGCTGACACGTGTGTAGTTTGAAAGCCTTATAGATCAACGTGCAACGTAGATAATTCGGGAATTTACATTTATGAGTTCTAACTGAGCTAAAACGAATGGGAAATCAACAGAAGCATTTGTTGAGTAAAAAGTGATAGAGCAGTCGATCACAGTTCAGTAACCAGAGGTTTAAAAAAATCTCTGATTGCAAGAGCCTCGACGATCAGGCAAATCATGGTCGGCCTAAAAAAGCGAATTTCGAGGCCTTTTTTGGTTTGTTTTGATTTGGTTTTTATGGTATATCAACCATTATGGATTATTTAATGCCAAATCAAGTTTATCCATAGTTCATCATCATCATCATCACCATCATCATGTGGTGCCGCAAGCACGGATATCCCTGACCCTCTCTCGCTACTTCTCCCTATCGTTCATTACCTCAGGCAGGTCTTCAGGGCTGCAACCCGTATCCTCACAGAGCTGCTGAATGTATGTTTGAGCTGGTTGTCCTGCTTTTGAACGACCATATGTGGGGGTCCATAGGAGTACATCACTTATGAGCTCGTCCCTGCTTCTCCAGCAGTGTCTTTCATGTCTGGTTCGTCTAACTTGGATAGTTTTCGTGAATGGAGGTAGGTGGCTGTATAGTTGGTGCCTTGTGGTGTGTTGCCGCTAGGACTTGTTCAATACTGCTCGCAGCATTCTTGTGCGATTGCCGTCTAGCTTTTTCTCCAGCCGTTTAGTTAGCGTCCAAATAGTGCAACCATACAGCAGTATCTATACGACCGCAGCTTGGAAGAAACTGCGTTTCATTTTATTGGTCAGGTCTGATTCCTATATGATCGATAGCTTATCGATAGCTGTCCATGCCGTCGTTAGCCGTGTGTCGATGTCTTTTTCGGTCGATGAGACACTGCTTCCTAGGTAGGTGAATTTGTCTACCCGTTTCAGAGAGGTTCCGTCCAAATATTGCTGTGTATTTCTAAGTATTCAATTAAATATTAGTAAATTGTTTACATACGGTTACAAACAGTTATATTTAGCATAGGTTAAAGTTAACTGGTTGCAAGTATTCCTATGTATCACTAACGATTCAATTAAACATCAGTAATTTATTTGCACACAGTTTAAATGTCAAGCAGTTCTATTCGATCAATAGATAGATAGGACCCTATCAGGTGCGAGCAAGCGTAGACCTAGACTCGTTTGCCTGGAAAGTCTTACCCCTCTGCTGAGATGTGTTGTATATTGACCTCCGACCCGACCGGGCAATCAAAATAGGAAATGCACCTGTGTAAATAAAAGGTGTATCCGGTCGAGGAATATCAGAATATAACCTTGATCGTGGACAGGTTGAATGAGTGCGATTTGTGACGCCCACAAGAAGGTGGACGTGAACTATTATATAAATCAGTGCACAGGAAATTCAATCAGTTGGATATAAGACGCTGGATTGAGGAACATGTCCCAGAGAGGCTGGGCCCCCAGGCCCCTGGTTGAGCAGCACATGAAAACGGGAAAGAAACGCGGTTATGGCCAATACAATGGGGGTCAATATGTTGCAGTTCTGTTCGGTCTCCAACTCCCTCTCACACACAACCCTTTCAAATAAGATAAGAGGTATATTTTTCTAAGAACTGTCTCGCTCGTCTTTATTGTGTCGTCGTTATGATTGTGCATGGATCAGCATATATGTAGATATATATGTATTATGTGACTAGACAACAGATGCAGTCGATGTATTCTGCAACCCTAGCGGGCAGGACCACAGTGTAAAAAGAAATAATGCAATCAAGATTAATCACGCGAAAGCAAAGAAAATAATACTACGAAGAATAATAGCTAATGCAGGCTATGTGGTGAGATCGAGACAACAATTAGATAAGGAAATGAAGAATCGCCCTGTCCGCAGGGGCTTTAGGTTTTGTAGTTTATTTATTTCGCTGGTTTCGTGTGATGTTAGTTGTCCGTGTTCTTTAATCCTATTTAAACCTATTTATCAACCCCTCCTTTCTGGCAGGATATGACAAAAGGTCAATTTTTAAGCGGAGTTTAACAGGTTTGAGTTCAGAGTTTTCCTTCTACTAGACTAGTAGCCTCACCAAGGCTGAAGAAACCAGTCTGTCCTACTATTTACCCATAGCTGGAGGGAGAATCATTGGATTCATACCTTTCCCAAGGGTATTAGTGCTATGTGAAATGCAATCATTCTCGTCCAGGATTTGAACTCGAGTCGCCGTGTCCATTTCCTACGACGATAACCATTACACCACGGGCACCTTCTAAACACCACTGGCACCTCCGTGTTCTGTAATGGTGGTTTTGTAGTTTTACAACCGGACTTCTTCGTTTTTCTCTTCTCATTAACTTGTTGGCTTCTTTGTCGAAGGCACAAGAGAATCTAAAGAAGAAAGTTAAAAAAACGAAGATACCTTTTAACACAAAACTATATTTTGAAGGGTCTGTTTGGTATAGACATTTTTCTGAACCAGTAAAACTTGTTGCCTCCAAGACAAGGTATTAAAATATATTAGTCATTTTTGAAGGGTAATGTTCAAGGATTATGTTTCTTACAAAAAGAAACCCAAGCAAATAACACAAGAAACAAGTCCTTCAACGTAAAAAGAAAAAAGAAAACAACAACCACACTGTAAGGGAAATAACTCAAGGCCTCCTTTAACCATATGATACTACCCTCACGTATTTAATATTAAACCATGAATAAAAGTAACGGTAAGGTTTGGTTTCTTTGTTTAATGGCATATCAACCTTTGTTGGTTATTTAATGCCAAAGCTATTCTCCTAGAAGAACAATGGTGGTACTTTTAACCCATAGCTGGGGGAATAAGGGGGTTCATAACTTTCCCAAGGGCATTTGCATGGATGTGAGCGTAATAGCGCGACTGGAGTACGAACTCGCTTACTACGATTCTACAGTCCATCGCTTTAACCATTACACCGTGAGGACATCCCCCATAAAAGTAACACGTGCGTCCAATAAACTATTCATTTAGAGATAAACAAATATATAAAACATGCATAAAAAGTTAAAAAAATGCACATACTGCTAAAATTACTGCCTTGTTTTTCTTCAAAGAGGTAAAACCACCCCTACGAGACTAACAGTTGGCCGTGGGAGGCGACCCGAGATGCATAAGGACGGGATCTTGGTGGTTGAGCAGTCCTTGTCCAAGCAATCGAATGGCTACGTAACATACAACTCACCACTAGGGCCCTTACTTGGCTACAAGGGTGGTCAAAGGGACCCGATCCAATCAATTGAATGGCAGCATTTAGCCCTAGCACTTAAATCTTCTGTCCTGACCATATTCTTCAATCTGCTCTTCTGGCAAACACCCAACTCTTTTACCTTATGAGGACTTGTATGTGATGGCTGGGGGTCAATTTCTTTGAGAGAATAGGAATTTGACCACTGCTGAATTATGCGGTAATAAACTTCTACAGAAAACCTGTATTTGGCAAAGGCTTGAAACTCAAACTAGCTCGAGTATACTGATAGAATATCTCCGTCTCAACTAAAGTGAATAGATTTGCCTCTTGGTAAGTTTCCAGCACACGTATTTCTCCGTGTTAGTCTTTGAAGCCCAGGACTGGCGAAAAATAAACTTTAACTATGGCTTCTTCAAAGAAAAATAAAAAAGTTATCTCTCGGTATCAGACTCAGTGAATGAAGCGGCAGACTTCCCTCATTGCATTGTCCTTGAATCTTTGGAGATCTGCCAAGCTCAATTCCCCTTTTTCCTTATAGAAAAAAAGTATCAATGTTGTATTTTGACCTTCGACCCGGCCAAACATGCCATTCCAAAGTGATGCACCGGAAGGAAGTGACACATCCCAATGGCCAGTAATCTAAAGAAATCGCGTAGGCGGATTTGGCTGACGAAATGGGACAAGGTAAAAGCCCATGATGCACTCATAGACTGATGCACCGAAAGAGAGTGACCTCTGAACAGCAAGACAGTTATTTCCGCTTGATGACGATATAAACATGCCATTCCAATGATTGAGTGGGCGATTGAACTATTATATAACTCCGTGGGACAGGAAGTCAGCGAGTTGGGGAAGCGAAGTCGGAGACAAGATGATGTAGAGAAATCCCGCACCCAGCATAGTAGGCCTCTGGGCCTCCGGTTGAGCATCAGGAGAACGAGAAAGACACAATGCTGATGGCCATAAGAGTAGGGGTCAAGATATTGCACTCTTTGTTCAGTCTCCAACTCCCTCTCACAGTAAAACCTTGAATAACCTTTTCGAACCCTTACAATAAAGTGAGAGGTACATATTTTTCTAAAAACATCTTCGCTCGTCCTTTATCACTGTGTCGTTGTGATTCTTTCTGTATGAATCTGCATATGAGTATATAACAACATTATCTGGAACAACATCTAGAAACGCGAAAAAAAACAAAAAAAAAAAAACCCAAAAAAAACAAGGAGCGGAAACTTGCTTGTCGAAGTAGACACCTAGACACTGGCTGAAAGTATCCTCAAGATGGAGACTTTTTACTCGACTAAGTCTAAAGCTTATCCCCATGAAAAATTAAATGCATCGAAAAGAGTTGTCAGAAGTTGGAAAATAGAAAATGATATCACTATCTCCGAGAAAACAAGGAGTCAATGACATTAAAAGAATTACAATATGAAAGGACGTTGAGAAAATCCGTCCTAACATATATACCCTGATTTTATAAATCTAATTGTGAATTTTTGTTAAGTATTTAAGTTATAAATTATTTTTCTTGCAAAAGTTCAAAGTTGGGGGTGTATTTGTAAAGGTCAAGGCGATTAATCTTTATTTTGCAGAGACGTGTCACTAAAAGTTTTCAGCATGACATGTATAAAAACATGAGTTAAAGAATAGTTTTAAGAACATATATATGAAATATTTTCGAGGTAGAGAGATCAGTCGGAGAAAGAGTAGCAGAAGAAGCAGAGAAGCGACAGATGAGATACGAGGCCCTAAGGTCGGTGGCGACCTGGTCAGCAGAGAAATGATTATTAAGTCAGCCGCTGTCCCTTTCATCGCTCACTACGTGTTCTCTCTGTCTATCTAAATGAGATGACACATTTCCTACTCTATGACTTTCTTTTTGACGACTACTATGACAAAGTAGTAGCAAATGAATTTTCGTATCAAGTGAAAGAACTTGACAGTTTCGTGTTCCCCTCTTTTTATCACAGTGAGGTTACCACGGTTCCGATTGAAACGTAAGAGGTAGTGTTATACCTATAGTCTATTTGGTGCCGTTGTGTCATACATTAAATCCTCCCTATAAACCCAAGGAAGTGAAAATCTGATATTGCCACCAGTGGGTTGGACAGTATATTACAGATGTGCTTCAAATGTCAAAAATATGGCCGCGATAGGGAAGGTCACTGAGGATAAGAGACTCGTGTAAAGTGCGGTGAAAAGGACAAGGACGACGCAGAGGATGATCGCTCAAATTAAATCTAATGTCTAAACAGCCAAAACTATCTGGCATTTTCAAGACCTGATGACATTTTTAAAAGAGAGAGGGAAATACTTGAGGCAAAGCGCAAGAGAAATGTGACCTTTTAGCAAGCTAGGAGATTAGCACATTCCTATATGAGAGATAACACTTACGCCCCTTTTGGAAGGAGGGTGGATCCAATCAACGCAATTAAGAGAACAAAAACAGTGCCCTGGTAGATAAGCTAATCAAACTGGAACCAAACGATTAGAGAAAGTTTCAGGAGCACCTGAAAAATCTACACTCAGCTGAAGTTCAGCAAACATAAGTCATAACAAATAAGAAGAAATCCAAGGAAATAATCAAAGGAAAAAAACATACACAAAATCTATCGCCCGAATACAAACCACTCCTCCAAAAATTAAAAGGCAGGACGACCAGCTGGAACCTCCATACAGCAACTCTACATACAGCAACTCCTGTAATATAATGGCCGAGGGATCTCGTTTTATATATCTTGACTTTGGGTGTAGTTCGGCAGAGAACCTTTCGACTCAGTGCATGGGTTAGTTAGGTGCAAACATGAGCGCAGGTGTTCACGCACGCGCGGAGCGAACGTGTCATTCAGAGATGTCACAATAAAAATCCCAGATAGAGGATGTGACTAGGGATGTGAGTGACGTCACGCACCGGAAGCGTGGGTTGAGATTTGAGAAAAGTCAGTTAGTTGAGTTTTGCCTCGAAATAAGACGGTTGACTTTCGGTTTCGTACCTGAACAAAGAAATCGTAAGTGTTTTTTGTGTTTCGGGATTCCTATGTTATCTATGTGCGTTATGGACATTATGAACGTTTTACGTACCAGTATGAAAATGTCTATTTCACATATTCATGTATGGTTATGTTACACTCCACCTGAGGACTTCCAAGAAGCAATGGACAATAGAGAGAGGTGGCGAGAGAGGGTCAGGGATATCTGTGCTGATGGCGTGACATGATGATGATGATGATGATGATAAGGTTTGCTATCTTTTTTTAATGCCATATCAACCTTTGTAGGTTATCTAATGCCAAAGACATCCTTCTAGAAGAATAGTAGTTGAACTATTTAACCCATAGATAGGGTATCTGTCCAAAAGTGAACGTAATAGCGCGACTGGTGTTTGAACTCGTTTACTACGATTCCGCGGTCGAGCATTTTAACTATTAGAGTACTAGGACACACGCCCTCACAATAGAAGTCCAAATATATCTCCAGTTCATCACCCGCTAAACCCGTCAAAAACAGACTGAAAAAAAAAGCAAGGACATTTCAAACAAAAACCACAAGTTCCGATTGACCAACCTGGAAAAATACATATGAAAGCAAAAGTGGACAATGATAGACCAGGAATCGCATTAAAACTGTCCTCAGCAAAATTCAACACAGACCCCTCCACATAAAAAAAAATCATCTGAAAGAATGAATAAACAAGACAATGATAAAAAATTGACAAAATCCCTACATAGATCCTATTGTATAGAAAGTATGGATAGTGACACTGACCCCATCGTTGCGAACTTCATTCTAGAAGATATGATAAATAACTACAATACTAGAAACCATTTAACTGAAAGCAAAACAGATGAGCTCAATTTCTTTTAAATGTTACATACAAACCATTCACCTAAAGAATACGTATAAATGGAATTAGTATTAAATAACCACCAAGGTTTGATATGCCTTTAAACTAACTGAACATATTTAAATTCAATGCTTAAATATTAACCAATATGATTTAGCATTAATTTGGTATTTATGGTTCGTTATTTTGTTTTATGGCGTATCAAACCTTTTTGGGTCATCTAACACCAAATTAAATTTCAAACAATTCATTTTAGTATAAGTATAGTTTTTGTTTACAAACTTAAGTGTCAAAACAGTTCAGGTATATGTCAAAACAGTTCTATTTCAAATAAATCAGTTTAGCATAAGTACAGAGTTTAGTTCTGTTTAAAAACAGTTCTATTTCGAACAATACAATTTAGCATAAGTATGTAGTTTAGTTCTGCTTGACTCATAGACAGGACCCGAGTCAGAGTGGACCTGGGAGCAATGACAATGAAGGTGTACATTGCATTCCCCAAAGCTCCAGTAATACTGGAACCTCACCATCAGATTGTTTAAAGTCATATCTAGGACACTTGTTAGGAGGTGATCTTACCCTTCTGTAGAGAAACAGTCAGCGTATTCAACAGCCCCTGCCGATTACGCAATTGGTATTTATAATACGCCAGCTAGGGTTGCTAAAGCATAAACACAAATCATTTTAAATGTGAGCAAATACTGTTTAGGATAATAAAATGCTTGAAATCATATTACTGTGTAAACAAAATAGTTTTTGAAACGCAGTTTTTTCCAGGCAGCAGTCGTATCGATACTGCTGTAAGGATGCACTACCTGGACGCTAACTAAACGGCTGGGGAAGAAGCTAGACGGCATTTACACAAGAATGTTGCGAGCAATACTGAACAAGTCCTGGAGGTAACACCCCACGAGGCACCAACCATACAGTCACCTGCCTCCCATTACGAAAACTATGCAAGTTAGACGAACCAGACATGCATGACACTTCTGGTGACGCAGGGACGAGCTCATAAGTGATGTACTCCTATGGACCCCGCATATGGCCGAGCAAATGCAGGACGACCAGCTCGAACATACATACAGCAGCTATGTGAGGATACGGGATGTAGCCCTGAAGACATGCCAGAGGCGATGAACGATAGGGAGAAGTGGCGAGAGAGGGTCAGGGATATCCACGCTGGCGGCAAGACATGATGATGATGATGATGAAAATGTTACCTATAAACTATCTGTTTACAAATCATATATATATATATATATATATATATATATATATATATATAAAGAGGATTTGGTATTAAATAACCTACCATGGTTTGTTATATAATTGCGGAAAATTTTTTTTTATATTATCATTTTTGTTGGTTATATCTTATCTTTCGGTTTAGTTAGGCTTAGGTTTTTTCGGCTTAGTTCATGGGTAGGGGCACACATTGAGCGCAAGTGTTCACGCTCGCGCAAGGATGATATGACAATCACAGATGTCATAATATAAACCCCGGATAGGAAATGTAACTGGGGATATGAATGACGTCATGCCCGGATGCGATCGGCTAGGATTCTTGGGTATTTTGAAAAAAAAGCAGTTGGTTTAGATTTGAGACTGGACGAAGAAAGTTGGGATTCGAATCTGGGCGTGGCCAGTCCAGTTGTTTGCTGCGGGATGCGCGCGCGTTTGTTGGATCAGTGAGTTGAGAGCTTACGCTGGTCGAACAGTCAGGATAGTAAAAATTGTGTCTCTCTCTCCTCGTGTCAAAAACCTAAAAGTCAAGAAGGTAATAAAAGTTTCGTACCTGAACCAAGAGAGTCGTCAGTGTTTCGGGATTCCTATGCATGTGAACGGTTTAACACATCCGTATATACGCAATAATGTACTGTTCACATATCGTTATTTTGGCCGTATGTTACAAGTTGATATGTCATAAACCCCAACCAAACCAAACTAAACCAAACAAAATCATATATATTTAATTTATATAAAGAGGATTTAGCATCAAATAACCAACAATGGATGAT
Source organism: Sepioteuthis lessoniana (assembly GCA_963585895.1). NCBI lineage: Eukaryota > Metazoa > Mollusca > Cephalopoda > Myopsida > Loliginidae > Sepioteuthis > Sepioteuthis lessoniana. Next base: position 19,440,081 of record OY757927.1, on the reverse strand, counting down.
ATTCCAAATAACCCAACTAAACCAAATCATATATATATATGATATATATGTATAAAGAGGATTTAGCATTAAATAACTTACAATGATTGATATGCAATAAAGTCTAAACAAACTTGATCATATATATTTAATATAATTATATATATATATATATATATTATATATATATATATATATATATAAACGTGATTTGGCATTAAATAACCTACAATGGTTGATATGCCATATAACACAAACAAACCAAATCCTATATATTCAATAATATATATATATATATATATATATATATATATATATATATATATATATATAAATAAAGAGGATTTAGCATTAAATAATTAACAATGGTTGATATACCATATAACCCAAATAAACCAAATCATATATATTTTAATATGTATGTATAAAGAGGTTTTGGTATAAAATAACCAACAATGATTGATATGCCATAAAATCCAAACAAACGAAATCATACATATTTGATTTACATATAATAAATAAATATTATTTGGCATTAGATAACCTACAATGGTTGATATGCCATATAACACAACTAAACAAAGTTATATATATATATATATATATATATATATATTTATATATATATAATGTATTATTCAGTCCAGTTAAACCGGAGTCGGGAATAATATCCGTCAGGAAAAAAAATCATTCAACTATGAACATTTAAATTTTCCGGGGTAAATGGGTGGAAACTCTTCACCCCTCTTCTACCCCCTCCCACCCTTTCCTCCGGTGTCTATTCTGTCTAATTATTTTATCCATTAGATCTGAAGAAGTCCTGTTATTTTTGGTGTTATTGATTCATATCAATTCCCATAAGAGGATCGAAATAAATTTATAATCCTAATGTGACTGGTTTTTGTTTTTCTTAAAGAAAAAAAAAATATATAAAGGATTAGGCATTAAAAAACGTACGAGGGTTAATATGCCATAAAACCTTACCAAACAAAATCAAATGAAGAAAACCGGCACAAAAGAAGTTCAAGAGTAGGCGTTAGCTAGAAGACCTTTGAAGAGCCCTGCCGACCCGAGGAGACTTTCTCTCACTCAGACTTCAGTGAAAAACCACCCATTAAAACCTGCTTGAAAAAAACTTGCATAAGGTGGATTTAATGATATTGTTTAGTGCTCATTAATAATTATTAGTTTTTCTCGTTTGTAAAAAGATAATGAAGTTATAGTTTCTCTTAATATGACTTCAGCATTTGCTCGAGAACAATTTCAAAATAACCCGTCAATAATTAATAAAACAAAACAAACGACAGGAGCAGGTTCATGAAAATCTCTAAATATTAATGCGTGGGTAAGATCGAAAAATGGGGAATAGGAAGATAGAGGATTTCTTCTACGATTATTTATACTCTATTATTCTGTTGGCATGAAAATGCAAGATGGAATCGATTTTTACAAAACGAACAAAACTTGAAGTATCTTCTTTGAGAGGAAAAGGGTCTTCGCAAAAATTCCATTGGGGAATTTTTTTATTATTATTTTACTCCTGATTGTATTTTACTGGAACCTAAGTGACAGCAAGTCTACTCAAGTCTCCAGGAATCTTCTCAGTTCTTTTGCCGGTATTGTCCATACTACAATCTGGATAGTCTCGATTCATCTTCCATCTCTACCTCTTCCAGCTTCCTTACCAAGCTTTTGGGAACCGTTCCAAGTGCGCCAATTATGATAAGTATCATCATTACTCTCACGTTCTGCAGCTTTTTTCGTTCACTGCTGTGGTCTAAGTATTTTTCTCTCTTTTCTCTGTTTTTTTCCTCTGTGTCTGGTCGTAACGACAAAATCCACTATTCGGCAAGTTCATTTGTTCCGTTAACTATCACTTGACCTGGTCTTCTGACCGGGATTAGGTGATCTGTTTTAGACTCTAGCTTATGCATATGATAGTATGTTCAAATTTTAGTTTTTTGCACAATTTCCAGTGGATCACCCTCCCCACCTAGTCGTGTCTAGTTTTATGTTTTTTTTTGCGCTAGTTAGCAATATTATGTTTCGACTCTATCACCTCATAACCTTCATTTACAATTTTGCTTTAACATAGTTGGTCCTTATGGCGTTGTTTTGTTCTACAATTAGAAGAGACTCCGTTTTTCGCTAAAAGTTTCCTTTTTGTAGCCATGTCTGTGGGATTTCCCCTGTTTGTCACTTGAAATATCCATATAGCTGTTTATAATTATTTTATTCATTTGAGTGATTTTCACATCAGCGTTAGCTGATGGTTTTCCATTGGAGTCTAAGAGACGACAAGTTTCCTCAAGTCTCCAGGACTTTTCTTAGTATTCTAGTCGATATCAACAATGCTGTAGTTTGGGTGATCCCCACCCGTCCTTTTATTTTGATGTCCTCCAGTCCTAGTACCAATCTTTTAGTTTCTGTACCGAGCACGCCAAATAAAACTGGTATCATTGTCATTTTCGTGTTCCATAGCTTTTCAGTTCTTTAGCAAGATCAATATACTTATCTCTCCTTTCACTTTCTTTCAGTTGTACCTTGTGGTCAGCCGGAACAGCAAAGTCCACAATTCAGCAGGTTCTTTTTTTTGTGGACACTCATTAGGTCTGGTCGTCTAGCCTAGATTAGATGATACGTCTATCTTAAAATCACAAAGAATTTTGAGTGCCTCATTTTTGTAGGATAGATTCTGCGTTGTTCATTGACCATTTGTTCGTATTGTCAAATTTAAACTTCTTATTTTACTTCTGAGAATTTTTATACTATCGTTTGCCGGTGGTCTTTCTCTGGAATGAGTGATAGCAAGTCGCTTTAAGTCCCTTCTGAGTATTTCAGCTGGTCTTAATAAACCCTAGGTCAGTAAAGTTTTTATTCTTCTGATTTCCAATTCCTCCTGTCTCCTTTCTATGCTTTTGCGGACTGTTTCAAGCTTACCGACTGGTATCACCACCACTTTTACGTTCCGTAGATTTTCGTTTAGTTCTCTTGCAAGATCCATGTATTTGTCTATCCTTCGAAAGTGACGGTGATATCAGTTGGAATTGGTACACTTGGAACAATGCCAAAAGGACTGGAAAAGATAATGAAGGAATTGAAGGTCAAAGAAAGAATCGACATCATCCAGATCATAGCACTGTTTGGCCCAGACGGCTTGGACTATAGAATACACCCTTTACATCTCTCCTAATGGGAAAGTCTTCTCCAATGAGTGGTCCAGTTGGCTTGGGCTATAGAATACACGGACTGCATCTCTCCAGAAAGGGCAAGACTTCTCTTACGAGTGGCCCTGTTGGCTGGAGTTGTAGAATACACCGACTGCATCTCTCCAGAGGGTTTAGACTTCCCTGAAGAGTAGCTCAGTCAGCTGGGGCTGCATAATACTCCGACTGGATCGCTGCAGAGAGGAAAGTTTTCCCAACGAGTGTCCTGTATATGACATTAAACAATCTCATGGTGAGGTTTCAATAATGCTGGAGCTTTGAGGAATGTGGAAACCCCTTCGTTGCCTTCGCTCCCAGGTCCACTCTGACCAAGATTGAGAGCACCTGATAGGGTCCTATCTTTGGGTCAATAAGAGTTAGGCATTTGAAGTTATTCTCATAACTGGTTTTTGGGGTTTCTTTTTTGGCTTCATTAATCTTCTAAGTATTTTCGCCTATTTTCAAAATGCTGTGGTCCGATTCGTCCTATAATTTCAATTATTTTAATCTTTGAAAGTTTTTTAGATCATTGTTAGCTAGGGGCTCTTTACTGGGCCCAGGATTCTTGGAAAGGTAACAATTATACCAATTGTGATAAGCGCTTTTGGCTCAGTAACTAAAGGATTATCAAAATGACTGGATGACTTGGAAGTTGGCAGACCAGTGGAGATCATCCAAACGACGGCATTATTGAGAACGGCCAAAATACTGAGAAGAGTCCTGGAGACTTGAGGAGACTTGCTGTCACTCAAACTACAGTGAAAGACCATCAGCTAACGCTGATGTGAAAAACTCTAAAGGAGTAAATAGTAGTAATAATGATAACAACAGTAATAATAACAATAATAACTAATGGTACTTGCACAACCCAGAAAATGCCACACATAAACTCCTATGGGACTTTAACATACAAACGGATCATCTAATCCCGGCTAAAAGACCAGACTTGATAATTATCAACAAATAAAAGAGAACTTACAAAATAGTCGACTTTGCTGTCCCGGCTGACCACAGAATAAAACTAAAAGAATGGGAAAAGAAGGATAAGTACCGTGACCTTACTAGGGAATTGAAAAAACTGTGGAACATGAAGGTGACGATTATACCAATTGTAATTGGTGCCTTTGGAACAGTAACTAATGGATTACTAAAGGGACTGGAGGAGTTGGAAGTTGGCAGACGGGTGGAGACCATCCAAATGACAGCATTATTGAGAACGGCCAGAATACTGAGAAGAGTCCTGAAGACTTGAGGAGACTTGCTGTCACTCAGACTCCAATGAAAAACCATCGGCTAACGCTGATGTGAAAAGCTTTAAAGGAGTAAATAATAATAATAATAAGGGAATGAAGCAAAGTTGCCGAAGAAGATTTAAGAACTACATACGACTGGATGGTCAAGGGGATCCATTGGGAAATGTGTCAGATATTATAATTTGACAATCTAACCCAATGGTGTATGCCCAACATGAATGAGATGCAAAAAACCTTCTGCTTCTGTACATTTACCCTCACCCTCAGTATGAGCAAGGATGCGATAGATGGTCAATTTATTCCAGCAGAGCTCACCAGGTTTAAATTCAGAGATTTCTTTGTCTAAGGCTAGTTTCCAAATCAGAGTTAAAGAGCCCATCAGCTCTGCTATCCACCCGTTGCTAAATGGAGAATAATTGGATTCATACCTTCCTCAAGACTATTAACGCTATGTTAAATGGGAACAGTCTCGTTCAGGATTTGAACTCGAATCGCCGTGTCCATCTCCAACGATGATAACCATTCCATCACCTGCACCTCCTTTGTGTTTGTGCGTGCGTATGTGTTGGGGGGAGGAGCGGTTAACAAAACTTTCTTTTGGCAACTGGAACTTGATTTGGAACGAAGACATTTGTCTTGAAAAATACAACAGAAGAAAAAGGTTTTGTTTTTCGTAGAATAGTCTGTTTATCAAATCTACACGAATGCAGAGGTGCGATGTTTTGAAAAAAAAATCTTGTTTGATGCAATAATTCTTATTTTTTAAATCGAAATCATTGTAAATTCTATTAAAAATATGAGTCCGAGTGACATTGTGTTATATAATAGCCGAGGGATTTTGGTTCATGCCTTTGAGTTTAGTTAGGCTGAGAACCTTTCGGCTCAGCACATGGGTTAGGTGCAACCTTGATGCAGGTAGTAACGCGTGAGCGCGCACAGAGCGGACATGTCACTCAGATGTCACAATACTACGAGACAAAACGGGTCACGGAGTGCGAGTGACGTCACGCACCGGAAGCGCGCAGAGGTTTGTGGAGATTTGAAGAAAGTTGGAGAGTTGAGATTAGACACTGGACGAAGACGGTCGACTTTTGGAGCTCGCAGACGCGAAGCGAACTTGCACCCTATGGGGGCGGCTCGAGATCGGGGCCAAATGAATAAGACAGCATAGAAGATTGTGTCTCTTCTCCTTACGTCAAAACCTTTAACTCAAAGTTATTAAAAAGGTTTCGTACCTGAACAAGAAGTCGTTACGTGTTTTTGAATTCCAAGATTCCTATGTTCTTTATATGTTCTATCGTAGCGTTAATTGTGAATATGGTACATATGACGACCTACAGTAACCACTGATATATATATATATATATATATATATATATATATATATATATATATATATGTGTGTGTGTGTTGTAACAAATAAAAGTTCTAATTACTCTTCTATGTAATCATCAAGAAAAAAAACGAGACTTTTCATTCATATGGTGTAATGGATAACGTACTGGGTTGTGACATCGCGCTAAGTGAATTTGAACTTCAATCTCTGCTAAGTTCATATTATGACTTATATCCAATGCAAATAATCAACTCCCCCAGCTATGGGTTGAATTGTACCACAATTTTTAAAGGGTCGCTTTGGTATTAATTAACCAACGATCGTTAATATGTCACTATAACAAATTAACTTAACTGGGTCAAACCCATTTATAAACCAAAAAATATCAGTATAAATTTGTGGTAAGTTTTAAATGACATTTACCTATATCAGTTGTTTTTTTTTCGAGAGCAGAGTTGAACATTTGAACGAAACGACACCGTAACCCTAAGTAAGCATGAAGCAACACGCGGGAGAAAGGAACAAAGAAACGAGAAATGACCATGCACTTCCAGTTGACAAAAAGAGTCTAGAGAATTCTATTACCCTTGTGATGGATAAAAAAGTCGGTCCCGTCTCAGAAGAAGGTAGATTTTGGTTGGCAGAGAAGAGTTAAACCAACACATTGAGTAGTGTAATTTCTGACCCAAAGGTCAAATTTTTACCTGCTGAAATTGAGAATTTGAAAAGCTATTATTTCTACCACTGAAAATTATGCAAGTTTCTTATCTCTCTCTCTCTCTCTCTCTCTCTCTGTATTAATCTATTGATCTCTCCAACCTTGGTCATGAAAACTACGAATCGTATCAACTAAGAAATAAACTATTCACGAAGTGAACCTTGTGTTTTTGTTATGTTCGCAAGTCAGCGAGATGAAAATTTGTACCTAGGAAAAGAGGCAACATATATTGTTTACATTTTATTCTTTTTCTTTTACATATCTGGCCGGATTCTCTGGTATTCTATCTGAAACTTCTTCTGGTTTATCTTGGTCTCTGTCTCCTTCTCTGTTCTTAAAAATTGAACCCAAAGACTTTATTTGATTTTCGACGTCTTTATTCACCCAAATTACCCAGTCAATCAAACGGCTGGAGCACCCATTTTAGGGCTCTGTTCGTTACGGCGCCTGGACTGATCTCTCCTTAATTCTACCAAATTGAACCGTTCTTCCGAGTGAAACAACTGATCTGAGCACTTCTTTAAAAGTCAGCCAGAGACCAAGTCTTGTTGATCATTTCACTGGTTATTTTGCCTGACTCTTCTAACGAATTTTTCGTTAACTTTTGAATTCATATATTTTGAATTCTATACTTTATTGCTTGCCCAGTTGGCTTGGGTTGTAGAATACACCGACTGCTTCTCTGTAGAATTACTGAATTACGGAAATAGAACTGTTTTTGACATTTAAACTGCGTACATATGATAAACTGAATGGCTAGGAATAGAACTGTTTTTGTATACCAAACTGAATTGTTTGAAATAGAACTATTTTTGAGATTTAGCTGTGTGTAAACAAAAACTATACTTTTATCAAACTGAATTGTTTGAATTAGAACTGTTTGACGTGAGAGAATAACTTGAAATAGGAAGGCTTTTGACAATTAAAATTTTAACAATTAAACATTTGACAAACTTTTAACAATTAAACTCTGCACTTGTCCCAAACTGAATCTGTTTATTTGTATGAAATGTATTTGGCATCAAATAACCTATAACAGTTGATATGCCGTAAAACCCAAACAACCAAGCTGTGAATAGAACTAAACAGTGAACTTTTCCTTAACTGAATTGCTTGAAATAGGACTGTTTGGACCTTTAAACTGCGTACTTATGCTAAACTTAATTGTTTGAAATAGAATTGTTTTTGACATTTAACTGTTTGCCAACAAAAATAATTCTTATACTAAACTGAATTGTTTAAACTTTTTTTTTGATGTTAAATGACTTAAAAAGGGTGATACGCCGTAAAACAAAACAATCAACCAACCAACCAATATACTTTTAAAAATCAATAGGTGACATTGTCATTATGTGACGTAGATGGTTAAAAAGAATACAGCGGGTCCACTCAGACTACTGGTAAGGCCGATATAATAGACATCTCAACGGCGTCTCTGCATTTTTCGCACCGTCCACAATTGAGTAACGTCAAATCAGTCTGCCCAATTTTTACCGATAGTCGAGGGAAGAAAAAAGACGTTTGATATATATATATATATATATATATCCATTACACCATACATGCCTGTATATATATATATATATACAGAGAGAAAGTAAGAGAGAGAGGCATGCGTCGTGTAATGGCTACGGTCTGAGCAAATGAACACGACGATCCGCGTTCGAATCTTAAACGAGTCTGTTTGCATCGAGTTAATAGTATGGTAGGCTAGGCTCTTCCACCTTCGTATGGCAACCGGTTGAGGAAAAGGAAAACTATGAATTCACACCTAGTAAATTCTGCTTAAAATTTACCCTTATGATACATCCTTATTGTGCAAAGGCCATATATACGTAGTGACTTCAATAAGTCTCCAGACTTTTTTTGTACAGGCATTTAAAGTTGTCGTAGACTCTTGATAACTCAGTATGTTATTGCTATACATCTTATGTATAACTTTAGAAGAACGATATGCAATAAAATTCTGTTTTAAACTTGGACAAAATGCCACAAAAACATGTGGAATGCTTCAGATAGCTTTTCAACCATTTTGCATGAAGAGAGCATCAGTTTTTGAGTGGCATAAGAGATTCAAGGAAGGCAGGAAGTGTGTGAGGGATGATGAGAAGTGTGGGAGGAGTAAGGAAGTCAATAAACCAGAGTTGATTGGCCAAACGATTAGGGTTAGGGTTAATATGTTGGGATTTTAAGGGAGTTCAGCAAGAGATTCCGTTGGATAGGGCCAGCACTCTTCAAATCGGGTCAGTGGCATTTCCACGAGGACAATACACCAGTCCACAACTCCATCCTTATCACAGACTATTTGACCAAGTTGGGCATCAAGACAGTTTCTCACCCTCCCTATAGCCCTGTGACTTTTGGTTATTCCCTAAGCCGTTATGAGACAATTGAGGAGATGAAAGAGGCAGTGACGAAGGTCATTGACACGCTCACACAAGAGGACTTCTATGGGGCCTTCGAGAATTTTTTGGAACGGTAGAACAAGAGCATTGCAGCCGGAGGAGATTACTTCGAAGGTGACTAGAGTTTCATGTGTGCACTATCAAAAAAGTGCCCACACGAAAAAAGTCTCGAAACTTATTTAATGATCCTCGTATCTATATAATGCGACAGAAATACCTCCAACATTTTAAATTGTCAACCATTTGGAGTAAATCAGCTAAGGCTGGTACCAATGGTAACTCCATCGATTAAAAGTTTTGGATTTTTAGGATAAAATCGGTTATGATCTTGGGTTCTACTGGTGCCCACCATATGTTTACTGTTAAAAAATTTATTTTAAACTGGTTAATATCTTATTGTTAGACAAGGTCTTTCGAATTCATTTCACTTTAAGTTTGAATACTCTTCTTCCGGATAAAATTTTCAAGCCTAGTACTATCGATCTTTCAGATAAATATTCACAACATATATATATATATATATATATATATATATATATATATTGTGATTCAAAAACAAGGGTCTTTCTATCTCAGCTGTCAAACGCTCGACTATTAGCACCTACCCGGGCAAATGACCTTTTGACTCCTGACCAAATTTGTGTGTGTCTTAAGTAATGCCTGATACAATCACAAGCCTGCCTCTGAAATAGTCTTATTTAAATTAACCAGCCTACAATTTGTTAAGAGATGGTCTCATGTTCAATTCCTGATAATTCCTGTCAGGCCAAACAGACGTGCGGTCGTTTGCGTGTGTGATAATTTCTATTATATATATATATATATATATATATATATATATATATATATATATATATATATATATAATTATTGGCTCCACGTAAGCTTCTGATGTAAATTTCTTAAAAATGACATTGTCAATATAAGAAAACAATTCAAAGGAAATAGGAGGCGCCCGTGGTGTATTGGCAACAGGCGTTAGAAATGGACACGCCGACCCGAGTTCAAATCATAGATGACTACGTTTTGGATTTATCTGTTCTTCGTTAAGCCAGAAAGGGCTCTTTAACATGAATATGGCAACCAATTTAGGAGAGGGAAAACTCTGAATTTAAAATTGCTAAAACGCACTTTTATAATTGACCTTGTGTCGTATCCTGCTCGTAAGGGCGGGTTGGATATATATATATATATATATATATATATATATATATATATATAAGAAAAAATTTTAAAGCCATAAGAAAGCGTTGATAAAAACGTAATGTACTAACATTCAAGGCCGTTGGAATAGAAGCATTTAAAAATAGATATATGGAGGTTGTTTTGCGATATTTCGAAAAAAACATTTTTCTTTTTCGTCTGCCGATAAAAATAAACTTGATTGATAAATAAAACTGGTGTGATGTCATCAACAAAAATTGAGGTGTTGATATATGTTCATTTCTGTCTAATTTGTAGTTTTAAAATGTAGCAGATAAGATGTTATCTTTATTTTTGAATTTTTTTGAAACCAGCTAAAGACTGGACCTGTTTGTTTGATTTTTTGTTGGTTTTACGGCATTAAAACCATTGTAGGTTATTTAATCCAAAATCCTCTTTATACATATATATTAGATATATATGATTTGATTTGTTTGGATTTTATGGCATATCAACCGTCGTAAGTTATTTAATGCCAAATCCTTTTTATACATATATATATATATCAATTATATATGATTTGGTTTGGTTAGGTTTTATGGTATATCAACCACTGTAGGTTATTCAATGCCAAATCCTCTTTATACATATATATTAAATTTATATGATTTGCTTTGTTTGGGTTTTATGGCATATCAACTGTCGTAGGCTATTTAATGCCAGATCCTCTTTATACATATGTATATATCAATTATATATGATTTGGTTTGGTTAGGTTTTATGGCACATAAACTATTGTAGGTTATTTAATGCCAAATTGGTTTTGTACATATATATTAAATATATGATTTCCAAACATGTTTTGTAGATAACATTCTTAAATGAGCCTTAACTCATTCCCCCCACCAAGACAGTTTTAAGTATTGTTATTTTACACTAACAATTCAATTAAACATCAATCATTTGATTACATTTAGTTACAGCTTAGTAATCAAACAGTTATATCTAATCGATAGATGGGACCCTATAAGGTGCTACCACTCCGAGTCAGAGTGAACCTGCGAGCAATGGCCATGGAGAGGCATTCTGCAGTCCCGAAAGTTCCAGAATTACTGGAGCCTCATCAAAAGATTGTTCATGGGTGGTTAGTTGGTTGATTATTGGATTTTATGGCCTATCAACACTTGAAGTTTATTTAATGACAAATTCTGTTTTTATATATATCAAACCAAAGATTTCTAAACGAATATTTTTAGATAACATTTCAAACAAGCAATAGCTCATTTGATGGTTGGGTTTTATGGCAAATCAACCATTGCTGGTTATATAATGCCAAATTCTGTTTTTACATATATCAAACCTTATATTTCTAAAAAATGACAACAATTATGGGATGAAAATCCCCACAAGAAGCTCTTTCAAATACAACCAATTTTAAAAGAAAGGAAGCTGGATCTTAATAATACCAGAAGAGAAGAAACTACCCTTACTCGACGACGCATTGGACACACTCGACTGACTCCCTCCTTCATTCTTAAAGAAGAACCTCACCCAAAATGTCCATGGGGAAACCAATACTCAATCAAGCACATTTTGATAGAATGCATTAAACTCAACCACAACAGGAAAATGTTTTATAAGGCGAACAGCATGAAGGAACTATTTTTTAAAAATTGATATCCAAAACATAATCAACTTCTTAAAAACAATTGGCCTCACGAGCTCATAAGTGATGTTCTCCTATGGACCCCTGCACATGGCCGAGCTAATGCAGGGCGACCAGCTCGAACCTACATACAGCAGCTCTGTGAAGATACAGGATATAGATCTGAGGACCTGCAAGAAGCGATGAACGATAGGAAGGAGTGGCAAGAAAGGGTCAGGGATATCCGTGCTGGAGGTACGACATGATCATGATGATTAAAGATATAGACTATGTTACCAACACCTTCGACCATCAAGTTTATACAAACAAAAAGCTTTGACATTTATATATACACACGCATACATATCAGAATTTAACACTCAATGACCCTTAAGAGGTCAATTTGCCATAAAATCCAACCATCACCAACCTAAACATTTGCATTTACAAATCATATATATAATATATGTGTAAAAAGGCTCTGGCATTAAATAACCTATAGAGGTTGATATGCCATTAAATCCAACCAACCAAAGCAACCTAAACGAATAATTTAAAGAAAGCATTTTAAACAAGCGAGAGCGTATTTGTTAGCCTACAATTAAATAGTTTCAATTATTGTTATCAAACACTAATAATTCAATTTAACGTCAGTCATTTGTTTGCAGACGGTTAAATGGTGTTTGTTCATAAGTTGTTTTTTTTTTATTTATGTCATATTGTACCATATTCACAATTAACGTTATGTGAGAAAATGAACATATAATGTTCATAACGATAGAACATAGGAATCTCGAAATTCGAAAACACGTAACGACTTCTTGTTTAGGTACGAAACCTTTTTATTAACTTTGAGTTAAAGGTTTCGACATAAAGAGGAGAGACACAATCTTCTATGCTGTCTTATTCATTTGGCCCCCAACTCGAGCGGCCCCCATAGGGCGCAAATTCGCCTGTCTCGGCGAGCCCGCAAAAGTCGAACCTCCTCGTTTGGGGTCTAGTACCCAACTCTCTAACTTTCTTCAAATCTCCACAAACCTCTGCGCGCTTCCGGTGCGTGACGTCACTCGCACTCCGTTATCCGTTTTGTCTCGGAGTATTGTGGCATCTGAGTGATACCTCCATCCGCCCGTGCGCGCCCGCGTTAACACCTGCCTCAATGTTGCACTGAACTAACCCATGTGCTGAGCCGAAAGGTTCTCAGCCTAACTAAACTCAAAGGCATGAACCGTAATCCCTCGGCTAATATATTACAATATCAAACATTGTCGGTTGTTTAATACCAAATCCTGTTTAGATTTATATATGAAATACATATGATTTGTAAACATTTTGCTCATAACCTTTTAAAACAAAGGAATAGACCTGATTATTTATTCATGATCAACCATAATCTTTATACACAGTCGGTTCTACTAGTTACATCTTGTAAATATGTGACGCGTAACAATTATAAGCCTTGGCTAAAATGTTCAGTAACCAAACAAGATACTATCATGGAATGTGATCAAACGATACCTATTTTTCAACATAGTCCCCCTTGTGATCCACCCACTTCTTACTATTACATATCCGTACATGAATACGTGAAATGTACATAGAATGTTCCTAACGCACATATATAGATAACAGGAATCCCAAAACACAAAAAAACACTTGACGACTTCTTAGTTCAGGTACGAAACTTTTTATTACATTTGGTTTAAAAGGTTTTTCGACATAAGGAAGAGAGAGGCACAATCTTTCTATGCTTACTTTTCTATCTTCCCTTACCCCACCACCACGTGCGGCACCTGCCGCAAGGCCTCGGCGTGCTCCGAAAGTCAACAGTCTTCTTCGGACGTTAAAACTCCACTCCGACTTTTCTCAAATCTCATCCCACGCTTCCGGTGCGTGACGTCATTCACATCCCGCGATCATATTTTCTATCTGGTGTTTCTACTGTGATATCTCTGAATGACACGTCCGCTCCGCTCCCCGCGCGCGTGAACACCTGCGCTCATGTTTGCACCTAACCCATGTGCTAAGCGAAAGGTTCTAACTAAACCGAAAGACAAGATATATAAAACTAAATCCCTCGGCCATTACATTGGTGTTGCTGTTCTTGGATCCCATTGGTCATCAACAGCAGATATGGCAAAAACTTTTAGGCTCACCTTATATCAGTAGAAAATAATTCGACAAATCTGGGACATTCTGTGTTCTCTTTTTCTCCATACAGGAGTTACTTTCTCCCCATACCTCAACCTTTGGAGTTTATAATTTTTTTCTTTCTTTCTTTTTTTTTGTCGGGTGGGGAGCTGTTCTGATAATAATACTTGTGGTATGTCGATTATTTGCTAAAACATTATTTTGGCAAGTGTTAGTTTGTAGTACGAATATCACTTGACCTGAAGGAGTTGGTTGTATCGTAGTAGATGGTGCGCTAACACGTTGTGCATTGCTTCACTTTGTGTTTTAATAAAAAGCCGCACTGATGAAAGTCTGATATGGAAAGTTACGATTTACGAGTTCAAACTTGTTCATTATACATCAGAAGTGACCATAAACGACTGTTGCAAAAAAAAAAAAACGAAAAATGAACAACAAAAAACAAAAACGCAGTTGATTACAATACAGTAATCATGTGGTTCAAGAAATGTTGCCCGAGTTCTAAGAACATCAACGTTCAGGCCAGGACTGGGAGGTCTATAATCTTGAATTCAAATGCCGACCTCCAAAGCGATGAGGTCAATCCATCGAGTACCTTTCAAAGAGTATCAGTCAAGCTTGGCATAACACAGTCCACCCAGTCGGCTGGGGCTGCAGAATACACTAACTGCATCTCTACTTAGGGGCAAGACACCCCCAACGAGTGTCCTGGTATGACTCTAAACAATCTGATGGTGAGGCACCAATAATCCTGTACCATACATATGATACGGATATGTGTGAAACGTACATAGAATGTTCATATATATATATATATATATATATATATATATATACATAGAACATAGGAATCCCGAAACACGAAAAACACTTACGACTTCTTAGTTCAGGTACGAAACTTTTTATTACCTTTGGGTTTAAAGGTTCTTCGACATAAGGAGAGAGATACACATTCTTTCTATTCTGGATTTTCCATCCTCTTCGGACCGCAAGACTCAACTAACTGACTTTTTCAAAATCCCCAAAATCCTCCGCCCGCGCTTCCTGTGCATGACGTCATTCACATCCACTGGTCAAACTTTCTATTTGGGATTTTTAGTTTGACATCTGTGAAAAACACATCATCCCCGCGCGTGCGTTAATACCTGCGTTCAAGTTAGCACCTAACTAACCCATGTTCTGAGCCGAAAGGTTCTCAACCTAACTAAACCTAAAGGCATAAAACGAAATCCCTCGGCCATTATATTCCAATGCTGGAGCTTTGAGGAATGCTGAGTTCCCCTTTATTGCCATCGCACCAAGGTCCACTCTGGCCCGGAGTGGTAGCACCTGATATCGGTCAAATGGAACTAAACTGTGTAAATAAGCTAAACTGATTTGTTTGAATGTCGGTCATGTTAATCTTTCGATGGCTGTTTTTATTCTCATCTATAGATGAGCAGCAGTAGTTCCCCGATCTAACAATACGATCCTGGCCGTTGAACCGTAGGATTTATAAGCCCAGGTCCTGGTTAGGCATGGCGTTGAACCGTCAGAGAGTTTATCCGTTCGCCTTTAGATTCCATATTTACCAACCCCTCCGCTCAGGCAGGTCAATTTTTAAGCGGAGTTTAACAGGTTTGAATTCAGAGTTTTCCTTCTCCTATACTAGTTGCCTCACCAAGGTTGAAGAACCTAATCTGCCCTACTATTTACCCATAGCTGGAGGGAGAATAATTGGATTCATACCTTTCCCAAGGGTATTATTGCTTTGTGAAATGCAATCAGTCTCGTCCAGGGTTTGAACTCGTGTCGCCGTTTCCATTTCCTACGACGATAACCATTACACAACGGACACGCTCGCCTTTACATTCACCATGCTGCTTCCCATGGCTTTAGATTTTTTCTTTCTTCCCCCTTCTGCCTGTATTAAGTTCTAATTTATTAAAAGTCCACAATTAGTTTCTTTTTTAAATTTCATCGGCGTCCTTATTTATAGTTCTTTACATCATTATAGACATTCTGTTTTTACGTTAACTTTAGTTTTCAATTTCTAATAAAGTCCAATAATATTAATTTCTCTTGACCAGGTTCAGTTGTTACTTGGAATTGTCTTATTGCATTGAAAGCACAGAAAATATACAGCAGTGATTTTACAATTAAAAAAATAAAATCATTTATGCATTTCAAAATGAAAATATAGTAAAAGACAATATATACGTGACCTTTATTTGAACTCTGCCAAAGGTGGCGGGGATTTGCCTAGTATTTTGGTACGAACAATTTTGAACAAGTCCTGGAGGCACCCCCCCCCAAAAAAACAGCAGCTGTACGGCCACATACCACCCATCACGAAAACTATTCAAGTTAAATTAAAAAGACATGCAGGACACGGCTGGAGAAGTAGAGACGAACTTATAAGCGACTTACTCTTATGGACCCCTTCATATGGACGAGCAAAGGTAGGACGACCAGGTAGAACCTATGTACAACAGCTCTGTGCTGATACAGGATGTTGTCTTGAAGACCTACCAAGAGCAATGCACGATAGAGAAGGGTGACAAGAGAGGGTCAGGGAGATTCGTACTGGCGTCGCGGCATGATGATGATCATGAATTGTTTGAAATTGAACAATTTTGACATTTAAACTATGTACTTATACTAAATTGAATTGTTTAAATTAGAACTGGTTTTTACATTTAAACAGTATGTAATATAAAACTGTACTCATGCTAAACTGAATTATTTGAAATAGAACTGTTTTGTGTACTTTTGCTGAATTGCTTGAAATTGAATTGTTTATATGTATTAGAAAAGACTAGGCATTAAATAATCTACAATGGTTGATGTGCCATAAAACCAAACCAAACCAAACCAAACCAAACCCAGTCAACTGTAATTCGTCACTTTCACAACCTTTGTAAAAGAATATGGAACTAATGAATTGGGTGTCATTTTATTAAATATTGCAAAACCTTTGAAACAACGTAGTGTACTTTTTACTTACTTTTGGAGAAAGATAAAAATGCCATTTTTTTCAGTGAAACCAGTACACATTTTCCTTCCAAACAATCTAGTTAACCAACCGTCTAAATGTTTCCTCTCTTCGTATGAAAAAAGAAATGAAATAAGATAGAATAAAATAAAATAGTCCCTTCTTTCACGACTTCAAACCCACTCAGTTTCATCTGATTTTTCGCACTTCAAGTACTAAGCGCTTCTTTTCAAATGTCAATCTTGTTTTGCTCGTGCAAAGATTAAAGCTGTGCTCGCTTCCAACCAAAAGGAAAATGGCACACTATACTCAAGACCACTTGCCTGATTGTCTGATGATTTTCTCGTTTTTCGTGAAATAAGATAAAAAAAAGCCAGACATTTGGTCACCTTTGTGCGAAAATGATCGACCCTTCAAAGACAAACATGGCAGGCTTTTAATTCGCCTGACAGTCAAAGAAAAATAAAAGAGAAAGAAATATTCTACTTGAAAACCCAACGGTTTTCTTTGATTTTTATGTTTAATGACACAACAACCTTCCTGAGTTATTTAATGCCAAAGCCATTCTAGTTGAAGAAAAACAACAGTGATACTATTTAATCCATGGTTGGGAGGAAATAGGGTTCATGCCTTTTTCCTAGGATTATTAGTCAGAAAATGAAGAGAATAGAGCGACTGGAGTTCGAACTTGCTTACTACGATGTTGCAGTCGAGCACACTAATCACAACTCTACAGGAACTTTTCCGAAAACCGACTCATTGATAGATACGATATTAATCATATGTATTTGAACAAGCAGAACCTAGTGAGGCTGAACACCTAATTATGAGACCAGAGATTCGATCTTAACTCTGCGTTCAATACCCGGGTTAGGGTGCTTTCGTTCGTGCCCATAATTAGATTGGTTGGTTTTAATGGCATGTCAAAGCCTCATGGATTATTTTATGAGTAAAGGTTAGGGAATCGCGTTTATTGTGTTGTTATTTCTTAAAGAAATTTGTGCTTTTTAAATTGTATTTGTTCTCCGTCCCAGCACCGGACAAGTACGGCACAAGGCCTTTAATAAAGTGGGTCCGGACGCAGGGCTGCAGCCCACCCGCGTCCGGCAAAATCAAAAAATAGTTTCGGCCCCGTCGACATTTCCCCCAATGGGGGCGCTTCAGACACCAGAAAATAGACCACAAACTGATCTATTTGATCCAGAAATGGGAGCCTAGCACTTACAAAGTCTTCGGATGGAAGTGATTATTTATTTGGTTGGCTTACTGGTATTTTATGGCATATTGAAGATAAGTTAATGTGAAATCTTGTTCATATGCACTGAGATGTAATTGCTCTTTTCAAGAATAGAGGCCTCTTGTAAGCTGATGGGGTATATGTAAAAGGTATACGTTGTAAAATCCTTAACTTACGTGGAGCATGACGATGGCTATGGTGTAAGACATCTGACTGACGTAAATTGATTCGGGTTTCGATCTCAGCTTGAAGCATCTCGGGAGTTGAGCCATACGGAAGTGTTGAGATACAACGAAACGATCTGTCTATGGATGACACACACACATATATATGATTTGTAAGTTAAGTAACTTTATTTTCAAAAGAGTTTGAGCTCATTTGTTTGCATTCGTTTAAATGTATTCAATGATTCCTATTTAACAATCATAATCAGAGGGATAAGATTGAAACAAAGACACATTCGATGGTCATTAAATAAGTTTCAAGACTTTTTTCGTTTGGGCACTTTTATTGATAGTAAGCAGTTGTTTGAACATAGTTATTAAGCAGTTAGGCACTTTTATTGATAGTAAGCAGTTGTTTGAACATAGTTATTAAGCAGTTGGGCACTTTTATTGATAGTAAGCAGTTGTTTGAACATAGTTATTAAGCAGTTGAGCACTTTTATTGATAGTAAGCAGTTGTTTGAACATAGTTATTAAGCAGTTGGGCACTTTTATTGATAGTAAGCAGTTGTTTGAACATAGTTATCATTATGTTACATTAGAAATGGTATTCATCAAGTATTCCGATGTAAGATTATTTAATTGTTCACAGTTGTATGTTTCAACAATAATAATAATCCCTTAAAAATGATTGATCGGTTATATTTGAACTGTTTACGGGACTCCATCAGGAGTTACCAAATCGGGTCAGAGTAGACTTTGACCCGATTTGGAAGCTCCTGATGGTGTCCCATAAACAGTTCAAACATAACTGATCAATCATTTAATAATTGGGAATAATTGCAATGATGGAACAATCCAAGTTCCTCAAAAATCCTAATCTGAAGCCTCTCCATCAGAAGCAGTTGAGCGTCCTAACCTTGACTCTGGGTCAGCGTGAACGTCGGAGTTATAACAATAAAGGTGTTCTCCACACTTCTCAGATGCGTAACCAAGTCGCCTGGGGTTATAGAATATACTGACTGCTTCTCTTCAGCGGTAAGCCCCCCCCCCCGCCACAATCAGTGTCCTGTTAATGACTTTAAACCAGCAGAGGGCGAGGCTTGGAGATTATGGGAATTTGGAGTACCTCCTTAGTACCATTGCTCCCTGTTAACCGGTAGTGGTAGCACCTGATAGGGTGTTATCTAGGGGTCAAATAGAAAAAAAATAATTGTCTGATGTTCAATGAAATAGCAATACTTGAAACCATTTAAGGGTGAGCAAAAAAGAACCCAGGTTCGTTTAAGAATGTTATCTAAAAATGTGTTCCCAAATCATATATGTATTTAATATATATGATTAAAGAGGATGTGATCTTAAAAAACCTGTAATGGTTTGTAAGCCATAAAAATCGACTAAACAAATCGTATACATTTAATATGTATAATGGGGATTTGGCATTGAATAACTTATAATTGTTGATATTTCATAAAACCCAACCAAACTAAATCATATATATTTAATACACACACATATATATATATATATATATATATATATATATATATATATATATATATATATAATGAGGATTTAGCATTGAATAATCTATAATGTTTGATATACGATAAAACCAAACGAAACCAAATCATATATATTTAATATATATGTATAAAGGGGATTTGGTATTAAATAACCTATAATGATTGACATATCATAAAACCCAACCAAAGTAAATCATATATATATATATATATATATATATATATATATATATATATATAAAGAGGATTTAGCATTAAATAATCTATAATGGTTGATATACCATAAAATCAAATGAAACCAAATCATATATATTTAATATATATGTATAAAGGGGATTTGGCAATTAGTAACCTACAATGGTTGATATGTCATAAAACTCACATAAAACAAACCAAACCAATCAGATTCTCAGAAATGGAACCCGATATCAGATCTAAATGAGTGTCATATCAGGTCACCCGTTGTTACTGGGGTCTCCCCGCGCCCACCATTATAGGTAGATACAGTCCACGTATTCTACGCTGCGTCTTCAGGGAAGTATGTATGGCCAAGTTTTAAAAGCTGAACACATGAACAATAGATTAATTTCACATGTGACTCTACGTTCTGTCCACAGGAGTAGGGTATTCTAATTCTGCTTCCGGCCTCTAAGGCCTATGTAATAAAATGGTTATCATCGTAGGAAATGGATTTGCTGAGTTGATTTTAAATACTGGACAAGGTCGATTATGTTTCATTTTCCGTTAATACTCGTGAGAAAGGAATGGATGCATCTATTCACACTAGCGATGGATAAATTGAGAGGCTGACAGCGTTCTTCAGCTTTACTAAGGCAAGTGGTCAATGGGAAAAGAAATTCTGAATTTAAACCAGCTGTACTCCGCTTAAGAATTTGTGAAGTGATAAAAACACCCGTTTTGAGAATATCTTGTGTCAGTTAATTCTCTCAAGGCAATTTAACTGAACAAAATGAGGCTTTTACTGAGGCGTCCGGTAAGAATTAGGGAAACAACAATCTTCGAGGATGCTCACATAGGGTTTTATTTGGTTTCTTTGTTTAATGGCATATAAACCTTGGTAGGTTACTTAATGCCAAAGCTATCCTTCTAGAAGAACAAGTGGTACGATTTAACCCATAGCTGGGAGGATAAGGGGGTTCACACCTTTCCCAAGTGTATTGGTCCGAAAGTGAACATAATAGCGGGACTGGAATTCGAACTCCCTTACTACGATTCCGCAGTCGATCGCTTTAACCATTAAACCACGAGGATACCTGCAGGGTTTTATTTACTTAACTGTAAATAAAAACAATATCAGATAAGATGGAAAACATTTTAAATAGCTGAGGATTCTGGCTTCTCTTAAGAAAATATATTCTATAATATCAATTAATGATATAATTTTTTTCAAGTTATGAAGAGCGAAATATTACTGACCCCCTCCAACAATATTTAAGAAAATCTCAGTGAATTTTATCTATCTCAATATTTAGGATAAATACTATTTTTTTTTTTATATATTTCATTGCCATCATAGCCAATCGTTAGTTTTGCGCAGTTTTTTAAAAAATTTCTGACATTGCAAAACGTTCACTTCTGGGTATTTCTTAATTTTTGCTTTGAAACAAATAGTTTATATTGCATCATTACTTGGGACTGTAGAATACCCCGACTGCATCTCTGCAGGGGGCGGGGTTAGACCCCCACTAACGAATGTCTTTGATATGACATGAAATAACCTGATGGTGAGGTTTCCCAAACTTAGCCACGTCATTTCATGTGCAATTTCCTTAGTTGATTGTTTGAAATATCTCATCATTATCTCGAGCTGCTTGCACGGATTTCCCTAACTCTCGCTTACACCATCCGTCAATAGAAAGTCGTTTTTCTTCCCATTCTTATTTTATTGATTTCTTTCTTATTTTCTTTTTTCTCCTTAAGTTATTTCTGTTGATATGCTGTTACTTGTTGCTGTAGAGCCCAGCCAGTTAGTGGAGTCTGTAGAATACACTGACTGCATACGCGCAGTCGAATAAGAGAGAAACAAAGACTTATCGAAGCAGACTAAGATAGATAGATAGATAGAAAGATAGATATTTGATAAGTTTATCTTGATCTTCGTCAGACATACATACACACGCGCAGGCACCAACACACATTAGCAAAGTCAGTAAGAACTGTAGCATTCACTGATTGCATCTCTGCAGAGGGATAAGATTGAAACAAAGACACATACGAGAATCATTAAATAAGTTTCCAGACTTTTTTCGTTTGGGCACTTTTATTGATAGTACACACATGAAACTCTAGTTCCCTTCGAAGTAATCACCTCCGGCTGCAATGCATTTGTTGTACGGTTCCAACAACTTCTGCAAGGCCCCATGGAAGTCCTCATGTGTGAGCGTGTCAATGACCTTCGTCACAGCCTCTGTCATCTCCTCAATTGTCTCATAACGACAGCCTCTGAGCTTAGGAAATAAGCAAAGGTCACAGTGAGCTAGGTCAGGACTATAGGGACTGTGTGGAAACTGTCCTGATGCCCATCTTGGTCAAATAGTCTGTGACAAGAATGGAGTTGTGGACTGGTGCATTGTCCTGGTCGAAATGCCACTGACCCGAGTTGAAGAGTGCTGGCCTCTTCCCTAAGAATCTCTTCCTGAACTCCCATAAAACCTCAACATAGGAACCCTAACCCTAACCGTTTGGCCAATCAACTCTGGTGTATTGACTTACTTACTCCTCCCACACCTCTCATCCTCCCTCATAGACTCCCTGCCTTACTTGAATCTCTTATGTCACTCAAAAATTGATGCTCTTGTCATGCAAAATGGTCGAAAAGCAATCTGAAGCATTCCATATGTTTCTGTGGCATCATTTTTTCCAAGTTTAAAACACAATTTTATTGCATATCGTTCTTCTAAAGGGTCGTCACGTCCAGATTGCATTTTTGAAAATCACTAGCTGTGACAATCAGTCTTTAGTAGGTTGTATTCCAATAGCTTCTGTAGCTGTTCATTTAAACGTGAACTCATAGAAATTAGCCAGTCATCTCATAAGATGTATAGCCATAACATACTGAATTTTCAATAGTCTGCGACAATTTTTTATTCCTGTACAAAAAAGTCTGGAAATTTATAGAAGTAGACCTAGATAGATAGATAGATAGATATTTGATAAGTTTATATTCATCTTCGTCATACATACACACACAAGAAGGCACCAACACACATTGGCCCAGTCTGTGGCAGGAGCTCTCGAATACAGGGGGATAATATAGAAACAAAGACATATAGAAGCAGATTAAGACAGACAGATAGATAGATAAATAGATAGATAGATAGATATTTGATAAGTTTATGTTCATCTTCGTCATACATACACACACACGCTGGCACCAACACACATTAGCCCAGTCAGCTGGTGCTGTTGAATACACTGACTGCATCTCTGCAGAGAGATAAGACTTCCATAGCGAGTATCCTGGATATAACACCAAAGTATTAGATGGTGAGGTCCCAGTACTGCAGGAACTTTGGTTTATGCAGAGTAGCCCTTCATTAACATCTGTTCCAGGTTCACTTTGACGCGGAGCGGCAGCATCGGGTAGGATCCTATCTATGGGTCAAATATGACAAAATAATTATGCAGAAAATAAGTTATTTTAAATTAGAATATAGCAAAACTTGAAAATATTTAACTGTGCAAAAATGAATTCAAGAATGTTCCCAAATCATATATATTTAATATATATTTATAAAGACGATTTGGGATTAAATAACCTACATTGGTTACTATGCCATAAAACCCAACCAAACCAAACCAAATTATATATATTTAATATATATTTATAAAGAGGATTTGGCATTAAATAACCTACAATAGTTGATATGCCATAGAGCCTAACCAAATCAAACCATAGATATTCAATATATTTGTATAAAGACGATTTGGCATTAAATAACCTACAATGGTTGAAATGCCATAAAACCCAACCAAACTAAATCATATATATTATATAAATATGTATAAAGATGATTTATCATTAAGTAACCAACAAGAGTTGATATGCCACAAAACCCTACGGAACCAAATCATATATATCTAATATAAATGTATTAGGAGGATTGGCATTAAATAACCTAAAATGATTGATATGCCATAAAACGAAACTAGATCTTATATTTCTAATATATATGTATAAAGAAGATTTGGCAGTAAATAACCTACAATGGTTGATATGCACTAAAACACAACGAAACCAAATCTTATATTTTTAATATATATGTATAAAGTGGATTTGGCCGTAAATAAACTACAATGGTTGATATGCCATAAAAAAAAAAACCTAACCAAACCAATTAGACTCTCAAAACTAAAAAAACGCCATCAAATGTAGACGAGTGTCATATGAGAACACCCTTTTGTTAATGGGTTTCTCCCATTATAGGGGGATACGGTCAACGTATTCTATGCTGTGTCCACAGAGAGTTAAGTATGGCCAAGTTTTGAGAGCTGAACACTTGAACAATAGATTAGACGCTTATTTATGGGTCAGATATAACAGTTAGACATTCAAACTGAGTACAAAAATAACTAATGCTAAACTAAATTGTTTGAAACAGAACTGTTTGATCATTTAACTGAGTGTAAACAATGAGTGATGCTTTGTTGGTTTGTAAGTGATACATAGCAATACTTGAAACAATTTAGAATTGTTTAAAATTGAACTGTTACATCATCTAACTGTGTGTATCTATAAAATGTGTTTACAAATCATATGTACATATATGTACAAAAAAGATTTGGCATTAAATAGCCTACAATGGTTGATATGACATAAAACCAAACCCAACCAAATCATATATATATTTAATTTATATTTATAAAGAGGATTTGGCATTAAATTTAATATATATGTATAAAGAGGATCTGTCATTAAATAGCATCAATGGTTGATATGCAATCAAACCAAACTAAACCAAATCATATATATTTAATATATATGTCTAAAAATGGACTTGACATTAAATAACCTGTAATGGTTGATATGCCATAAAACCAAACCAAACTAAACCAAACCAAAATTGTGACTATGATCAATTTTTCTTTGCTTTTTTTTCTGTATTCATCAAGTGACCGAATCGCTGTAACAAAGCAATCTTCAGCACTGGCGATTCCTTCTCATCTTCTTTTTTTGAGACATAAAATCTATCCCTGTCATATCTTGGGTGTCAGGCCTTCTGCATAGTAAACGATTTCTTTGTTCTGGACTCCATATTTTTCAGTTCTCTCTCTTGTCCATGTTAAAAAAAAAAGAAGGTTCCAGATTATCTTGCAAAGGAGACTGTCTCAGGTATTAATTCGTTCGATTTCAGCTGCAGATTTTGGTTTTGATAAGTTTTTCTGAATTACTCTTTTAAGACTTTTTCTTTCATTTCCGTTTCCTTCACAGAGTCCGTTTCTAATATCGCCCGATATTTGTAGTTTTCTTTTTCTCCAAGAGTTTTGCTTCTTTCCTGATTAGACAGTTCCATCCCTTTATTTGTTCACCTTTTCCTTTTTTCATAATAAGCATGGCACATTTTTCGACTTCAAATTACATTCCTACATCTTGTCGGAAGTTTCTAATACAAAAGTTATTCAATGAATCGGAGGATTTAAAAACAAAACAAAACAAAACAAAGTAAGCAAATTAAATCTTCTTTACTATCTTTTTTATAAATATAACCTCTACATTGTTTGGAATTGGTTCAGAGCAAAAATTATTTTAACCTCGCAAAAATATTTGTTTTGAGGCAATTCAAAACGCTTCAAATCAAACAGAGTGCTTCAGGCTTGAACAGAGGCCTGTCATCAAAGTTTTGGAGATAGAAAAATGCTAACCATATGAATTTTATCGAGAGTTTATGCAGAAGGTTTTCGTCAAAAGATATTGACAAAGGGACTAAACATGGTTTTAGACAGTCCATAGAGTGGAAACAAACTGACTCTCCAAAAAGAAATAGTTCCAGTTGCGACGCTCTGTTAAGAAGGTCAAAAAACGGACCCATCACTATTGATTTTCCTGAAAAAGCTGCATTTGTAAACAACACTTCTCCAACAAGGCTCACCTGATTCTTGAATGACTATCGAAGATTTTATAAAAGGATTCTTAGTTCTTTGTCACTATGGCCAATATGTTATTATGAGATTGATAACTTTTCTGCGACTTTGTAAATATGTAGCCTTCTTTGATTTTTCTTAGAATATAATTTATTGGCATCGTTGGTATAGCAGTTAGATTTGGTGATACTGAATCTCCCTTGAAGATGACTCTTTGGATATATGTTAGGGTTTGTTCTCCTGTAGATAATTCCACTCACTAGCTTTCCTTATTTACCAACCCCTCCGTTCGGGCAGGATATGACACAAGGTTAATTTTTAAGCAGAGTTTAACAGGTTTGAATTCAGAGTTTTCCTTCTCCTATACTAGTTGCCTCACCGAGGCTGAAGAACCCAATCTGCCCTATTATTTACTCATAGCTGGAGGAAGAATAATTGGATTCATACCTTTCCAAAGGGTATTGGTGCTATGTGAAATGCAATCAGTGTCATCCAGGGTTTGAACTCGTGTCGTCGTGTCCATTTCCCTCGACGATAACCATTACACCATGGGCACCTCCACTCATTAGCTTTCGATAATTCTCGAGAAAATCTTTTCGATTTCCTCTATCAAATAAACATTTTCAAAAACTGTATTATCCAAGTTTTCAGGATCATGTCACAAGACATTTGCCGTCTGTCAATGGCTATATTCTTCTGTGTCGATTTTAGCTTCTTTGGAATATTGTATTCTTTACAGAATGGATCATTTATTATTATTATATACTCTTTAGAGTCTTTTAGATCAGCGTTAGTTAGTCTCCAGGACTTTTCTTAGTATTCTGGCCGTTCTCAATAATCTAGAAGTTTTGATGGTCTCCACTCGTCCGCCAACCTCCAAGTCCTCCAGTCCCTTTATTAATCCTTTAGTTACTTTTCCAAAAGCACCAATCACAATTGGTATAATTGACACCTGCATGTCCCATAGTTTTTTCAATTCCCTAGCAAAGGTCGAGATACTTATCCTTCTTTTCACATTCTTTTAGTTTTATTCTGCGGTCAGCCGGGACAGCAAAAACGACAATTTTGCAAGTTCTCTTTTTTTGTTGATTATTATTAGGTCTTGTCTTCTGGCCGAGATTAGATGATCCATGTGCATGCGAGTTTTTCCTCCCAGCGTTTGGTGATGGTTTTCACTAGAGTCTGAGCAAGAGTAAGTATCTTCAAGTTTCCAGAACTTTTCTCAGTATTCAGGTCGATCTCACAAATGTTATCGTTTTGATGGTCTTGGCTCGTCCTCCGATTTCCCATTCCCCCATTTCCCTTATCAAGCGTTCGGGGACCGTTCCGAGTGCACTAATTATAATTGGTTTCACCGTCAATTTCATGTTCCTTAAGTTTTTTACTTCTCTGGCAAGGTCCGAGTACTTATCTCTCATTTTGCTTTCTTTGATTTTCGTTCTAGGGACAGCCGGGATGACAAACTCTGCGATACGGCAGGTTCTTTTTTTCTTTTTTTTTTATTAATAATCACTAGGTCTTGTAATCTAGTAGGGATTGGTTCATCCGTAGGAATATCAAAAATCCAGATAATTTTATGCCTCTCATTCTCCAGAAGAAATTCTGGTCTCTGCAAATACGATTTGAATTAGTATTATGTTATTATTATTATTATCATTATTATTGATCCGGGAGATCTGGGTTCAATCCCAGGTCGGGTCATACCAAAGACTTTTCAAATGGTACTTGATACATCCTTGCTTAACACTCAGCAATAAAAGGTACGTATCAAGGGTAAAGTGGAGCAATCCTGGGAAAGGAGTAGCGTCCTCCGCTACACCTCGGTGTAGTAGCTATTGAAAAGGGAGCCTTCTGGTCGCCCTCGACTATTGTCGCTAACTTCACTTCACTTCATTATTATTAGAAATCTTATGAGTTTTTCACACTAGGTGGTATTTCAATGGAGTGAGTGACTGCGAGTTTCAGCACTTAAACAGGACTCTTCAGACTATTCTTGTTAATCTTTAAAAATACCACGGTGTGGATGGTTTTGATTTTTCAGTTAATCTGCAATTCCTCCAGTCTTTTTTTTAAGTCTTTGGGTACCGTTACAAGTGCACCAACTGCAATTGATATCACTGTCACCCTCATATTTCACAGTTTTTTTTATTCTCTGGCAAAATTGAAATATTTGTCTATCTTTTCGTCTCTTAAATTTTCCCACTGTAATCCGCTTGAACAACAGAATACTCTAGATGACAAATTCTTTTTTTATTGTTAACATTCAGTCAGTTGTTTTGGATCGAATTAAGGTGATCGTTTGTATCTCATGATCCCAGAGAATGTTATTGTTCTTATTTTCTACCACAGATACTGATTCCTATATATATATATATACACACACACACACACACACATATATATATATATATATATATATATATATATATATATATATATATATATATATGTGTGTGTGTGTGTGTGTGTGTTTTATATATACTTATATCGGAATTTCCTCCACGAAATGGAAAACTAGATAAGCGAATCATAAATTTTCTTCCTCCCATGAACATCTGAAACACCAAACTGCTCTATGTAAGCATTTTTGGAGTTTGAAAAATAAAGGTTTAACCCCTGAGATTCCATGGTCCATATTGAAAAAAGTCCAATACTCCAAAATGCTTTGATAGTAGATGTAATCTGTGCCTAGAGGAAAAAATACAAATAATGACATACCCAGACCCTGAAAAATTATTAAATCAGCTATGTGAATTAATAGCTAGATGTAGACATAGAAATAAATTTAAAGTATAGACAAATTATCATAGATAATGCTTAATTGAAAAAAAAACAACAATGGATTAAATTGAGATTTGAGGTGAAATGAATAAAATGAAATAAAATAAAAAGATGAGAGGAAACCATGTGATGTATACGTACTTTTCAATGGAAGTGTATATGAATTAATAGGCTCGAATATAAATTTTGAATTAAAATTTTAATTTTAAATTTTGAATTTCATTCAATATAAATACTATTGTATCCTTACGTAAGGTTTTTAAGGAATATTGGACTTTCCTAAATTAGTATTAAATCTGGAGTTTTAAGGTGAAATGTATTTAGATTTAAAAAAATAAAAAATAATGAATTTACTATAATTCCAACCGGTTATAAAAACAAAAAAAAAACGGAAGTGGGCTAAATGGGGAGTAAACTCTTCACCCCTCTTCTACCCCCTCCCACCCTTCCTTCCTGTGTCTATTCTGAATTATTTTAGCCATTAGATCTGAAGAAGTCCTGTTATTTTTGTTGTTATTGATTTATATCAATACCCATAACAGTACGGAAATAAATTTATAATCCCAATGTGACCGGTTTTTGTTTTTTCTTAAAGAATATATATATATATATATAATATTTTTTAGTATCGTCAAATTCAAATGTCTTGCACAATTTCTAGTGGATCATCTCTTCCACTTAATCATGCCTAGTATTACACTTCTTTTGTGCTAGTTTGTTGCATGTGCTTAGAGAAGGATTAAACATTTTATTGATTTCCGTACATAACCTATACTTGCGATTTTGCCGAGTATTATCAATTTTCGCTTCAATATATTCCATCGTTATGGTACGGTTTTGCTTTTTGGTTTGGTTTGGTTTTATGGTATATCAACGATTGTGTGCTATTTAATGCCAAATCCTGTTTATACATATATATTAAATATATATGATTTGCTTTGGTTTGGTTTTATGGCATATCAACCATTGTAGTTTTTTTTAAGCCAAATCCACTTCATACATATATATTAAATACATATGATTTGGTTGGGTTTTGTTTTTTGGCATATTAACCATTTTGGTTATATATTTACTCCTAATTTTACATATATATTGAATATATAGGATTTGGTTGAGTTTGGTTTTACGGCATATTAACCATTGTAGATTATTTAATGCCAAATCCTAATTTTACATATATATTAAATATATAGGATTTGGTTTGGTTTGGTTTTATGGTATATCAACGATTGTGTGCTATTTAATGCCAAATCCTGTTTATACATATATATTAAATATATATGATTTGCTTTGGTTTGGTTTTATTGCATATCAACCATTGTAGTTTTTTTTAAGCCAAATCCACTTCATACATATATATTGAATACATATGATTTGTGTTGGGTTTTGTTTTTTTGGCTTTGTAGGTTATTTAATGCCAAATCCTACTTTTACATATATATCAAATATATAGGATTTGGTTTGGTTTGGTTTGGTTTTACGGCATATTAACCCTTGTAGGTTATTTAATGCCAAATCCTATTTTGAATATATATTAAATATATGACTTGTAAACACATTTTGTTGATACAAACAGTTAAATGCTCTCTATTTGACACGTTCTCTTATTAACATTATTATTTGACTCTCTGATGTCATGTCAGAAGTCTACGTCTATTTTCTCTCCTCTTCTCATTATTCACCTTCTCTTTCTCTTCTTTTTTCTTCTCTATCCTCTTATTCTTTTTGCAATAATCTACCCCTTCTTCTTCTTCTTCTTCTTCTTCTTCTTCTTCTTCTTCTTCTCATCACAGAGGACAATGGTTAACAAGTTTGACAAGCCGACCATGAGTTCGGTTCTAACAAGGCGTCCAATATTTTTAAACCATTTCTTCAGATATACATAGCTTAATAAAACCGTTCATTTTGCTGATCTTGGTAAGTCGACCGTCTCTACGTATTGGCAGGAACCTTTAGGCAAAATTTGCCAAAAAATCAATTTTTTTAATACCCTCTCATTTCTGCATAAGAATCGTTCGATGTTGGTCGCCATCTTTCCATCTTCGCTAAGCAATAAATAACTGTGCTACTTCGATCAACAAAAATACTAAATACCAACTGATTTCCTCAATGATTTCTCTCTGCTAGAACTTTGACACCAAAATCGAAAACTGTGTACACAGTTAACCTGAAGCAATAAGGAGTCAATAATATTAGGCAGACAAGATATAAAACAAATATAAGTGGAATTTATTTGAATATTATCGTCAAAAAATGTAATCAACTTCATTTTCAACAACTGCATACCTAAGAAAAGATTAGATTATAAGGATAAGACTTTTTTTCCTCATCCTCCACACTAAAAAGATTATCTCAACTAAACAGTCTAATTTGATTTTATGAATAGAACATTTAATAAGTGGAAGAATATTGAGAAACAAAAATGTTAAGATCAGTCTTTCAAATTCTTTTTCGCTAAAAATCCCTGATCTCTTTAAATGCAGAATTGAAAATGCATTTTGCTGTTGGTCGGTAGTCATTTAAGATAAAACTGATTATATTTTTGATTATATTCAGATAAATTTAATTTGTATTTGTTTTTATGTTTGTTTATATATACTTTTTTTGTAGAACGTGGTTCAGATCACTGTATTACTTGAACGATTATTTTAAAAACAAAACCACAAAACGACAACATATTACGTGGCATTTAACCTAGGCCTCTATGTAAAGCATGTATTAAAACCTTATGCTATTGTTTACAGTACATACCAGCTCCATATTTTTCTACACAAGTTCGAACCAATACGTTTCGACAGTAAAAATTACGACGTTTGGAACAGATATAGAAAAGCTAGGAATTTGATGAATATGACAAGCTAGGTTAGCAGACCACTGTGTCTCCTATACTTCAGGCCTTGTGTCTTAACAAGACTTAGCTAAGTAAATAACTAATCTGGACAGAAAGCATCTCTGATATTAAAAAGGAAAGATTCATTTAAACGGGAAGAAACAAATGCTCGTTAAAATACAAGGGTAATCGGAAATAATAACGTTTTATCAGAGAGGATATATATATAGTCATCCATGGACAGACCGGTTCATTGTATCACAACTCTTCAGTGTGGCAAGACACGCGAGACGCTTCAAGCTAAAATCGAAATCCGGTTGACTTTTCGTCAGTCGGTTATCTTTCCGCAGAGTATTTTTCTGCGTTGCGAAACAACTTTTTTACATATATGTTATCGGCTACCGGGATGGCTCAATTCACAAGAAGAGCTCTTGCGTTTTAACAGATGTGATATCTTGTAAATTCTCTACCTGAGTGTTCAACCAACGGGTGTGGGGACCACACACACACACACACACACACACATATACATACAAACAATATATATATATATATATATATATATATATATATATATATATATATAATCTTAGTTATTTTTTTAGAATTAAGTTGTGTCCGGAAAGTAATTACGTTTTAAAAGAGAGGATATAATCAAACAAATATAAATTAATTTTTTTTAATTTGATCAGCAGAAATATCATCATCACCATCATCATCATCATCATCATCATGTGCTGATAGCACGGATATCCCTGACCCTCTCTCGCCACTTCTCCCAATCATTCATCACCTCTGGCAGGTCTTTAGGGTTACATCCCGTATCCTCACATAGCTACTGTATGTATGTTCTAGCTGGCCGTCCTGCTTTTGCTCGGCCATATGTGGGGGTCCATAGGAGTACATCCTTTATGAGCTCGTCTCTGCTTCTCCAGCAGTGTCCTGCGTGTCTGGTTCGTCAAGCTTGGATAGATTTCGTGATGGGAGGCAGGTGGCCGTATAGTTGGTGCCTTGTGGGGTGTTGCCGCGAGGACTTAATCAATATTGCTCTCAGCATTCTTGTGTAATTGCCGTCTAGCATCTTCCCCAGCCGTTTTATCAGCGTCCAAGTGGTGCATCCCTACAGCAATATCGACACAACCGCTGCTCGGAAGAAACTGCGTTTCATTTTATCGGTCAGGTTTGATTTCCATATGATCGATAGCTTACCGATAGCCGCCCATGCTTTCGTTAGCCGCGTGTCGATGCCTTTTTCGGTTGATGAGACACTGCTTTCTTGGTAGGTGAATTTGTCAACCAGTTTCAGAGGGGTTCCCTCTAGTGTGGAAATGTCACCTGTTTGATTAAAGCGCATATATTCGGTTTTGTGTGCATTGACATGGAGGCCAATGCCTGCGTGCATATTTTTAACTACTGCAGCTCAAGTTACTCGTTTTAAAATTTGGTGGGTTTTCCCAGAAACTAGAATTTGAAAAATTATTTTCAACATCTTAAATGTAGAGCCACTTATAAAATGCTCTTGTGATCAAAACAGACGAAAATCTGAACACACACACACACACACACACACACACGTGCGTATGTATGTGCGTGTGTGATTTGTAAGCAAATTGTTAGCTGGTAACTTAATTCCTAAACGAGCCAGAGATCAATTGTTTGCACACACTCAAATGGTTACAAGTATTGCTATCCAACACAAATAAAATCTATTTGATATTATTCATTCATTTACACACAGTTAAATGGTTCCAAGTATTGCTATTTAACACTCATAATTCTATTCAATATTAACAATAATCCCTAATAAACGATTGAATGATTTTATAGGATTTACACGCCTATATTTTTCAAATGGCCGTGATACAAGAAAATTCTGGAAAATAGGATCCTGATTCACTTGTTCCCAAAATGAAGATGGTGGACGCTGGTAAACTAATTAATTTAAGAAACCTATTGGCCAGGGAAATCATGTGATTTATGCTCCTAACTACGTCCACACCTTTGATTTTGTCCCGCGCAAAATTAAGGGTTTGTTTGGAACCGATCACATTAACATATAAGCTTAATTATATATACTCTACTTCCAATAACTCTCTCTCTCTCTAACATTTTGACTTCCACGGACAGCTCTCATTCATTCTTACATTCTGAACCTGATTGTACCATAGCCAGATACAGCCATGTGTTAAATGGACATATAATGTTCATATATATATATAACTAAGAACATAGGAATCTCGAAACACGAAATCCACTTACGACTTCTCAGTTCAGGTACGAAACTTTTTATTACCTTTGAGTTTAAAGGTTCTTCGACATAAGGAGAGAGATACACATTCTTTCTATCCTGGCTTTTTCATCTGCCCCCACCCCCAACACGTGTGGCACCCGCCACAAAGGTCTCCGCGAACAAGCGAAAGCCAACAGTCTTCTCCCGAGGCAGGACTCAACTCTACTCACTGACTTTTTTAAAATTCCCAAAATCCTCCGCGCGCTTCTGGTGCGTGATGTCATTCGCACTTGCTAGCCCCGTTTCCCATCGGGGCTATTGTGACATCTCTGAGTGACACGTCCGCTACGCGCGCGCGATCACCTGTGTTAATGTTGCACCTAAGTAACCCATGCACTGAGCCGAAAGGTTCTCAGATTAACTAAACCCAAAGGCATAAAAAGAAATCCCTCGGCCATTATATTACATGATGAGCATGAAGGATGTAGAAGAACCTCCCCTCATAACGATCTACTCTTTTATTTCCCTTGTTGAGCGGCGGTTATCTTAATTATTTCAGCATATCACTTTATACCGAATGTGGCCGTGGTGTAATGGTTATCGTCGTAGGAAATGGACACGGCGACACTAGTTCAAATCCTGGACGAGGCTGATTGCATTTCACATAGCACTAATACCCTTGGGAAAGGTATGAATCCAATTATTCTCCCTCCAGCTATGGGAAAATAGTAGGGCAGACTAGGTTCTTCAGCCTTGGTGAGGCAACTAGTCTAGGAGAAGGAAAATTCTGAATTCAAACCTGTTAAACTCCGCTTAAAAATTGACCTTGTGTCATATCCTGCCCGAGCGGAGGGGTTGGTAAATAGGATCACTTTATACCGAAAGGAAGCTATGTGTTTTAATTCCCAAACAAACGTGTGGCTGACCCAGGTTTAGGTTCCACGAAAACACACCATCTGACAGCTAAAAGTGGGTGTTAACCAAGCATGACAGCGAGGCACTTACAGTTTCTCATTCTAGCGAAGGAACCCTGCCAACAAATTTGTGGCGTTCCATTGTCCAATTTAAAAGGAGATCGTATTATTTATTGCTACACAACTACCCTAAACTTTCGTCTTTATTTCTCCTGAGTGAAAATCTAGTATTCTGTTTCTTCAAGAATATATTTTATTTCAACGTCTTTTAATTATTTTCAATGAGCAAAAATATATTTTCTTCATTTATCTTTTATTTGTTGACATTTTTTGTGCTGGAAATATAGGTAGTAATTATAAAATGTGTTCGTGATTTATTAATTGCCGTTGCATAAAAATTAACATGATAAAAATTACTTTCGCAAAACATAGTATCAAATATATAGGAAAACAACAGAATTATATATTGTCTTTTAGAGGCAATCAAAACTCAAACATTTAAGTCACACTGTCAGCAGGAATTTCTCAGTGTTATTCTCTCCATCTGTCCCTATCGTCTAACGCTTCAGGCAGGTTTTCCATACAACACTGTATCTGCACAGAGTGGATGTTGATACATTCTTGCTAGTTGGCCAACACTGGTACATTTACATGTAGGGGGTTCATAGACGAACGTCACTTATGAGTTCGTTCTTGCTTCTTCAGCAATGTTCCACATGTCTTGTTCGTCTTAATTGGATGGTTTTCAGATAAAAAGTAAGTGGACGTAAATCACTAACTACGAGGATCATTATATAAGTTTCCAGACTTTTTTCGTATGGGTACTTTTATTGATAGTACACACATGAAACTCTAGTCCCTTTCGAAGTAATCTCCTCTAGCTGCAATGCACTTGTTTTACCGTTCCAACAACATCTGGAAGAACCCATGGAATTCCTCTTGTGTGAGCGTGTCAATGACCTTCGTCACAGCCTCTTTCATCTCCTCATAACGACAGTCCCTGAGTTTAGGGAATAACCAAAAGTCACAGGGAGCAAGGTCTGGACTATAGGGAGGCTAAGGAACTGTCTTGATGCCCATCTTGGTCAAATAGTCTGTGACAACGATGGAGTTATGGACTGGTGCATTGTCCTGGTGGAAATGCCACTGACCCGAGTTGAAGAGTGCTGGCCTCTTCCCTAGGAATATCTTCCTGAACTCCCATAAAACTTCAGCATAGTAACCCTAACCCTAACCCTTTGGCCAATCAACTCTGGTGTATTGACTTCTTTCCTCCTCCCACACCTCTCATTATCCCTCACAGACTCCCTGTCTTCGTTAAATCTCTTATACCACTCCAAAAACGATGCTCGATTCATGCAAGATGGTCCAAAAGAAGTCAGAAGTATTCCATAACTTTCTGGGGCATTTTTCCTAGTTTAAAACAGAATTTTATTGCATATCGTTCTTCTAAAGTGTCCTCAAGTCCAGATTACATTTTTGAATTTCACCAGCTATGACAATCAGTCTTTAGTAGGGTGTATTCCAATTGCTGCTGTAGCTGTTTATTTGAACCTGAAATCGTAAGAATTGGTCTGTCATCTCATAAGAAGTATAGCAATAACATACTGAATCTTCAATAGTCTACGACAATTTTAAATGCCTGTACAAAAAAGTCTGGAAACTTATTGAAGTCACCACGTAAAGTCAGGTCAAAACTTATAAACTACGTTCAGTTATAGTCTCCTCAAATAGACGCATCAGTGTAGGACGACCAGCAGGGATTTATATGCATGACTTCTGTGCGGACATTGAGGACCTGCTAGTTGCGATGGAAGATAGAGACGTATGAGAAGAGACAGACAGAGAGAGGGAAATTCCTGTTGTAGCTGTTCATTTCAACCTGAAATTATAAAAATTGGTCAGTCATCTCATAAGATGTATAGCAATAACATATTGATTTTTCAATAGTCAACGACAATTTAAAATACCTGCACAAAAAGTATGGAAACTTATTAAAGGCACCACGTATATTACCATTCCTTACAGGAAAAGATACTGTAACTTTCGTCTTTCAAAAAATTTTTTACTCAAGTGAAAAAAATCAAATTCATTAAATATGTAGAGTGTGTTTTTATTTAATCATTTACGCCCATTCGCTACAAACATCTAACTATACGTGTCCCTTATTTCTCTTGTTTTGCTCATTTCTTTTTGCTGTTTTGTTGAAAAAATAAACAGTGAAAAAGAGTTAATTATTTATTAACTCAAGTGGTACAGTTCGACTACTATTATAAGTCTCGCGTTGTTGGTGTTACGTCCGAAAATGGTCTTAATACTGACCGACGTCCTTTAAGACCTGTCTCTCTGCTTCTCCTTCTCCTTCTGCTTCTGCGTGCTTAAGAGACACGTCGTCTTTTATACTTCCGCGATACCGGGAATCACGTGGTACTAGCCACTATACAACACTTTTCAAACTAGTTTCTTTCCAAGTATGATTATAGGAATATGTTTACGTCTCTTTACGTCTCTATTTATTTCAACTCATATAACTTTAAACCACTCACTCACTGGTTAATTCTTTCTTTCACTAACTTATTCGCTGTCCGGTCGGCTGGGACTGTAAATACGCCAACTGCATCTTTGCAGAGAGGTAAGA
The DNA here is from genome assembly GCA_963585895.1 of Sepioteuthis lessoniana. Taxonomy (NCBI): domain Eukaryota; kingdom Metazoa; phylum Mollusca; class Cephalopoda; order Myopsida; family Loliginidae; genus Sepioteuthis; species Sepioteuthis lessoniana. The sequence continues at coordinate 19,402,849 of OY757927.1, read as the reverse complement.
CCCCTCACCCAACGAGTGCCATCGATATGACATTAAATAATATGATTGTGAGTCTCCAGTAATCCTTGTGATTTGGGGAATGTAGAGTTGCCCTTCAATGTCATCGCTCACAGGTCGACTTTAGCCCAGATGGTTAGTATCTGATAGGGTCCTATCTATGGGTAAAAAAAAAAACATGTTTGACGTTTAAATTGAGTGCAAACAAATGATATTTGCTAAATTGAATTGTGAGAAATAGAACTGTTTGATCATTTAACTATATTTAAACAAATGATTGATGTTTAAATATATTGTTGGTGATACATAGCAATACATGGAACTATTTAAGTTCGTTGATTTATGCTAAAATTTGTTAGAAAGAGAACTGTTTGATCATTTATATATATATATATATATATATGTGTGTGTGTGTGTGTGTGTGTGTGTGTGTGTGTTGCGTTCTGGTTAGTGAACGCTTGTAATATTAAATAAAGGATAAACCACGATATGAGAGGAAATAGAGATATATTCTCAGGAACACGTATATACAATAGAGAGACTATTAGTAGACAAGAACATAGGATTAGTGAACGCTTGTAATATTAAATAAAGGACAAACCACGATATGAGAGGAAATAGAGATATATTCTCAGGAAAAAGTATATACAATAGAGAGACTATTAGTAGACAAGAACATAGGATTAGTGAACGCTTGTAATATTAAATAAAGGACAAACCACGATATGAGAGGAAATAGAGATATATTCTCAGGAAAAAGAATATACAATAGAGAGACTATTAGTAGACAAGAACATAGGATTAGTGAATGCAGAATAAAGATATAGTTCAACGATAGTATTGGCTTCCGTTATTACTGTAGCAAGTAATGTGATCTAGTGCGACCTCAAGTCTCCAACGCTCTAATAAAAGTAAAGTTGGCAACCGTAGTCGAGGGTGACCGGAAGGTTCCCTTTTCGATAGCTACTACACCAAAGTGTAGGGGAGGGCGTTACTCCTTTCCCTGGATTGCTCCACTTTATCCTTGATACGTACCTTATAATGCTGAGTGTTAACCAAGATAGCATCAAGTACCATTTTTGAATCTTTGTTATGACACGACCTGAGATTGAAACCACAACTCCCAGGCCATTGGCGAACACTCTAACCATTATACCAGCTACGGGAGTGAAAGCCTGGTGGGAAGGCCCCCTGATGCCGAAGGAAATCCCCAGATCCGCGCCTTGACAACACGGCCGGTGAAAGTGCTACCCAGCACCTGGAGAGGTCCAGTCCGAAATCAATCTGTCGCCAAAATGATTTGGACTGGGGCTGGAAGTAGCCAGCCGAGGTATTTGTTGCACGCCCCACCTTACGGGCAAGTAATCGCTATTATGTTCACTTTCGGGCAAATACCCTTGGGAAAGGTATGAACCCCCTTATTCTCCCTCCAGCTATGGGTAAATAGTAGGACGGACTAGGTTCTTCAGCCTTGGTGAGGCAACTAGTCTAGGAGAAGGAAAACTCTGAATTCAAACCTGTTAAACTCCGCTTAAAAATTGACCTTGTGTCTTATCCTGCCCGAGCGGAGGGGTTGGTAAATAGTACCTTACGGGCAAGTGTGGCACAAGGCCTTTTTTTCGGTGGGTCCGGGCGCAGGGCCGTAGCCCACACGCGCCCGGCATTTCCCAAAAATGCCTACGGCCCTGTCGGCATTCCCCTTGTTAGGGGCGCCTCAGGCGCCGGGCGATTAACCCAACCTCCCCTAAGGGAGTGAAAGCCTGGGGTGAAGGCCCCCTGAGGCCGAAGGAATTCCCCAGGCACCGAGACACACTCGGCCAGATCCGTGCCTCGACAACACTGCCGGCCAAAGCGCTACCCAGCACCTGGAGAGGTCCAGTCCAAAATCAATCTGCCGCCAAAATGATTTGGACTGAGGCTGAAGTTGTCAGCCGAAACTGGATGAGGTAAAGATGGTATTGTATATAGTTGAGAAGTGTGGAATGCCCTGTTTTTCATTGGCTGTTCCTGAAAGACAGATGTCTATAAGAACGGCCGGAGTCCGGCCTTATTAGAGTTTTTTTTTTTGCTTTGGTAGAGGCACGAGCGTAGCACATCGCGATCACGGAGGCGGATTGGCTCTTTCAGAGTCATGCCAGGGTTTCTGTCAGAGCCGATATGATGCAAAAATAACCCGAAATCGGTGATGAAGACAGTTGCATCACTGAAGACCTCCTTGATGCATCTAGGATGTATGATTGAAATGGCAGATGTACTTGTTCATTGTGTGGAAAAAGGGTGATACTCAACAATATGTAAAAACAGGATTTGGTATTAATTAACCAACAATAGTTGACATGCCTCAAAACCAAACCAAACCAAACTAAAATAACTCATTTTCAAGTGAGCGGCATTTTATGTTACTTAGTTTTAATCTGTTCTTCATTGCTATCTGTTTTTTTTTTTCTTCCTATTAGCTTTCTTAATGCATTTCAAATAAAACAATCCATAATAACACTTAGGTTATGACCAGTCTGGCAAATACAATCACGCGGGAAAATTATATTGGGTATCAACGAAGGAAAATACACATTTTCCAAAATGTAATTATTAAATAGTAATAAGAAATTCAGTCATTATTTCTAATAGAAATTTTCTAGAGCTTATTCCACTGTTAAAGAAAATTTATAATTAGATGCTATGACTTGACTTGCAGGAGATATTGCTTCCTCGGAAATTACATGAGATTGAATTACCGACAAAGTTACGCAATTTATCAAAGCGTAAACTTTCACAGGTAAATGTCACATACATTGATACAACTGATTATATATACTAGCAACCGATTATATATACTATATATTATATTGTTATAAAGGCAAAACTAGAAAACGACAAAATAATATGGAGCATTAAACCTAGGCCTTTATGTAAAGTATATGTTAAAAATCTTATGCTATTGTTTGCAGAACATACCAGATCTATCCTTTGGTAAATATATATATATATATATATATATATATATATATATTACATATACTATCAAAAATATGTTATATAATTGCGGAGGGATTTCGTTTTACATATATTGCCTTTCAGTTTAGTTAGGCTGAGAACCTTTCGCTTAGTGCATGGGTTAGTTAGGTGCACACATAGAGCGCAGGTGTTCACGCGCGTGGGGGGGCGGATGTGACTATCAGAGATGTCACAATAAAAATTCCAGATAGGAAATACGACCGTGGACGTGAATGACGTCATGCCCGGAAGCGTTGAGGATTTGAGGGATTTGAAAAAGAAAGGAGTTAGTTGAGATTCGAGTCTAGAGGAAGGTAGTCGATTTCAGGTCTCGCCTCGGCGAGACCAGTTGGGATCTAGGAAATGTGCCGCACGTGGTGGGGTCAGATGGAAAAGTCAGCATAGAGAGAAATTGTGTGTGTCTCTCTCTCTCCTCATGTCGAAAAACCTTAAACTCAAAAAGGTAAATAAAAGTTTCGTACCTGAACCAATTTTGCGTATTTCGGTATTCCTTAAGTACTAAAGTATTTCACGTGTTCATATCTTGGTCGTATTTTTGGGACCTGTATATATTTACAAATAGGCACCCTCCACCAAGAGCAAGAATGTACGCTTTGATACGATAAAGCATTAAATTAGATTAGATAGGGTAATAACACTCAAATTTAAAGGAAAAGAACAGATATGAAGAGATTAAAATTATTCTAATTTTATTCCGATTTAATCTTATAGAAGATTTTAGTTTTGGATTTTGGTTGGTTGGTTGAGATTTATGGCATATCAACCTTTGTAGATTATTTAATGCCAAATCTATTTTTATGGAAATAGTTCTATTTTAAACAATAAGTACGCAGTTTAAATGTAATTACAGTTTAATTGAAAAAAAAACATTTCTATTTCAATCTATACATTTTGGTCAAGCAGTTCTAATCCAGCTAATTCAGTTTAGTATAAGTACAGGTTTTGTTTTCACATAGTTAAATGTCAAAATAGTTCTATATTAAACAATTCAGTTTAGTGTAAGTAGTGTTTAACTGCCAAGAAACACTTCCCTTTCAAATAATTCAGTTTAGCATAAACATGCAGTTTAAATGTAAGTAAGTAAAGTAAAGTTGGCGACCATAGTCGAGGGTAACCCGAAGGCTCCCTTTTCGATAGCTACTACACAAAGGTGTACGGGAGGGCGCTACTCCTTCCCTGGATTGCTCTACTTTACCCTTGATCCGTACCTTATAATGCTGAGTGTTAAGCAAGGAGGCATCAAGTACCATTTTTTGAGTCTTTGGTATGACTCGACCTGGGATTGAACCCAGGTCTCCCGGGCCATTGGCGAACACTCTAAACAATAGGCCAAAGAAGTACCCTGTTTATTTTTTAGTCAAACAGTTCTAATACAGATGATTCAGTCTAGAATAAGTACAGGTTGTGTCTGCAAACAGTTAAATGTCAAAACAGTTCTATATTAAATCAGTTTAGAGTAAGCACATTTTCTATGTCAAAAACAGTTCTATTTCAAACAATTCAATTTAGCATAAGCACACAGTTAAAATGTAAATACGGTTTATTTGTCAAAAACATTTCTATTTCAAGCTATTCAGTTTAGTCAAGCAGTTCTAATTCAGGTAATTCAGTTTAGTATCAGTACAGATTTTGTTTACACACAGTTAAATGTCAAAACAGTTCTATATTAATCGAATCAGTTTAGTTTAAGTAGAGTTTCAATGTCAAAAAATTTAGTTAGGCATGAGTACACTGTTTTATTGTCAAAAACATTTCTATTTCAAGCTATTCAGTTTATTCAAACAGTTCTGATTCAGCTTCGTATAAGTACAGATTTTGTTTACACACAGTTAAATGTCAAAATAGTTCCATAAAAAACAATTCAGTTTAGTATTAAGTACAGTTTCAATGTCAAACAAGCACGCAGTTTAAATATAAAGTTGTAAAGTTGGCGACTGTAGTCGAGATTGACTCGAAGGCTCCCTTTTCAATAGCTACTACACCGAGGTGTAGGGAAGGGCGCTACTCCTTCCCCTGGACTGCTCCACTTTACCCTTGATAAGTACCTGTGTGCTGAGTGTTAAGAAAGAAGGTATCAAGTATCATCTTTTTAGTCTTTGGTATGACTCGACCTGGGATTGAACCCAGGTCTCCCGGGCCATTGGCGAAAACACTACCAACTAAAAGTGAGCCGGTTTAGTTTAAATATAAGTACAGTTTAATTGTCAAACATTTCTATTTTAAGCTATTCAGTTTAATCGAACAGTTTTAATTTAAACAAGTTTTTCTAATAACTTTGATACATAAGATTTTATATTAGATTGATCAAAAAGAGGCGCCCGTGGTGTAATGGTTATCGTCGTAGGAAATGGACACGACGACACGACTTCAAATCCTGGACGAGACTGATTGCATTTCACATAGCACTAATACCCTTGGGAAAGGTATGAATCCAATTATTCTCCCTCCAGCTAAAGGGTGAATAGTAGGGGAGACTAGGTTCTTGAGCCTTGGTGAGGCAACTAGTCTAGGAGAAGGAAAACTCTGAATTCAAACCTGTTAAACTCCGCTTAAAAATTGACCTTGTGTCATATCCTGCCCGAGCGGAGGGGTTGGGTAAATATGTATATTAGATTGATCAAAATACTTTTGATAATAACACTATAATAAAAGAAATAAATAGCACCTAGTAATTTTTTATTAAATTTAGTTAGGTTAAAATCAGTATGCATATTATGCATAAATGGTAAAATGAAGACTTTTATTTCTTCGTGATATATATTACAGATTGTTGGATTTTAACCGCATATCGACACATGACTGGCAAAGGCATGGACAGCTATCGATAGGCTATCGGTCGTATGGAAGTCAGACCTGACCGATAAAATGAAGCGCAGTTTCTTCCAAGTAGCTGTAGTATCGATACTGCTATATGGATGCACCACGTGAACGCTAACAAAACGTATGGAGAAGAAGCTTGTCGGCAATTACACGAGAATGAACAAGTCCTAGAGACAGCTCCCCACAAAACAGTAACTGTACGGCCACCTATCACCCGTCACGAAAACTATCAAAATTAGACGAACCAGACATGTGGGACACTGTTGAAGACGTAGGGACCAGCTCGTTAGTGATGTACTCCTGTGGACCGCTTCGCAGGGACAAGCAAAGCCAGGACATCCAGCTCGAACATAAATACAGCAGCACTGTGCCGATACTAGATGTATCCCGGAAGACCTGCCAAAAGCAAAGGACGATAGGGAGGGCTGACGAGTGAGGATCAGGAATATCCGTGCTGATAGCGGGACATGATGATGATGATGATGATAACATTGGCTGATGTGAAGCTAAACTAACTTAGGTAGATATTAATTGAGAAAACGTTAAAAATAAGTTGCTAATTAAGATTAAACAATAACCATTAAACAATTATAGAAAATAAAACGCACATATTTAAGAGAATTATGACGTCGTTGGTGACATCGTTTCCTTTACCGACAGATATATTATCTCCATTGAATTAGAGCATTCAGGTATCCAATAAGGCAAAATGTAAACAAACGAAATCTACTACATAATGCCTTATAATTCCTGAGCTGAAGTATGTCGACTGATGACTGAGCGGTTAGATACTAACTCTAACGTAAAGTTGGACGAGTTTCGATCCCAGCTTGAGGAGTCCAGCGTGTCTAGCCATACTAAAGAGTTCTGATACAACGAAACCATCCGTCTGTTGATGACTATATATATATATATATATAGGGTATTGCTGGTGTGTGTATAATGAATGTTATTATGATAGAAATAAGTGAACATGAGCCTAATGAGTAGAGTGTTCGACAATGGTCAAGGAGACCGGAGTTCAATCCCAGGTCTAGCCATACCAAAGACTCAAAAAATGGTACTTGATGCCACCTTTCTTAACACTCAGTATTATAAGGGACGGATCAAGGGTAAAGTGGACCAATTCAGGGAAATGAGTAGCGCCCTCTCCTACAGCTCGGTGTAGTTGCTATTTAGCGCCAAATCATCTTTTATGAAAATAGTTCTATTTCAAACAATTCAGTTTAGTATGAGTAGAGAGTTTAATTGTCAAAAACATTTCTATTTCAAGCTATTTAGTTTATTCAAACAATTTTAATTCAGCTAATTCAGTTTAATATAAGTACAGATTTTCTTTACACTCAGTTAAATGTTAAAACTGTTCTATATTAAACAATTCATTTAAATAATCAAGTAAAGATTCAATGTCAAAAACAGTTCCATTTCAAACAATTCAGTTTAGCATAAGCCCGCAGTTTAAATGTAAGTACAGTTTAATTGTCAAAAATATTTCTACTTCAAGCTATTCAGTTTAGTCAAACAGTTCTAATTTAAACTATTCAGTTATGAGTATGAAGTTAGTTCTATTTAAACCATAGACAGGGCCTTATTAGGTGCTAACACTCCAAGCCAGAGTGAACCTGGGAGCGATGGCAATATAGGGGTACTCCACATTCCCTAAAGCTCCAGAATTGATGGACCCACACCGTCAGATTGTTCAGTGTTATATCCAGGACACTCATCGGGGGGGTACCCCTCTGCGGAGTAGCAATCAGTGTATTCTACAACCACAGCCGATTGGGCAACCAAAAGAGTAATTTGAGACACGCGACATCGATGCTTACCATATATCATCAAAATGAACAGCTCAGTGTCTAGTGTCTACAGTAGCAGTGATCTTAAAATAGCCGAAGACACGAGGATACGAGCGAAGATTCATCTTCATTAGTACGACATAATGCGTGCCTAATGATAGTAACTAGAGAGAAAATAATGTTTTGTGACCGAAAAATTTCTCAGTCGAACAATAATATTGTGCTCTTGTATAGGTTCTTTTTTCTGAGGCAATAGAAACTTTACCTTACTTACCACCTTCGTGAATATATATATATATATATATATATATATATATATATATATATATATATGTGTGTGTGTGTGTGTGTAAGAGAGAGAGTGTGTGTTTGTGTATGTAAGACTATACGAAGATGGATGCAAACAGACTGAGATTGAAAGATTAGACAAAACCAAGATAGACTGAAACAAAGATCCATTGAAGCAGACTAAGACAGATAGATAGATATTTGATAAGTTTATCTTCATCTTCGTCATACATACATAAATACATACATACATACACACACACACACACACAGAGGCATCAATACACATTGGTCCAGTCGGCAGGGATTGGAGAATATACCGACTGCATGTCTGCCGAGGGATAACCCCCACCTTCACGAGTTTCCTGGTTATGATACTAAACAATCTGATAGTGTTGCTTCAGTATGCTGAAGCTTTGGGGAATGCGGAGTACCCCTTCATTGTTATCACTCCCAGGTCCATTCTGGCCCGGAGTGGTAGCACTTAAGAGAGTCCTATCTCTGTGTCAAATAGAATTAAAGATTGCTTTTTTTAAAGCTGAATTGTTTGAAATAGAACTGTTTAACATTTAACGGTGTGTAGATAAATGACTGATGTTTAATTGAATTGTTTGTGATACAAAGCAATACTAGAAACCATTTCAACTTTGTTGACTAAACTAAATAGTTTGAAATAGAAATGTTTTTAACATTTAAACTGTGTACTTATGCTGAATTGATTTGCATGAAATAGAACTGTTTGTATAAATAAAATGGATTTGGTGTCAAATAAACTACAATGGTTGATATATTTCACAATCAAACACAACCAAACCAAAACGACACATATAGATATACTATTATCTATCTATCTATCTATCTGTGATTCTCTGTTGTGTAATGGCTAAATTGCTGGACAGTGGAAACGTAGTACGCGAGTTCGAACTCCAATCTCGGTATTGTTTACTTTTGGACCAATACTCTTGGGAAATGTTGGACCCCCCCCTTATCTAGAATGCTGCGAGCTATATTGAACAAGTCCGGGAGGCAACACCCAACAAAACAGCAGCTATACGGACACCTACCATCTATCACAAATTAGACGAACCAGACATGCGGGACACTGCTGGAGAAGTCAGGACGAACTTATAAGCGATGTACTCTTGTGGACCCCTTCACATGGACGAGCAAATATTGGACAACCAGCTAAAACCTATATACAGCTGCTCTGTGCCGATAAAGGATGTAGTCTGGAAGGCATCCCAGGAGAGATGGATGATAGTGACGGGTGGCGAGAGAGGGTCGAGGAGATCTATGCTAGAAGTAAGACATGATGATGGGTTAAATAGTACTCCAGCTTTTCGTCTACAGGGATGGTTTTGATATTAAATAACACAGGAAGGTTGATGTACCATAAAAAACAATGAGAGCTATTGATCTATCTTGGTCTGGTTCCACATGACTTTGCTTCTATTTATCTTAGGCTCGGGTGAAGTCCTTGTGGTGTAATAGCTAACATACTCAACTACGACATCGTGGTTAGCGAGTTCGAACTCCAGTTACGTTTATAAGTTTTTATTTTGCATTAATATCTATGAGTTGAATATTACCACTACTCTCTTTCTATAAGGACGAATTTAGAATTAAATAACCTACGAAGACTTATATGCCATTGAACAGAGAAACCAAAATTATATTATTCTAGTCTTATCTATCTCTCCTGATGTTTTCGAGTATTTATTAAGAATGGTAACAACTCGTTTGAATCCAATTTTCTATTTTGTGCTTAGCTTTTTATATCTTCGACCACACGTAAATATGAAGGAACTTCAACAATATAAAAGATTAAAAAACGTTATTTATGACAGATGAAAAAATGAGGGATATAGTTCAATAATCTCCTCAAGAACAGCCACCTAGCTTCTAAAGTCATCGGTAACGTTAGCATCTAATTTATTACAGATTGTTATCTGTGTGAAGATTTTCAATCGAATAATTAACAGAAGCTAGAAGGAAAAGAAAATAAACAAAATGTCCGATTTGATTGCTAGATAAGAGAAAAAGAAAAAATGGCTGCCAACCTGACCCATTTTCCCGCCACGAGGGTGAAAATGAAGTAAGAGGATGCCTTTAATCTAAAGGCAATGCGAAGAGAACTCTAAACCAGAGTATATCATAAGCAAATTATCCAAAATGGCTGAGGTTTTTTTTCCATTCAAAGAAGAACATTAATTTTGATTGACTCGGAGAGGCAGAGTCGGTCTTGCGGTTATTAGTTGAATTTATTATATCTAAAGTGATTTTTACTTTGATTCCTATTTGTTTGGTGCAATCATTTCTTCTTCTTCTTCTTCTTCTTCTTCTTCTTCTTCTTCTTCTTCTTCTTCTTCTTCTTCAATTTTCTAAGAAATCAATAATCTATTAGGAAATTTGGATGAGAAATCTAAGAGGAATAATGTAATAGTTCGAATATCGCTCGTGATACGTTTCTAAAAGAAGAAAAAAAAACCTGCTGTGCTAAACGAAACAGTTCCGTGTTGTATCATTAAAAGAGCTTAAATTGTGGTAAGAACTTGATAGTTAAATTCGAACTGAAATAGTGGTGACAGACATCACCTAACGACTTTTATGTTGAGGACCATAAAAGTGCTGTTGTATTGCAAGCTTATCTTGTTTACGCTTCCTATATAAACTACTTTCTCTTGACTTTTTATACTGGTGACGAAAAGATATCGAAAACCAATCTATCTATCTATCTATCTATCTATCTATCTAAGCAGAATGCTACACATGGTTAATCTTAATCTAAAATTCAGAGTTTTCTTTCTCTTAGACGAGTTTCCATAATGAGGTTAAAGAGCTCAATCTGTTCAACAATATACACATAGCTGGAAGGAGAATAGTCGGATGAATATATATATATATATATTCATCCAACTATTCTCCTTACTATTTATCTTACTGACCACCTTCGTGAATATATATATATATATATATGTGTGTGTGTGTGTGGTTGTGTGTGTATGTGTGTGTGTGTGTGTGTGTGTGTGCATATGTTCAAGGGTTGGACAAAATAATGGAAACACCTAAAATTTAAGTTTTATAATTTTGAAATTCCTATAAAACCATGAAACGTTCGTGATTTTTAAGTTTTTTAATTACTTATTAGTTTTTCTCGTCTTATTTTACGAAAATGTTTTTTTACAGATATCAGAAGAAAAAACTAATCAAAATCCATTAAAATGACTAATCTTTCAAACTTTAAATGAGGATATAGAAAAACAACTGAATTATTTGGTGTAGCAAGGAATACCGTCTTGAAAGTAATGACAGCATTTGAGAAAGAAGGAAAAACCCTTTCACAGAAGCAAAACTCTGGAAGAAAGCGTAAGCTGTCTGAGAGAGACCTTCGGAGTCTAACGTGGATTGTTAGAAAGGATTACAAGAATACAGTTCTGAAAATTTCAGCAGAGGTTAATGAGAACCCAATTTCCTCAAAAAACTGTAAGAAGGGAGCAGCATAAAGCCAGATTTTACAGGAGGGCTGCAATCAGAAAACCATTTCGAAATAAATTTGTTTGAAATTTCCAGGTGTGTCCATTATTTTATCCAACCCTTATATATATATATATATATATATATATATCGTCAAGTCGCTCTTGCTAGATCAGATTTCCGATATGGTACACTTAATTGCCTTATAGAAGGCCCGCTTTGATGTTATATTGTTTGCCACCTTCATGTAATCTCATCTTCATAATTGACCATAGATTTTCGATCGGTTTCACATCAAGACTTGATGATAGCCATTCAATTATCTTCTCTCCAGTAAGTATTTTAATTTAAAAGAATTCACGGGTAAGCTTACATAAATGAGATGGAGCATTGTCATAAATAGATATGCAATTCGCTTTGAAATTTTGAGACTGGGACTCGTACCATGCAAAGAAATGCTTGTCCATAACATTGCGATAGCTGGCACTATTCAGTTAAACACGTTCATTGATTTTGTATGGTCTAATAATGTTTTGGTCGACAATTCCATCCGAAATAATTGCACTGTGACGTCTTTGTTGCCTTGATTGAGCCACTGGCACATCCGAATCGGATTAAATCCATTCTTTGGCCAAATCATATTTTCACATATTTCTTCGCCTCATTTTGAGGCTTTAATCCTATTTACCAACCCCTCCGCTCGGGCAGGACATGACACAAGGTCAATTTTTAAGCGGAGTTTAACAGGTTTGAATTTAGAGTTTTCCTTCTCCCAGACTAGTTGCCTCACCAAGGCTGAAGAACCTAGTCTGTCCTACTATTTACCCATAGTTGGGGGGAGAATAATTGGATTCATACCTTTCCCAAGGGTATTAGTGCTATGTGAAATGCAATCAGTCTCGGTCAGGATTTGAACTCGTGTCGCCATGTCCATTTCCTATGACGATAACCATTACTCCACGCTTTAATGAATTTGCTTTTGTGTGAGGAGTTGCTGAGATTTTTAAATAGATCCCGATTCACAAATTATTCTTCACCTTTTGTTTTTGTCTCCCTCGATTCCAGCCTTTTCAAAGGAATTGGTCAAAATTATTTGCTTCGCTTTGGTTTACGTTTATCTTGGGGAGGCACATTCTTAAAGTATTTTCCTTTGCTTCAAGTTCTCACTTTTCTAATATTTTTAATAGTTTTATTCATTGTTCGATGATCTCTGCCAAGCACCTTTGATACTTTCCAAGTTATTCCAGTCGGCTGGGGCTATAGAATACACCGACTGCTTCTCTGCAGGGGGTTAGAACCACCCAAAGAGTGTCCTGGATATGACATTAAACAAACTGATGGTGAAGTTCCAGTGATGCTGAAGCTTTGGGGAATGCAGAGCACCCCTTCATTTACATTGCTCCCAGGTCCACCTTAGCCCGAAGTGGTAGCACCTGATAGGGTCCTATCTATGAGTTAAATAGAACTAAACTGCATAATTATGCTAAACTAAATTGTTTGAATTAGAACCGTTTGAATAAACTGAATAAATTGAAATAGAAATATTTTTAACTTAAATTTAAATTGCATACTTACGCTAAACTGAATTGTCTGAAATGGAACTGTTTTTGACATTTAACGGAGTAAACAAAATCTGTACTTTTCTAAATTGAATAAAAACTGTTTGAATAAACTGAATAACTTTAAATAGAAATGTTTTTGACAATTAAACTGCGTACTCATGCTAAACTGAATTGTTTCAAACAATTCAGTTTAGCATGAGTACACAGTTTAATTTATAGAATTTATTATTTGTATAAAAATGGATTTGGCTTTAAATAACCTACAAAGGTTGATATGCCATAAACCCAAACAATCAATACTTTCCAAATGAACTTTCCGTCATTCAATGAATTTATTTTCTGCTTTTCAGCAGTTGTTAAACCATCCTTTTACCCAATGAAGAAAAAGGGAAAAAAATTATTTCAGAGTTCTTAAGCTAATATTAGTTCCATCTGCATACTAACTTCAATCAGTTTATTTTCGTAAATTGCATTAATCTAAAAAAAAAAAAATGACATTCACTTTAGTTAAATATTATTATTTTACTAAGGGTGGAAATCGACGCGTTTGAATTTCACAAATCTTGGTTGGATCTTCTAAGATAATTGAGTTTGATTTATGCAAAAACTTTGGACAGACTATATATATACAATAAAATCAATACGGCAATATGAAAGGATCAACAAGAAAATATGTAAACAGAAAATGTCTATTATGTTCAACAAAATTTATATATATATATATATATATATATATATATATATATATATATATGCTCCACCACGGGGGTTGAGCACTCTGGCAAAGGAATTTACGGCTGCCACTCGCATAATGCAAAGCTCTTCGAACGAATTGAGCACACTGGTATCTGGTAAGGCAAAAATGTAAACAAATGGAATCTACTATATAATGCCTTATAATTCCCTAGCTGACGTGGTTCGCTGGTTGGCTGAGCAGTATGATACTAAGTCTCACGTAATGTTGGGCGGGTTTCCTTCCCAGCTTCAAGCGTCCAACTTGTCAAACCACACTGAAGAGTTGTGATACAACGAAACAATATGTCTGTGGATGACAATATATATATATATATATATATATATATATATATATAAGGAAATATATGACGTGGCTGATCATTCAGAACACTTCATGAAAATGGGCGTAACAAGAAGAAAGAATTTGCGATTTAAATTGTGTTATATAATTCCTTATTGAGTTACAAGGTATTTCTAATTTTGTTTATCCTATTTACCCAACCCCTCCACTCGGGCAGGATATGACACAAGGTCAATTTCTAAGCGGAGTTTAACAGGTTTGAATTCAGAGTTTTCCTTCTCCTAGACTAGTTGCATCACCAAGGCTGAAGAACCAAGTCTGCCTTACTATTTATCCATAGCTGGAGGGAGAATAATTGGATTCATACTTTTCCCTTTTTATTAGTGCTATGCGAAATGCAATCGGTCTCGTCCAGGATTTGAACTCGTATCACCGTGTCCATTTCCTACGTCGATAACCATTACACCACGAGCACCTGATTTTGTTTATAATGACATTTTCTGGGGTCAGTTGAGTTTATTTATTACTTACAGTGAAAAGCAGTGAACCTGTGGAATTTCTTAGTCGGCTCGCGTGATCGATAATGATAGTACAAAGAGCAATCATTTTAAGAATCATACCAACAGACAAAGTTTGAAATACAGTTAAAACTTAACTTACAACGTTGTATCGTGGCGTTCCCTTTATTTTGTTAAACGTCTCTACTGAGTTAAGTTATCTACTTCACTTTTGTTAAAAGACACGAGCGCGAACGTACACGCATGCGCAAACATGAACAGATTGATGTGTTACTGAGTATAGAAGAGACGCAATGACGTGAATTAGAAATACACACACACACACACAAACACACACACACACACGTGAAATTTTAAGTTGTTAGCTGTTTAATCTGTTTTTATTGCTATCCATTTTAATACTTTGAAAAAAGGATGTCTTCGTTTAATGACATGTCAAACTTCATGGATTATTTAATTACAAATCATCCTCGTAGGGGATCAGTCGAGTTAATTTTTAACCCATAGATAGGTATATAATAGGATTTATACTATATATATATATATATAAAGAAACATATTACACATCTGATAATTGGCAATACTTCGAGAAACTGGAAGTCATACGATAAAAGTGTTTCTTAATTTAATTTCTAATATATATATATATATATATATATATGTGTGTGTGTGTGTGTGTGTGTGTGTGTGTGAGAGAGAGAGAGAGAGAGAGAGAGAGAGTGTGTGTATCTTCCAAGTATAAAATAGGATTATAAAAAAACAGGATAAAATCTCACCACTCCGATCCCCTGGTAAGCTAGTATTCATATGCCAGTTCTTCTGCGGATCGACACCGTGATACTTGAAGTCGTGAGTTTTCATACAATTTTTATTATTATGTAATACTTGAAAAATATTGTGATATTTCCCTGAATTTTTGTGCATTGAACATGGTAAAGTTTTTTTTTATTGATTACAAACAATTTTAGTGTCAAATTTTAATCAATTATATATTATTTACCAACCTCACAGCAGGGGCAAGGTGTGACGTCTGGTTAGTTTTTAAGTGAACTTTGACAGGTTTTAATGCAGTAGTTTTGCATTTAAAAAAGAAAAGAAACGGATAATATCCAACAGAAATAATGAAAGACGCAGATGACGCAGATGATCTAGCACTTCTCGTAAATACATTTGCCCAAGCCGAATCTCTGCTATATAGCATGGAGCAGTCAGTAGGAATCATTAGCAGATCAAACATAATTTATGAGTGAAATTAGTTGTCCAGTTCCCATACTTTGGCAGCAGTATATCATATACTGAAGTAGGCCTGGTCCAGGCTGCAACTGAGAGGTTAGCGATAATGTGGAAATCCGATCTTTCTGATAAAATAAAACGAGAATTCTTCCTAACTGTGGCTGTGTAAATACTACTGTATGGCTGCACCACCCAGAATCTAACAAAACGAATGGAGACAAAGCAGGATAAGAGCTGCATAAGAATGTTGTACACAGTTTTGAACAAATCTTGGAAGCAACACTTCAGAAAACAGCAGTTGTTCGGCTACTTATCTCCCATCTCTGAAACCATTCAGACGAACAAGACATGTTCGGTACCACAAGTACGAGGATCATTAATTAAGTTTCCAGACTTTTTTCGTACGGGTGCTTTTGTTGATAGTACACACATGAAACTCTATTCCCCTTCAAAGTAATCTCCTCCGGCTGCAATGCACGTGTTGTACCGTTCCAACAACTTCTGAAAGGCCCCATAGAAGTCCTCTTGCGTGAGCGTGTCAATGACTATCGTCACAGACTCTTTCATCTCAATTGTCTCATAACGACAGCCTGTGAGCTTAAGAAATGACCAAAAGTCATAGGGAGCAAGGTCGGGACTATAGGGAGGCTGAGGAACTGTCTTGATGCCCATGTTGGTCAAATAGTCTGTGACAACGATGGAATTGTGGACTGGTGTATTGTCCTGGTGGAAATGCCACTGACCCGATTTGAAGAGTGTTGGCCCCTTCCCTAGGAATGTCTTCCTGAACTCCCTTAAAACCTCAACATAGTAATCCTAACCCTAAGCCTTTGGCTAATCAACTCTGGTGTATTGACTTCCTTACTCCTCCCACACCTCCCATCATCCTTCACAGACTCCCTGCCTTCATTGAATCTCTTCTGCCACTTAAAAACTGATACTCGGTTCATGCAAGATGGTCGAAAAGCAGTCTGAAGTATTCCATACGTTTCTGTGGCATTTTTTCCAAGTTTAAAACAGAATTTTATTGCATATCATTCTTTTAAACAGTCCTCACGTCCGGATTGCAATTTTGAAATTCGCCAGCTGTGACAATCAGGCTTTAGTAGGATGTATTCCAATTGCTGTTGTAGCCGTTAAGTTGAACCAGAAGTCCTAAAATTTGGTCAGTCATCTCATAAGATATATAGCAATAACATACTGAATTATCAAAAGTTTACGACAATTTTAAATGCCTGTACAAAAAAAGTCTGGAAACTTATCGAATGCACCATATAGAGTAAGGTAAAAACTTCTAAAATACGTTCAGTTATAATCTCCTCAAATAGACCACCAAGGATTTATATGCATGACTTTTGTGCGGACATTATGGACTTGCTAGTTGCGATGGAAGATAGAGACGTATGAGACAGAGAAAGGCAAAACTCCGTCGTCTCAGATTGATTTGATAATAATGATGATATGTGTTGGGTATCACCCAACTTTCTCCGCACAATGAACTAGTCCATCTGACATATATAGCAGTAGCTACTAATACCAGGGCAGACCAGAAGGTGAAGAGCAGCTTCTTATAGGAATAGTATTAAAGCGTTGGAGACTGGAGATTGCATTAGATCACCTTACTTGCTACCGTAATAATGGAAGCTAACACTACCGTTGGACTATATCTTTATTCTGTATCCACTAATCCTATGTTCTTGTCTACTAAAATTCTCTCTATGGTATATACTTTTTCTTGTGAATATATCTCTATTTCCTCTCATATCGTGGTTTGTCCTTTATTTAATATTACAAGCGTTCACTAACCAGATTTCAACAGTATGTTTTATCTATTATAATTCATTCACAACGAGTTATTGTTTGTTTACAACCAGCGTGGCGTACAGCAGACGACTTCTGTTTCATTCAGATATCACAGATAGCACAGAAAGCCCCTTAAAAATTTGTAAATATTTTCGAATATATATTTAAATCTATTGTTTTACAGACTTATTACTGGGAGAAACGCAATGGCGGTCATTTGGAACACGTCATGTAAGAAAAAAATCTATCATTTGAGCTAGAGACATTAAATTAGTGTTTTTTTTAAATTTCAGGACGTGCAATACTTTTTTCAGTTTCTTGTTTCAGTATTAAATCATTATCATACTAATGGGTCGCATCGTACATATGTGTAAACAGACTTTGGCATTAAATAACCTATAGAGGTTGATATGCCATAAAACCCAACCAACCAACAAACCAACTATTTTGAATGATTTTTGTCTCCAAGGGAATTGTGACGCAAAATATTTTCCTCTCTGGTCCGAGGCATCGTGTTAGCAGATTAATAGTTTTAAATTACACTATTTTCAAATCTGAGACCTAAAAGAACACAATCTTATTCGAAGTAGAGTTATTAGCAGTCACATGGGTACAATGTTTATTGAGACACCCGATATCATTACTAGTAGTTTTTAGCAGTCACATAGGTCCCATGTATATTGAGATACCCTGTATCATTAGTAGTCGAGTTATTAGCCGTCACATAGATCCCATGTATATTGAGACACCCTGTATCATTAGTAGTAATTATCAGTCCTATGGATCCCCTGTATACTGAGACACCCTATATCATTAGTAGTAGGTATTAGCAGTCACATGGGTCCAATGTATATTGAGACACCCTATATCATTATTCATAGTTATTAGCAGTCACATGGGTCCAATGTTTATTGAAACACCCTGTATCATTACTAGTAGTTATTAGCAGTCACATGGGTCCCGTGTATATTGAGACACCCTGTATCATTAGTAGTAGAATTATTATCAGTCACACAGGTCCCATGTATATTGAAATACCCTGTATATATATCGTTAGTCAAAGAGTTATTAGCAATCACATAGGTCCCATGTATATTGAGACACCCTGTAGCATTAGTAGTCGAGTTATAAGCAGTCACATGGGTCCCATCTATATTGAGACACCCTGTATCATTAGTCGTAGAGTTATTAGCAGTCACATGGGTCCCATGCATATTGAAATACCCTGTATCATTACTAGTAGTTATTAGCAGTCACATGGATCCCATGTATATTGAGACACCCGATATCATTAGTTGTAGAGTTATTAGTAGTCACATGTGTTCAATGTTTATTGAGACACCCTGTATCATTACTAATAGTTATTAGCAGTCACATGAGTACCATGTATATTGAGACACCCTTTATCATTAGTAGTAGAGTTAATAGCAGTTACATGGGTCCCATGTATATTCAGACCCCCTATACGATCACATTTTTTCTCATAAATTGGTTTTCAGAACATTATTATTTTATTCATTTATTTTTTTAACTCCATCGACCATTGAGACGAAATTGATTCCTCATAGCGCAACACCCGGTATTTGTTGTTCCCCACGTACGCGCGAGAATGGCCTTTTCCGTGGGAACAAGGCGCAGGATAGTAGCTTACACACACCTGGGGGTTCCAAAAATGCCAAAAAAAAAGAGTGCCTCAGGCGATAAACCTAGCCCCTCTGGAGAGGATTAAAGCCTGGAGGACAGCCCCCTGATGCTCAAGGAGTGCTGATCCCAGCTCGTGTGACATGAATACCGGCTTCCTGGAATTCATCTCAGACGGCCTCAACCGACTACCATCGGACCCAAGACATACCCAATCTTATCCACGTATCAGACCACTTGGCCGGCCGAAGTGTGTCCCAGCCCAGTGGGCCAGGTTGTAACTTTATATAGAACCTTAGTGCGACACCTGACCACGCCAGTGACGTGCATGTTAGGAAAAAGAGCTTCACATAACGATTACCTTGATAATGGGTTACAGACAATGGGTGAGAGTGGACATCATTCAACTGCCAGCTGGACTCGAAGACAAAGCATGAGAAACAGACTCCACGTAAAAAAAAAGTCAGAAGAATAAAAAGAAAATTAACTTGGATCATCTGTTTTAAAACTTTTCCAGACTTGGCTTTAATAATTTCTGAATGTTATGATGTATTCACGTTCAATGTAGCGGTGACTTCATTATACGGAGGTGCAGACAGCAATTTTGTGAATTATAATGATAGTTTATCAATGGAAGTATCTTGGTGTATTTGTTGCTTAAGTAATCTTAATCAGATTTTTAGAATTCTTAAGACTTCTTCGGAATTCATGATGACAGTTCTACACAAACAGGAAAAGTTTTTCTCTCAAAGACGAAAATATGAATTGACGTTGATGAAAGATAAAAGTAAAGAAACAAAAAAAAAAAGAAGATATTTAGAGAGAGTGGGACTTCTGAAGTCAACTTTTGTTTTTTTATGAAGAAATTTATGCTTACAAAGCACATATAAGAATGGATCGACAAGTCTATTGCTTGAGACGGACTAATTAATTTAATTTTTGTTTTCAAATTTTTTACTGTATTAATTCAAATATTTTTACTGTATAATTATTAAAGAGATTTATAGTCATGATAGATCATTTGTGTTGAAAAGAATGCCTATACTGACAACAAATACTTGCTGTGACTTAGATAAATTACTATTAATTTCAATAATACATCTTAGATGCATCAGGGAGGTCTTCAGTGATGCGCTGTCTTCATTGCCGATTTCGGGTTATTTCTGCATCATATCAGCTCCGACAGTAACCCCGGCTTGACTCTAAAGGAGCCAAGCCGCCTCCGCGATCGCTACGTGCTACGCTCGTGCCTCTATCAAAGCAAAGAAAAAATAAATAAAAACCGGACTTCGGACGTTCTCATAGACATCTGTCTTTTAGTAAACAGCCAATGAAAACAGGGCATTCCACACTCCTCTGCTATATAGTACCATCTTTACCTCATCCGGTTTCTCGCTGCTACTTCCGGAATCGGTACCGAGGTAAGAGTGATTTACAAAGCTCTTTGCTTCGATGTGGCACAAGGCCGAATGAATGGGGCGCCGAATGAGACTCGAACTCACTCGTGTAGGTTTGCTAGTCTAGCTTGCTAACCGTTACACCACCAGAGGTGCCCTCGGTACCGAGGTAAGATGTTATTTTAATACTCGTCCATGTCCATGATTTACACTTCACTAGACATACATGAATTTCCCGCCAAATCTGTCCTATACTAATTCTACTAAACTAACATGAATTAATCCCCCGCTCAAAACTATTCAGTCAGTCTTTAACTTTACCTTATACCCGTATTCGCAAAAAAAAAAAATTTAAATAAAAATAATTATGATAATCCCGTTTATTTGGCTCACGAGATTAATTGCTACAGATTAACTCAAGCTTTTTGCCAAAATTTTTCTCCCCGTTTATCATTAACCTATGCTCATATTACCAATCTAATGCATATTCCTAAAAAAAAAAAACCCCAAAAAGCTACTCTAATCAACTCCTTACATTCTAATTTATTACTATTTCGAACCTATCTCCAGTCCCCACCTCCTTCGTCCCATGAACTATTTGCAATTAGGTTTCAATCAATTAACTAAAACTGCTCGTGACCGTGTATAGTATGTCATACATGTTATATATAGTTGGGGACCGTAGTCGAGGGCGACCCGAAAGCTTTCTTTTCAATAGCTATTACACCAAAGTGTAGGGAAGGATGCTACTTCTTTCCCTGGATTTCTCCACTTTACCCTTGATAAGTGCCTAACTAATACTGAGTGTTAAGCAAGAAGGTATCAAATACTATTTGTTGAGTCTTTGATATGACTCGACCTGGGATTAAATCCCGGCCTCCTGGGCCATTGGTGAACACTCTATATGTTTTGTACTCGATAGTTATATATGATTTGCTTTTGAAGAATATTTTATTGGGATGACAAAAAATAATTTTCAACAATTCTATTGAACCACATGAAGAAAATATTACCTGCGCCAACTGTTCTGGCTTATTGTAATTCTTTAAAAAATCAGATTTCTTCCCTACTCCAGGCTTTTTCGATGGGCAATATCCTATCTTTGATTCCTCTGAAATAAACTTTGTTGTCACAAACAAAATTCTGACCGAAACAAAGGGTACCTGTTTTTTTAGGCTTTTAAGATATTTGAATCGTTTTCAAAATATTTTATTTTGCACACTTTTAAAAACAATATTTAAATTATTTAAATGTGGGCAAACAAATGACTGATGTTGAATTGAATTGTTGCTGCTTCATAAGAATACTTGAAACCATTTAACAATAAAAACAAAAGATTAAATCATTTAAATGTGGGCAAACAAATGACTGATGTTGAATTAAATTGTTGCTCCTTCATAAGAATACTTGAAACCATTTAACAGTAAAAACAAAACATAAAAAGTAAATAGAATTATTCGTGTTAGATCGCAATACATGAAACCATTTAACTGTGTGTAAAAAATGAGCTCAGGCTCGTTTAAAAACATTAGCTACAAAAACGTGTTTATAAATCCTATATATCTAATATATACGTATAAACAAGATTTGGCATAAAATAACCTGCGAAAGTTGATATGCCGTAAAATATAAACAATCAGATGGTATTATAAGTAGCAAAATCATCAACTGTAAACAGTATATATGTCAGAAAAATACCACAAATGCGTCTCAAGAGTAGCCACCAACAGAATGCTGGTTTTATGGTGAATGGCAGTGTTCTGTTGTTTTTTTCCATTGTAAAAGAACACCTGTGTCAGAAATATAACCAGCTCGGACAAAAGGAAGCTTTTTGCTACTCTCAGAAATGCGAAACATTCATTACGCAACCCCCCCCCGTTGCTTTCAGTTCGAAACATTTTCTGTAAAAAGCCGTATCACACACGCACACACACAGAGAAATTCTGATGTTGATTCACGGAGAAAATATATAACAGTTTTCGAAAGCATTCCAGTTTGTTTTCAGCTTGACAACCCTTCAGATATAATTTTGATATAACATTCGACTTGGTCAATAATCGTTAAGTCTGGCGTAGCGAAAACTAACCATATAGCTCGTGGTGCTTTGAGCGATATTGTTCCGCAAATGGATGAGGGAAGCTATAATTTTCTTTTAAAAACAAAAATTTTATAAGAATATATAATCTTACTGGTTGTTCAGATTTAAATTTACTTGCTCATTTACAAGAGTGAAGAACTTAATTTTTTTCCTAATGTCTCCTTCACGTTTACCTTAACACATTATATGTTACCTCAACCTCAGAAATTAAAAAAAAAAACCTGCAAATACATTTAAAACCAAGTTCAATGCTTTATATGATGGCCTTGGGTGGAGGTGCCCGTGGTGTAATGGTTATCGTCGTAGGAAATGGACACAGTGACACCAGTTCAAATCCTAGACGAGACTGATTGCATTTCATATAGCACTAATATCCTTGGGAAAGGTATTGATCCTATTATTCTCCCTCCAGCTATGGGTAAATAGTAGGACAGACTTGGTTCTTCAGCCGTGGTGAGTAAACTAGTCTTGGAGAAGGAAAACTAAGAATTCAAACCTGTTAAACCCCGCTTAAAAATTGGCCTTGTGTCATATCCTGCCCGAGCGGAGGGGTTGGTAAATATATGTATATGATGGCCTTGGGTTTTGTACCAAGATAATTACTAGTTTAGAGCTAAAGAAACCCAAACATCTGATTGCATACCCTACTCTTGCCATGGTAGATAAAAATTAGATTTTCTTTAGCTAGCCGGAGTAATTCAACCTGTAAATTATTTCTAATGTCACCATAAAAAGGTGAAACGGAAATTACGCCTTATTTCGAATTATTCCACTGAAAAGAACGAGGCGTTGGATTAACATCAGAATATAGTGCTAGAAGAATCCTTAACTAAACTTAATCGATGATCTTGTTTTGAAAAGGTTGACCCCACTGACGCCAACCGTTTGATCGAGGGGTAGATAATTCTTATGGTTTGGTTTGATTTTATGGCACATCAACCACTATTGGTCCCTTAATGCCGAATCCATTCTTAATCAAATAAACGGTTCTATTTACAACAATTAGCATAAACACAGATTTTTGTTTGCACACAGTTAAATGTCAAAACATTTCTATTTCAAATAATTCAGTATAACATAATTACACATTTTAGTTCTATTTGACCTATAGAGAGGACCCTATTAGGTGCTACCACTCCGGGTCAGAGTTGAACTGGGAGCGACGGCAATAAAGAGATACTCCGCATTCCCCAGAGCTCCAACTGTACTGGGACTTCACCATCAGATTGTTTAGTGTCATATCCAGGAAACTCGTTGGGCGGGGGAGTTATCTCTCTGCAGAGATGTAGTCGGTGCCTGTGGTGTAATGGTTATTGTAGTAGGAAACGGACACGGCGACACGAGTTCAAATCCTGGACGAGACTTGTTGCAATTCACATAGCACTAATACCCTTGGGAAAAGTATGAATCTAATTATTCTCCCTCCAGCTATGGGTAAATAGTAGGGCAGACTGAGTTCTTCAGCCTTGGTGAGGCAACTAGTTTAAGAGAAGGAAAACTCAGATTTCAAACCTATTAAACTCTGCTAAAAAAACTGGCCTTTTGTCATATCCTGCCCGGGCGGAGGGGTTGGTAAATATGGTAGTCGGTGTATTCTGTTGCCTCGGCCGACTGGGTCATTGATGATTCTGAGAAGATACGATAAATACTCATCAAAAACTGTTTCGATTTTCCTGTTTGGAGGAAAGTCGGTATCAGCAATATTCCAACAGACTATGTATACCATGCCGACGGTCTTAACATGTGTTGCTACTTACAGTTTCAAATGTAGAATGGGGTATTTGATCGTTTAATTGGGGTACTTGACTGAATGTGGATTATTTTTACAGAGTGACAAATGGGGTTTGTTTTTTATTTTTATTTTGAACACTGATTAAATCGGTAGAATTTTTTTTTAATCAAAATGGTCGTAGATCACACACCAGCAAATACTTACGCTAACCAACACATGACAGCACCAACTAATTTAACAATTTAATTTTCCTAGTTCTAGTTAGCCCCAACCACCAACCCAAATTGGTCAAGTAAATGTCACTTGGCTTTGATTGAACTCTTCGACTTTAATCTACTGCCAACTCCTTACAATTTAAGCACATTATTGTAGTCTCTGACTCTTCAAACTTGTATTGAGTGAATGGGTCAGCGATTGTCACTGGCTAGTGTCCCTTAGTTTAGCATATGTAAACGAGGACCGCACCCCTTCCCCGTACCCACTTATTTTCATACGTCAAAACAGTTTTGTAAATATTTTTCTTAATTGTTTTAAATAAATCTGATTCTTCTAACTATAGAATCGCACCATTTGTCGCATATTGAACCGCTAGACAAACAACGAGGGGCTCGTAGATATAAAATATATGATTTAAATTTTCATTCTTCGACGGCGACGATTGTGGGTTGTAGGAATACACGCAGAGGGAGTTCGCACATATATTTCTTCTGTGGCGGGACCTTTTTCGTGAAGTAGTTTGGAGGCCGGAGAACACACACGACAGGTCTGCTTGAGAGATCAGCGGATCTCCCCCTTCGCTTGAGTGCCTAGTGGATCTCTACCTTCAGTTCAAAATTACAGATCTTATATTGTCTTTTCAAGTCCCATGCGGATGTATGAACATCCTCTTCGCCTCACGTATTTTCTGTTTATGGCTCGTTATCGGAACTTACATACTTCCGTTTTTGTCTTTTTTTTGTAATTTGTTGATCTTATCTGCCAACGGAAATATCTGTCACTCTATCCATTGGCAATAAATAATATTCTTGCCATCATCTTTTATTTTTCTCTTTCCTGTGAGACCACTTTGTTGATGTTATCTTGCGACTGCATTGAATCTGCTAAGTTCATCGTCGCCAGCTAAGCTAGTATGTTACACATTTCTGGTTAAACTATTATACAACTATGGCGATTTTTTTTAGCAAACTTGGTCTACCAGAGATTTTAGTTTCCAATAACGACTGTATATTGGCTTTAGCAGATATCTCAGCCTTTTGCCAACAAAACCGCATCTAACTAATCCAGTGATCGCTAATCCATCCACTATCGGAGAAACAGAAGACATTTAAGAGAGCATATATAAAAAAAAATGAGGATTAAACCGTAAATCAGACAGATATTTGTGAAAAGTTACCGAACAACTCAAAATCAGTCGGTAATTGATAGATCACCTGCCGAACTACTTATAAACCGGAGGAGGGCACCCCTGGTGGTGTAATGGTGAGCAAGCTAGACTAGCAAACCTACTCGAGTGAGTTCGAGTCTTTTTGGGCGTCCCATTCATTCGGCCTCGTGCCAAATCGAAGCAAAGAGCTTCGTAAATTACTGCTTATAAACTGGAAGATTTTCGTACCCAATGACGTCATAGTCTAGTTCTTCACTATTTTCTTGGAAGAAATACCTTTATGGAAAACCAATTTAATGGTAAAGATGGCGCTGTACAGCATGTGTATTTTTATCACTCAGAATTATCGGTCTTCTGAAGAAGGCCGAATGACGCATTGGTCGAAGCGTTTTGAGTATATTAATGAAGATGAAGACAATAGCCCGAATATTCTAAGTAACAAAATTATCAAGCTTCATCGCAAAAATTTTGACAAACACAACATGTTTTTATCTGGGACAATCCATGCTTGTCAAAGACTATCACGGTGTTGTTGAAAAGGGGAAACAAGGTAGTATTGTGCGTCGTACTGGACATGTCACCCTTGATGTAAACGTAACGTCTTTTCTATAGGTCCGACATGCAAACCAACAAAACTCTTCGCACCTTTCAGTGACTAAATTACATGATTCACTCTTTTCCCTCGATATTTTGATGGTCAATTCTAAGGTTCTTCAGAATATCCAAACTAAACTGACCGTTAAAAAAATTACTGAAAAATGGGATTGGGAGAAAATAAACAAGAACGACAGGCCACGTTCAAAAGTGCAAGTTGACCCACACCAAAGGGGAGATTTTAAATGATTAGTGGCTAAGTTAACCGATTGTTACGTTACGGGGTTTATTTGTTTTGGAAAGTATCGTAGTTATAATTTGCTTCTTTGTTTTCTGGATTTGGTTAATATAAAAAATCAGATATTTGTTATTTTCACATAGAAAAATTTGATTGTTAAAAAGACCAGATGTGATACTGTGTAGTGTTGTGGATTCCGAAGCTGCCAAGAGGCGATTGCCTGTTATGGACTGATAATATGGGAATATTGTTTCCAGTAAGTAAGGGAAAATGGTTTAGTTTGGTCGGTTGGTTTTTTGGGTTTTATGGCATATCAACCTTTTTAGGTTATTTAATGCTAAATCCATTTTCATGAAAATAGTTCTATTTCAAACAATTCAGTTTAGGATAAGTACGCAGTCTAAGTGAAAGTACAGTTTAATTGTAAAAAACATTTCTATTTCAAGCTATTCATTTTAGTCATGCAGTTCTAATTCAGCTAATTCAGTTTAGTATAAATACAGATTCTGTTTACACACAGTTAAATATCAAAACAGTTCTATATTAAACAAATCAGTTTAGTGTAAGTAGAGTTTCAATGTCAAAAAACAGTTCTCTTTGAAATAATTCAGTTTAGCATAAGCACGTAGTTGAAATGTAAGTACAGTTTAATTGTCAAAAACATTTCTATTTCAAGCTCTTCAGTTTAGCCAAACAATTTGGATTAGCATAAGTATGCCGTTAGTTCTATTTAACCCAGAGATAGGACCCTTATCAGGTGCTACCACTCCGGGCCAGTGTGGACCTGGGAGTAATGGTAAGATTGGGGCACTTTTTATTCCCCAAGGCACCAGCGTTACTGGAACCTCACCATGAGATTGTTTAGTGTCATAAACAAGACACTCGTTGGGGGACTTACCCCTCTAGAGAAGCAGACGGTGAATTCTACAGCCCCAACCGACTGGGCAATTCAGTTTGTTTTTATGGCATATCAACCACTGTAGGTTATTTAATACCAAATCCATTTTTATGCATATGAACAATCCAATTTCAAACAATTCTGTTTAGCATAAGTACACAATTTAAATCACAAAACATTTCTGTCTCAAACTTTTCCCTTTAATATCAGTACCCTTTTTTTTGTTTACGCACTGTAAAATGTAAACACTTTTATTTCAAACAATTCAGTTTAGCATAAATACACATTTTAGTTCTATTTGATACATAAATAGGACTCGATCTGGTGCAACCACTCCGGGTCAGAGCAATATCAATAAAGAGGTACTCCGTATGTTCCCAAACTCCAGCGTTACTGGAGCATGACCATCAGATTGTTTAGTGTCATATCCAGGATACTCGTAGGTGGAGAGTCTTACTCCTCTGCAGAGATGCAGTCAGTGTATTCTGTTGCCCAAGCCTACTGAGCCAAGTAAGTAAAGAGGAAATGACCGTTCAACTTGATTTGAACAATAGCTGATTTGGATGTATTTTCAGCGCGGGAATAGATTTGGATGATGATGAGTTGCGCATATAATAACAGTCTGACGTCTCAAATTAGCTTTTGTTTCGACTGTGACGAGAACTGATCAACTAGTATAGAGAGAGCACAGAGTTGATTCAGATAGTCCTCTGCCGTGATATACTCCGTATAAGCATATGTGAGTCAACCCACATACCTATGCATTCATTTGTAAATGACTCCAGTATTTCATTAAGTTGTAAAAATCAACTTAAGATTGACACACATATAACGAGTCCAGAACCTGTATTCTATTTTGTATAACTGTCGATGCTATACAATAGTTGATTGTATTTCACTTAATCTACTGTTATCAAACTGTTTCTATCTAATCAACTGGTATTGTTCTTCCAGAGAAGGTATCGATTTGTCTTGTTCAGAACATTCAGCAACAGTGGAGATTATCACGGTTTATCGGTTAAGAGAAAAGTTTTTTTTGGCCTTAAAGAATCATAACACTTTTTGAATATCACGTTAGATGATCCACAACTGGGGTTATTCCATTCGGACAGTTTTGATTGATGAACGCCCCACCATCCCGACAGTTTTGCTGTGCGTGAGGTTTCACAACAGGGTACGAACTGAGTTGCGCAGTAACAAAAAACACGTCTTTGTAGAGGAGACGGTTATTCTAAATTGGTAGGAATGGACATGTTCCCAACGAATTTACAATTTGAACCCCCTGTTTGGTTTAAATGGGATCATCCCATTCACCATATATGACGACTGACTGTGAGAGGGGTGGAAAAACAGTAATCAGTCCAAGCCGAGATTAACGTCGGATTTTGATTTTCTTTACTCGACAAACAAGGCAGAAGAAAACGGGCATTAAGGAAATGTTTTCTCTTTTAGCTGTCGCTGTTATATGCCCATGAAACATTTTAAAAAGGAAATCAAAAAGGATGCAAGAAATTTTCTGGGCCATATTGTTTGCATTTCCCCAACCCCTCAACCATCAGCAAGATTTGACACAAAGGTCAAGATTTAAGCGTGTCAAATAATTAAGGATTTTGATTATTTATTTTAGTTTTAGTGATAAATTGTATGCTAGCTAAAAACTTAGGCTAAAACTTCCATTGACCTTGTGCTTACACATGTCACTCCTGTCAAAATGAAGCATGGCAGGTTTGTTTTAGAATCAGCTGTAAGCAAAATATATATAAAAATAGATATTTAGATATATATATCAGCTGATATTTAGAATGACGTGACACTAAAAAGTCCTAGTGATCACGTGTGATTAAGGCATTAGTCAAGAGAATAGTTAGAAGAAAATATATAAGATTTTAAAGATACAGAGTTAGCTGATAGCAGGAGTTGGAGGTGGCGAGTCTAAATTTGAGGTCTGCTGCAGGCGATAGCGCACGCGCCTAGGTGGGGCCGGGTTAGTGAAGAATAAATGTTTAAGTCTGTAATTGTCCGTTTCGTCTCCCACTCTTTGTTCTATCGGTCGCTCTAACTGGCTCAAATAATTTAGAATTTCTGTCTCTCTTGTTTTTGCGACTGTAACGAAATAATCTTTCGTTTCATGAAAGTCAAAATGAATTTTCATATCATGAAACAACGGAATCGTTTTGTATTTGTGTTGAGTTACGGCTTTCAACATAGTGCAGTAATGCAGCAAGCGGAGTAAAGCCGGTTTGAATTTAGTTATTCTTCTTTTTGACTGGTTGACTAACCAAAGCTAAAAAACCCAATCTGCCCCAGTGTTTACCCATAAGCAAGACCATAGATTCATGCTTCTCCCCAGGGCAATTAAAGTAACATCCTCTATGTCACGAATTTAGTCTGCATATTTCATATCCTATGATATTTACCAACCCCTCCGCTCGGGTAAGATATGACACAAGGCCAATTCTTAAGCGGAGTTTAACAGGTTTGAATTCTTAGTTTTCCTTCTCCTAGACTAGTTGCCTCCCCAAGTCTGAAGAACCTAGTCTGCCCTACTATTTACCCATAGCTGGAGGGAGAATAATTCGATTAATACCTTTCCCAAGGGTATTAGTGCTATGTGAAATGCAATCTGTCTCGTCCAGGATTTGAACTCGTGTCGCCGTGTTCATTTCCTTCGACGATAACCATTACACCACGGGCACCTCCATTTTTTCTTTATCTTATGTCAATTACCATTTCATTAAGTGTCCCTGTAATGTACAAAACATTCTTTTTCATTTATCTTGATCAGATCTATTTGACTTGTAGATGAGATACTAACAGGTACTGCCTCTCCTGGTCAGAACAGTTTTATACGTAATTAAGGCGTGACACCATATTTTCCCTTAGTACGAGAACTGGAGCTTCACCACTCGGTAAAATTGAGTTATCATACCCAGGCCACTAATAATACTAATTTTCACCTGAATTTAGTTTCAATCATGGAACAAAAAAGAAGGCTGTTGAAAATATTACTTAGTTGAGAACTCAAAGCAATGGAAAGGCTTTAAGAACTTGCTTCCTTGAGATGAACATCAACTAAAGCGAGTCATAGTAAAACAATCACTTTTCACCAGCACTTAGATGTTTGAAAAGGCTGGAATTGAGGAAGTCAAGAACGATCAAAGGTGTAGAATACTTTGTATATGGGTTGACTCACCGATGCTTAGACGGAGTATATCACGGCTGAGGGCTATCGAAATCGGGTGTGTGCTCTGTCTCTATACTAGTTGATCCGTTCTCGTCACAGTCGAAACAACAGTTAACTTGAGACGTCTTGACTGTAATTATATGCACATTTTATCGTCATCCAAATCTATTCCCACGCTAAGAATACATATATTGTGCAAATCAAGTTGAACGGTCATTTCTTCTTCACTTACTTGGCTCAGTAAGGCTTGAGCTGCAGAATACACTGATTGGATCAAGAACAACAAAAGGTGTAGAATACTTTGTGAATTAGGATCAGTAAAAAAAAATCTTCGAAGCAACCTCTTTTCACTAAAGCAAATATTTTAAAGCTTCAAAATTGGACCAAGAAATACGTGGAAATTGACTTTTCTAAATTAATTTTCATAATCAAATCTTGAGTGGCATTTGATGTACCGGATGGATGGGCTAAAGGAAGGATTTTATCCAATTCAGATATGACTGCAGCTAAAAGAAGGCAACAAGGTGGCAATAGACTGATGATATGGACTGGAATTGTTGACCAAACCATTATTGGTTCATTCAAAGTTTATGAAAGATCAGTGCTAACAAGATTTTCTTTACCTTGTACAAGTCCCAGTCTTGCAGTTTCAAAGTAAAATGCATATTTATGCACAACGATATACCTTCTCACCAATCTAAGCTTACCTGTGAATTCTTCGAGCATAAAACATTTACTAGAGAGAAGATAATGGAATAGCAAAAATCAATTTCTAAATTGAATTTGATTGAAAATCTATTGATAGTTGTGAAGATAAAGTTATATGAAGGTGGCAAATATCATAATATTAAAGAAGACCCATGGGATGCGATTACAACTATCATGTTATAAATTGAATCTGCTGAATTAAAAAATTCAACAAAATCAATAGATAATAGATTACTGGTTGTTTTTAAGAAGCATGTTCACTATATCAAAATATATAGCATTCAAAGACTTATCATATATGTTTGTTATTTGTTCTATTATTGGCGTTGATCAATTTTTGATGATTCTGTTGCTTTTTATTAAAGTAAAAAGTGATTATTTCGTTTTGCCTAAGAATTCCAGGCAGCAGTTTTTTTTAGAGTATATCAAATAAATTCAATAACTTCAATAAGACATATTGATATTAGATAAAATTTTGATTCAAGCTTTGTTTTAATATAGAATTTGATTGTTTAAAATTGGATAACTTCTTTTCTTCCCAAATTTGATTCATTGAAATTTATGTAATTTATTAAATAACTTTAGATATGATGTAGTTTGCTTTTTATTCGCTTAGCAAACGCTTGCACGTGTTAATCAGAAATGTACGACACAGGATGTGTCACAAGGTCAATTTTTTTGAGTGCAGTAAGTAACCAATAATTATTCAGCTGCGAAAGAATTCTGTGAGGCCAACACGAACTGAATTTTTTCACTCATGATCGATGTTCAGCTGATATTTTTTTGTTAGTAAGGGTCGCCAGCCTGAAAAATAAATTTCTCGACCGACTTCGTAATGTAATGATCAAACCTACATCTTTTTAAGAACCAGTTTTTTTTTTTAGCTTTTTCATCCATTTATTTCGGATAGTTTTTTTCCTGTCAGCCATACAAGTTGATCATTGGTCGATGGTTGTAGGAAGATGACAAGATGACAGCCTGAGGTGCGAATATTTCTGAATAGAAAAAAAAATCTGTTCATTTGAATTGGAGACTACGCAAGTGATATATTGCCTCAAAACCACCCTCGAGATCCATAATGGAAATGGTCGGACTTCACATCAGAAAGATCCGTGAATGGACCATGGTAGAAGTTGGATGGTTGGTTGGTTGGTTGTGTTTTACGGCATATCAGCACTTGTAAGTTACTTAATCCCAAATCTTGTTTATACATATAAGCTAAATATATATGGTATGTAACCGAATAATTTGTCGATAACAATTCTTAAACAAGCCATAGCTCATTTGTTTGAACACAGTTAAATGATTTCAAGGTTGGTTGGTTGGGTTTTATGGCATATCAACATTTGTAGGTTATTTATCGCCGAATCCATTTTTATGAAAATAGTTCTATTTCAAACAATTCAATTTAGGATAAGTACGCAGTTTAAATATAAATAGAGTTTAATTGTGAAAAACATTTCTATTTCAAGGTATTCAGTTTAGTCAAGCAGTTCTAATTCTGCTAATTTAGTTTAGTATAAGTACAGATTCTGTTTACACACAGTTAAATGTCAAAACAGTCCCCTATTCTTTATGTCCTCGTTTTGGAGCCCTTGCTCCGGACACTTAGAGACGAGGGAGCAAGTCCAGCCCTGCGTGAGTTGCCTTTGTCGGTGGTTACCGGGCAAAGCTCTCCACGTAGGCCTATGATATCACATTCTTTGTGTCCCGCCTCTCAGTCATAGAGGCGGTGGAGAAGGTGATGAAGTTCGAGCAGATAGCAAGAGCGAAGATGAATTTTGAAAAGTGCGAAGATTTGCGGCTAGGTGCATGGAGGGGTGGCGCTCCCCAACCTGGATCTTTCCACTGGAGTGTCAGAACCTTCCGAATCCTCTGAGTGTGTTTCAGGCACGGCGTCCCACAGGAGCGAAATTGGTCGAAAGTACTGGCAAAAGTAAAAGCACAGGTAGATTAGTCTTTAGAGGGAACGGCGGAGGTGTGCGCTGTGCACATATTCCCCATGATCCTTTACCGGCTGTCTGTACTTATCTTGCAGGAGAGCCACCGGCGGACGCTACAACAATCCCTCTCCACGTTACTGTGTCGAGGTGGAAAACCGATGGTCAGCAGGAAGGTCTGCTCTCAACGTCCCCACAATGGGGGTTTATGGATGCTCAATATGGACAGGCATTGACTCGCTGATAGACTAGGTTTATTGGGTTGATCACTGTCGGGAAAGGCAGAGTGGGCGCTCTAGGTCGGAGGAAATCGCTTGACAGGCTATCCCTGAAAGACCCATTTATGTACTAGTGATAAAACGGGATCTCTATATGTATAAAGAGCAATAGTTTTTGACATGACTTAAGTTAAGGCTAAAGCTGACATGGACAGTTCTATTTCTACTAGACGAGGTAATAGCGTAAAATAGTCCTCTACAGGTAGCCGACTCGGTCCCTCTGCGGTGGAAATTTTAGAGCCAGGGGTGTACACGAGCTGATAAAGGTACTATTTACCAACCCCTCCGCTCGGGCAGGATATGACACAAGGTCAATTTTTAAGCGGAGTTTAACAGGTTTGAATTCAGAGTTTTCCTTCTCCTAGACTAGTTGCCTCACCAAGGCTGAAGAACCTAGTCCGTCCTACTATTTATCCATAGCTGGAGGGAGAATAAGGGGGTTCATACCTTTCCCAAGGGTATTTGCCCGAAAGTAAACGTAATAGCGCGACTGGAGTACGAACTCGCGTACTACGATTCCGCAGTTCATCGCTTTAACCATTACACCACGAGGACACCCAAAAGCTGATAAAGGTAATTCGCCATAACCAACGCCCAATGTTGTATTCTAGCGTTTCCTGTGGGTGATATAACGGTCCTCTTTAAAAGGCACAAGAAGAAGCTTGTGATCCGGGATAATGGTAAATTCCCGACTATAAATATATGTATAGAGGTGCCCGTGGTGTAATGGTTATCGTCGTAGGGAATGGATACGGCGACACGAGTTCAAATCCTGGACGAGACAGATTGCATTTCACATAGCACTAATACCCTTGGGAAAGGTATGAATCCAATTATTTTCCCTCCAGCTATGGGTAAATAGTAGGGCAGACTAGGTTCTTCAGCCTTGGTGAGGCAACTAATCTAGGAGAAGGAAAAACTCTGAATTAAAACCTGTGAAACTCCGCTTAAAAAAAAATTGACCTCGTGTCATATCCTGCCCGAGCGGAGGGGTTGGATAAATATGATAAATATATTTATGGAATTGAAAAACTCTAAAAATGACAGCCTGTCCTTCCTCATTCAATCTATGCGTTATTCTGTTCTGCTCTTGATATTGTCCGGGAGGCAAAATAAATCGGTTTTTCATTTCTGTCTATCATGATATGTGATAAGACTGCAAATGCATCTACAATCATGATAAGTTTAAGTTCAGTATTGTAATGAACCAAAATATTTGTTGACATTATCAACCTCTTAGATTGTCCATAGGCAAAAGCTTCGCCAGGTCCCCATTTCCAGGGAATTCCTTTTTATAATAATCTGTACTATGGTGCCAGAACAGTGATAATATTGTTTAAATAATGATGATAGTAATGCACTAAAGCTAAAAAAAAAACAAGCAGTTCCGATTCATTCTTTGTGGTAGGTGCTTTGCAAATTGTTTTGACCTTCTCTTGAATTGGGTTGATCCCCACCGCATCAATCTCATGACCCAGGCATGAAATCAATGACTTTTGGAATTAACATTGATGGCCTCTAACGTGGAGCCCAGAATCTCGTAAAATCTTTAACACTACGCGGAGGTTACTATTATGCTCTTCCATAGCTTTTCCTGAGATTAGTATGTCGTTGATATAAACGACTGTCTTTGGTATCCCTTGAATTAGATGGTCGATAATTCGTTAAAATAATCGTGGGGAAGAAGCAATACCAAAACACAACAAAGTATACAGAAAAAGACCTTCATCAGAAGTTATCATCGTTAGTCTCTGTGACTCCTCGTCCAGAAAAACCTGTAAATATGCATTGCTCAAATCCTGTCTCGTAAAATAATGCCGCTCCTCGAAATTTTAGAATAAAGGTATCTATATTCGGAATTGGACACTTGTCTATTGGCAAAACAGGATTGACAATCTGTTTAAAAGCCCTACAAATACGAACTTGACCATTTCTCTTTAAAACTGGGCCGATAGGGGAAAGCCCATTCTGAAAAATCAACTGGTTTGATAACGGCGGTAGCAACCAATTGATCATGTTCAGTTTCCATCTTCTCTCGAATTTTAATGGTACTCATCTAGCCTTTATAAAAGGCAGGGCACTATATACTTAATGTACAACTTCGTTGTAACATTGTTCAATGTATCTAAGCCTAGTTTAAACAGTTCTGATAATTCCTTTATTCAAATTGGTCCACTTAATTTGGTTGCTGGTAGCAGATAGATTAATTAGCAACCTTTGCAGCCAATCCCTTCTACGAAGACTTCATCCGGATCCGGGTACAACCAACACTTTTAGATTGCACATTTTTACTTTGTATTTGACATTTAGGTTAGCCACTCCCTTAATTATAATGACATCACCTGAATAGGTCCGTAATCTCTGTATCCCTCCTTTTTTCAGAAAGCCTCGCATTGGGTAGTTCGTTGAATTGTTTCTCGCTTATCAGCGTCGATGAACATCCAGTGTCGATTTCGATTTCATAATTAATTCCATTCAACTCGACACGCGTAAAGTTTACGTGTACAGGAATTTGTCATATTTAAAGGTATATCGAATGTGTGGTCCTCTTGCATTTAGTGGGACAAACTTTTCCGTTATTTGTTTTTGCACCGTTTCAAAAATGATTTTTCTTTTGACAATTAAAATAACTTTTTTTCCCCCACGCTGGACAATGTATACGTCTCTCAAGCCGTTTTTCACTGCACACAAAACCCAATCTTTTGTATCTCAGCTTAATTCTGTTTTGTTGCACCATTTTATATAAATCCCCCGAATCTTTCTTCTTTATGTGAGCCACATCGGCGATCGCCAATTCCATGGCCTGAGTCATTTGAAAAACTTCTTCAAGTGACATGTCTTCAGACCACTATCTTTCTTGTATTTTCTCATCACTTAACCCACACACAAAACACGTGTGGGGTGTCCTCGTGGTGTAATGGTTAAAGCGATGGACTGCGGAATCGTAGTACGCGAGTTCGTACTCCAGTCGCGCTATTACGTCCACTTTCGGGCAAATACCCTTGGGAAAGGTATGAACCCCCTTATCCTCCCAGCTATGCGTTAAATAGTACCACTACTGTTCTTCTAGGAGAATGGATTTGGCATTAAATAACCTAAAAAGAGTTGATATGCCTTTAAACAAAGAAACCAAACCAAAAAACGTCCCAAATTCGCATAAAGAAGATAAATCTTCAAGGCGAACAAAAAAATTTTTTTGGTATTATACAGAGGGGAAAATAATTATTTCATCCCCTGTTGCTTTTCTGAGTTCGCCACCTTACAAAAATAGGAACGGTCTATAATTTTCAGGGTTGATCCGTTTTGAAAGTGAGGGATAGAATATTAAAAAAAATCTTGAAAATCTCATTATAATAATTTTTGAACATTTATTTGTATATTTTTAAAATAAATATTTCACCTCATAGCAAAACATAACTAAATATTTGGTTAAGAAACCCTTGTTGAAAAACACAACACCCAGACGTTTCCTGGGGGTGTCCTCGTGGTGTAATGGTTAAAGCGATGCACTGCGGAATCGTAGTACGCGAGTTCGTACTCCAGTCGCGCTATTACGTTCACTTTCGGGCAAATACCCTTGGGAAAGGTATGAACCCCCTTATTCTCCCTCCAGCTATGGGTGAATAGTAGGACGGACTAGGTTCTTCAGCCTTGGTGAGGCAACTAGTCTAGGAGAAGGAAAACTCTGAATTCAAACCTGTTAAACTCCGCTTAAAAATTGACCTTGTGTCATATCCTGCCCGAGCGGAGGGGTTGGTAAATAGTACCCAGACGTTTCCTGAAAATTGTTAACAGATCCCGAGGAGATTTTGGCCCACTCCTCTTTACAGATTCTCTCTAAATCCTTTATGTTTTTAGGTTGTCGTCGGGCAACTCGAATCTTTAGCTCCCTCCACAAATTCTCTAAAGGGTTAAGGTCAGGAGACTGATTAGGCAACTCCATTACCTTAGTGTGATTCTTCTTGAGCCACTTCTTTTGTTGTGTTACCCATATGCTTTGGGTAATTGTCACCCTAAAACACCCATCCACGATCCATCTTCAGTGTCCTGGCTGAGGCAAGGACGTTTTCACTCAAGATTTCCCTGTACTTGGCCCCATACATCTTTCCTTCGACCCGGTGTTGTCGTCCTGGGCCCTTAGCTGAGAAACAGCCCCAAAGCATGTTTCCACTACCATGCTTAATAGTTGGGATGGTGTTCTTGGGGTACAAGCCAACTTTTTTTTGAATCTCTAAACACGGCAATTTGATTTGATTCCAAAAAAAACTCAATTTTGTTCTCATCTGACCACAGCACTTCTATCAACCTTCCTCTGACTCATTCAGGTACTTATTTGCAAACTTCAAATGGGCCTGTACATGTATCTTCTTTAGTAGGGGGACCTTGTGGGCACTACATGATTTCAGTTCTCTACGACGTAGTGTTACTAATGGTCTTGGTGACTGTGGTCCCAGCTGCTTTGAGATCATCAACAAGCTCTTGCCATACAAGTTCTGGATTGTTCCCTCGCCTTTCTCGTCAGCGGTTTTACTCCACGTTGGGAGATTTTGCTGGGAGCTCGAGACTGGGGAGATTGATAGACAATTGGTTTTTCATCCATTTTCTTATTATCGTATGAACAGTTGACTCCTCACCGAACTGGTTGTTAATCGTCTCGAAGTCCGTTCCAGTTATACAATTTTGTCCTCGATGCCTTTAGACAATTCTTCCGTCTTGCCCATTGTAGAGAGATTATATTCTGATTCATTGAAGGACTATGTGAACTAATGTCTTTTATACAGGTAATGAGTACTTGATTTGGAGTAATAATTGGGTAATAGGACTTGTTAATATGTATCCTGGTCACTTAATCGGTCTGAGGTTCCTGAATCATTGCTGGTTGGTTGGGGGGCGGAAATATTTATTTTATTTTAAATAAAAAACAAATAATTGTTCAAAATTAATACCACGTGATTTTTAAGAATTAAAAAAAAAATCTTATCTCTCAGTTTCAACCCTGAAAATTATAGACCGTTCTTATTTTTATAAGGTGGAAAACTCAGAAAATCAGCAATAGAGGAAATAATTATTTTCCCCTCTATAAAACCAATAACTTTCTGTAATTACGAGGTGTTTTGGATTGAATTGCTCAAGCAACAGATGCTTTATTTCCTCAAAAGACCTCTCACTCGTTGCACATAAATCTTCAAGACTCTGTACATCTTTTCTCCGAGAGTGCTGTACGAAATTGCATTGCATTTTCTCTCTGCTTGAGTGCCATGTGCGATTTCATTTGCACCGAAAAACTGTACCCTGCCCTCTTGGTAAGTCGAAATGTTTCCCAGCTCAAAGCAGAATTTATTCACACGCCCGAGTTTCTGTGCGACACTGTAGATAGCAAGTTCGAACTCCAGGCACGCTATTTACGCTAATTTTCAGACTAATACTATAACGTGTGTAACCAAATGGTGTGTAACGAAATGTCGTGTCATGTTCCATTACACGGCACAAGTAGAATTTACGGTCTCAATAGTGTGTAGAGCTACGTCTCAAGTGTCAGTCGGACCTCGAGATAACCACGTCGTGAAAAAAAGGGACGAACACTAATGCAATTTTTCTTGCCAGTATACATTTTAGTGATCATCGGGAAGAGAGAAACAGCGTATGAAAACGGAATCGACCGCGTTTGCGAGACAAAGGGGAACAAAATGTCATGTGGAGAGAGAGAGGTGGGGGAAGAGACAGACTATGAGTTTTTTTTCACTTTATTGTAATTCTCACAGGTTCTTCCTCGAGAGCTCCGTCCTCACAGGTTCGTGTCTGGGTGTAAGATCAACACTACAAAGCTCACCACGAAATGGGGTCCACAACCTTTGACTGTCTTCACATCGTCGTGTCTGGCAACCAACTTACTTTTTTCATTTTTCATGCCCACCCTTAACGACTTCGTCGTTTGAGTCTTTTTTAGCCAATCAGATCATGTCACCTATTTGCTGCTGATACGTTTCTATTTTGAACTCGGATGTTCTTAATTATTTTCAATATCCTGGTAAAAGTTATGAGCCTCATTATTTTCTCTGGCTACGGATTTTATAGTAAATAGAATATTAAAAGCTGCCTAATTTTTTTGTCTCTATTTTAAGAATAAATTAAATATTTAGAAGATTCATCAACTATTAACTGTCCTTACGATGGTTTGAAATAAATAAGCCGAATCGCTTAACTTTGGTAAAATAATACAACTTTGAATAAAACTTGAATAGCAGTTCCTATTTTCATATTTGTTCATTAAATCCTGTAGGTTTTATTTCCCGTTTCCCTTATATATATATATATATATATATATATATATATATATATATATATGTTACATAGCCATATACACGAATATGGCCATGTGCGAAATGGACATCGAATGTTCATAACTCATTTAGATAACCTGTATACATAAAGAACATAGGAATCTCGAAATTCGAAAACATGCAACGACTTGTTTGTTCAGGTACGAAACCTTTTTATTACTTTTGAGTTAAAGGTTTCGACATAAGGAGAGAGACACAATCTTTTTATGCTGGCTTCTTCATCTGGCCCCTATCTCGTGCGGCACCTATGGCGCGCAAATTCGTCTCGCCTCAGCGAGCCCCAAAAATCGAACTTCCTCGTTCGACGTCTAATTTCAACTCCCCAACTTTCTTCAAAATCCCCCAAATCCTCCGCGCGCTTCCGGTGCGTGACGTCACCCGCACTTTGTCACCCGTTTCATCATCTCAGGCGATTGGAATATCTCTGAGTGACATGTCCGCTCTGTGCGCGCGCACGCGTTACCACCTGCATCAAGGTTGCGCCTAACTAACTCATGTGTTGAGCCGAAAGGTTCTCACCCTAACTAAACCCAAAGGCATGAAACGAAATCCCCCGGCTATTATATTACATATATATATATATAATTTAAAACAAATCATTTTCAGAGTAATATAACGTTTACTTCAAACATATATACATATAATGTGTGTATGTGTTTCCAACAGCGATAACCGTTACGGTAAATGCTTATTTATTGACAAACGAACCTATTTGATAAATTCTTGTAAATTATTTTCAAACTTTCTTCATTGTGAACATGAACTAAATTTGCTGTAAATTCAAAAATAGAAATTAAAATTTTGGAGGCCAATCAGCTAGGGGGATGTAGAATACATCGACCGCATTTCTGCACAGGGTAAGTCCCTCACTAACGAGTATGCCTGATATGACTCTAAATCATCAGATGGTGAGGCTCCAAATAATGCTGAAGCTTTGGGGAATGCTGGGTACTCCTTCATTACCATCACTCCCAGGTCTACTCGCAGTGGTAGTATCTGATAGGTTCCTATCTATGGGTTAAACATTTAAACCAAGTGCAAACAAATGATTTATGATAAATTGAATTGTTTGAAATAGAAAATGTGTGTGTATACAAATGACTGATCTTTTTTGAAAATTATTAACAAAATTGTTCAGTACCTGAGCACTAATTGTAAAATTTTAAAATATACAGGAGCTAAAAGAAAATCTCGAAAATGTTTAAAACCTTTCACTTAGTTTATATATTTTTATATTAAATTTCGAAAGTAAATAAAGAAAAAAAAAAACGAATGAAAAAAAGGCGAATATTTTTATCAACAAATACGAACATGTTTTAATTTCTTAGTTTACTGTTTTCTTTCCGCTTTCTCTCACGCTCACAGGTATCCTAAAATCTTTTAAGTCCGGTCATGGATCGGATACTTGTACTATATATATATATATATATATATATATATATATAAAGCTGGTTGGTTGACTGTTTTGTTTTATGGCGTATTAAACCTTGCTGGGTGATTTAACACCGAATTAAGTCATTTTGATAAATGTTCAAACATTTTAACTTTGTATAAATACCGGACATTGGCCTAGCGGTTAGAGTGTTCGCCAATCGCCCGGGAGACTTGGGTTCAATCCCAGGTCGAGTTATACCAAAGACTCAAAAAATGGTGCTTGATGCCTCCTTGCTTAACACTCAGCATTATAAGGTACGGATCAAGGGTAAAGTGGAGCAATCCAGGGAAAGGAGTAGCGCCCTCCCCTACACCTTGGTGTAGTAAGATATTGAAAAGGGAGCCTTCGGGTCACCCTCGACTATGGTCGCCTACTTTACTTTTTACTTATGAGTACAGATATTTGTTCACATACAGTTAAATGTAAAAAGAGTTCTTTTTCAAACAATTCAGTACACAGTTTCAATGTCAAAACAGTTTTAGTATACAGTTTCAATGTCAAAAAACAGTTCTATTTCTAGCATTTCAGTTTTGCATGAATACATTTTAGTTCTCTTTGGGCATATATAAGACCTTATCAATAAACATATTTTTATCTAATGATATTGCAATTCATGACCAAACAAATATTTGTTTTATATTTCTATTTTTGTAGCAAGAATTTTTTATCTTAAATATTTTTGTAAAGGGAAATGAACGCTTGATTCGCTTTTGTAAAAGTGATGAAATGCTGTGCCTTTGTGTTCGGTTTGAAAATTCTCATTTCAAGCGTTTCAACTTTTTAAAAAAATGTAGCGTTTTAAATTATCGTCTGCTTAATGAATTGGAAGAAACTTTAAATTCGAAAAAATATTTTGTCTAACGAAAAATATCAGTAACAACATTGAACTTGTACAGTGAAAACATTCAGATCTTTCACCGGATCTTCATAACTCGAAAAATCGAAATTCAAATATTTATAAAGTTATTATCAGAAATTTTATCATAACTTTTATGTATGAATTGAGAAAAAGCTTTTATTGTACAAGGTAGAACGGTAAAATTGTCGTCCTAAAGAAAACAACACAACAGCTTTATTTTAAAATTTTTATAGAAAAAAACCTTTCAGGTAACTTAATTATATAGTAGAGAGGACATATATTCAATGTAGCCACCCTCAGCCGTAATCACCGCCTCGATACAGATCCGGAACTGAGAGCATGCATTTTCCACAAGCGCCAGCGGGAACTCGGCGAATACTCGGCGGATGGCGGGGATCAGGCTGGCTTTGGTGTTGTGGGAAGTCATGTTGGTGATTTTCTCGACGTATGACCAAACGAAGTATTCCAGCGGGTTCAGGTCGGGGGAGGAGGGGGCCAGTGAGAGAAGGGTACAAAGTCGTAGCACTCCTTCTGAAGCCAAGCCTGGGTCTCCTTGGACTTGTGAGCTGGCGCCGAGTCCTGCTGCCACACCCAGGGTGTGCCACCGGCCACCTGATTGCACCAGGGGTTCACTACACTCTTCAGCAGATCCAGGTACACTTTGGTGTTGACTTTCACGCCGACTTCGATGATGTGAAGTGGCATGATGTGGCCCTCACTTGAAACCAAACCAAAGACAATAATCGTAGCCGGAAACTTTGTTTTCATCCCCCTGGGCATGTCCCTGTTTTTCGTGTCAATCTATATTTGCATTTTGAGGGTGCTGGCAATGGTCCTGTTTTCATAACTTGGATCGGTAGAGGGCATGAGTTGTACAGCGGCACATCTCCAATCTCGCTCGTTGAACATTGTGTCACTTTCAGACATGATAGAAGGCTCCTATCGCTCTTGGGATTTGTACACAACTGGCCAATTAGTAGATGGTCTATCCCAAAAAAAGAAAACCGGTTTTCATTACTAACTCTTTGGTGACAGTACCGAGCGCACTAATTATAATAACTTCACCGTCACTGTTCCATAATTGTTTCAGTTCTTTAGCAAGGTCAAGGTTTTTATCTCTCTTTTCGCTTTCCTTCAGTTTTACCCTGTGGTCAGCCGGAACCGCAATGTCCACTGTTCGGAGGGTTTTCTTTTTTTGTTGGCTCTCCGTCGGTTTTGTCATTATTATCATTATTTGGAGGTGCCTGCGGTGTAATGGTTATCGTCGTAGGAAATTGACGTTATTGTAATTTTAAAAGCAAGTTCATTGAAAAAAGGTGACACTCGCGAGTTGAATAACTTCTTTTTAATACGTTTGTAACAAACGTTTATTTTTATCTTGTTCATTTTTCTTGTGTTTCTGATATTCGTAAAAAAGCAAGTTTCATTTTAAAATGAGAATTTTTAACAAATTTTGTTAAAGATTAATGTTTTAGATTAATTCTCTTTTTGCTGTCGAAATTAACAAGACAGTTGTTTTATTCCCGTTACATTTGTAGTTTTGGTTGCTAAAAAATTATTCAAAACTATATTTTCGAGTTTTTTTCTAACTGATTGCATGTTAGCAAACATAAAAAAAAAAGAGTAAAAACGCTTATACAATTGTCTTCATCTTTAAAAAGATGCTTTAACCTTAGACTCTTTTTCGATATTGTAAAACTGTTAATTGTTTATCTTTGAGATATCACTTGAAAACTTTTAAGCAAAAATCTTTTTATAATTTTTGTGTTAAATAACATTTCTCGGCTTGGATTTCTGGATTTTTAATTTTTTTAACTTTTTGAAAACCTTCAACTGAATCATCTGAATTTGCAGATGATCTTCATTTTATCTATAACAGAATTTATCTTTTATCTGCCTGATAACTTTTATCAGTTAAATCGCATCTTTTTCTTCTCAAAAACTATTTATTACATTATATCAAATTTTGATTTAAAAAAGATAATTATTACATTTCGCTTAAATATAAAAAAATTACCACGTTTTTCTTAAAAGATTATT
This sequence comes from Sepioteuthis lessoniana, assembly GCA_963585895.1. Classification (NCBI taxonomy): domain Eukaryota; kingdom Metazoa; phylum Mollusca; class Cephalopoda; order Myopsida; family Loliginidae; genus Sepioteuthis; species Sepioteuthis lessoniana. Next base: position 19,358,540 of record OY757927.1, on the reverse strand, counting down.
ACATTATCTTTATATCATGTGGTATCACACCGGGACTGAGTGGTCCTAGAAGTGATGGCAATGAAGAGATACCCCGCCTTCTCCAAAGCCCCAGCATCACTGGAATCTCACCATCAGATTGTTTAGTGTCATATTTAGGACACTCGTTGAGTGGGCGTGGTGCCTTACTCCTCTGCAGAGATGCAGTCGGTGTATTCTACAGCCCCAGCTGACTGGGCAAAGATAGATAGATAGATAGATAGATAGAGAGAGAGAGGGAGAGAGAGAGAGAGAGAGAGAGAGAGAGAGAGAGAGATACACTGAGAGATCAATAGAGCAAGAGGCTTAGTTTTATTGTTTAATAGCATATCGACCTTATATATATATATATATACAGAGAGAGAGAGAGAGAGAGAGAGAGAGAGAGAGAGAGAGAGAGAGAGAGAAAGAAAGAGGGAAAAAGAAAGCGAGAGAGGGAGAGAAAGCGATAGTGTGAGAAGTTTAGCTTCTTTGTTTAATGACGTATCGAGTTTATATATATATATATATATATATATATATATATATATATATATACAAGGATCATTAAATAAGTTTCTAGACTTTTTTCGTATGGGCACTTTTATTCATAGTACACACATGAAACTCTAGTCCACTTCGAAGTAATCTCTTCCGGTTGCAATGCACTTGTTGTGCCGTTCTAACAACTTCGTGAAGGCCCCATAGAAGTCCTCATGTCTGAGCTTGTCAATGACCTTCGTCACAGCTTCTTTCATCTCCTCAATTGTCTCATAACGACAGCCTGTGACCTTAGGGAATAACCAAAAGTCACAGGGAGCAACTTCTGGACTATAGTGAGGCTGAGGAAGTGTCTTGATACCCATCTTGGTCATATAGTCTGTGACAACGATGGACTGGTGCATTGTCCTCGTGGAAATGCCACTGAACCGATTTGAAGAGTGCTGGCCCCTTCCATAGGAATCTCTTCCTGAACTCCCTTAAAACCTCAACATAGTAACCCTAACACTAACTCCTTGGCTAATTAACTGTTGTGTATTGATTTATTTACTCCTCTCACACCTCTCATCATCCCTCAAAGACTCCCTACCTTCCTTGAATCATTTATGCCACTCAAAAACTGCAGCTCGATTCATGCAAGATGGTCGAAAAGCAATCTGAAGCATTCCATGCGTTTCTGTGGTGTTTTTTCTAAGTTTAAAACAGAATTTCATTGAATATCGTTCTTCTAAAGTGTCCTCATGTCCAGATTGCATTTTTGAAATTCACCAGCTGTGACAATCAGGCTTTAGTAGGGTGTATTCCAATTTCTGCTGTAACTGTTCATTTGAACCTGAAATCATAAAAATTGGTCAGTCATCTCATAAGATGTATAGCAATAACATACTGAGTTATCAAGAGTCTACGACAATTTTCAATGCTTGTACAAAAAAAGTCTGAAAACTTATTGAATGCATCACGTATATATATATATATATATATATATATATATATATATATATATATATTACTTGGAAGCCAAATGTTGTTTTTGGTATAATTCTTATGATTTTTCCGATATGTTGACAAATAAAGGATGATTAGATGATATATTGGTAATATTTTGCACATGAAAATTAATGAAAGAAAATAATACCAAGATCTAAAAAAAATTTAAAAGTTTCAAATATTTTATAAAACTGGAGACTTCTTTGGAAATAATTTCCGTTATAGATTAAATGAAAAGACATTGTGGAAAATTTCTTGACAGTATATATATATATATATATATATGTGTGTGTGTGTGTGTGTATGTGTGTGTGTGTGTGTTTGTGTGTATGTGAAACAAACTTCATAAACTCAACATAGTTCCGGGAGAAATGTCCACAAGTGTATTGAATATTCATTTTTTTTTTTTAATCATTTTTATTACTGCGCAGCACGTGCGTCTGCTTTTAAGAGACACTTCAGGTATTAATTTAAGAACGATTGTTTTGAAATTTAAAGTAAGTCCTGTGGCAACATTTGAAAGTCAAACAATGTATGAAATAATTCCTCCCAATCCCACCCCAGAAAAAAATTAACCAGTCACTTACAAGTAGGATTCTGATACACATGACGTAGAATCGTTAGAGAGATAACGCCCAACTACGGAGAAGAGCGCTCAGAACACACTAACAATTACATACAAACCTTCTCATCACACACATGCAAATACACACACATATACATGCACATACATACACACATTCACACACTTGCATGCACACATACGCTCATCAAAACACATGTACATGCGTAAAAAAACTCACACACAAATATATATATATATATATATATATATATACATATATTATCTTTCGTTCTCTGCCTGGCGATTGTCGTTTATAAAAAGTCATGAAGCTTGTCACAGACAAGTTTTCATGCTATTAAATATATATAAAACTGACATGTATATTCAATTATTATTATTATTATTATATAATAGCTCTATCAGAGATATTGAGCACTTTCCAAATTATATCGCATTTGATTGTCCACAAACCCAGGAAGTGAGATAGTTACAACCAACACTGTTATTATATATATATATATATATATATATATGATAAACAAGTTATTCAGAAGGTGAGTTCATTCAGTGAATTCCTTGTCTTTTCATAATGCTATATTCTCATAAAACAGATTCCTTTTCCTTTTATTTATATGTGTATATATATATATAGACATAATGATATCAATCACAATAGTAATACAAATACATATAGAAATACAGGCGGACTCTTTCGTTTCGGATATTGTCGTTTCAGATACCAACAGGTTTATTAATTTCTGGCATCGGTTCATGGCAACACGAAGGGAGAGACATAATTCTTAAAAGCCTATGCTAACAATACTATGCTGACCCCACCCCAGCACGTTGTGCATCTTGTGATGTTCAGGATCTTTTCATCTCTAGCGGTCGAGATCCGAAAACACAACAGTAGAAAACTCAAAATACTCAACTACCGTCTTTTTATTTTTTTCTAAAGGAGTTGAAGCTTCTGTGGTTTGTGAGACAGATTGCTATATTGACCCATAACTTCTTCTTTTGACCCTAACACGCTGTGTTATCTTCAAGAACCATTTAGTACTTCTTTTACATTTCGGCTTGGGTTGCTCAACCGGAGTCCGCAGAGGGCAACAGCCCAAACGGGGTGTTCTCACGGACTGCAAGCTGGATCTCACACTGGCTTTCACTGCCCCCAACTGACTCAACTGCTGCGAGCATCTGCATATATCATTTCATAAAGCCCACTTGTTGTATGGTCATATGCGGATCCATGCACATATATACATATATATACTGGATACATACCGACGCAATGATAAACGACGAGTGAAGACTTCTTTAACAAATATGTTTGCACCTCTCACTTTATTGTAAGGGTTCGAAAAGGGTTACTCAAGGTTTGCGTGTGAGAGGGAGCTGGTGACCGAACATAAACTGTAATATTTGCCCCCCCACTCTTATGGCCGTCAACGTTGTGTCCTTCTTGTTCTCCTGATGCTCAACCGGAGACCCGGGGCCCCCTCTGATAGGTGCTGGCTTTCTTTACTGCATCTTATCAGTAACTTCTCTAGTCCCCAAACTCCATCAGGGTTCCCGATGGCCCCCTCGGCCGGGTGTGGCTTTCCCTACCACATCTCGTCTCCCTCCCCTACTCCCTGGAACTCGAACTGTCTGACTTCTGTCTTGACTGAGTTATATAATAGTTCAACGCCCACTCGATCGCCCGTTCGATCTTTGAAATCGCATGTTTGATCGTCATCAAGCGGAAATAACTGTCATGCAGTTCACAGGTCACTCTCTTCTGGTGCATCAGTCTATGAGTGTACCATGGAAATTTTTTTTAGCTCGTCCCATTTTATCAGCCAATTTCCGCCCACGCAATTTCCTCTCATAACTGCCATTAGAATGTGTCACATCCTTCCGGTGCATCACCTTAGAATGGCATTTTTGGTCGGGTCAAAGGCCAAAATACAACACACTTACTTCCGATTAGATCACATGATCTTCTTTCGCTTATTTACACTGGTGCGTCTTTGACTGACGGCTCGGTCATGGTCAATATATAAAAGTGCCCATACGAACAAACGTCTGGAAACTTATTTAATGATCCTTGTGTGTGTGTGTGTGTGTGTGTGTGTGTGTGTGTGTGTGTGTGTGTGTGTGTGTGTGTGTGTGTGTGTGTGATGTGGATGTGTATGTAATTAGAAAATATAATTCTGAATCTTTCATAAATTTTACGGACATCTTGATAATAAAATTTCACTGTGAAAGCTCCAGGTATTGAAATGAAATAGGAGTCAAACCATTTTGGCAGAAAGATGAATGTATTTAAAAATCATTTACTGGGTGGACTGAACAAATTATGGCAAAAAGGTTTCTTCTTAAATCAGGAATGTTTTCAAATACTGCTCAGCACAACAGAATAAAACGTAAAATAAATAAATGTTTTTATTTTACTTTCCCGGCTCAGTCTCTATGCGTTTCATGTTTAACAATAATAGAATTTTCTGAATATTTTTCAAGTACATTCGTGCCTTGAAGCTGGTGCTGTAGAATACACTGACTGCACCTCTGCAGAGAGGTAAGATCTCCCCCACAACGAGTGCCCTAGATATGACATTAAACAATCTGATGGTGAGGCTCCAGTGATGCTGGAACTTTGGGAAATGCCGAGTACCACTTCATTGCCATCACTCCTAGGTCCACTCTGGCCCGGAGTGGTAACACCTGAAAGGGCCCTATCTATGGGTTGAATAGAACTAAACTGCGTACTTATATTACACTGAATTGTTTGAATTAGAACTGTTTGATTAAACTGTTCACCTTGAAATAGAAATGTTTTTCATATTTAAACTGTGTAATTACATTTAAACTGTTAAACCGAATTGATTGAAATGGAACTGTTTTTGACATTGAAACTGTTCTTACACGAAACTGAATTGTTAAATATAGAACAGTTTTGACATTTATTTGTGCATAAACAAAATATATACTTATATTTTTTAACGATTAAACTGTGTACTTATGATAAACTGAATTGTTTGAAATAGAACTGATTATTTGTTTTAAAATGAATTTGGCATTAATTAACCATCGAGAGTTTATATGCCATAACACCCAATCAAATACATTCTTTTTTTTAAATATAATAAAAATAATAGACATAGGACTGATATAAAGAAGTGAGAAAACATAAAGTTACATCAACATGATTGCTGCTTGCACGGATTTCCCTAACTCTCTCTTGCCATTTGTCCCTATCATCCCTAGCTTCCAGAAGGTCTTCTAGACTGCCTCCTGTGTCCGTACAGAGTTGTTGTTAGTAAGGTCTTGTTGGTCGTCCAACACTTGCATGCTCGTGTGAAGGGGTCCTCAAGAGAAGGTCCCTTATGACTTCGGCGTTTCTTCTCCGGCAGTGTCCTTCATTTCGTGTTCGTTTTATTTGGATGGTTTTCGAGATGGGAGGTAGGTGACCATACAGCTAGAGTTTTTTGGGATGTTACTTCCGGGATTTGTTCAAAATAGCAGGTAGTATTCATTGCAATTTCCGTTTAGCTTTTTCTCTATACGCTTAGTCAACGTCCATATGGTGCGTCCATATAGTAGAATGGACAAAACCGCTGTTTGGAAAAAATTGCGTTTTATTTTATTGGATAAATATGTTTTTCATATGATCGATAACGTAGGGATAGCATTCCATGCTTTCGCTAGTCGCATATTGATGTCATTTTCAGAAGATGATACGCCGCTTCCGAGGTCGGTGAACTTGTCCGCTAGTCCAGAGGGCCACCATTTAGTGTCGAGATGTCTTCTTTTTGAAAACCATAAATTAATATATATATATATATATATATATATATATATATATATATATATGTATTAGTTTCAGATAACTACAGTAACCCTTCGTTTGATAACGAAAATGGCAGTAGTAACAAAAACATAGAAAATTGTATTGAGAATAAAATTATCATGGATGCAGTGTTAAAATCGTACTATAAAAATATCAACTCAATTAACGCCAATAGGGAGTGTCCTCGTGGTGTAATAGTTAAAACGCTGAACTGCAGAAATGTGGTAAATGTGTTCGAATTTCAGTTGTGCTATTATATTCACTTTTTGGAAAATACCATTAGGAAAGTATCAAGACCCTTATCTTCCCAGCTATGGGTTAAATAATATGACTACTATTATTCTAGACGTATGGATTTGGCAGAAGGTTGATATGCCATCAAACAAATAACGCCCCAAAAATTTCCTAATATGTTGAATAATAGGTAAATGTTAGAGTTTGTTAACCCTGATGGTGAACAAATCGTGTACTTATGGGCTAATATTTTTTCAATGAAAGCAATTTACAAAAACTTGGGAAGATCAGAAACGAATACTATCAAACACTCAGAGATGAGGAAAAATTATGAAAAAGTTTCTCAGAAGACCATGAAAACTTCGGGAAATCAAGCTCTATATTAGAGATTGCACTTTGCGAAACTGCTCATCTCTTTACAAGAGTATAGTACTCCCAATATGTCTCCCAAAAGAGGCATCAACAAATGCAAACAGAGGTGCCCGAGGTGTACTGGTTATCGTCGTAGGAAATGGACACGGCGACACAAGTTCAAATCCTGGACGTGGCTGATTGGATTTCACATGGCACTAATACCCCTGGGAAAGATATGAATCCAATTATTCTCCCTCCAGCTATGGGTAAATAGTCGGACAGACAGGGTTATTCAGCCTTGGTCAGGCAACTAGTCTAGGAGAAGAAAAACTCGAAATTCAAACCTGTGAAACTCCGCTTAAAAATTTAACCTTGTCTCATATCCTGCCCGAGCGGAGGGGTTGGTAAATAGGATCAACAAATGCAAATACATTGAATACATATAATCAAAACTGTGGTACTATAGCTTCACGACACCTAGTTGGCCGCTGGTCTCGTGATTACCACATGTGTCGACTGGTCTTTCTCTGTTTCTTTCCACGCCCACGTTGCTTTCAGATCTGAGGAAAGAGAAGATGGATGAGGTCCAGTCGATGAAGGTTGGAATTCGTGTTGGAGAGAAGAAAAGTTGCCAAGCAAATTTTTAAAAATGACGAAAATAAGGCGTTTGTTATAAACAGTAACAAACGTTTATTTACACAGTTGTATAGATAATTTTTAGTCAAACACCGCAATCTGGGGGTGAAAGTAGTTGACTGGCAGAGTTTTAACTGCAATTAGGCAGTGTCAAAATGGCGAATGCAATGGCAACGGATTTGGTTCTTTAAGCGGCGAATTCCTGAACCAACTCAATTTTTCGCTTTGGGTGTCCTCTATTTATGGGCCCGAATCCCGAATAATCAGTTTCTGATTGGTCAGCCAATGGGGGACTGCCGACCAATGGCTATCATCGTAACAATCCCAATGGTTTAGACAATCGGCTAATCAGCCACAGTCATCGGGAGGGGCTACAAGGAGCAGTCCTGTGGTTGGTTGACCAATGACTTAGTGATTCAAGGCTTTGTGCCAAACTTGGTGACACCAACCCAAATTGTCCACTATTTTAAAAATACATCTTTTTGTTTACACTTTGAAATCCGATGGCTCTTTTGACAGCTCTTTGCAGGTGTGCGGATGTTTATTTTTTGGGGACAGATTTATAGGTCAACAAGCCCTGATCGGATCTCAAACTTTTTTGTAATTAATCACTTGATATTTATTTTATACACGGTTCTCAAAAAATACTTGGACACCCAAAATGAATTTATTTTTAATAAAATACTTATTATCATGATTTAATAAAATTAATTAATTTCCTTTAAATAATTTCGCCAGCCAACTCCTTGACACTTAAATGAAAGCGTCATACTCCTCCCCATCTTACCGACATTTAACCAAGGGTTAAATGTCGGTAAGGAATTTTAGCGGTAACATACACATACATATATAAAAGGATTGGTTATATAGTTCAGTATTTATATGTCCATATCCATAAAATGTATATTAAATGTCCATCCTGAAAAAAAAGACATTCATTCATTTCCTTTTTTTTTTTTTCAGATATTGATATGGTGACATTAACTTTTTTTTTTTTTTTCATTTTTTTAGACAAATTCCTAAACAATTGTCCAAAATAGTTTCGATCATCATACTGGAAGTATCTCCACCGATGGCAATTGCAATGGTTCTTTCGGGGTATTTGTGGCCTGCTGAGTTGCAATGTTGTCTATTGGTTTGAGTTCGATTTGTTGTTCTGGTCTCTTCTCTTGATCAGTGACAACCATTCCTGAGCGCTCAACATTCCTGTGCAGTTAAGTTCGTCTATCTTTCTTAAGCTTACTGAAGCAATGGCGTATAATCAGGCTTAATGTTAAGGAAACTGATAAAATTATTAAGCTGATGGCTATTATTAAAACTATCCAGGTAGAACTACCCACCCGTTTACTTTCTTTTGGAGAATTTTGCTCTCGAAGCGCATCGAATTTGAGCATTAGTTCCCTTAAATTTGTTTTCTTTAGAGGGCTTAATACATTCGGGATTGCTTGCGGCGTTATGTTAGGAAATTTTCTTATCAGAGGTTCCCATAGGCTCAATCTACTGGTAAGTGTGGTATTAATCAATGGTAAAAAGGAGTCGCTTGTCTCAAATTTTTCTTCAGCTTGGTAATAGGGAGGAAGGGTTATAACGCTGCCATAGACCCAACAGCCCAATGGAACCTGTAGAGTGGTCAACGGAGGAGATATTTTGATTGTTTTAGGAGATTTCCCGGTACATACCTTGGATAATTCCGACTCATCCCGCGAGGCTATCGCCCATACCCCCTCTGTTATCCTAATAGCTTTCGGTAGTATCACATCTAGGAGTATTTCTATTTGACAATGCCGCCCTATTCCTTTTCTATTATCCCTAAATAATTCCATTACACACAAATGGTGATTACTGAATGTATATATCGGGCTATTGGATACGCAGGTTCCGAGTAGATTATGTTTACACTTTTCTGCTTCGGATGGGGTAAGCAACATGAACTTTTCTCTAGTTTGGTCAAGAGCGATATTTTCGGTTTCTATTTCATATTTTGCGACAGTTCCCAATCCCTGTTTCTCACGTGGATAGGGAATAGGTAAATTAATCACTTTAAAGACTTCGTATATACTACCGGTGTCTAACAGCGGAAGTGATACCACAATCAGCAAACTATCGTCTTTAATGAGAGTTAGATAACCCAATGACTTATAATAATGCCACAGTTTAGCTGCGGGATCAGCTGGCAATCTCAGGTGATGGGGTAGTTTGGACTGAACCTCTAGTAAGTGGTCTTTTAATGTGAATGGTTCTACTATATTTGGAGACAAGTGACCCAAAGCAAGGATATCAAACTGGACTTGCAGATTCCGTATGGAGCCCAACAAGGCTTGCAACCTTTTCTGCAATTGTTCGACGATTGTTAAAAACCGAAGATATTTCCTTATGCAATCTTCCAGTTTTATCACTCGGGTCACCAATTCTCCAGTGATATTTCCTAGCTCCACTTGCATTTTCTTGAACCCCTCCACCAACTCGTTTATATTACGACGATTATCCGCTAGCTCTACCCTGGTTATATTTAAGATAGTCATACTATCCTTTTCCACCTGAGCCAATTCCAACTGACCTTTTTCAGAAGCCTTTAATCGCCTCTCTAGAACATCTAATTCCTCCTCAGTTATAGTCCCAAAAAGTACGTTTAACGCTTTCTCCATTATGGGGAGTACTGCCCTCTTCTCTCTATTTTGCAATAGTGTAAACCCATGCAAATATCGTTCGATTACCTCCACACTAGCTTTCATAATCTTTATGTCCTGCATAAGAGGGCACCATAGATTTAGACATTTACCTTTTTCATTACCTATGCAATCATTTTCCAAATTCTTTCCCACTAATGTGGCCTCATCTATTTCTTTTTTTAACTCATTTTTTGTCCGTTTGCTTGAGTTACTGTTAAATCCGAACCTTTCAATTTCATTTTGCTATTTTTTAGGCCTTCAAAAATTGAGGACTTTAGAAGCGAGACTTCTGATCCGGAGTCTATCAATACTTCTACCAGCTTGCCCATGATATCTACGCTACACATCATGTCTGAGCCTTGGGTGAATAATTCACATTCTTCTGCTTTTTTTTATTGGGACTATTAACCATTTCCCGTGTCGAGCAGGAATCTTTTAAACTCGCTTTTATTTTAGGAGCTAAAGTAACCTTATTCCTTATTTTCTTTAATGAGTGAATATGGTTAGTTTTGTGACTTTAAGTTTGTGCCGGTTCTTGGTTTTTCGTTTTTCTGAAGTCGAGTAAGTTATATTCCCGCCTTCGGACCTCGGGCAATTTTGTTCGTCACAATTCCAGCGTTCTTGCTGACTTGGAGCATTCCCTTTTTTTATGTACTGATTGTCTACAGCTGTAACAACCATGACTCTCTCCAGCCCATTTTCTATGGTAACCCTCCGCCTTGGTTCCCTTAGTACCGTATGAGAGCCTATTCCCTCCTGTCGCCAATAAATCCTACCAGAAAATTTATTATTAGTTTTTCTTTTTCACGGCAGCCCCGAAGTCGCTCATAGAGCCTTTCGCTTCCTCTAGCTGATGACAAGGCTTCCGACAGTGTCTTCGGGTTAGCTCTTGCCACATCTTCTTTAATGAAGGAATTGTTTATCCCATCAATGAAGAATTCGACCAGTTGTACTTGTACAGCTGACCCTTCTCTCAGCTCAGAGTCCCTATAAGCCATCCTTGCAAGACTTGACATTCGACTCGCTAACTCTTCAAGCGATTAATTTTTTCCTTGCGTCACCTTAATCAACGCTCGAGCAGCATCAGCAGGGTTTATAAATTCTCCATACTGTGCTGTGATTTCATCGAATAAGGTTTTACTGGAAGTGTCTGGATGGTCGTCAAGATAGCTTCCAATCCATTCGGATACGATCCCATCTGAATAGTCATAGGCTAAGTTAATTAATTCGGCGTCCGTTAGATCATGGACCCTTTGTTTTTTTCTTTAACGCCATTAGCCATGGTTTCAGGTCAGTCGGCCTTCCAGTAAAAATTGGTACCTTCGATCCAGCTGTTACCAACATAGGGGAAATGCTTGAACGGGAAGTAGCCATTGTATTAAAAAAACAAAAACTAAGTAGCTTTTTAGAAATTAATCAAATCTACACAATGAATGTAGAGAAGCAAAGGAAAATAGTCACTTACCCCGACTCTGTGGATTTTTCCAGGTTAATTTTCTTTGAGTGGCTGTGTGACTGTAGTTGAGCTGATGCCTTCCTGGGCTGTTTTCTGGGTGAGGTTTCGTTGTGCCGGTGAATTATTTGAGTGTCGATCCTGTGTTTTGAAACATCAAACGTAGTCAGGGTCGATTCTGGATTCTGAGGCACAGATGCGACGAGATCCGCCGTGGTAATTAAACAGGGTCAATACTGCGTCTTTAGGCAGCAAATATAACCAATCCTTTTATATATGTATGTGTAAGTTACCGGTAAAATTTCTTACCGACATTTAACCCTTGGTTAAATGTCTGGTAAGATGGGGTGGAGTATGACACTTAAATGAAAGTGTCATAAAACCTTCCTTCAACTTCGGCCGAGGGTGAAGACCCGGTGAAGGATTGGGAAAAATTGTGCCAAACTGAGAATGAAAAAAAGAGAAATGACGTGACAAATCAGGAAAGAGTCAGAACCATTGGGGAAATAGAAAAAATATTTTCAAAGCGGATATCTTCAAATAAACAGATATAAAAAAAAAAAAATAAAAAAGTAAAAAAAAATGTTCCTCAGAAGAACAAGAAAATATCTCAAAACCCAACTCTGCGGCAGAAATCTCATCAAAAGAATAAACACAAGGCAGCACCCCCTCCTGGAAGAATACACTGGACCATTTTTAAAATGGACAAGAAAGGAACTCAGCCAAATAGACGAAAGGGCAAGGAAATTGATGCCTATGAACGATTCCTTACACCT
>OY757927.1:19279036-19341536 GCA_963585895.1 Sepioteuthis lessoniana | reverse complement strand
ACTTCGTAGGAAATGGACACGGCGACACGAGTTCAAATCCTGGACGAAACTGATAACATTTCACATAGCACTAATACCCTTGGGAAAGGTATGAATCCAATTATTCTCCCTTCATCTATGAGTAAATAGTAGGACGACTGGGTTCTTCAGCCTTGGTGCGGGCAACTGGTCTAGGAGAAGGAAAACTCTGAACTTAAACTTGTTAAACTCCAGTTAAAAATTGACCTTGTGTCATATCCTGCCCTAGCGGAGGGGTTGGGTAAATATGATTATAAATGGGAAAATAATTAAAAGATCCTCCTTGACAAACAGTTTACATGGTAAGTGTAATTTATGTTTAGAAGAAAAAATATGTATATTGAAATATTTGAATGAAAATTTACTAAATACCTGGAATTAAATGATATCTGCATGCAGTTACAGAAAAAAATTCTTAATATAATTCAACTTTTTAGATTAATAATATTAAATATTAAATAATATTAAACCAGCAGACAAACATGCCTTTATATTTTGGCTATCACTTGATACACAAATTTGATCAGGACGACTATTTACGCGAGTATCAAAACGTCATTCAAAGGGAATCGATAACTCCGAGCCCTTTCCAATTAAATATTAAATAACATTAAATATTAAATATGTTTAACTACCATTAATCAGGTGATTTATATTTTTTAAATATATATAGTGGAATATCGATCGATAATTAAAAAAAAATAGATTAGATAAATATATAATTTAAAATGCATTCTTCCAATAGAGAATACAATTAAATTTAAAGGATAAAGTAAAGATATTTTTTTTTAATGAAAAAGGTCATAAAATAAAAAGAATACATGATTCTTAAAAATATCTTTAAACTTAGTAGTATAGCCATATAACTAGTAAGGTTGGCGACCTTAGTCAAGGGTGATCCGAAGGCTCCCTTTTCAATAGCTACAACACCGAGGTGTAGGGGAGGGCACTATTACATTCCCTTGATTGCTCTACTTTACTCTTGATCCTTACCTTATAATGCTGTTAAGCAAGGCGGCATTAAGTACCATTTTTTGAGTCTTTGGTATGACTCAACCTGGGATTGAACCCCAGTCTCCCGAACCATTGGCGAACATTCTACTCATTTGGCCAATGGCCCGAGTAGGAACTTTTACTGAAAAACAAGGTTTTTTTCTATATGTAAACAAAAATTTAAGAAACTAATATTTAATTCATTTATATTATAAATTAAGGATTATCTGTTACATTAATAAAATATCTATTACAGATTAATTCTTTGCTTATAAAGATTAATTTAACATTCAATATGTTAATTTCTTCCTAATATACATAACATGAATTTTAAAGAGACTTTTCGTAATTAGGAATAGAATTTTGATGAATTAATATCAGCATTAAATTATTATATCCTAATAACCCGAATTATATTATTTGATAGTTCTAATACATAATAGTTTTGAGTGAAGTATGAATGCATATTTTATTGATAATTTTATATGAGCTGCATGCCACTATTTAATTTTTCCGGAATTATTTTTTTGTAATTTTTAGCAGTATTCAAATTAGGGGTAATGTTTTTTGATTGCTTTTTTTTTTTTCAAAAGGAATGTTTAAAAATTGTATCAAATTACTATAGATATAATATATCCACCGTAAAAACTTTCTTGATTAAAAAATATGATGAAACATATTCAATTTTTTTTAAATTAAAAAGTTAACTTTTATTTATAAATTCTATTCTCGCCGGAAGCAATACTAGAACACCCAAATAGTTTTTTTTCGCTTAATATCTGATGACGGTCATCATGAAGTGAAATAAATTTATAATGACACCAAAGAAGTGAATCTTTTTTCTTTATATATATATATATATATATTATTATTATTATTATTATTATTCGTATTATAAGTATTATTCGGTCCAGTTAAACCAGAGTTGGGAGTAATTTCTCCAGGTTAAGAAAATCATTCAAAAACTGAACATTTAAATTTTCTTGGTAGAGAGCTCAATGTAATTAATATTACATAGCAATACTTTCTTTAAGAAAAAAACCAAAGACCGGTTACTGTAGGATTATAAATTTCCATCCTGTTTTGTGTTTCTGATGTAAACCAAAAACACGAAGAAAAAAAAATAGATATTTTATCCATAAGATCTGAATAAGCCCTGTTATATTTTTCTTCGTGTTTTTGGTTTACATCTGAAACACAAAACAGAATGGAAATAAATTTATAATCCTAAAGTAACCGGTCTTTGTTTTTTCTTAAAGAAAGTATATATATATATATATATATATATATATATATATATATGTGTGTGTGTTTCATTAAATGATAAAGACAAATTTTGTCTGTATAATTTAAGATTCTTTCAGGTTTTCTGAGAAGTGTCTAAATTTCAGGTTAGAATTGGTACATGAATTCCCCAAAATTGTTCCGAGTGCTTTTGGACCCTTCATAGGTCATCATCAGGGGTTGCTTGCTTGTGTAAGGTGTGTTTGTTTAAAAAAAAATTGAAAGTTTTTGAAAGTCTATACCATAACAAAAATATGGGAACGCAGAGTTGGATAAAACAGGGTAACTGATGTATTTAAAAAAAAAAAAAAAAAGGAAAGCTTTTTTTAAAACGGGAACACTATCAACGGAAATTGAATATTATAGGAATACGGGATAAAAAAAAAACCCCTAAAATCTGTCGAATTAATTCTGAAAATAATGACAATGTTTTGAAATGCTTTTATTTTTATTTTTATTTTTTTTTATCTCGTACTCCTATAGTATTCTATTTCCGTTGATAGCTCTTTTTTTAAAATAGCGTTCCCTTTTTTAAACGCATCAGTTGCTCTGTTTTAGCCAACTCTGCCTTCACATATTTTTGTTATGGTATAAACTCTCAAAAACATTTTAAAAAAACTAACACCCTATACAAACAAGAAACCTCTTATAATGGCCTATGAAGTGTCCGAAAGCGCTCGGGATAATTTTGAGAAATTTATCTACCAATTCCAACCTGAAACTAAGACACTTATCAGAAAACTTGAAAGGATCTTAAATAAATTATCCAGACAGAATTTGTCTATTATTTAATGAAACATGCTTAAATGAACGGCTACTGCCTAACTACACCCCCGACACACACACACACACACACACACACATATATATATATATATATATATATATATATATAGACCATTGGTATAATGGCTTGAGTGTTCGCTAAGAGTACTTAGATGCCTCCTTGCTTAACACGGCGTTATAAGGTACCGATCAAGGGTAAGTGGAGCAATCTAGGGAAAGAAGTAGTTCCATCCCCAACACATCGGCGCATTAGCTATTGAAAAGGGAGCCTTCATATCACCCTGGACTATGATTGGCCAACTTTATATGTATGTAAAGGCCCCAGGTAACACACGTATACGTTCGTAGTCATGTTGCGAGAAAGCTCGAGACAGAATGAGACTAAGTGATGAAGAAATAGGCCTAAACCAATCGATCATTGCCACAAGGAACTCTATAGTTGAACATCAAACAATAAAGTGATCACTTCTAATAAACAGTAGCGGTGTATCTCCCATATACAATTCATATTGGATGCATCTAACGTTATTGTCCTCAGTAGAGAAATAGATATTCACCGTTCTCCCCTTTGTGTAGCTTGACAGGCCTCTATATCTGAATAATGTTTCAATCCGAAGGAATTTAACAATTTTCTTCTTTTAACTTCAGAAAGCGTATCTGGCTACGATCTTACGAGGTGCCCGTGGTGTAATGGTTATCGTCACAGGATATGGACACGGCGACACGAGTTCAAATCCTGAACCTGACTGATTGCATTTCACATAGCACTAATACCCTTGGGAAAGGTATGAATTCAAATATTCTCCCTCCATCTATGGGTAAATAGTAGAGTAGACTAGGTTCTTCAGCCTTGGTAAGGCAACTAGCCTAGGAGAAAGAAAACTCTAAATTCAAACCTGTTAAACTCCGCTTAAAAATTGACCTTGTGTCATATCCTGCCCGAGCGGATGGGTTGGTAAATATTTTTTCTATTTCCCCAAAGGTTCTGACTCTTTCCTGATTTGTCACGTCATTTCTCTTTTTTTCATTCTCTGTTTGGCACAATTTTTCCCAATCCTTCTCCGGGTCTTCACCCTCGGCCGAAGTTGAAGGAAGGTTTTGATTATATGTATTCAATGTATTTGCATTTGTTGATCCTATTTACCAACCCCTCCGCTGGGGTTGGTAAATATGATCTTACGAATAAGCATATTCTTTGTTTGGTGCATATAATGCTGTTCTTATTTAGAATTTCGTTTGTCCAGTCGGCTGGGGCAGTAGAATACACTGGCTGGACCTATGCAGACGGCTAAGCCCCCCCCCTTAACGAGTGTCCTAGATATGACACTAAACAATTTGATGGTGAGGTTCCCGTAATGCTGGAGCTTTGGTGAATGCAAAGTACCCCTTTATTGCCATCGCTCCCAGGTCCACTCTGGCCCGGAGTGGTAGAACCTGATAGGGCCCTATCTATGGGTTAAATAGAACTAACGGCATACTTATGCCAAACGGAACTGTTTGATTAAACTGAATAGCTTGAAATAGAAATGTTTTTGACAATTAAACCGTACTTACATTTAAACTGCATCCTTATGCTAAACTGAATTGTTTGAAATAGAACTGTTTTTGACACTGAAACTTTGTACTCATCCTAAACTGAATTGTTTTAATTTTGAAATAATTGATTATTTACATAAAAATGGATTTGGCGTTATATAACCTAGAAAGGTTGATATGTCATAAAACCCAAACAACTAGCCAACCAATTAGAAATTTAATGATTTTTCAATCATATGAATGTTTCAACATATTTTGCAGATACTTTATAATCTTTAGGATCGGTGATTTCCGATTCTTTGTATAAAAGGGCCGACAAACTTGGTGGGTTATTCAATGCCAAAGTCCTCTTTGTAGAGGATCTGCAATGATACTATTTAATCAATTGCTATGAGGATAAAGGAATTTCATGCCTCTTCCAAGCGTATTAGTCTGATAGTGAACATAATAGTGTGACTGGTGATTGAACTCACTAATTTCCAGGCAGCAGTCCAGTACTTTAGCCCTTACGCTACAAAGAACTTCCTCTCATGAGAACAGTCTTCCTCGTGATTCTATAAGGCATTAATTTTGGAATTCTCGTAATGTTATCGGGTTCAACAAAAGGCGACCGAGAGTGCAACAGCCGACAAGTTTTGACTATAACATATTTGGTTGCAATATCACTGATTTAAGAACTAATATATTTATGATTTTGACAACTATTTTAAACGGGTAAACATTTCATACTTAGTCGCAATATTAATGTTTTATGAGTCAATTTATCAATCGAGTTCACAATTATTTTAAACAGGTAAATACTTCATACTAAGATGCAATATTAATAATTTAAGAGACAACATATGAATCAAGTTCACAATCATTTTAAACAGGTAAAGACTTAATACTAAGATGCAATATCAATGATTTAAGTATTTGGACCATCTAACCCATTTTCTTTAGAACGATAACTGTTACACAATGTACGCTTCGAATTCAAAATTATCCCAGTCTGTTGAGGCTGAAAAGTACACCAACTCAATCTCTGCAAAGGAGTAAGACCCATCACAAAATGAGTATAAGGGATATAACATTAAACCATCGGATCACGTGGTTCCAGCCTTGGATATTCGGGGAATGCGGCGTACACCTTAATAGCGATCTTCCAGATCCACTCTGACTCGGAGTGGTAGCACCTAATAGGGTCCTTTCTATGGGTCAAATAGAACATTCTAAGTGTGCAAACAAATGACTGATGTTAAATTGTGAAGTTCATATAGTAATACTCGAAACTATTTAACTGTGTGCAAAGACAATCTCAGATTCGTTCAATAATGTTATTTTTAAAATGTGTAAATAAATCAAAGCAGGGTTTAGCATTAAATGTTGTATACTCATATGCCGATGCATGCAGAAACATATTCAACACAGTAAAGACTAGCGGACACAGTTCTTTAGAAAAATATACCTCTCATTTTATTGAAAGGGTTCATGTATTAGAGGGAGTTGGAGACTGAACAGAACTGCAACATATTGACCCCCACTCTTATGGTCATAATAGCGTTTCTTTCCTGTTCTCCTGGGCTGCTCCCCGGGAGCCTGGGGACCCAGCCTCTCTTGAGACATTGTTCTCATTCCAGCATCTTCTCTCCAACTCATCTGAGGCTCTGAACTTTAACTGCTAAATCGGGGGCCCTGAGGATCCCCTCTGCTTGGTGCTGGTTCTCTCTACAGCATCTTATCTCCAACTAACTCGAACTTCCTGTGCACCTAGTAATATTATTGTTTTACGCCCACTCAATTCAACCCGTCGACAGTCAAGTTTATCCCCTTGATATCCTCGACTGGATGAACCTGTTATTTACACAGGTGTATTTCTTTTTTTGACAGCTTGGCCGGGTCGGAGGTCAATATACAACGTAAATAACCTACAATGGTTGATATCTCATAACACCCACTAAACCAAATCCTATATATTTAATATATATATGTGGGCAGGGTTTGGCATTAAATAACCAACAATGGTTGATATACCATAAAAACCAAACCAAATGAAACCAAAATAATTCAAAATCACACAAAATATTTTCTAAAATAGACCTATAACCATAGATGGGATTTTTTAATACGACTGTTCCAGATCAGAATGACAACGAAGGATGACTTTGCACTCCCCTGACCCTTGTGGATCGTCACAATTGTATGCAGTTTAAGGTTATGCACAGAACATATGAATTGCAAAAAAAAAAGATTAAAAGACTTGGTCAAATGGTGTTTTATTCAAAATGTGTCTATTTCGTAATATACAAGTACCAAATAAAAGCTACAAAAAACACACTAGTGAAGTTGCATATACATTTGTTAAGTGAAAATTATGTTGGGTGGGGGCTTCCAAAATTTTTGATCTGTTTATATTGTCATATCGCTTACCGTGAATACCTGATAGGTCTACGATGGGAAAATATTTGTTATGTGTCAGGGGTTTATGTTTCAAATTATCCGAACCATATTTAGTCAGATTGTTACA
Source organism: Sepioteuthis lessoniana (assembly GCA_963585895.1). Classification (NCBI taxonomy): domain Eukaryota; kingdom Metazoa; phylum Mollusca; class Cephalopoda; order Myopsida; family Loliginidae; genus Sepioteuthis; species Sepioteuthis lessoniana. The sequence goes on along the minus strand of OY757927.1, from coordinate 19,334,413 downwards.
TGCTCATCTACAGCATCACAACGACAATAATTAAACAGACGCAATGATAAAGACGCACGCAGGAAGACTTCTTAGAAGAATATTTACCACTCACTTTATTGAAAGGGTTCGAAAAGGTTGAGTGGGTTTTTACTGTGAGAGGGAGCTGGAGACCGAACATAACTGAAATATTTTGACCTTAAAGTTATGGCCGTCAGCGTTGTGTCTTTCTCGTTCTCCAGGGCCGCTCAACCGGAGCCCTGGAGTCCACTCTGCTGGGTGCTGGCTTTCCTTACTATATCTTATCAGCAACTTCTCTGGTCCCCAAACTCCATCGGGGTTCCCAAGGGCCCCCTCGGCCGGGTGTGGCTTTCCCTACCTCATCTCGTCTTCCTCCGTCTCCAACTCTACTCCTTGACTTCTGTCTTGACTGAGCTATATAATAGTTCAACGCCCACTTGATCGCCCACTCGATCTTTGAAATCGAATGTTTAATCGTCATCAAGCGGAAATAACTGTCATGCAGTTCAGAGGTCACTCTCTTCCGATGCGTCAGCCTATGAGAGTATAATAGGATTTTTTTTACCTCGTCCCATTTCATCAGCCAATTTCCACCCACGCGATTTCCTCTCATAACTGCCATTAGAATGTGTCACTTCCTTCCGGTGCATCACCTTGAATGGCATTTTTGGCCGGGTCAAAAGGTCAAAACATAAGAAGACATTTGACAAACATTTCTTTATTTAGAAATTTATGTGGCAAAATTTATCTGTTCATCCTATTTCCATGTGGTCTTTTGAGGATGGTTCAATTTGATGTTAAAGCCGTTTAGGGTTCAGTGTCTGGAGACGTGTTGTCGATTTACCACAAATTTCTTTTATTTCCTTTTTTATGATGTGGAATTTCGCTTCTCTTTTGAAGTCGTTGGCATTTCAGTGGGAAAGTTGTTCGATAATTATTCATATCTTATAATCCATGCATTATATTCGGTGTCTAAGGTTGTCTTTTGTAAAATAAAATGGCCATTGCGATTTTACGATGTATTGTTTATGGCAGCGTATACAATCCAGTAAAAAAATTACATTTTCTCTTATATATATATATATATATATATATATATGTGTGTGTGTATGTGTGTGTGTGTGTGTGTGTGTGTATGTGTGTGGGTGAAGAGGCAAATATTCCCATCGGTAGACAGTGTAAAACACAAGAAACTAAACAGACATATAATGTCCATTATTCTATTATTTGAAGGTTGTATATGTGCTCTGCTATGGTTACACCGAGCTCTCTTTTTTTGCAAAACCTCTTCTTTTTTGCAATTCTTTATCATTATATATATATTGGCATGATGGTAAGAGTATTCACCAATGGCCTTGGAGACCTGGGTTCAATCCCAGATCGAGTCATACCAAAGACTTAAAAAATGGTACTTGATGCTACCTTGCTTAACACTCTGCAGTATAAGGTACAGGATCAAGAGTAAAGTGAAGCAATCCAGGGAAAGGAGTAGCACCCTCCCCTACACCTCGGTGTAGTAGCTATCGAAAAGGGAGCCTTCGGGTCACCATCGACTAAGAAGATATATATATATATATATATATATACGTATGCATATATTTATATATATATGAGTTGTTTTGTGTGTGTGGATGGGTATGCCTGTGTGTGTGGATGGGTGTGTGTGTGTGTGTGTGTCTTTCTGTGGATATGTGCGTAGGCGCTCGTTGAAAACAATTAGACCAACTAGTAGATAAACGTGCGTGCTTAACTATTCTGATATTAATGTTTTGTCAGGAAAGTGTTAAAAACCGAATTGCATGGTAAGACCTTACATGCTCCGAAAATTTGAAACATACAAATATATATATATATATATATAGAGAGAGAGAGAGAGAGAGAGGAGAGACAGAGAGATCGGCAAATTTGAATTCAAAGTTTATCAAAAATCCACGAATAAAAATGACCATGTCCATTTTTACTCAAATCATAATCCCAAAATTAAAAAAAAAAAAACAATGAAATAATTATTGGTCTTGTAATCAACCAAACTGATATCATTAGATATTATTTATTGCCGTACTCTAAAGCATTAAAGCTATATAACTAAAAGTGAATTATATGCATGCTTTTAGCCAGAGTTTCAAGAGAGTAGAATTATCTGATGATTAATAAGTAGTTGTTAATGACCGTAGTCGAGGGCGACCCGAAGTCTCCCTTTTCAATCGCTACTACACCGAGGTGTAGTGGAGGGGGCTATTCATTTCCCTGGATTGCTCCACTTTACCCTTGAAATGTACTTAATAATGCTGGGTGTTAAGCAAGGAGGTATCAAGTACCATTTTTGAGTCTTTGGTATGACTTGACCCAAGATTGAACCCCAGTCTCCCGACCCATTGGCGAACACACTACCACTAGGTCAATGAACTGGTAAATGATTAATACGAAGCAACAAAAATGGGATATCAAGAGGAGATTGGACTTAGTAATCTGACATAATTGGCTTGAAAAACTTGCTTGCTGAGTGTCTCATCAAAGAGAGTGTTGAGACTTTCGTTTCAATAGTATTTCTGATTGATTTTTCGGTTTTAACAGCACGTCAAACAGTCTAGATTTATTTTATGCCGAGAGTGTAAGAAATTGCGTTAATTATCCAGCGGGATATTTGGCGCAATAGATACAGGCTTTTTGTTGAGAAGTGCTTCTAAGTGAAATCATCTTGAAATTGCAGGTTCAATCCCATCTACAGATAAATGAAAAGAAATACTCACTAAGGCTTACTACTTGTAGCCGGTCATTGTTAATAAAGCTGCAACGATGTACCCCTCCCCATGTGGATCAAATAAGGAGTTTAGTTCAAAGTTCTGAATGGTCTCCCAAGTTCGATGTGAATCACTTGCAAGAAATCCGAAGAATGTATCGACCGAAACGATATGAATATCCATATTTACCAACGCCTCTGCTCGGGCAGGATATGACACAAGGTCAATTCTTAAGCGGAGTTTAACAGGTTTGAATTCAGAGTTTTCCTTCTCCTAGACTAGTTGCCCCACCAAGGCTGAAGAACACAGTCTGTCCTACTATTTACCCATAGATGGATGAAGAATAATAGGATTCATACCTTTCCCAAGGGTATAAGTGATACGTGAAATGCAATTAGCTTGGTCCAGGATTTGAACTCCTTTCGCCGTGTCCATTTCCTAACGCGATAACCATTACACCACGGGCACATCCATTAACGTTGTGAATATAACAAAAAAAACAATAGTCTGAATTCTCTAAGTGAAGCTTCATCTCAAAAATTTCGACAGATAATTGAACATTTCTATTTAAATATTTCCGTAGACGTTTCTTAAGATTTTTTGTTTGTTTTGCACACGATCCTATCCAGGGGAAATAATTTCTGAAAAGATTTTTTGACCTATCATCATCATCATCATCATATCGCGCTGGTAGCACGGATATCCCTGACCCTCTCTCGCCGCTCCTCCCTATCGTTCATCGCCCTAGGTAGGTCTTCAGGACAACATCCCGTATCCTCACATAGCTGCTGAATGTATGTTCGTGCTGGTCGTCCTGCTTTTGCACGGCCATGTGTGGGGGTCCATAAGAGTACATCACTTATGAGTTCGTCCCTGCTTCTCCAGCAGTGTCCTGCATGTCTGGCTCGTCTAACTTGAATAGTTTTCGTGATAGGGGGTAGGTGGCCGTACAGTTGGTGTCTTGTGGGGTGTTGCCGCCAGGACTTGTTTAAGATTGCACGTAGCATTCTTGTGTAATTGCCGTCTAGCTTCTTCTCCAGCCATTTTGTTAGCGTCCATGTAGCAGTATCGATGTGACCGCTGCCTGGAAGAAACTGCGTTTCATTTTATCGGTTAGGTCTGATTTCCAAATAATCGATTACCTATTGATGGCTGTCCATGTTTTCGCTAACCTCGTTTCGATGTCGTTTTCGGTTGATTCGACGCTGCTTCCTAGGTATGTGAATTTGTCTGCTAGTTTAAGAGGGGTTCCTTCTAGAGTGGAAATGTCCCCCGTATGGTTATAGCACATATATTCCGTTTTGTGTGCATTAACATAGAGACCTATGTTTGCTGCTGCTCGTTCCAAACTATGCAGTAGTGTTTCGGCTTGGTCAGGTGTATTTGCCAGTAACGCTATGTCATCGGCGTAGTCGACGTCGGTAATTGTTGTTGCGGGGTACCTTCTGCTACTTTTCTTGTTGCGGGGTACCTTCTGCTGTTGCGGGGTACCTTCTGCTACTTTTCTTCGTCAGTTCGATTTGATTTTGTCAATCGATGTTCTAAGTACGTAGTCTAGACAAATGATAAAGAGGTACGGAGCCAGCGTGTCCCCTTGTAGTACTCCTGCTACAATGTCGAAGTATTCTGTGTCTCCATCTGGTGATCGTACTTTTACTTTAGTGTTTCTATAGAGAATCGTTATTGCCGCTACTGTTTCTTTAGGTATGCCGTACGCTAGTAGGATTTGTTCCATCTTTCCTCTGTGAATGGAATCGAAAGCCTTGGTAAAGTCAACAAAAATTAATCTCGCTTGTAGGTTTTTTGCCCGTACACCTTCAAGGATTCTACGGATGGTTAATATTTGTGAGGTCGTAGATCTATTTCTTCGGAAGCCATCTTGGTTTTTTCAAAGTATGTTGTCGATTTCGGGTTCTATGCGGTTTCGTAGTAGGGCATTGTAGATTTTGGCTGCTATGGATGTAAGTGTTATGCCTCGGTAGTTTTTGGCTAATCCGAGGTCACCCTTTTTAGGGAAGGGGAGTATGCATCCCTTCATCCATCTATCTATCTATCGGATTTTGATTGTATACTGCGTTGCAGTGTCGGAGCAGTATGTCGTCGAATTGTCTGGTCTTCCATACTTCCGGGGGAATTTCGTCCAGCCCTGCAGCTTTCCTATTTTTAATTTTTCTGAGAACCGAGTCGAGTTCTTCATGTGTGAACGGTCCTAGTTTAATGTCTAATTGTTTACTAATTATTCTGGTGATTGGTTCATGTGTTACTTTCGGTGGGTTTCCTTGTAAGTTTTCGAAGTGCTGTTTCCACAGTTTTATTCTTTCTTGTTGGTTTGCTGCTTTCAGTTTTGCTTTGGCTGTGTTCTTTCTTCTGCTCACTTCGTTTATTGTTTGCCAGGCAATTCTAGATTGTCTGTCTTCCACCGAGTCTCTAATCTTATCTATCTGATTTTGAATGTATTCTGTCTGTTCCTTTATATATATGCCTGCTAATTGATATTGTGCCGTTTTTAGTTTTAAGGCATTTGTGTTTGTTGGGTTTTTTCGATAGTTTTTGGAGGCTGTTTTCTCTAGTGCACGTTTTTCTCTCACCGCTAATGTTTCCCAAGGGACTCTATATTTAGTTTTGAGTTTTGTTGGAATGCATTTCGCTGCTGCCTCGAAGTGTGCATTGACGAAATTTTCATATTCGTCGCTTGGTGTACTTTTTTCCATCTTTTCTTGTAGTGTTTCGAATCTGTTTCTTAATTCTAATACGTATTTATCTCTTTTATCTCTGTTGTTCAATAGGGCCAAGTCATAGTGTTAGGTGGTCGCTGTTCGTCTGGCGATTTTTCGTAGGCTTAACCATATTTTCGCCGTGACTATTCGGTGATCGGTGGACACACCATCAAAAGAGGAGTGTGCCTCGCAATTCATTGCACTATTTTTCCATTTCTTGTTTATAAGGACGTAGTCTATCTGAGCTTTAGTATTGTTTGCGTACGTGTATGTCCATAGTTTGCCCTCCCTTTTTTGGTAGTTTGTATTGAGGCATGCTAATCTATTTTCTATCATGAAATCTGTTAGATGTTGCCCATTCCTATTTGACGTGTTGTGGAGGCTGTATTTGTTGTTTCCGTTTTTCCCGATTTGGGCATTCATGTCTCCGCCAATGACTAACATGCTGTGTTTCGGGATGCTACGCACTAATGAGGATAACTCATCGTAGAAGGTGACTAGTTCAGTTTCTTCACTAACATTGGTGGGGCTGTAGCATGAGATGATTTTTGCTCTGGGGTTGCCGTTAAAAGTAGCTGCCATCATTCTAGTTTGTATTTTCTCAACGCTATTTATCGTTTTTAATGCTCTTGGTCCTATAAGTAATCCTATCCCTCCTACTGCAGTGTTGATAGATGGTTCTTTAACAGACACAACCACTGTAGGTCAGAGTGGATGTTGGAGTAATCACAATGAAGGAGTCATTAATATTCTCCAGATTTCTAGACATGGAGCCTCGCCATTAGATGCAGTTTAGTGTCATAACTAGGCAACCCCTTATTTAAGAGGGCTCTTGCTCCCCGATACGTTCAACAGTCAGTAGGTTTAAACCTCCACAACTGGGTGAGCAAATAGCTATGCTAAATAAGAATAAAGAGATATGCTACATTCCGCTGACCTACAGAAGTGGAGACTCACCATCCGATACAGTATAGAGTCACAATAAGGGCACCCTTTCTTTGGGGGGTCTTATTTCTCTACAGTAGATACAGTCAGTGTATTGTAATCCCCCTTCGACAGGGGGAGTTTTTGTTCTCCATGAAAAGCTCATTAAACATTAGGCCTAGATTAGACGTCAAAGATGTGTACAAAAGTTAATGAAAGACGCGGTAAAAAAAAAATTCGGTCAACCAAGAATGAATTAATAAATGGCAAAAAAAAAAAGAAAGAAAATGTCGTAAATAAATAAATAGATCAATTAATAAGTAAATAAAAAGAGAGAAAAGAATGGAAAAATGGCGGAAATAAAATTGAAACAATAAGAATGAAACAAAAGTGAATCGGGCAAGTGGAAAGAAAGAAAGAAAGAAAGAAAGAAAGAAAGAAAGAAAGAAATAAAGAAAGAGAGAGAGAAAGAAGGAAAAAGGAAGGAAAAAATGGTTGCATGATTTTTAAATAAGAACAAACGAAAGAAAGAAAGAGAAAAGAAGGAAATAATTGTTGCATGGTTTTTAAATAAAAACATAAGAAAGAAAGAAAGAAAGAAGGAAAAAAGAAGGAAAAATGGTAGCATGATTTTTAAATAAAAACAAAAGAAAGAAAGAAAGAAAGAAAGAAAGAAAGAAAGAATCACCATATGATCTTGAGGAAAAAAAATGATGAAAGAGAGAGAAAGACAACATTGAAAGAAAGAAAGAAAGAAAGAAAGAAAGAAAGGTTGTATGATCCTAAAGAAAGAAAGAAAAAAGAAAAAAGAAAGAAAAAATGGTCGTATGATTTTTAAATAAGACAGAAAGAAAGAAAGAAAGAAAGAAAGAAAGAAAAAATGGCTGCATGATCTTGAGGGAATAAAGAAAATTGATGAAAGAAAGAGAAAGACAACATTGAAAGAAAGAAACACGCAAACAAACAAACAAACAAACAAATGAACAAGCAAAAACGAAAGAAACAAAAAAGAAAAAGAAAAAGGTAAACAGTTGCATGATCCTTATGAAGAAAAGCTTGGAGAAGAGAGATAGACAGAGAGCATTGAAAGAACGAAAGAAAAAAAAAGAAAAACTTGATGAAAGAGATAGAAAGAAAACATAAAAAAAAAGAAAGAAAGAAACAAAGAAAGAAAGAAATTCTTTGAAGAAATAGGAAGAAAACATTAAAAGAAAGAAAGAAAGCAGGAAAAAAATCCGTGAAAGAAATGAGAAGAAAACATCAAAGGAAAGAAAGAAAGAAAGAAAGAAAGAAAGAAAGGAAGGAAGAAAGAAAGAAATTCTTTGGAGAAATGGGAAGAAAACATCAAAAGAAAGAAAGAAAGAAAGAAAGAAAGAAAGAAAGAAATTCTTTGAAGAAATAGGAAGAAAACATCAAAAGAAAGAAAGAAAGCAGGAAAAAATCCGTGAAAGAAATAGGACGAAAACATCAAAAGAAAGAAAGAAAGAAAGAAAGAAAGAAAGAAATTCTTTAGAGAAATGGGAAGAAAACATCAAAAGAAAGAAAGAAAGAAAGAAAGAAAGGAAGAAAGAAAGAAATTCTTTAGGAGAAATGGGAAGAAAACATCAAAAGAAATAAAGAAAGAAAGACAGAATGAAAGAAAGAATAGTAGCATGATCCTTAAAAAGAAGCCTTGGGAAGAGAGATGGACAAAGAACATAGAAAGAAAGAAAGAAAGAAAGAAAGAATAGTAGCATGGTCCTTAAAAAAGAAGCCTTGGGAAAAGAGATGGACAAAGAAAGAAAAAAAGAAAGAAATTTGGTAAAAGAGGTAGAAAGATAACACAAAAAAAAGATAAAAGAAAGAAAGAAAGAAACTTGATGAAAGTGATAGAGAGAGAATATCAAAAGAAAGAAAGAAGGAACGAAAAAACGAAGGAGGGAATGAAAGACAAAAAAAAAAAAGTGTTTCAGATGAGAAGCGTATTCATCTGCTGGCGTAATTATTCTCCAACAACACATTGTTCGTTTTGTGAAAAGAATAAACACAGGAAGGCGATGTCTTCCTTTTTTCGTTACTTCATGACAACACGAACATTTTTGAAAAAGTGGTGATTGAAAAAATGAATAAATATCAATACAGCTGACATCGGTGTCAAATAAATATTGTGTTAATTAACTCAATGTTTATACACATACAAATACACAGTTACACAGCCACATACGCATATATATATATATATATATATATATATATATATATATATATATATATATATATATAAAATCATTCTCACAAGCATTTAAACAGAATATAAAAATTTATGTCAACGAACGGTGCGTGTTACTATTTGTAAATCTCTGCTTGCGTGTGTGTTTCTATGAGTAGAAAAAGATATATATGCCTAAATTGTAACCTAGAGTTATTAAAACAAACCATGGTATTTGTTATATATATATATATATATATATATATATATATATATATATATATATATATATATATACCGTATTTGACGTATATACCGTATCGTTTTTTGATAAAAATATCTTTAAAAAATTCTCCTGCGTCTTATTTGTCATATGTAGGTTTGGCATTCATAATCATGATCATCATGTCGTGCTGGTAGCACGGATATCCCTGACCCTCTCTCGCCACTTTTCCCTATCGTTCATCGCCTCCGGCAAGTCTTCAGAACAACATCCCGTATCCTTACATAGTTGCTGAATGTATGTTCGTGCTGGTCGTCCTACTTTTGCACGGCCATGTGTGGGGGTCCATAAGAGTACATCACTTATGAGTTCATCCCTGCTTCTCCAGCAGCGTCCCGCATGTCGGGTTCGTCTAACTTGAATAGTTTTCGAGATAGGAGGCGGATGGCCGTACAGTTGGTGTCTTGTGGGGTGTTGCCGCCAGGACTTGTTCACGATTGCTCGTAGCATTCTTGTGTAATTGCCTTCTAGCTTCTTCTCCAGCCGTTTTGTTAGAGTCCATGTAGTGCATACATATAGCAGTCGGCCGAAATTAAGGACCTGGCAATTCCTATTAGCTTAGACGTAAGAATAACTTTCATATACGTATTGTCATTATTCAAAAGACTATTATGCTGATGAAAAGTGTTATCATTAATAATATTTATCATTTTAATTTTAAAAGATGTTTATTGTAAAAAATATGCGCTATATATGCTGTCAAATACGGTATATATATATATATATATATATATATATATATATATATATATATATAGCAAACAAGAGTCATTTGGCCATTGTCTCTAAGGAGAAATACAAAAATGTGTTGACAAAGGATGTTTATATTGTTTAATCAAATATATATATATATATATATATATATATATATATAACAAATATCATAGCTTATTTGAATAACAATGGGTTAACTTTCATGCATATAATACTGTGTTGTTTTATCTTTTACACACACACGCATACAAATATATATATATATATATATATATATATGTCGGCCGTCGCTAGCGTAATGCAAAGCTCTTCGAAAGAATTGAGCACTCTGGTAGCCGATAGGGTATAAAAATGTAAACCAACGGCTGCTGCTGCTGTTGCTGTTGCTAAATAAATACCTTAAAAATCCCCTTAGCCAACGTGGTCCGCATGGTGGCCGAGAGGTCTGAAACTTAGTCTAACTAAAGTTGGACGGTTTCGATCGCGGCTTCGAGCGTCTTGCCTATCTAGCCACACTGAAGAGTTCTGATAGAACGAAACCGTCTCTGTGGATGACAATATATATATATATATATATATATATATGGGGGAAATCATTTAAATTATTCATTTCATGTATTCACTTTTGGTTTACTTGGCAGAGAACGATTCTCTAGGAGGACGCCAGCACCTTGAAATTGTTCACGCCACCAGAAATTTGGAAACGATAGGCTGTACATTTGACATTAACGTTGTAAGGTCCAAATCGACGATTTTCAGAGTGTTTGTGTGTCCGAATATTCGAAAACAATCCTGACTGTTCATATAAGAAAACTCCAGAAATTGTTGGTATGATCTTATCTATGAGAGACAACGATTCTAACAAACTTTGGTTTGATTTCTTTGTTTAATGGCATATCAACCTTTGTAGGTATTTTAATGCCAAAGCCATCCTTCTAGAAGAATAGTAGCGGTACTATTAAACCTCTAGTTGGGAGGATAAGAGGGTTCATACCTTTCCAAAGGGTATTTGCCCAAAAGTGAACAAGCTCACCATGACTGCACAGTCCACCGCTTTAACCATCACACCACGAGGACACCCACCGCGATTCTAACCAGTCAACCCGGAGTATGGGAGTGAATTAGTTCTTTATCGGGTTGATAGAGCATGAAGATATCTGATATTTCTTATACAAGATGACAGACAATTTTAATCGCACGCCATGAAGGACAAAAGGAAAAGACAGCAGTACACACAAACTCAATGGTGACCACACAGAACAATTGTTAGCTTGCTTTGTTGGTTGGTTGGTTATTTCGGGTCATTTAATGCCGAATTAAATTTCAAACAATTCAGTTTAGTATAAGTATAGTTTTTTTGTTTACAAACAGTTAAATGTCAAAACATTTCAGTTAAATGTTTGTTTGGGTTTTTTTGGGAGCGGGGGACGGCATATCAACCTTTGTAGGTTATTTAATATCAAATCCATTTTTATACAAATAAACAGTTCTATTTCAAACAGTTCGGTTTTGCCTAAGTACACAGGTTAATTATCAAAAACAGTTCTATTTCAAGCTATTCAGTTTTGTAAGTTCTATTTTTAAAAAATTAAGTTTAGTATTAGTAGTTTTTGTTAACACAGGGTAAAATATCAAAAAAGTTCTTTTTCAAACAACTTAGTTTAGCATACAAAAAAAATTCATTTTAAAACAATTCAGTTTCCCGTAAGTACGTATTTTAAATGTCAAAATAATTCTATTTCAAGCAATTCAGTTTATCATAAGTACACAGTTAAGTTCTATCTGACCCATAGATTGGACCTTATCAGGTGCAATCACTTCAGTCTAGAGTAGACTTGAGGGTGATAACAATGAGGGGGTACTCCGCAATCCCCAAAGTTCTAATATTACTGGAACGTCACAATCTGATTTTTAGTGTCATATCTAAGACAATCGTTGCTGTGGGTGGATCTTACCCTTCTGCAGAGGTGCAGTCGGTGTATTCTACAGCCGTAGCCGACAGGACGATCAGTTAAATACCAAAACAGTTTTATTTCAAACAATTTAGTTTAGCATAAGTAAACGGTTTAGTCCTATTAAAAACAGGTCTATTTAAAACACAACTGTTTAGCATGAGTACAGTTTAATTACACAAACAGTTCTATTTCAAACAATTCAGTTTCGCATTAGTACGCAGTTTCGATGTCAAAAACAGTTCTATATGATCCATAGATAGGACTTCATCGGGTGTTAACCACTCCGGCCAGAGTGGACCTGGGAGCGATGGCAATAAAGAGGTAATCTGCATTCCCCAAAGCTTCAGCATTACTGAAGCCTCACCATCGGATTGTTTAGTGTCACACTCGTTGGGGAAATCTTACCCTTCAGCAGAGATGCAGTCGTTTTTATTCCGCCACCGCAGCTGACTGGGCCAGGATTGCTTTGTCTATTGTGATGAAAACCAAACCCCCACAAGCGATGGTGACGGATACCTCCTTTCATCTTCCCATATAGTCTCACCTTTAACATAGAGGAGGTAATGCTTCTCTGGATCAAAAAGTTGGCTGCTGGAAGACCCTAAGTCTGTCAACAGAACCCTGTGTTAATGCTACACATGGAGGAGAACCCAATCATAGATGTGAGAAAAATTTCTGCAATCACGCCCGATCTAACATCTGGCCGCCTAACTCCTGAGATATATACCCCCACAATTATTGTACGTTGGTCGCTAATGATCAAAAGATCATAAAATTCAGTGCTCCTGGCGGCAACACCCCACGAGACACCAGCTGTACGGCCACTTGCCTTCCATCACGAAAACTATCAAAGCTAGACGAGCCAGACATGCAGGACACTGCTGGAGAAGCAGAAACGAACTCATAGGTGATGTACTCCTATGGACCCCCGCATATGGCCAAGCAAAAGCAGGACGACCAGCTCGAACATACATACAGCAGCTATGTGAGGATACGGGATGTAGCCCTGAAGACCTGCCAAAAACGATGAATGATTGGGAGAAGTGGCGAGAGATGGTCAGGGATATCCGTGCTAGTGGCACGACATGATGATGATGATGATACCAAAGATGAACCAAAGGGAAGGATAACGACAGCATTTACTAATTTAAACAAGGAGACCAACTGGAAAAGTTTGCCAGAAACCCCGAAGTCGTCTGGAAGCCGTGGTTGATGTCAATGACGATTTATTTTAAAAAGTTCAATCCACAGTATTTCAAGATATTTTTAATTTTGGTAATTATATCAATAAAGTGAGATGCCTTTGCTATTTTCATTTTCGTGTAATTTAGACGATTAATTGTCCCTCGCACCGTATGTGCATGTGTGTGTGTATGTGCATTTTCTGTGCGCATGCGTGTGTTTGTGCGTGTGTGAATGAATACATGATTTGAAATACCCAACAGTTTGGAAAAGAAATAAGACATGAAATCCAATATATATATATATATATATATATATATATATATATATATATATATATATATTTGTGTGTCTGTGTGTCTGTGAGTGTTGTATGCTTGAATAAACAGATGATTGAAACATCCAACGGACTGGAAAAGAAATACATGAAACCAATATATATATATATAATATATATATATATATATATATATATATATATATATATTAGTGTGTGTGTGTGTGAGTGTTGTATACGTAACACCCAATATATATATATATATATATATATATATAATATATATATTATATATTATATATATATATTAGTGTGTATGCGTGTGTGCGTCTGTCTTTTCACATACAGGTGGGTGTAACTTAAGATCTATACAAAAACACGACTTTTTGGGTTAAAAAAAAATCTTACCATTTTAGATAAAAGTTATTCTTTTGTATTTGGTAGGCAAATGAAAGACATTGTATTCTGAATTGCTGAAGCTCTGCGAAATGCGAATATAAAACTCTATAGTCGTCACAATCATAGTTTCAGTCCTGCAATTGAATAAAAAAAACGTTCTGTCATCTGACAGTACTCATCTTCATGTTGCTTTGTCAGCCCAAAAATCGTAATTGAGGCAAGATAAACCATTCGTTCTACACAGTCTTTTCTTTAGATATAGCTTAGTATTTTTTAATCATTTATTTTGATCTTTGCAGTATTCCTTATATGGTAAAGAAATTGAAGATGTCTTTCAGAATTAACAATTTTCTTGACAACTTTTGCGAATCAAAGCAAGAGTTTCTTTTTTCGTTTTTTACCCGGTTTTCTGATATTACTCGGGTATAAAAGAAATAGAAATTCAAGAAAAGGAGTTGATGATATATATATATATTATATATATATATATATATATTAGTTATCAAGTTAAAGAAAAGATACAGGAAATCTTCCTGTACACACATACACATGTCTAAAACTTGTGTGAGTCAAAAGATTTACAACATTTTAGTGGTATGTGCTAGTTTGCCTAAATTAAGAGGCGGAGTCAAAAGTTTTGCAATATTTTAATAGTACGTGCTTGTTTGCCTAAATACAAGGGTTAATCAAAAGTTTTGCATTATTTAGTAGTACGTGCAAGTTTGCCTAATTACAAGGGTGAGTCAAAAGTTTTGCAATATTTTAGATGTACGTGCTAGTTTGCCTAAATTAGAGGCGGGGTTAAAACTTTTGCAATATTTTAATATTACGTGCAAGTTTGCATAAATACAAGGGTGAGTCAAAAGTTTTCAATATTTTAGTAGTACGTGCTACTTTGCCTAAATAAGAAGTGGGGTCAAAAGTTTTGTAATATTTTAATATTATGTACAAGTTTGCGTAAATACAAGGGTGAGTCAACAGTTTCGTAATATTTTTGAAGTACAATCCGACAGCTATGGATACTTTGGCCAATGCCCGTTCAGTTGGGTTTTTTTTAATTGTTTAATGGCATATCATCCTTCGTGGGTTATCTAATTCCAAAACCATCCTTGTAGAAGAACGGTAGAGGTTCTGTTTAACTCATTGTTGGTGGAATAGGAGATTTCATGCCTTCCCCAAAGTGTCCCAAATTGAACACAATAGTGCTACTACTGTGTGCAGAGGTCTTTAAGGTGATGAACCACGCTGGGCTGTGAGATGCTAAACTCGCCTGATACTCTCCAAGTGCTGCTCACCGTATTTATCTTTGTGGTTTGGAGCCCAGCCTCGGATTCCACTTTTTTAAGTCTATATGACGTTACTTCATCGTGTAGATTTTTGCAACATGAGTGAATTTTCTTTAATCATCTGATTATTGTACTTTCATCAACTGCACCTTCATGTTTGCTGATATTTGTTTGTTTTGTTTTACGGCGTATCAACCCTAATCGGGTTATTCGACGCCCAATCATAGTTCAAACATTTCAATTTAGTATAAGTAGAGGTTTTATTTAAAAACGGTTAAATGTCAAAAGTGTTCAGTTAAATATCAAAATAGGTCTATTAAAAAAATTCAGTTTAGTAAGAGTTGAGTCTTTGTTTAAAAATGGTTAAATGTCAAAAGCCTTCTGTTGAATGTCAAAATAGGTCTATTTTAAACAATTCAGTTTAGCTTAAGTAGACAGTTTTAATGTCAAAATCAGTCCTTTTTCAAACAATTAAGTTTAGGATAAGTACTCAGCTTAAATGTCAAAAACAGTTCCCCTTCAAAGAAGTCAATTTATCATAAGTACACAGTTTTGTTCAATTTGATCCATCGACAGGACCCTATCATCTGCTACCATTCTCGGCCAGAATGAACCTGAGAGCGATTTCAATGAAGGGGTGCTCCGTGATCACCAAAGCTCCCGTATTACGACTATCAAATTGTTTCATGCCATATCTAGCATACTCGTTGTGGAGGAAAGGGTCTTACCCCTCTGCAAAGAAGCAGTCGGTGTATTCTACAGCCCCAGCCGATTAGGCAAGGTAATTATTATCTAAGGACTGTACAGAAATATAAGTAAAATATATGATTGAGGAACAGAGAAACATTTCTAAAAGTTTTAAGTAAGTTATAGAGATTTCCAGGTGATGGTAAGAGTCAAAAGGAATAAAAATACTTTTTCACTGAGAATACAGTGTCTACAAGCAGTTTGACTGCACTTCATTAATATATATATATATATATATATATATATATATATATATATATTTATCTTCTGAATACGAACTGTAACTCCTCATTCGCATCTCTGGGACAATACAGAGCATGTAAAAGAGTCATCTGACGAGACGGAGAATATACCAACAATATTCTCCGCCGAAATAAATTTATTATGACGGCTTAAACGAGTTTGAGTCTCCATTTAATTGTACTATATACATATATATATATATATATATGTGTGTGTGTGTGTGTGTATGTGTGTAAAATACAGCCTGGCTGACAATATGGGACAATGTTAAAATCCCACGGTGCAGTCACTAACTGATGCACCAGAAGAGGGTGACCTGTGAACTGCATGACAGTTATTTCCGCTTGATGATGATCAAACATGCCATTCCAAAGACGGCGGAAGTTGCATATTCCGTTGGCCAGTTATGGGAAGAGATTGTGTGGGCGTGGAGGCGTGTCCATATCTCCGGGTGGGACTTTGATTGTATTATAAGGCCGACGAATTGAACGGAAGACAGTGAAAATTCCGCTGTTCACGCGAGCTTGTCCCGTCGTTACCCCGTGTGCGTTTTCTCGGCCATCGTCTAACTTACACGGAAGGGTCAAAGCCTCATAGACGAACGATTCTAATACCTCTCCACATTGCTCCTACTTCACACAAGCGTCCGTCGAGAAAATAAATTTTTATTTTTATATATATTACGTGTTGTCATTTGTTTGGCCAGAGCGAAACGTTACATATATATATATATATATATATATATATATATATATATATATATATATAGTACAATTTGATGGAGACTCAAACTCGGTTATGTCATCATAATATTAATATACTCTCCGTCTCGTCAGATGACTATTTACATGCTTCTCTCTTGTCGCAGAGAAGCAAATGTGGAGATAGAGTTCGTATTTAGAAGATAAAATAAAAGAATTTAAAAAATAAAAAAATAAAAAATAAAAATTATAAAATAAAAATAAAATAAGATAAAAATAAAAACAAGCATAAAAATAACACTAAAAGTGGAAATCAAATTACAAATAGTTTCATTCAAAGGCGTGGGCAAAGGGGGTCAAAATGTTAGGTGTTAGAACGATTAAGAAACGGGAGTGAAATTAATCTACCGGTCAATAACTCCCAATTTTGCGTTCTTGTAGGGTTTTTTTCCTTAGCAGGTATGATTTTCTAAACAGACTACGATCGTATAACTAATGGCTATCTCATACATGATTTACATTTATTCCTAATATGTCTGTTAATTAACTCAGCTGTTGTCATCCAAGATATTCCTCTTGTTTCAATTAGGAACGAGATAGTTAAACAAGATAAGATGAAGACATTTTATATAGCTGTCAATTGTTTTCTAATTGACCCTAAAAATTGTCAAGGGGAATTAACTACTCCAGAATCACAGGCCCGAATTTTTGGATTAATATTCTACGTTCATCTGGCCCTCATCTATCTTTATCTTTCCTTGTCTCGATGATATCCGTTTCTAATAAATCTTTATCATTGTCTTTGCGATTACATAGGGACTGGTGTTTCAGTGGCTCTCAGTCAGGATAATTTGAATTTTCCCCTATGTCTACACTTAAAGACGAGCTCATTTCTCTCGTTCAACAGTAGTTTTCGATTTTTAAAATTGATAATGCTAAGTGTTGCTCAAAAGGTCTGAATTCACAGATTTCTTTCTCCTAGACCGCTTTCACTTAGACGAAGTTCAATCATCCCAAGCAACCCTAAACTAATGGAATCAGGGTGCCCTACTATTTACTCATATCTGGAAGGAGAATAATTCGATTAATACCTTTCCTAAGAGTATTAGCGCTATGGGAAATGCAAAAAACAACATCCAGGATTTGAACTCGGGTCATTGTGTTCATTTCCTACGACCGTAACCATTACAACATAGGTACATCCATAAATATAGGCATAATGTCTACATGTACATATATAAATATATGTATGAATACGTATGAGCAATTACTCTCACATACCTCAGTAGGTAACTAATCCATACAGCCTAGTTCCACACCTAAGTAAAAAGCTTATTAAATTACTACTTACACATACCTTTCTTTATAATCAAGCTCTCCGCAGTAAGTAAAAAGCTTATCAAATTACTACTTACACATACCTTTCTTTATAATCTGCGCATTCGCGGTTAATATGTCCTAGGCTAAATTGACCAAGAGAAACTTTTTTTATGACGGCATTTGGATGCAACTTCTGATTTTTTTTTTTTTCATTTTTGGCCCAGTCGGTTAGGGCTGCAGAATACATCGACTGTAGAAGAGAAAGACTATTTCGGGTGTAGCACTAAATAATCTGATGGTGAGGTTCTAGTTATGCTGGAACTTTGGAGGATGTCTCCCTTCATTGCCATCACTCCTAGGTCCACTCTGGTTCAGAGTAGTTGCACTCAATAGGGCCCTATTTATTGGCATAATAGACACTTAAACTGAGTGTAAACTACGGACTTATGCTAAATTGAATTGTTAGAAATAAAACTGTTTGATTATTTAACAGCGTGTAAACAAATGAAACATGTTTAATTGAATTGTTAGTGGTAAATAGCAATGCTTGGAACTATTAAGCTGTGTGCAAACAGATGATGAATGATTAATAGAAATATTGGTATTAGATTGAAATAAGTGAAACCATTTAACAGTGTGAAAACAATGAGCTCAGGCTCGTTTAAAAATGTTATCTGCAAAATGTATTTAGAAAGCGGATATTTATATATAGGTGTGTAAAAAAGATTCGGCATCAAATAACCTACAAAGGTTGATATACGATGAACCCAAATCAAACTAAACATATCTAGTATTTTGTCTAGTTTATTTTAAATTTGTTAATAATCTTTTTCTTCTAGCCAAAGCGTTAAACAATATTTCATGTCAAGCAGGTGCTCTTTAAAAAATCTTCTGAGGTATTAATATTTTCTTCTCTTTTTGCCATGCATATTTGGAAAATGTTGTATAGTTGTTATGTATTCTTATAGAAATCAATCTTAGCATCTGCGTTTTCATGGTCATTCGGTCGATCCAAAATACATCTTTATGTTTTTGTTGTTAGATTTTTCGCCTTCATTATATATATATATATATATATATATATGTGTGTGTGTGTGTGTGTGTGTGTGTGTGTGTCAAAATAAATAGGTGCACTCAAAGATTTGTATATTTTTAAAGAATCATTTATTTTTTTCTTACATACGTTTATGTTAAGAGCTTGTTACTTTCGTCAGAATACATATGTAGCACAAGGTCATGTGAATGAGACACCAAATGGAATTCGAACTCACACGCGTAGGTTTGTAAGTCGAATGTTGTGTCAGGTTTTGTATCACCTTCTATAGAGGTCTCTGTTTTGTGTTAGATTTCTCTTCCTCCTCCTTTCTTTTCCCTTTCCTCAGAGTGTGTCAATTTTGTCTGTTTTGAACCCCCCATTAACCTTTGATATTTGATAAGTTATAAAGTGTTTGTTGTTTTTCTCTAAGTTGTTGTGTGTGCATGTGAGTGTGTGTGTGTGTGTGTGTGTGTGTGTGTGTGTGTGTGTGTGTGTGTGTGTGTGTGTGTGTGTGTTTAGTTGATATATTATAGAGATTACTGGTTATATTCTTTATATGTGAGTGTTAAATTGGTTTTTAATTCCCCTAACACTTACTTATTCTTCTCTGTGTGTGTGTATAGTTTGAGCTTGATTATTCCAGTGTAGGTGGATATAGTTTTGGTCTTGAGTTTTTTTTCTTGTGGAGTTGTGTGGGTTAAAATTTACTGGCAATTACATATGTTCTCTGATGAAAGCAACGAGCTGGAAACACGCATACGTAAGAACGAAATAAATAACTCTTAAAATATACAAATCTCTTAGTGGATCGATTCATTTTGAAATATTTAACTTATTCTCTCTTTGGACCTACAACGAAGGATTTTATACGTATATATATATATATATATATATATATATATATATGTATATAATCATGGTGTTATAGTGGCCAATACTTGTGTGACTCGAATACCACTCTCTATCTTTTATGATTATTTTCTAGTAAGAAGCCAAATAAAAGTAACCTGTAATCACATCACCCGCAAGTGTATATCAAACATTTTCCGTCTTTTTTATTGAATAACTGGCTAAAGAATATGGCGATCCAATACTGCCGGGAGTAATATGCAAGATACCTGCTGGGTAAAAAGCCTTCTCCATTCCTTAAAAGTACTTGTTTTTTCGTTTAATAGAGTGTCTAGCCACTCGCCTTACCAGAAGAAACCCATGAGAAGTGCCGTTTTAATTGCCGAAAACCAGACTATGTAGTAATTTACTGAACATTTGGCTCAGATGTGGCGCAAGGCCGTATGAATGGGGCACCCAGTGAGACTCGAACTCATTTATGATGGTTTGCAAGTCTAGCTTGCTAACCATTACACAACTTGAGGTACCCGAACCAGAGTATGTGATTGGTAATATTTGGTTACATAGTTCCAGTAACGCTTTAAGCGACCTGACTAATATATATATATATATATACATATATATATATATACATATATATATATATATATATATATATATATATATATATATATATATAGTGTAGATTCGTGGACCCCAACACACGTTTTTAGTTACAGATCCGAAAAACAAAACAAAAGGCATCATATTTATCTAAGTATAATGATCCTATGGACCCCCACACATGGCAGAGCAAAAGCAGGACAACCAGCTCGAACATACATACAGCAGCTATGTGAGGATACGGGATGTAACCCTGAAGACCTGCCAGAGGAGATGAACGGTAGGGAGAAGTGGCGAGAGAGGGTCAGGGATATCCGTGCCTGTGTCCGACATGATTATGATGACATTTTCGATTTTTTTTTCTCTGTTCATTTTTGATGTGTTGCATTTCTTTGATAATATCAGCCAAGATGGATGTTGTTGAAGAAAAAAAAATTACCTTTCAAATCCGGTCATTATAATCCATATGTGTTACTATGCAAAAAAAAGTATTTATTTCTATTGCAACACAAACAATAAAACAGATAAACGGGTTCGAAAATTTTTTTAAAAAGCTTTGTTTTTCTCAAAGTTATCCGTTACATCTGTTCTGGTGGGTAGATTCTTCATTTTTAATTTTCCATCTCCTCTGTGTTTCTCTTTATTTCTTAAACTTGCAGTAGTTAAAGTTGTGAAAATGGGATAATGGTTAACAACACAGAAAATGGCATCTGTTAGATTTTGCATTCACGAAGATCATTAAATAAGTTTCCAGACTTTTTCGTATGGGCACTTTTATTTATAGTACACACATGAAACTATAGTCCCCTTCGAAATAATCTCCTCCGACTGCAATGCACTTGTTCTACCGTTACAACAAATTCTGCAAGGCCCAATGAAAGTCCTCTTATGTGAGCGTGTCAATGACCTTCGTCACAGCCTCTTTCATCTCTTCAACTTCCGCTGTTATCAGAAAGCGATTTTTCAAAGTAAATAACTTAACTGATTTGTTCGAGAACGTCAAAATAGATGACATTCTGTCCTTCTTGTACCAAAAAATATGACAACTTAAAACTGGTTAATCTTGTGCAAACAAATGAAATCCTGCTAATAGAAATTTTTACAAACCTTAATATTCGTTTTGAAATCTTTGGTTGAATATGTATGTATATATAGACAGAATATGGCTTTGAATGACCTACAAAGGTTGATATGCCATAAAACCCAAACAACCAACCAACCATAACGACAGCCTCTGAGCTTAGGGAATAACCAAAAGTCACAGGGAGCAACTTCTGGATTATAGGAAGGGTGAGGATCTGTCTTGATGCCCATCTTGGTCAAATAGTCTGTGACAAGGATGGAATTGTGGACTGGTGCATTGTCCAAGTGGAAATGCCACTGACCCGATTTGAACAGTGCTGGCCTCTTCGAACGAAATGTCTTCCTGAACTCCCTAAAGCCTCAACATAGCAACCCTAACCCTAAGCCTTTGGCCAATCAACTGTGGTGTATTGACTTCCTTACTCCTCCCACACCTTTCATCATCCCTCACAGACTCCCTGCCTTCCTTTAATCTCTTATATCAATCAAAAATTGAAGCTCGATTCATGAAAGAGGCTCCAAAAGCAGTCTGAAGCATTCCGTGGGTTTTGTGGTATTTCTTCCAAGTTTAAAACAGAATTTTATAGCATATCATTCTTTTAAAGTGTCAGATTGCATTTTTGAAATTCACCAGCTGTGAAAATCAAGCTTTAGTAGGGTGTATTCCAATTCCTGTTGTAGCTGGTCATGTGAACCTGTAATCATAAAAATTGGTCAGTCATCTTATAAGATGTATAGCAATAACATATTGAATTTTCAAAAGTGTACGACAATTTTAAATGTCTGTACAAAATAGGTCTGGAAACTTATTGAATGCACATCGTATATCGTCAATAAAATATCTTCTACCCACCAGTTATTGGTAAAATTCTAGTCTCTCTTGATAATAACTCTGGAGATAGAACCAGTTCATTTTAGTTTTGATCTGACCTTTGCAATGATATTGGTACCAAGCTGTATTGGCCTTTGACCTTAACTTTGATATAACGCTGGAAGCCTTGTTGCAAGAGCAACTGTTGGTCTCGACAAGATTGCCTTGTCCTACACCAAGATCCTTAATCTCTCGCGAGAAATGGATGCCACCAAAATGGTAGTTAAAATGTCTGCTTTATTATTCAGATATTCTGGCAAGAAATACGTATCACATAATGAAATAAACAACCTGTTTGCTTGTAACTCAAATCTATATATATATATATATATATATATATATATATATATATATATATATATATTGTAACAGTGTCGGTTGTCACTAATACACTTTGTGGGTTTGTTGTGAACCAAGAACGATATAATTTGGAGAGCGCTCAATACCTGAGAAATTAAATGAATAAATATTAGATTCATATATTTAATGCCATGGAAGTTTGTCCACGACCTTTGGTTTCATGAAGTTTTCAAACAACAATCCTCAGGCAGATAACGTTTTAAAGGATGAAGAAGGCTTTTTACTCAGCAGCCATCAAGCATATTATTCCCGGCATGTATGAACCCCTTTATCCTCCCCGCTATGGGTTAAATAGTCCCACAAATGTTCTTCTAGAAGTGTAGCTTTAGCATTAAATAACCCACAATGGTTGATATGCCATAAAACACAACCAAACCAAGTTTTATATATTTAATATTTATATATAAAGAGGATTTGGAATTAAATAACCTGCAATGGTTGAGATGCCATAAAACCCAACTAAACAAAATCCTATATATTTAATATATATGAATAAATAAGATTTTCCATTGAATAACCTGCAATGTTTTATATGCCATAAAAGCCAACTAAACCAAATCATATGTATTTAATATATTTCTTCAATATGCCGTAAAACCAAACCAAACCAAACCAAACCATATATACATATATATATATATATAAAGTGTATTTGGCATTAAATAGCCTACAATGGTCGATATGTCATTAACCCAACCAACAAAACGATACATATTTAATATATATGTATAAAGAGGATTTGGCATTAAATAACCTACAATAGTTGATCTGCCATAAAACCCAACCAAACCAAATCGTATATATTCAATATATTTATAAAGAGGATTTGGCACTAAATAACTTACAATGGTTTATATGCCATATAACCCAACTAAACAAAATCCTATATATTTGATATATATGTATAAAGATGATTTGGTATTAAATAACCTACAATGGTTACTATGCCACAAAAGCCAACAAAACCAAACTAGTAAACCATTGATAAAAAATGAACAGATTTTAGTTAGTTTATTTTTTTGGGAAAGGAGTTGTGCCCTCCCCTACACCTCGGTGTAGTAGGTGTTGACAAGGGAGCCTTCTGGTCGCCTTCGACTACGTTCGCCAGCTTACATTTATTTGGGTGGTTGTTTTCTTTAATGACGCATCAACAGACGCCATATTTGCAGAATAACTTATGTGGTATTCTGAGTATTAATTTTATTGCGGACTTTTGTCCTCATCTTGGTAGTTTTTGTTGTTTTTCTCATTACGTTTCGGCCAAATTTCACCTCTGGCCTTCTTCAGGTGATTAACCACGACCTCCGATAGGAATACTGAGTCTTGTAACCGTATCCCCAGTAATTACTGCCTTCCATAGTTGTTGTCTATCGCACCACGTTTTAGGCCAAATAACCCTCTAGCCTGATTGAGTAGGAATTGAAACCGCTTTCTTCTGACAATGCTCACCTGGAACTGTAGAGACTTAACGCCTCTATCCGCTACGCTACGGGCCCCGAAAGGAGACCAAGGTTGGATTTTTTAAAAATCCAATTATTTATTCTCCTTATCTGGCCTTCCATAGTCGGGTCCGAACGGAATTTGTAATTGTCTTTGTGATGTGGTATTATTTTAATAATAGCTTTTGGTTTCATGCCTTTCCAAAGGGTATAAACCATTAAAGTGAACGTAG
Organism: Sepioteuthis lessoniana; assembly: GCA_963585895.1. NCBI lineage: Eukaryota > Metazoa > Mollusca > Cephalopoda > Myopsida > Loliginidae > Sepioteuthis > Sepioteuthis lessoniana. The sequence continues at coordinate 19,310,262 of OY757927.1, read as the reverse complement.
TGGCTCGACTGGAATTCAAACTCTCTCCTTCTGCACAAGTTTCAACCTTTTTATGGAAAAAATATTTTCAGATTTTCTGGTGATATTTTCTTTTAATTTTTCATTTTATTATTGATTTATCTTTTTTATTGCTTTTATTATTTATTTCTAACTTGATTAAACTAAAAAGAAATTCAAAAGCTCTTTGTTTATGCGTGTGTTTAATTTTCATGATTAAAATTTTTCCTCTGGAAGGTATAGAAATCATTAATTAATGATTTCTATTTCAACTTTAATTTACTTCAGTTGAAATGACGCTACATCCAGGAGTGCAGTCCCCGAGGCAGCATCACTATCTTGAACTAAAAAGAATAGAATCTGGATTTATGCCTGACTGAATAACTGAAATAAAACTTTCTCAATACCAACTTGTTTGCTGATCCCTCCTACGATCGATTAATCTTGAGCTTCTGTCACATTTAACCCCCGAGGTTCAAACAAAAAGATTTGACTTGTCTAATAAACATTGCCATTTGTGTATTGGAACCTACACCCGATAAAGAGCAATGCGACTGTTAGGGCCTTTTTAAATTAGTTACGCCGACCTAAATTTCGAATTATTCTCGCCAAAATATACCCGTCAATAATGACGGTTGATTCTTTAAACCTCAAAATAGTAACTCTAATCCTAACCATTTGGCCAATCAACTCTGGTCTGTTGACTTCCTTACTCCTCCCATATCTCTCATCATCCCTCACAGACTCCCTGCCTTCCTTAAATCTCTTTTGCCACTCAAAAAAAATTTTTCCAAGTTTAAAACAGAATTTTATTGTATATCGTTCTTCTAAAGTGTCATTTTTGAAATTCACCAGCTGTGGCAATCAGTCTTTAGTATTGTGTGTTCCAATTCCTGCTGTAGCTGTTCCTTTGAACTTGAAATCATAGAAATTGGTCACTTATCTCATAAGATGTATAGCAATAACATACTGAATTTTCAAAAGTCTACAACAATTTTAAATGCCTGTACTAAAAAGTCTGGAAACTTATTGAATGCACCTCTTAGATTAAAAAGATATATAGCGAAGCAGACGAACTCGAAAATTGAAGGAACCGTTCCGTTGTGACGTCAGCCTTCTTTCCCGACAACTTGTCTGCTTTTTTTTTTCTTTCTCTTTCGATGTGGCAACCCACAAATCAGATGATTCGTTCTTTTTTCTTTCTTTCTTTTATTTTGTTTTTTTCTTTTTCAACTTAATTTTTTTCTTTCTTTAAAGATTACCGCAAAAACGTCAGAAATCTCACCTTTCGTTCATCTTTTTTTCTTCCTTTCTTTTATTTCTTTCTCTTTTTAATATTATATATATAGACACACAGATGGACACACTGCACTTGTGTTTTATATTATAAGGAGATTATAGATTTATTCATCACATTTATTACTTTTTAAAAATATGTTATTTTATTTGATTTTATTCGGTAATAATCCGCAATGTCTATTTATTTATTTGATACTTTTTGCTACAGGTGTGAGTGTGAAAATAGTCTTTTGACTGTTTCAATTTCACGTCTTTAGTGTTGATTTTATGTGCAAATAAATAAAGTAAGTAAAGTTGTCTCCCTTAGTCGAGGGCGACCGGAAGCACGAAAACTATACAAGCTAGACGGACCAGACATACCGGACACTGCTGGAGAAGCAAAGACGAGATCGTAAGTGATGTGCCCCTGTGGACCCCCGCATATGGCCAATCAAAAGTAGGACGACCAGCTCGAACATTCATACAGCAGCTGTGATGATACGGGATGTAACCCCGAAGACCTGCCGAAGGCGATGAATGATAGGGAGACGTGCAGAGAGAGGGTCAGGGATATCCGTGCTAGCCACACGTCATGATTATGATGATGACACCGAGGTGTAGGGCAGGGCGCTACTCCTTTCCCTGGATTGCTCCATCTTACCCTTGATTCATACCTTATGATGCCGAGTGTTAAGCAAGGAGGTATCAAGTTCCATTTTTAAAGTCTTTGGTATGATGCGACCTAGGATTGAACCCAGGTCTCCCAGACCATTGGCAAACACTTAGCCAATGAGCTGGTTATCTTTAAATAAATGTCTATAAATACTTGGAATTATTCTCACCATTCTACAATTACTTCTAAAACAAAATAAAAGTTTCTTCTAATTACTATTACTAAATAATTTAGATAACTTGTCATTTGATTTATTTGCTAAGGACTGTGCAATAAACAATTTATTGAAACAAAACGTGTTTATTTATTTTTTATCGTTTTATTTAAAAGGTTGCTAAATGTTCGAATGTGAAAATGGACTTCAACCATTTTGTGAAAAGAACTACCCCGCTGATTTTGGATAGCTTTTTTTAAAACTATATAATTCTTTTTCCAAAATTTGCCCTTAAAAAGTGATAAAAACATTAAAAATATCACTGCATAATACATAAAAAAATGGGTTAAGCTCGAAGTCTTTTGATAAATCTGGCTGAGTCAAAATTATTTATATCTCTAGGAATACTTGATAAAAAGAATTATTACTGTTGGATCACAATTGGCATGGTGGTAAGAGTGTTCGCCAATGGCCCGGGAGATCTGAGTTCAATCTCAGGTCGAGTCATACTAAAGACTCAAAAAATGGTACTCGATGCCTCCTTGCTTAATACTTAGCATTATAAGGTAAGGATCAAGGGTAAAGTGAAGCAATCCAGGGAAAGGAGTAGCGTCCTCCTCTACACCTCAGTGTAGTAGCTATCGAAACGAGAGCCTTCAGATCACCCTCAACTACGGTTGCCAGCATATACCATATATACAATAGTTAAAAAAAAAATTAACTGTGTGCAAGAAAATCATCTCTAACAACTCGTTTAAAACTAAATTTACCTGCAAAGAATTCACTCACAAATCAATTAAATGAATATAAGTATTGTATCTCGCTCTGGCCAAACAAACGACAACACAATTAAGACGAGCGACACAGTTCTTAGAAAAATATAACTCTCACTTTATTTGAAAGGTTTGTGCGTGAGAGGGAGTTGGAGACCAAACAGAACTGCAACATATTGACCCTCACTCTATTGGCCATAACCGCGTTTCTTTCCCGTTTTCATGGGCTGCTCAACCGGAGGCCTGGGGACCCACTCTGCTGGCTTTCTCTACTGCATCTTGTCACCAACGGGTCTGGTCCCCAAACTAACTGACTTCCTGTCTTCACCGAGTTATATAATAGTTCTTGTGGGCGTCACAGTTGCACTCATTCAACCTATCCACAGTCAAGGTTATAATTCTGATATTCCTCGACCGGATGCACCTGTTATCTACATAGGTGCATTTCCTATTTTGACAGCCCAGCCGGATCGTAAGTCTGTATACAACATAAATTGTACGTTAGCAGACCGTTGCCAAGGGCTACCCGAAGGCTCCGTTTTCAAGTGCTACAACACTGAGTTGTAAGGGTGGGTACTACTCCTTTCCCTGTATAGCTTCACTTACCCTTGATATGTACCTTGTAAAGCAAAGTGTTAAGCAAAGAGGAATTAAGTGCCATTGTTTTTAGTCTTAGGTAGGACTAGACCTGATATATATATATATATATATATATATATATATATATATATATATATATATATATATATGGTCATGGTAATTCAATTCATAAGATATAATTCCTCTATCAAAAAATGCATATCTATTTCTTTGCCCTTGGCGTTATGAACATGCGGATGCATATCTCCATGTAATGAACACGAGACCCTGGACGTGACCCTGTCCTCTGCATGAGAACGGGGATAACTGCAAAACACAACAGGTTAAGTAGTCTAGCGTCTGCCATGACTAATTAATTTGGCAATGCTTGTATACGATGTGAACCCGTGGTCACAGGTAGGGTTTCGGCTCTGTGGTCATGGGTTTGATCTTCATTTGGGGAAATCACCATATACTCTGCTGATGAGACCTAATAGGGTCGAAGCAGCTGTCTAGTGTTTCCATATGTCTCTCACACAGTGCTGGCCGGATTTTCTTGTTGTAGTAATTCAATTTATAATATATAATTCCTCTATTGAATACACACACACACACACACACACACACACATATATATATATATATATATACATTAGATTTAGCGTTAAATACCATACAAATGTTAAAATTCCATAAAATTTTTCCGAGGCCGATTACCATACAAATCTTAAAGGGCACAGCCTGCCCAGATTAAACTAATAGCTGGAGTTAGAAGAATTGGATGCATTACTTTTCCAAGATTTTTAGCTTTCTGTGAAATGCAAACAGCCTTGTACAAGATGTGACATATATCGTACTGCGAGACAAACAACGAAGAACTCGTAGATATATAAAAATATAATTTATATTTTTATTCTTTGACGGCGACGTTTGTGCGAAGTAGGAATACAGTCAGAGAAAGTTCGTACATATCTTTCTTCTGTGACGGCCGGAGAACACACAATGGGGAACTGACAGGTTTACTTGAGTGGCTAGCAGATCTCCTCCTTCGCTTGAGAGACCAGTGGATCTCTACCTTCAGTCCAAAATTACAGACTTTATATTGTCTTTCAAGTCCTATGTATTTTCGGTTCATGGCTGGTTATCGGAATTTACATACTTCCGTTTTTTTTTTCCAGTAATTTGTTGATTTTATCTGTGAACGGAAATATCAGTCATTCTATCCACAGGCTATAAATTACATTCTCGCCATCGTCCTTTTTTTTCTCTCTCTCTTTCCTGTGAAACCACATTGTCGGTGTTATCTTGCATTGAATCTGCTAAGTTCATTCCCGGCACTCCGTCAACAGCTGAGCTAGTATATTACGCAGGATTCGAACTGGTGTTGCCGAGTCTACATTTTACGACGATTTCCGTTATGCCACAATCGCCTCCTAAATATCATCTCGAATATATAAATCGATTGTAAGGATCCAGAGTCAGAGGTTTCTCTCTCTTCACAGGTTCATTTTGGTTATCAGTACGGGTTACTAGTTTAGACCATTTGTCGTTTGAATCACCAAATTTACAATGATGTTATCAGTACGGGTTAACAGTTTAAACCATTAGTCTTTTAAATCTCCAACTTTACAATGACGTTATCATCTCGTCATACTATTGAAATTAACATCTTTTTAGTAATCATTCATAATTAATATCTTGTTCAGTAATTTCACAGGAAAATTTCACAGGAATCTAATCTCGTTTACATTCAGTGTAATGATAAGTCATCTTTTCAATTAAATCAAATTCTACATAATTGAATAAACGCTTTGTAACTGGTAAGATGTCAATACAACAAAAGATGACATGACGTGGCTATGTCTTGATCTCTAATTTCTATGATGCAACGGAACCTCAACAACAAAGCCTGGTAGTATAGCAATGTACTGCCAGGGTGGTTTGTGGTAATATGTATTTTGTTAACAGGAACACGTGTATACTATCTTATAAGTGAATCCTTTTTTTATTTGTTTGGTTTGGTTTGGTTTGTTGGGTTTTATGGCATATCAACCTTTGTTAGTTATTTAACGCCAAATCAATTTTTATGTAAATAATCTGTTCTATTTAAAACAATACAGTTTACATAAGTTCACAGTTTAATTGTCAAAAACATTTCCATTTCAAACTATTCAAGCAATTATATGTAACAATTCAGTTAAGTGTAAGTACAGTTTTAATGTCGAAAAACAGTTCTATTTGAAATAATTCAGTTAAGCATCAGCACACAGTTTAAATGTAAGTACGGTTCAACTGTCAAAAACATTTCTATTTCAAGCTATTCAGTTTACTCAAACAATACATTTTAGCATAAGTATGCTGTTAGTTCTATTTAACCCATAGATAGGACCCTATCAGGTGCTACAAATACGGGCCAGAGTGTACCTGGGAGCGATGGCAATGAAGGGTTACTCCGCATTCCCCCGTGCTCAAGCACTGCTGGAACCTCACCATCAGATTGTTTTGTGTCATATCCAGGACACTGATTGGTGGGGGGTTTACCCCTCTGCAGAGGTGCAGTCAGTGTATTCTACAGCCCCAGCTGACTGGGCAACATCTATTGTTCGATGTTCAGACTGAATACAGTAGCACGAGAGAGAGAGAGAGAGAGAGAGAGAGAGAGAGAGAGAGAGTCTACAAAGATCGATATAAGGGGGTTACCCTTCTGTAGAGGTGCAGTCAGTGCATTCTACAGCCCCAGCTGACCGGGCAACATCTATTGTTCGATGTTCAGACTGAATACAGTAGCACGAGAGAGAGAGAGAGAGAGAGAGAGAGAGAGAGAGAGAGAGAGTCTACAAAGATCGATATAAGGGGGTTACCCTTCTGTAGAGGTGCAGTCAGTGCATTCTACAGCCCCAGCTGACCGGGCAACATCTATTGTTCGATGTTCAGACTGAATACAGTAGCACGAGAGAGAGAGAGAGAGAGAGAGAGAGAGAGAGAGAGAGAGAGAGAGAGAGAGTGTGTGTGTATGTGTGAGAGAGAGAGAGAAAGAGAGAGAGAGAGAGAGAGAGAATCTATAATGGTCTATATAAGGTGTGTACCCTTCTCTAGAGGTGCAGTCAGTGTATTCTACAGTACCAGCTGACTGGGCAACATTTATTGTTCGATGTTCAGACTGAATACAGTAGCACGAGAGAGAGAGAGAGAGAGAGAGAGAGAGAGAGTCTACAAAGATCGATATAAGGGGGTTACCCTTCTGTAGAGGTGCAGTCAGTGCATTCTACAGCCCCAGCTGACCGGGCAACATCTATTGTTCGATGTTCAGACTGAATACAGTAGCACGAGAGAGAGAGAGAGAGAGAGAGAGAGAGAGAGAGAGAGAGAGAGAGTGTGTGTGTATGTGTGTGAGAGAGAGAGAAAGAGAGAGAGAGAGAGAGAATCTATAATGGTCTATATAAGGTGTGTACCCTTCTCTAGAGGTGCAGTCAGTGTATTCTACAGTACCAGCTGACTGGGCAACATTTATTGTTCGATGTTCAGACTGAATACAGTAGCACAGGAGACAGAGACAGAGACAGACAGACAGAGAATCTATAAAGGTCTATATAAGTGGCGGGGTTTACCCTTCTACAGAGATGCAGTCAGTGTATTCTACAGCCCCAGCTGACTGTGCAATTTATTTGTTTATGATTTCCATCTATTGTGATGTTCATTTTCATAGAATCTAATACATAGCAAAAAAAAAAGCACAATATAGCTAACGTCTTTGTTTGTATAATGTTGTAATCACCTGTTCTATTGACTTCCTTTTAAATGTGTAACTTGGAGCCATAAACAAGGATTGATAGAGATAAAATAGCACGTGTGTGGGAAAAAAAAAACAATGATTTATCTATTTGCCATGTGACACTCTGAAGTCACGTCCCAATCGTTTACACCTCATTTTTTTTTCTTCTTAAGATAGTTATTTCCTTTTTGCTCCTAACACAAAAAGACAGTAAAAGTGAATAAATGAGTAACAGGTAAAGAAAAAATATAATCATAAATTAGTTATTCGCTCGATGTTTGTAAATTGGCTGGAAACCAGTGACTCTCAGACTGATTTTTCAGATGTTCAAGACTCTCAAAGAACTTTGGTTCACTTTAGTCTTATTAAGGTATCTACGTAAGATAAAGAAATTTTTTGGTATATATATAAATCAACGCTACATTATCAACAGAAATAGAAGAGGCTGTGTCCTCGTAGTGTAATGGTTAAAGCGATGGACTGTGGAATCGTAGTACGCGAGTTCGTGCTCCAGTCGTGCTATTACGTTCACTTTCGGGCAAATACCCTTGGAAAAAGTATGAACCCCCTTATCCTCCCAGCTATCGGTTAAATAGTACCACTACTGTTCTTCTAGGAGAATGGCTTTGGCATTAAATGACCCAAAAAAGGTTGATATGTCATTAAACAAAAGAAACTGAAACTTAAACGGTAATAAAAGACAAGGAGATGCACAGCATAACAAAAAATAATACCCTGTTCAGTGGACACATTTGCTGGTGAGTAGAAGTTGAGAAGGTCACTTCTTGAAGTCACAGAAATTATGAGCAGGATAATGACCAGTGGTTTCATTAAAATAACCCTCCTGTATGAGGACACAAAGTCCACGTTGGTTAGCAACTCTTTTTGTTTTATACCTTTGTTATACACTGTGATTTGAACCCATAACATTACTGCCTTAGCTGAATGACAGTAATTCCTTGGTCATTGAAACTGTGATATCAATCCATGGAAGCAGCTAATTAGGACAAGGTGAAGCATGTGCAATCACACGTTGTATATAGAAAATTAGAGAAATGTTTCTCTTTCACCCTCTCTTTCCCCCACTCTCTCTCTCTATATATATATATATATTGAAAGGATCTTAATAAAATTGTATGGACAAAATGTGACTTCATTATATACACATGCAAACAACACTTGATGATGGCCTATGAAAGGTCCGAAAGCGCTCGGTGCAATTTTAGTAAATTCAGCCACCAATTCCGACCTGAAATCAATACACTTATCAGGAAACTTGAAAGGATCTTAATAAAATTATATAGACAAAATTTGTCTTTATTATATACATTTGCAAGCAACCCTTGATGATGGTCCATGAAAGGTCCTAAAGCACTGGGTGCAATTTTAGTAAATTCAGCCACCAATTCCAACCTGAAACCAAGACTCTTAACAGGAAACTTAAAAAGATCCAACTTAAAAACAAGACACTTATCAGGAAACTTGAAATAATCTCAATATAATTATATATATATATATATATATATGTGTGTGTGTGTGTGTGTGTGTGTGTGTGTGTGTATGTGTGAGTGTGTGTGTGTTTTTGCGTGTGTGAGTGAATGTGTGTTTTTGTGTGTGTGATTGTCAAAATATCAAGCAATGATTAAAAACAATTTTTCAAAATATAAGGACCGTTAAAATCACTGCCATCACAAACTTGGCCTTTCTGCTGTGGCTGTAGAATACACCGACAGCATCTCTGCCGAGGGCTAAGATTCCTACCAACGTGTGTCCTGGATAAATCTAATGGTGAGGCTCCTGTAATTCTGGTGTTTGGGAAATGCAGAGTACCATTCATTGTCATCGCTCCCAGGTCCACTCTGGTCCAGAGTGGTAGCATTTGATAGGGTCTTATCTATGGGTTAAATCGTACTAAACTGTGTTCTCAGGTTAAACTGAATTGTTTAAACTAGAACTGTTTTTTTTTACATTCAAACTGTGTACTTATGCTAAACTGAATTATCTAAAACTAAACTGTTTATATGTGAAAAATGAATCTGACTTTATGTTGCATTCTGGTTAGTGAACGCATGTAATATTAAATCAAGGACAAAACACGATATAAGAGGAAATAGAGATATATTCTCAGGAAAATGTATATAAAATGTACAGTCTATTAGTAGACAAGAACATAGGATTAGTGAATACAGAATAAAGATATAGTCCAACGATAGTATTGGCTTCCGTTATTACGGTAGCAAGTAAAGTGATCTAGTGCGATCTCCAGTCTCCAACGCTCTAATACTATTCCTATAAGAAGCTGCTCTTCACCTTCTAGTCTGCCCTGGTATTAGTAGCTACTGCGATATATGGCAGATAGACTAGTTCTGTGGAAAAAGGTGGGTGATACCCAACACATTATTAACCTACAGTGGTTAATGTGCCATAAAACCAAACCAAACTAAACCAAACCAAACCAAACCAAGCCATCACAAGCGTCTTGTACAACTGCCAGTTTCTCTTCCTAAGTCGATCATCTGGTAAAAAAAAAAGATTGTATGAAAGAATTGAAAACTTATGAGCACCAACTGTAGCCACTACTCATTCTGCCCTTCGCAGGAGTAGGTAGTGACAGTGAAAATCGGCTACTACATTTGTGTAAATATTTCCATATTTTTTCATCTTTTTCTTTCCTTATTCGAATCATTCATTGATTCTCACTCCTCCATCCCTTTAATCAGGAGCAAACTGCCAAAGTAAATACAAATTCTAGTGCCCGAATTATCATTTCTGATCTTTTATTTAATCGTTGTTTCAGTTTCGGGGGAAATTTTTCCAATGCTGCATTTAAAATGCAGACTCAATATTCATTTCATCATAATATCATATTGTATGCACATAATTATATAATATTGTATGAATAATATCGTATCGTATGCATATCATCATCATCATCATGTCGTGGCGCTAGCACGGATATCCCTGACCTTCTCTCGCCACTTTTCCCTATCGTTCATCGCCTCTGGAAGGTCTTCACGGCTACATTCACGGCAGCAAACTGCCAAAGTAAATACAAATTCTAGTGCCCGAATTATCATTTCTGATCTTTTATTTAATCGTTGTTTCAGTTTCGGGGGAAATTTTTCCAATGCTGAATTTAAAATGCAGACTCAATATTCATTTCATCATAATATCATATTGTATGCACATAATTATATAATATTGTATGAATAATATCGTATCGTATGCATATCATCATCATCATCATCATCATGTCGTGGCGCTAGCACGGATATCCCTGACCTTCTCTCGCCACTTTTCCCTATCGTTCATCGCCTCTGGAAGGTCTTCACGGCTACATTCCGTATCCTCACATAGCTGCTGTATGAATGTTCGAGCTGGTCGTCCTGCTTTTGCTCGGCCATATGCGGGGTCCATAGGAGTACATCACTTATGAGCTCGTCCCTGCTTGTCCAGCAGTGTCCTGCATCTCTGGTTCGTCTAACTTGGATAGTTTTCGTGATGGCAAGCAGGTGGCCGTATAGTTGGTGCTTTGTGGGGTGTTGCCGCCAGGACTTATTCAATATTGCTCGTTGCATTCTAGTGTAATTGCCGTCTAGCATCTTCTCAAGCCGTTTTGTTTGCGTCCAAGTGGTGCATCCATACAGCAGTATCGATACGACCGCTGCCTGGAAGAAACTGCATTTCATTTTATCCCTCAGGTCTGATTTCCATATGATCGATAGCTTATCGATAGCTGCCCATGCCTTCGTTAGCCGCGTGTCGATGTCTTTTTCGGTTGATGAGACACTGCTTCCTAGGTAGGTGAATTTGTCTACCAGTTTCAGAGAGTTCCTGTCAAGTGTGGAAATGTCTCCTGCTTGATTAAAGCACATATATTCAGTTTTGTGTACATTGACATGGAGGCCAATGCCTGCGGTGGCTCGTTCCAAACTATTCAGTAGTATTTCGGCTTGGTTGGGCGTATTTGCCAGAATTCCTATGTCATCGGCGTAGTCGGCGTCGGTAATTGTTTTTTTGCGGGATACCTTCTGCTTCTTTTCTTTGTCAGCTCGAAGCCGTTTTCTCTGATTTTATCGATCGATATTCTCAGCACGTAGTCTAGGCTGATGATAAAGAGGTATGGGGCTAGCGTGTCCCCTTGTAGTACTCCTGCTACAATGTCGACGGGCAAAAAACCTACATGCATCTCATAATATTATCATATTGCATGTATTTATTTATCAACCCCTCCATTGAGGCAGGATTTTACACAAGGTCATTTTTAAGCGGAGTTTGATATGTTTGAATTCAGGGATTTTCTTCTCCAAGTCCGATTGCCTAAATAAAGTAAAATTACCCAGATCTCTCAACTATTTACACATTGGAAGTCGAACATTTTGATTCATGCCTTTCCCAAGATTATTAGTGCGATGTGAAATGTAAACAGTCTCGTCAAGGGTTTTAACTCGTATCACAGTGTCCATTTCCTCCGACGATAACCATTGCCCAATTGGTCAGTGGGCTAGAGTTGTAAAATACACTGATTGCATCTGAGCAGAGGACAAGGCGTCTCCCATTGAGTAGCCTGGATAGGACGCTAAACAATTTAATGATGACGTTCAATTTACGCAAGAGCTTAGGAGGTGCCCGTGGTGTAATGGTTATCGTCGTAGGAAATGGACACGGCGAGACGAGAATGATTGCATTTCACATTGCACTAATACCCTTGGGAAAGGTATGAATCCTATCATTCCCCCCCAGCTATGGGTAAATAGTAGGACAGACTAGGTTCTTCAGCCTTGGTGAAGCAACTAGTCTAAGAGAAGGAAAACTCTGAATTCAAACCTGTTAAACTCCGCTTAAAAATTGACCTTGTGTCATATCCTGCCCGAGCGTAGGGGTTGGTAAATAGGGTTATGCTAGCATTTGGGAATTGCGGAGTACCCCTTCATTAACATCACACCCAGGTCCACTGTGGCCCAGATCAAAGAGAACAAAACAGTATACTTAAGCTAAACTGAATTGCTTGAAATAGAACTGTTTTGACATTTGAGCTGCTTACTTATGCTAAACTAAATTGCTTGAAAAAGGACTGTTTTAACATTTAAACTAGGTACTTATACTAAATTGAATTATTTGAAATGGAACTGTTTTTGTTGGCTAAACTGAATTGTTTGGAATAAGACTGTTTTGACATTTGGCTGTATGTCAACAAAATGTATACTTATACTAAACTGAACTGTTTGAATTAGAATTGTTTGACTAAACTGAATAGCTTGAAAAGGAAATGTTTTTAACAATGGTTCAGAATGGTTGCACCTGATTAAGTCCTATCTATGGGTCAAATAGAACTACATTTTTACTTATGAAAAACAGAATTATTTGAAATAGAACTGTTTTTGTATGCTAAACTGAATTTTTGAAAATATAGCTGTTTTTTATGCTAAAGTGAATTGTTTGATAAAGAATTTTTTTTACATTAAAACTGTGTACTTATTGTAAACTGAATTGTTTGTAAACACTTTATACGTATAAAATGGTTTTGGCATTAATAACCTACAATGGTTGATGTGCCAAAAAAAAAAAAACTAAACCGAACAAATGAATGAGAGAGAGAGAGAGAGAGTGAGAGAGAGAAAGAAAGAGAGAGAGAAAGTGAGAAAGAGACTGGAGAGAAATATTTAAGGTAGATTGATGAATAGATACGAAGAGAAGGAGAACGCAGTAAAGGTAATTATGTATTTTTCCTGCATATTTATCATTAGAAACAATCTGCTCTACCCTCAAATTTAAGCTTCTTTTATCATAATAAAGATGCCTCAAAAATGCTATTGTCTGTGAAGAAGGAAAAATGAAAGAATCCAGAAATAGAATAACTTGTTATCTTACACGCTCAATAATTAAGGAAGGAATGAAACAGAATAATATTGAATACTGTCCTTATATAATATCAGTTTTATTGTATAAGAAAAATTCAATGGAATTACGTATCTCCAGGTTTGCGTATGTAATAATAATAATAATAATAATAATAATTGCATATTTAAAGGAGACTGTTCAATGGCAGTTATATGTAATTTGATGAGGTTAATCTATAAAGGTACCATTTTCTCAAAGGTAAAAGATAAAAAAAAAAAAGGTTTATATTGGAATTTCGTCGGTCATGTGGAAGTTAGGATATAATAACCATATTCATTCTTTCTCTTACGAACTGCTTTATCCAAAAATCTTTGGAAGTTGAAAAGTAGAGGTTTAATTCCAAAGAACCCAAGAAAAATTTTGAAAAGATCTACAACCCCTAGTTGCTTTGATGGAAGATGTAATCTTTGTCTGCAAGAAAAGATACAAATTACATTGTAGATTGATCCTGTTAACCTACTGAATCAGAGATGTAATTTTATTGCTAGATGTATCCATAGAATTGAATTTAGACTGTTTTGAAAAATAATTGAATAAATGAATAAATAAATTACTATGACTTATTAGATTAATTAGAGGAATTAAAATTTGAATTATATTAGTACATTTTTGCTCTGCTATTGTAATTTCGGGGATGTACTCCTGTGGACCCCTTCACATGGACAAGCAGGGCAGGACGACCCGCTCGATGTAGCCAAGAAGACCTGCTTGAAGCAATAGATGATAGGGTGGGGTAGAAAGAAAAGGTCAGGGATATCCGTGCTGATAGCTTGGCATAATGTTGATGATGACCGTGAATAACAAAAGTTTTAGATCGAATTATTTAATTTTTAATGATTAAAATTTTGATGTACTAAGATAAGATATGCCTGAACAAACATTTATATCATACTTTGGATATTTTGATAGTTGTTAATTTTTCCTCGGTTAAATTTGCAGTATAATGAAACCGGATGTTCTTTATATGCCAAAATACGTTAATACTTACTGTTATTTGATTTGGAAACGTTACGTTTATGTAGGCGAGATAAGTTTTTTTTTAAGTCTGGTTGTAAATGTGAAAGAGTTACTTTAATCCATTTTCTTGTCTGATCTGAAGAAGCCCAGTTAAATTTTTTATAGCATTTTGATTTATACCAATGTTTTTAACAGGATGGAAATGAATTTATTACCTTGATGTGACCGATTGTTGTTTTTTTTGTTTTTTTTTTTACATAATTTGCCCTGAGTATATTATTTGCATTGAGCTCATGACCGGGTCTACTTAAATTTAATATTCTGTATTTTATTTGTGCTACTTGGAAATGTTCCCAACTCCGGATTTACTGGATTAAATTAAATACTGTGTTATATATAAATATGTATATATATATATATGGCCGCAGCTTGAAAGTTGCCTCAACTCGTCTGCAGACCGCGGCGCAATATGCATCAAGTTGGATTTGGTCGAAAGCGAGAAAGTTTTCAGCATGAATGAAATACACGCGGTACCACCTTTCCCGGGTGATTACGTAAGAAAAGGTTAATATAAACGCGTAATAACATCAACCACCGAAAGTAAACGCGTTTTTTTTTTTGTTTTGTTTTTTTTAAATCACGAATTGCACACTAAAAATGAAGATTAACGTCCATTGTAGTCTCTGCTCTTAATTGATTTGGCGCATGTATATATATATATATAATTCTCTTAATACCCTATCCGGTGGAAAAAGCTGCTTGGTAGCGCCAGGAGTGGCAGTACCGCCTTGAGCTACCGAAACTATGTTATCATCCCTGGTTGGCGGCTGATGAGGACATGGTACCGCACGTGCTTTCGAACGTTGTATGATTAAAATATATGTATATATATATATATGTGTGTGTGTGTGTGTGTGTGTGTGTGTGTGTCTGTGTGTGTCTGTGTGTATAAGTAAGCCGCTGAGCAATTAAAATGACCGACATTATCAAACAATAGCATTCTGAAACAGATTACTGAGAAGTTATATTTTGTAAAACTATTATTTTACTATATTTTCATAAATAATAGTACAGACTTTAAAAAATATTTTTAGGAACCAATATATATATATATATATATATATATATAAGAAAACCTTTAAAATCGCTCATATTTGTAAATGATATTTATTTCTGCAAATACTTTTTAAAAAAATCATATCTGCATCTGTTGTGTAGTCACAACCAACGATACAAACACATATACATGCAAAATAATAACGACAAAATGAAAAAGACGAGCGACAGAGTTCTTAGAAAAATATACCTCTCACTTTATTTGAAAGGGTTGTGGGTGAGAGGGAGTTGGAGACCGAACAGAACTGCAATATATTGACCCTCAATCTATTGGCCATAACCGCGTTTCTTTCCTGTTCTCCTGTGCTGCTCAACCGGGGGCCCACTCTGCTGGCTGCTGGCTTTATCTACCGCATCTTGTCACCAACGGGTCTGGTCTCCAAAACAGCAACTGCTCAATATGGAGCCTGAAGCCCACTCTGCTTGGTGCTGGCTTTTTCTACCGCATCTTGTTACCAACGGGTCTGGTCTCCAAACTAACTGACTTCCTGTCTTCACCGAGTTATATAATAGTTCAACGCCCCCTTCTTCCTGTGGGCGTTACAATTGCACTCATTCAACCCATCCACGGTCAAAGTCATAATTCTGATATTCCTCGACCGGATGTACCTGTTATTTACATAGGTGTATTTCCTATTTTGACAGCCCGGCCGGTCGTTGGTCAATATACAACACATCATCAGATAAAGAAAATGTCTTTCTTTCTGTCTGATAATGCACATCTACTATTAAAAAAAAGTTTGCAAAAATAAATATTATCTTTAACAAATATGAGTGATTTTATAAGGAATTATTTGCTCTGTATTTTAATTTATCATTATTTAATATTGAGTTCCTAATAGGATTTTGAATTATGTTTGATGTAAAAAATATATATTTTACATGGATATTCCAAAAAATAAAATCCTAAAATAGAATTTTCTTATCATTGACTGACTTGCCTAAGCAGCGTCGCATCAACCGAAAAGGACATCGACACGAGGTTAACGAAAGCATGGACAGCTATCAATAGGCTATCGAATATATGGAAATCAGACCTAACCGATAAAATGAAACGCAGTTTCTTCCAGGCAGCGGTCACATCGATACTGCTATATGGATGCACTACATGGACTCTAACAAAACGACTGGAGAAGAAGCTAGACGGCAATTACACAAGAATGCTGCGAGCAATCTTGAACAAGTCCTGGCGGCAACACCCCACAAGACACCAACTGTAGGGCCACCTGCCTCCTATCACGAAAACTATTCAAGTTAGATGAACCAGACATACAAAACACTGCTGGAGAAGCAGGGACGAACTCATAAGTGATGTGCTCTTCTGGACCCCCACACATGGCCGTGCAAAAGTAGGACGACCAGCTCGAGCATACATTCAGCAACTATATGAGGATACGGGATGTTGTCCAGAAGACCTGCCTGAGGCGATGAACGAAAGGGAAAAGTGGCGAGAGAGGGTCAGGGATATCCGTGCTACCAGCACAACATGATGATGATGATATATATATATATATATATAATACAATAAATAGAGACACCATTGGTGATTATAGTTGGGGAACTAAGTAAAACTATAAAACAACGAAGGACCCTTTTCGTCCGGTACTTTTCAAGTTGAGGACACCGGAAAATTTAAATAAAAACGGGGGTATATCTCTATAATATATAAGTAGAATGGCCAGATAGAGGGGGGAAAATATTAAGTAACCCCTGTATCCAGAAGTTCCCCAAACATATCAAGAGTGTGACTGTTTAACTGCTGTGACGGCAAATTGACTAAAATCCCAAAACAGG
This sequence comes from Sepioteuthis lessoniana, assembly GCA_963585895.1. Lineage (NCBI taxonomy): Eukaryota > Metazoa > Mollusca > Cephalopoda > Myopsida > Loliginidae > Sepioteuthis > Sepioteuthis lessoniana. The sequence goes on along the minus strand of OY757927.1, from coordinate 19,293,268 downwards.
ACTTTATTTTCGCACGCGTGAAGGCGGGGCAGGTTGGCACTTGATCCCCTATGGAATAAGTCCTCGTTCAGAGTTTTTCTCTCAGGCATATAAGAACTGGCATATTACGTGAGGGGGTTAATTTAGGGCCAGACTGACCGCCGCTGGCAAGGGGTTCCAAATTTCACACTATCACACACCCACCAGGCCGCTAAACTTCTTTCCCCTAGATAATGGAAGAATATGGACCAATAGGTTTTAGTCGTAATAATATTATATTATAGTAGTCAGCAACTCCGGTTTCCCGTGTGATATTGTTAAGGAATTAAGAGGACAATTCTAAGCAAGATAACATAAGGCATATAATAATTGGACAGTCCACGAATATAAATGTCTTTTCTTGATTTTTGTTTTTCTTCAAGTTGAGAGAGAGAGAGAGTGGTATACAAAGTTTGGGTATAAAGGAGAAATGGCCCCAAAGTTACTTATCTTATTTTTCGACGGGGTTCCACTGGAGAATCTTTCTTCTTTCACGGGGTAATAGACTTTATTCTATTTTTTTTACACTGGCTTGAAGAACCTGGGGTCCTCCGTGTCTCAGGAATTCTTTTGTCATCAACCCGGAATACTGGCTATAGTTCGTCTGCCCGCTACGAACCCTGCTCAAAAACTAATCTTTCTTACTATTTACTTCCGCTGAGGGGAAGGGGTCCCCACTTCCGTTTTGAGGTCCCAGCCAATCATTTGGCTTCTCTCTTCTCTCCCTTGGTGTCCGGCGACCTGAGGTTACTAAGTGCCAACACCTGTTGATACCCCTCTGTGACCTACATTCTTCCTTAACGGTCACTTTTTTTTTGACGGCTAGATACTGTTAATTCAACGGGAGGATTGTATTAATCTTACCTCTATCGACTCTGTGGGCTATCACGTGACACTGCCTGCACAGAGAGGGGCGATTCATAGAAATATAAATCGCCTCTAGAAATTTGAGATGGAATTTATTTATTGCCCTGTGCAGGGAAGAAAAAACAATCATCTTCATAACGAGTTCTGCAGTTATATATAATGAGCAGATGCTCACCAATTGCCGAATCCATTGCCTGGGAATGCCCGGATGTTAATCGTCCTGGGTATATGCTGCGTAACCCTCACTTCGAAACGTTGACAAGTCATACCTATATATGTTGAATTGCATCGACAAGTAAATTTATAAATTAAATTACTTTGTTTAAAGATAGGTAGCTTGTCCTTGTTGGTAGAATTAAAGGCCGGCCAAGAAGTGAATATTGGTCTTTGGTTAACAGCATTATCGCAATGATACCCAGATGAGGTAATCTTATTTGCAATGGATTCGGTAGCAAAACCAACCCACGGGAGCCTAAAGTATACGGGACACTTTAAAGGACCAAAAACTTTATTGGTGTCCCTGAACTTTGTCACCACATATATATATATCTATATATAATTTAATTTTCATTTGATTTTATATATATGGAAATTAAATTCTTTGGTGTCATTATAAATTCATTTCAGGTCTATGAGGTCCCTCTTCAGATAGTGACAAATTTAATCTTACTTTAAGAAAGAATACTATTTGCCATTTTGTTTCCTTATTGTCATCAATTAGTTTTTGTGGGAGTTCTTGTGGCGTAATGGTTAAAAGGCTGAACTGCAGTCTCAATGTCAGCGATTTCAAACACTCGTTGTACTATTACATTCACTTTCGGAGTAATACCCTTTGGAAATGTAGGCATGCCTTTTCATCCTATTTATCAGTTTGATTGGTATTACTGTCGTTCTCCTTCAAGGATTAACGAAGCCAAATCAAATTATGTGGTTTTAAAGATTATCTTTAAGCCTCACGTTGAAATTTGATAATGTGCTAGACTTTTGCATCATAGTCGCGCTATTATGTTCCCTTTCAGACAAATACCCTTAGTAAAGGTATGAACCTTCTTATCTCCACAACAATGGGTTATACAGTATCGCTACTGTCCTTCTACAAGGTCGACTTTGACATTACATAACTCAAGAAGGTTAATATTCCATGGAACAAATAAACTAAATCTTAAGTTCTACAGAGCTTGCTTCGTCATCGTCTGAGATATTGTTACGATTTAATTGCAAATAAAATCTTTCAATTTGTAAGTTATTTGTTGCTTACATTTAAACACGTGAGCCTTCAGGTATCCTCAAAGAGAGAGAGAAAGAGAGAGAGAGAGAAATAGAGAGAGAAAGAGAGAGAGAGAGATACCGAAAGAAAACAACGATGAAGAGAGTGACTGTATGTGTGAACTTACGTTTGTAGCTATGTATTTTTGTGTTAAAAACGTTTTCTTTTAACGAAGATTTTATCTTTAATCCAAAATTGAAATGAAAGGCTTCTATATCCATTTTTGAAAGTTCCAAATGCTCAAGTTTTAAGCGCAAATATTACAACTGGATCCGGCAAAAACAACTCCAAGGGCTTTAAGCGTAAAAAGTGCTATATACAGGGTGGAACGATAAAATTGTCGCCCTAGAAAAGACGACATGATTCCGTTTCCGTTAAATGAAAATCGGTTTTCTTTTTTTGTTCCAGACCATCTACTAGTTTGCCAGTTGTGTACAAATCCCAAGAACGATAGGAGCCTTCTTCAGGGTGGAACGATAAAATTGTCGGCCTAGAAAAGACGACATGATCCCATTTCTGTTTAATGAAAACCGGTTTTCTTTTCTTTTGTTGCAGACCATCTACTAGTTGGCCAGTTGTGTACAAATCCCAAGAGCAATAGGAGACTTCTACAGGGGGGAACGATAAAATTGTTGGCCCAGAAAAAACGACATGATTCCATTTCCGTTTTATGAAAACCGGTTTTCTTTTTTTTGTTGCAGACCATCTACTAGTTGGCCAGTTGTGTACAAATCCCAAGAGCAATAAGAGCCTTCTATCATGTCTGAAAGTGACACAATGTTCAACGAGCGAGATCGGAGATGCACCGCTGTATAACTCATTCTCTCTACCGATGCAAGTCATGACAACACGACCATTGCCAGCACCCTCAAAATGCAAATCCGGACTGTTCAACGCTTGAGAACACAGCTCAATGCATCAGACGACCCTTTGGAGGTGGTGGTTTGGAAGGCAACATCATGCTACCTCACATCTTAGAAGTCTGCTTGAAAGTCAACACCAAAGTGTACCTGGATGTGCTGAAGGGTGTGGTGAACCCCTGGTGCAATCAGGTGGCCGGTGGCGGACCCTGAGTATGGCAGTAGCACTCGGCGCCGGTCCACAATCCAAAGAGACCCAGGCTTGTCTTCAGAAGTAGTGCTACGACTTTGTACCCTTCTCTCACTGGCCCCTCCTCCCCCGACCTGAACACGCTGGACTACTTCGTTAGCTCATACGTCGAGAACATCACCAACATGACTTCCCACAACAGCAAAGCCAGCCTGATCGCCACCATCCGCCAAGAGTTCGCCGAGTTCCCGCTGTCGCTTGTGGAAAAAGTATGCTCTCAGTTCCGGATCCGTATCGAAGCGGTGACTGAGACTGAAGGCGGCTACATTGAATAGATGTCAGCTCTACTACATAATCAAGTTACCTGAATTGATTTTTTCAATAAAAGTTTTAAAATAAAGCTGTGGTGTTGTTTTCTTTTGGACGACAATTTTATCGTTCCACCCTATCAGTATCATCATGTCGTGCCGCTAGCACGGATATCCCTGTCTCACTCTCGCCACTTCTCCCTATCGTTTCGCCTCTGGCAGGTCTTCAAGGATACATCCCGTATCCTCACATAGCTGCTGAATGTATGTTCGAGCTGGTCGTGCTGCTTTTGCTCGGCAATATGTGGGGGTCCATAGTAGTACATCACTTATGAGCTCGTCCCTGCTTCTCCAGCAGTGTCCAGCATATCTGGTTCGTCTAGCTTGGATAGCTTTCGTGATGGGAGGCAGGTGGCCGTATAGTTAGTGCCTTGTGGGGTGTAGCCGCCAGGACTTGTTCAATATTGCTAACAACATTATTGTGTAATTACAGTCTAGCTTCTTCTTCAGCCGTTTAGTTAGCGTCCAAGTAGTGCATCCCTACAGCAGTATCGATACGACCGCAGCCTGGAAGAAACTGCGTTTCATTTTATCGGTCAGGTCTGATTTCCATATGATCGATAGCTTATCGATAGCTGTCCATGCCTTCGTTAGCCGTGTGTAGATGTCCTTTTCGGTTGAGACGCTGCTTCCTAGGTAGGTGAATTTGTCTACTAATTTCAGAGAGGTTCCGTCTAGTGTGGAGATGTCACCTGTTTGATTGTAGCACATATATTCACTTTTGTGTGCATTGACACGGAGGCCAATGCCTTTGCTAAAAGAAAGAACTATATTCACCATTTTGATGTCCTATAATCATCACTTTGTTTTAAAGATTATATTCACCAAATGCTGTCCGCTCACCAGCTAGAGACTCTTGAACATTTATGCCGCAGTCCAGACAAATGATTACCTCTACCATAGCTTTCAGACTTACGTTTAAAGACTGGATACTTCCGGTCATCCTTAGAGGAATAAATCAGAAAGAAAAAGATTTGGGGAATGAATCAGCCACAATTCACTATGATAGCTACTATTATTAAAAGATAAATTTCATTTATTAGCGCACGATGTTCACCAAATCACGACACTATGACAAGTAAAATGATTATATTTACCAACCCCTCCGTTCGGGTAGGATGTGACACAAGGTCAATTTTTTAAGCGGAGTTTAACAGGTTTGAATTCAGAGTTTTCCTTCTACTAGACTTGTTGCCTCACCAAGGCTGAAGAACCTAGTCTGCCATACTATTTAACTATAGCTGGAGGGAGAATATTTGGATTCATAACTTTCCCAAGGGTATTAGTGCTATTTGAAATGCAATCAGTCAGGCTCAAGATTTGAACTCGTGTCGCCGTGTCCATATCCTGTGACGATAACCATTACACCACGGGCACCTCCTACTGACAAGTAAAATGATATAGGTTCTGCTGCTGCTGCTACTGCTGCTGCTGAAAACACATCTCTGGCTCATTCACCACTTATAGCACTTAAGTGGTAGCAATTCTACTGCATCCTGTATTTGTATTAGAAGAGGCTGAACATTTCTCTGTCAATTAAAAAGAAAAGAATGAATTTAAAATATTTTTTTAATATAGCTAGGAAGGTTAATAAAACGAGATGCTCTGTGTGTTGAACTTACGGATAGATATGCATGTTTCGTGGCCCTTGGTCATTTTATGGGTCAAGCCGAGAACTTTCAGTTCGTTGCAATAAAGTACACATATGTGCGTGTGAATGTGGCATAATATACTAAACATGTGTTAATTTGGGAATCCTATAAGATGTTACAATTTATTCTAATTCAATATATATATATATATATATAGAGAGAGAGAGAGAGAAGAGAGAAGAGATAGAGAGAGACAGAAAGAGTGAGAGAGGATATGAGCCTGAAAATAACCTCAATTTACATAGTGACACATCATTAGAAACAACCTGCCTTATCCTCCAAAGAGTTAAAGTTTCTCTTGACAATATAAAGGTACATTGATAATACTGACATCTTCTTCTGACGAAGATTATTTTTTAACGTTGATGCTTTAATATATTGATGTTTCTTAGAAAATTAAAAATAAAATAAAAACAGGAAGGGATATCTGCAGATGAAATTTGAAGAGAATAAAATGGATTTTTTAAAAGATAATTGTTTTTATAATCGAGTAAAATTGCACTTCCATGAGAATGAAATATCTATCTATCTTTCTATCTATCTATCCTGGACATTTCTTCTATGTATCTATGTATCTATCCTGGACATGTCTTCAATCAATCTATCTATCTATCTATCTATTTATCTATCCTGGACTTTTCTTATCTATCTATCTATCTATCTATCTATTTATCTAATTCTATTCGCATCTAACACCATCTACCTAAATAATTATATTCACATCTATCTATATATCTATATATGTTACAGCTAGCTCATTTTCTATCTATCTATTAGCGGAGATATGTTCGAGTTGGCTCATTTTCTATTTATCTATCTATCGATCAATCTACGACAGTCTATTCAAATTTTTTATTTCCCCCTCTCTCTGTCCTTCTTTCTATCTATCTCTCCCTCTTTCTCTCTTTGTCTATGAAAGTGTGTGTAAGTCTATTGCTATCTATCTATCTATCTATCCTTCCTTCCAATGGATTATTCAATAACAATAGTTTAGGTCAGTTAGTTAAACAAAAAATTATATGTATAGATAGATAAAATTTTTATATCAGCAATTATTCAATTCTGTTCATAATCCTGGATTTATTAGTCGATAGAAGAAGAAAAAAAAAGAATTCAATTGAATTAGCAAAGGTCAGCAGTGGCTCACTAGAACCACATTTAGGAGTCATTGATTTTTTTTTCTCTTATAGAACACGAAATGCTAACAGACTCCAGCATGAATGAAAATAAATTGAAAGCAATTCGCTATGAAAACCAAAAAAAGAAATAAATATTCTTTAAAAAAAAAACGGCATTTTGGCATCATAAAGGCGATTCTTGAATTTTAAAAAAGAAACAAGGAAAAAAAGAAATGACACCTGTTTTATCGGCTAGGTTACAGTTCTATAAAATGTCAATTGCTATATGAAATATTCAGGAATCCTTATTAGAACTACTCTGACTTTGAGGTAAAAATCAATATTAACCCCAGATGATATTTTTTGGTTTGATTTTCATTCTTTCTTGTATGGTACATTAATATTTGTAGGTTATTTAATACCAAAACAATCTTTGTAAAACAAGTAGTGGTACTCTTTAACCCTTTATTGTAGAATAAGGGAGGTTCATATCTTTTCCAAGGGTATAAGTCCGAAAGTGAAAAGAACTCCACGACTGGAGTTCGATTTCGCTAACAATAGTGTCGCAGTCTAGTTCGTTAACCATTTGCTCTATGTTGCATACGCAGTTGTGTTTTATGAACAACGAGGAACATAATCAATGATAACGAACGATTGAAACACTTCTTTATAAAAATATATCTCTCATTTTATTCTCGAGAGAGGCTCAATGTTTGTTATTGGTTTGAGTGATAGATGGAGAGACATATACCCAGAGAGGGGACTTCTTCTTGTCCTATACCTTATTCCGGGAGCTAGGAGTTGCCAACGCTTTGCAAGCCGTGTCGAGTTAGACGTCCGAGACACCTCTGATCGGCTGCGTGTCTCTGGCTCGACTCCCTATTCTCTGCCTCTGCTTAAATCTGACTGCGTGGTTATCACGTGGTCTCCATCCACTTACACATCTGTTGGACCTGACTGCCCTGACGCGCTGCCATCCCCCTGTTTACTAATCACAATGTGACAGCTTATCAAAGCACACGGGGTCACTAGGAACGAACTGAAAATCCACGTCATATGTTATATAACAACTACTGTGATTCCTTATCTTTGTTTAGTCTTTATAACAAAAAAGGTATGCATTCATCCGATCCTTCTGCCATATTTAGGATGGGACACAAGCTCTTTTTTCTGCGGAATAAAGGTGGTTTGAATTCAGAGTTTTTTTTCCTTCTCCTAAACTGGTTGTCTTACCAAAACAAAAGAAATGACTCAAGGACGAATTCTAAAAGATTTTGTTTTATCTTGCGATAGGTTAATTAGCTAAGTCTGCCTTACTTTACTGTAAGAACAATTTAAAATTTTAATCTTTTCGCGTGGGTTTTGGCACTCTCTGAAATATACATAACATCGACTAGGATTTAACTTGAATCAGCGATTCCATTTCCTTACACCGATAATCACTACACAACAATTACCTCCATGCTCATATATATATATATATATATAGACATCATTATCATGCCGTACTGCTAGCACGGATTTCCCTGACTCTCTCTCACTATTCGTCTCTATCATTCATCACTTCCGGTAGGTATTCCAGAATACATCCTGCGTCCGTGCAGAGCTATGTTAGATAAGTTCTAGTTGGTCATCCTACACTTGCACGTCCGTGTGAATAGGTCCATTGGAGAACGTCGCTTCTAAGTTCGTCCTTGCTCCTCCAGCAGTGTCCCACGTGCCTTTTCGTCTAATTTGGATGATTTTAGAGATGGGAGATAGGTGGCCGTACAAGTGGGATGTTGCTTCCAGGATTTCTATAATATAGCTCGTAGAATCATTGTGAAGTTGCCTTCAAGCCTTTTCTCTATACGCTCGGTCAGCGTCCAAGTAGTGCATCCATACAGTAGTATGAAGGCAACTACTACTTGGAAAATGTTTTGTTTTATTCTATCGGATAGATATGACTTCCATATGACCGATAGCCAATCGATAGCAGTCCATGCCTTCTCTACTCACATATTGGTCTCATTTTCCGTAGATAAGACGCGGCTTCCGAGGTAGGTCAACGTGTCCACTAGTTTCAGAGAGTCAACATCTACTGTGCAGAGAGGGCCAAAAAATAAAGTAAATTAAGAAATATACTCCATTATGAATTCATTTCACTAGCTTATCAACAGGGCTCTTCAGATGGGTTAAGAATTAAAAAAATATTAATAACGACGGACAAACAGAAGTAAAGAAACAATGTGTTTATCAATATTTTTATTGGAAGCTTTTCTTAGCTAAAATATATGTATACATATGGATATTTATGTTTTTGATATATATATATATATATATATATATATATATATATATACGAGGATCATTAAATAAGTTTCTAGACTTTTTTCGTAAGGGCACTTTTATTGAATGGTTCACAGATGAAACTCTAATCCCCTTCGAAGTAATCTCCTCCGGCTGCAATGCAATGGTTATACGGTTCCAATAACTTCTGGAAGGCCCCATGGAAGTCCTCTTGTGTGAGAGTGTCAATGACCTTCGTCACGGCCTCTTTCATCTCCTCAATTGTCTCATAACAACAGCCTCTGAGCTTAGGGAATAACCCAAAGTCACAGAGAGCATGGTCTGGACTATAGGGATGGTGAGCATCTGTCTTGATGCCCATCTTGGTCAAATAGTCTGTGACAAGGATGGAGTTTTGAACTGGTGCATTGTCCTCGTGGAAATGCCACTGACCCGATTTGAAAAGTGCTGTCCTCTTCCGACGGAATCTCTTGCTGAACTCCCTTAAAACCTCAATATAGTAACCCTCACCCTAATCGTTTGGCCAATCAACTGTGGTGTATTGACGTCTCTCATCACCCTTCACAGACTCCCTGGCTTCCTTGAATCTCTTATGACACTCAAAAACTGATGCTTGATTCATGCAAGATGGTCGAAAAATAGTCTGAAGTATTCCATACGTTTCTGTGGCATTTTTCCAAGTTTAGAACACAAGTTTATTGCATATCGTTCTTCTAACTTATCCTTACATCCAGATTGTATTTTTGAAATTCACCAGCTGTGACAATCAGGCTTTAGTAGGGTGTATTCCAATTGCTACTGTAGCTGTTCATTTGAAGCAGAAATCATAAAAATTGGTCAGTCATCTCATAAGATGTATAGTGGTGTAATTGTTATCGTCGCAGGATATGAACACGGCGACACGAGTTCAAACCCTGGACGAGACTGATTGCATTTCACATAGCACTAATACCCTTGGGAAAGGTATGAATCCAATTATTCTCCCTCCAGCTATGGGTAAATAGTAGGACAGACTAGGTTCTTCAGCCTTGGTGAGACAACTAGTCTAGGAGAAGGAAAACTCAGAATTCAAACCTGTGAAACTCCGCTTAAAAATTGACCTTGTGTCATATCCTGCCCGAGCGGAGGGGTTGGTAAATAGGATAGTAATAATATATTGAATTTTTAAAAGTCTACGACAATTGTAAATGTCTGTACAAAAAAGCTAGGAAACTTATTGAAGGCACCTCGTATATATATATATATATATATATATATATATATATATATATATATATATAATCAAAGCGTAAAATCTATTAACAAAAATATAAAGATGTATTTTGGATCGACCGAATGACTATGAAAACACAGATGCTATGCATAAAAGATTGATCTCCAGGAGAAAATATATAACAACTATACTATTTCCTAATACGCATGGCAAATAGAGAGGAAAATATTTATACCTCATAAGTTATGCCGAGGATTTTTTAAAGAGCCCCTGCTTGCCATGAAAGATTTGCTCGATTGAAGCTGTCCAGCAAGGAGGAAGACCCGCATTTATGTCACGCCCCCCAAACAGACCCGTCCCCCCGGGCTCTAACCTTCCTCGGAAGGGCAATATTAATCGGCTGGGGCCTAAAACGCCTCTTTATAGGGGAACGCCGACAGGGCCTAAGGCATTTTTGGAGCCACCCGGCATATCTGGGCTACGACCCTGCACCTGGTACTCGCATTAAAAAGGCCCTGTGCCATATTCACGCGTACGTAGTGCACACGCAAATACCACTGACCAAATGCACTTGCGTATCGACACGAGAGTACCAATATTCAAAACCAATTTACTTTTTTTTTTACTATCAATACTGCCAAATAAATACATATACTTCTGAAGATAATTTTGATTGCTAAGTATGGTTAAAGGCCAATATTTGAGAATCAATGCCAACAATACGATGAGAGTGCATTCACTGTGACGAATACGTTGGCTTTTTAAAGGAATATATGAAATCCATTTTTTTTTCTTTTTTTCTTTTTTTTTTTTTTGTTTATCGCGGTCGAGTCTGCACTTCGTCCCTCTGACGCCTGTCTGAAATATTTACTCAAATCAACTAGAAAGTCTAAAGTAACGCTTACTCGATGAAATATCAAAGGTCATTCCACACACATCACCATCTCGTATACGCGAGTCAACCTTATTAGCTCGTGTGACTGATTGTTTGAATGGAATCCTAAAAGTTTACGTAGAGATATAATCATTTTAGCGGTCAAAGTTTACAAAGTTAACCATTAACTCGGCGCAGCTAAATCTGGTTTACGTTTGGTTTGGTTTGGTTTGGTTTCTTTGTTTAATGGAATATCAATCTTCATTGACCATTTTTTATGCACATTTAAATTGTTTCAAATATTGTTATATAACAGTCCAAATTTAACAAGAGTCATTGTTTGCACACATAGTTTTATAGGTAATTACATTTTTAAATGACTTAGAGATTATTTGTTAGCACACTAGTATTCCCATTGTTTTAAAACAGTTAAATGATTTCAAGTGATGTTATATGACCGTCCTATTTTAACACGAATCAATGTTTGCACACATGGTTTTATAGGTAATTACATTTTTAAATGACTTAGAGATTATTTGTTAGCACACTAGTATTCCCATTGTTTTAAAACAGTTAAATGATTTCAAGTGATGTTATATGACCGTCCTATTTTAACACGAATCAATGTTTGCACACATGGTTTTATAGGTAATTACATTTTTAAATGACTTAGAGATTATTTGTTAGCACACTAGTATTCCCATTGTTTTTAAACAATTAAATGATTTCAAATGATGTTATATGACAGTCCTATTTTAACACGAATCAATATTTGCACACATGTTTTTATAGGTAATTACATTTTTAAATGACTTAGATATTATTTGTTAGTACACTAGTATTCCCATTGTTTTTAAACAGTTAAATGGTTTCTATTATTGTTATTTATTTCCTGGCCTCTGAGGCGCCCCTATTATGGGAATGCCGACGGGGCTTAAGGAAATTTTTGCTTTTGCCGGATGCGTCTGGGCTGCAGCCCAACGTCCGGACCCACTTTAATAAAGGCCTTGCGCCGTACTTTTCCGGTGGTGGGACGGGGAACAATTAAAGTTGGATGGTTTCAATAATTGCTATCTAATACTAATAATTCAATATTAATCATTTGTTTGTACACAATAAAGGGAGTATAACCAGGCCGAAACACTACTGCATAGTTTGGAACGAGCAGCCGCAGGCATTGGCCTCCATGTCAATGCACACAAAACTGAATATATGTGCTATAATCAAACAGGGGACATTCCCACACTAGACGGAACCTCTCTGAAACTGGTAGACAAATTCACCTACCTAGGAAGCAGTGTCTCATCAACCGAAAAAGACATCGACACGCGGCTAACGAAGGTATGGACAGCTATCAATAAGTTATCGATCACACGGAAATCAGACCTGACCGATAAATGAAACGCAGTTTCTTCCAGGCAGTGGTCGTATCGATACTGCTGTAGGGATGCACTACTTGGACACTAAGTAAACGGCTGGAGAAGAAGCTAGACGGTTGCAAGCAATATTGAACAAGTTCTGGCGGTAACACCTCACAATGCACCAACTATTCGGCCACCTGCTTCCCATGACGAAAACTATCCAAGTTAGACGAACCAGACACTGCTGGAGAAGCAGAGACGAGTTCATAAGTGATGTACTCCTATGGACCCCCACATGTGGCCGAGCAAATGCAGGACGATCAGTTAGAACATATATATAGCAGCTATGTGAGGATACGGATGTAGTCCTGAAGACCTGCCTGAGGCGATGAACGATAGGGAGAAGTGGCGAGAGAGGGTCAGGGATATCCGTGCTAGCGGCACGACATGATGATGATGATGTATAATTATGTGACTAAAATTGCTCTACTCAACAATTTTTATTTATTTGAACTCAGTCAAATGTCTCCAAGCATTGCTATGTTATATCAATCACTCAATTTTGGATCACAGATTTTCATTTATTCTTATTCAGCACGAATAATTCTATTCAATATAACTCCTTTGTTTTCACACTGTTAAATGGCTCCAAGTTGTGCTATGTATAATTAACAATTCAATTAGAGACTCATTTTGTTGCATAATCACAACCATGATACGTATACATATACATATGCATGCGGAAGCAAAATCAACAATAATGATGAACCGACACAGTTCTTTAGAAAAATATACCTTTATTCACACTTTGTTAAAGGTTGCAAAAGAGTTATGTGTGAGAAGTGAGTTGGAGACTTAACAAACAGCCACACATTGATCCCCAGTTCCTTTGTCTTAAGCAGCACTTCTTTCTCGTTATGCTGGGCTGCTGAATCGAGGGTCCTGAGGGCCCATAGCCCTCTGCTGGGTAGTGGTTCTCTCTACGGCATCTTATCTCCAACTAACTGACTCCAACTAACTGACTCCAACTAACTGACTCCAACTAAGTGAACCTGCCTGTGGCCCCGGGTTATATCATTGTTTGACATCCACCTGCTTCCTGTGAGCGTCGCATCTGCACCCAATCAACCCGTCCACAGTCAAGGTTATACTCTGATATCTTCGACCGGATGCACCTGTTCCTTGATTGACGGCTGGGTCCAAGGTCTATATGTTACAATTTGTTTGCATACAGTGTAAATGTTTAGCACATCAATTCGACTCATAGATAGGACCCTGTCAGCAACCACAACACTAAGTCTGAGTGGGTCCGGAAGCAATAGCAATGAAGGGATAATCCACATTCCCCAGAGTTTCAGTACTGGAGCCTTGCACCGGGCGGTTTTGCGTCATACCAAGGACACTCGTTGGCGGTGAGGGTCTAATTCCTTTGAAGAGATGCAGTCGGAGTAATTTTACGACCATAGCCGACTGGACTGTCTTTCAGAGAAACTTGAAATATGCTTACTGTATCCTCTGCAGAAAATAAGTCCCTCAACAAAAATTGGATAGTAAGTGGTATTATTCAATCCAGCTCGTTAACCACTACACCACAGGAACTACCTCTCGGATTCAGTTTCGAGGTTTCTTTGTAGAATAACTGTAAGGAAGTAAAGTTAGTGACTGTAGTCAAGAGTGACCCGAAGGCTTCTTTTCGATAGCTACTACACCAAGGTGTAAGGGAGGCGCTACTCCTTTCCCTGGATTGCTCCACTTTACCCTTGATTCTTACCTTGTTGAGTGTTAAGCAAGGTAGCATCAAGTACCATTTTTTGAGTCTTTGGTATGACTCGACCTATAATTGAACCCAGGTCTCCCGGGCCATTGGCGAACACTCTAACCATTATACCAATGTCTGGTATGATATACTGTAGTGGTACTATTTAACCCATATCTGGGGAAATAAAAGGGGCTCAGGCCTTTCCCATGAATATTAGTCCGAAAGTACTCGTAGTTGCATGACTGAATTAGTACCTCAACCAGAAGAAACAGTTAAATTTTGCACAAATTTAATGCCTTAGGGTTTAGTTAGGCTGAGAACCTTTCGGCTCAGTGCATGGGTTACTTAGGTGCAACATTAACACAGGTGTTCACGCGCGTACGCGAAGCGAACGTG
>OY757927.1:19242418-19278836 GCA_963585895.1 Sepioteuthis lessoniana | reverse complement strand
CTAATCGCGGCCTGAAGACCAGACCTAATAATAATCAACAAAGAAAAAGAGAATTTACAAAATTGTCGACTTTGTTGTCCCGGCTGACCACTGAATACAACTGAAAGAATGTGAAAAGAAAGATAAGAACCTCGACCTTGCTAGAGAATTGAAAAAGCTGTGGAACATGCAGGTGACAGTTATACCAACTGTAATTGGTGCTTTTGGAACAGTAACTAGAGGATTATTAAATGGACTGGAGGACTTGGAAGTTGGCGGGCGAGGGGAGATCATCTAAACTACAGCATTATTGAAAACGGCCAGAATACTGAGAAGAGTCCTGGAGACTTGAGGAGACTGGCTTTCACTCAAACTCCAGTGGAAGACCATAAGAGGTCGCTGAAGTGAAAAAACTATAATGATAGTAATAGTAATTTTTTGTTAACAATTATAAATTTGCTTAACTAGTTTTGATGTAAATTATATAGTTATATCTCATCAAGTATCCCAATCAAATACGAATACTTTTTTAACAGGTCTATTTGACATATTACGGAAGTTCAGAAATATCGAGAACCCTTTAGGAAACGAACCGACTAACGAAGGTTTAAATCGAGTAGTGTGAGGTTTTACCTAGTAATTTTGGTACAGACAAACAGATTCAGAGAGTATATATATATATATATATATATATATATATATATATATATATATAGTTAGAATAGTGTAAATGTAGAGTCAACGGTGCTTGGTGACTGTCATTTTCTGATTGATGTGAGTTAAATTGTCAACGAGCACCGTGGGCCCTATTTTGCATTATTCTAACATATAAATATCTATATATATAAATATGTGTGTAAGTGTGTGCATTTATGCTATCCAAATTTTGATATATATTAAGCAAATCTTTATAAATATACCAAACTCTATAAATACAAAACATTGGCATAATGGTTATAGTGTTCACCAATGGCCCAGGAGAGCTAGGTTCAATCCCAGGTTGAGTCATACCAAAGACTCAAAAATGGTTCTTGATGCCTTCTTGCTTAGCATTTAGCATTATAAGGTATGGATCAAGGGTAACGAAGAGCAATCCACGAAAAGGAGTAACGCCCTTCCCTACACGTCGGTGTAGTAGCTATCGAAAAGAGAGCCTTCGGGTCAGCCGCGACTACGGTCGCCAACTTACTTTATATATATATATATATATATATATATATATATCATCATCATCATGTCGTGCTGGTAGCACGGATATCCCTGACCCTCTCTCGCCACTTTTCCCTATGGTTTATCGCCTCAGGCAGGTCTTCTGGACAACATCCTGTATCCTCACATAGTTTCTGAATGTATGTTCGTGCTGGTCGTCCTGCTTTTGCACGGCCATGTGTGGGGGTCCATAAGAATACATCACTTATGAGTTCGTCCCTGCTTCTCCAGCGGTGTCCTGCATATCTGGCTCGTCTAACTTGAATAGTTTTCGTGATAGGAGGCAGGTGGTCGTACAGTTGGTGTCTTGTGGGGTGTTGTCGCCAGGACTTGTTCAAGATTGCTCGCAGCATTCTTGTGTAATTGCCGTCTGGCTTCTTCTCCAGCCGTTTTGTTAGAGTCCATGTAGTGCATCCATATAGCAGTATCGATGCGACCACTGCCTGGAAGAAACTGCGTTTCATTTTATCGGTTAGGTCTGATTTCCATATAATCGATAGCTTATTGATAGCTGTCCATGCTTTCGCTAACCTCTTTTTGATGTCCTTTTCGGTTGATTCGACGCTGCTTCCTAGGTAAGTGAATTTGTCTACTAGTTTAAGAGGGGTTCTTTCTAGAGTGGAGATGTCCCCCGTTTGATTATAGCATATATATTCCGTTTTGTGTGCATTGACATAGAGGGTACACCTGCGGCTGCTCGTTCCAAACTATGCAGTAGTGTTTCGGCTTGGTTGGGTGTATTTGCCAGTATCGCTATGTCATCGGCGTAGTCGGCGTCGGTAATTGTTTTTGCGGGGTACCTTCTGAATCTTTTCTTTGTCAGCTCGAAGCCGTTCTCTCTGATTTTGTCAATCGATGTTCTAAGTACGTAGTCCAGACAAATGATAAAGAGGTATGGAGCTAGCGTGTCCCCCTGTAGTACTCCTGCTACAATGTCGAAGTATTCTGTGTCTCCATCTGGTGATCGTACTTTTACTTTGGTGTTTCTATACAGAATCGTTATTGCTGCTACGGTTTCTTTAGGTATGCCGTATGCTAGTAGGATTTGTTTCATCTTTCCTCTGTGAATGGAGATCGAAAGCCTTGGTAAAATCGACAAATATTAATGTCGCTTGTAGGTTTTTTACTCGTACACCTTCAAGGATTCTACGGATGGTTAATATTTGTGAGGTCGTGGATCTATTTCTTCGGAAGGCATTTTGGTTTTTCCTAAGTATGTTGTTGATATATATGTATAACCGTGTTTGTTTGAGTGTGTGAGCACTTGAGGCCCTCTCTCCTGAAAAGTGGGGGAAAGAAATATTTCAGAGATTACTTTGTGAATTCAAAAAATAATCTTATAAATAGATTGGTGCAAGAAAGAACGAGCTATTTCGAAAAGAAACCTCGAAGCTGTTCGAAGAGTTACGTTCCATAATGAGATTTGGGCAAATTTAACAACGAGCTAAAGTTCTATTAAAGAAGCAGCTTGTAAATAAGTGATTCTGAAGTTAATTGTGAACATTTACCAATCCAAGGCACACACACACACACACACCTACAAAAATATATATATGTGGTGTAATGGTTATCGTCGTAGGAAATGGACACGGCGACACGATTTCAAATCCTGGACGAGACTGACTGCATTTCACATAGCACTAATACCCTTGGGAAAGGTATGAATCCAATTATTCTCCCTCCAGCTATGGAAGTAGGACAGACTAGGCACTTCAGCCTTGGTGAGGCAACTAGTCTAGGAGAAGAAAAACTCTGAATTCAAACCTTTTAAACTCCGCTTAAAAAGTAAATTGACCGGGGGGTGGTAATTATATGTACACACACACGCGCGCACGCACACACACACACACACACACACACATATATATATATATATATATATTCTGTGTGCATGGGTATTGTGTGTGAAGCAGTAAATTCAGCTTCAGCAAGTCTAAAAATCTCATTTTGATTGTATTTATAAAACATGACTGAAGATCAGGAAAAAACAAATACCAAAAAACACAACGAAAAAAAATAAAATAAAAAAAAACAAAACCAAGTTGTGTTGCGAGATTTTTATTAGAGTAATACTTATTAAAAGCCATGATTGCAAGAATGAAATGATTTCCTCCCATGTTTGCAAATTACGTGGGGTCAGTGTTATGCCAGATAGACTTTTTAAATCGATCTATCTATCTATCTATCTATCTATCTATCTATCTATCTCAGTCTGTTCATTTCGAACTATATCAGTCTGTTCAAATCTATCTATCTATCTATCTATGTTAAAGATATTTGGTTAAATTTAACAACTTGCGAAATTTTATTAAAGAGGAAGCAGCTTGGAAATAAGTGATTCTGAAGTTAATAATCCTGAAGTCCCTTAAAACTTCAAAATAGTAACCCTAACGATAACCCTTTGGCCAATCAACTCAGGTGTATTAACTTCCTTACTCCTCCTACACCTCTCATCAACCCTCACAGACTCCCTGCCTCCCTTGAATCTCTTATGCCACTCAAAAACTGATGCTCGATTCATGCAAGATACTCCAAAAGCAGTCAGAAGCATTCCATTCATTTCTGTGGCATTTTTTCAAGTTTAAAACTGAATTTTATTGCATATCGTTCTTCAAAAATGTCCTCACGTCCAGATTGCATTTTTGAAATTCACTAGCTGTGACAATCAGGATTTAGTAGGGTGTATTCCAATTGCTGCTGTATCTGTTCATTTGAACCTGAAATCATAAAAATTGGTCAGTCATCTCATAAGATGTATAGCAATAACATACTGACTTTTCGAGAGTCTACGACAATTTTAAATGCCAATACAAAAAACGTCTGGAACCTTTTTGAATGCAACACACACACACACACACACACACACACACACACACACACACACACACACACACACACACATATATATATATATATGCATGTGTGTATATATGTATGTATACATATATTTGTATATATATATATATATATATATATATATATATGTATTTCTGTGAGTATAGTTATTGTGTGTAAAGCAGAAAAAATAGCTTCTGTATATGTCTAAAAATCTCATTTTGATTGTATTTTTATAAGCTAAATGTAAATCGGGAAAAAAAAGATGAAAAACATAGCGTTACGAGAATAATACATGTAAAAAGGCATAACTGCGAGAATAAAATGATTTCTTCTCATATTTGCAAATGTGATGGTGTTTGCGTTATGCTGGAAATACTTTTTTTAATCTATCTATCTATCTATCTATCTATCTATCTATCTTTTATATTCATTTATGCAATCTATCTATCTCTCCTTAAGCCTCTCTGTCATTTCCTATTTCCTCTTTTGAAACTATTTTTATCTATCTATCTATCTATCTATCTATCTATCTATCTATCTATCTATCTATCTCATTCTGTTGATAGATAGATAGATAGATAGATAGATAAATTGATATCATTATGTTTTGATTTATCTATTTTTTTACAGTCTGTACCCCCCCCACACACACACACATACACATATATATATATATATATATTTGAGTAAGATATGAAGATGAAATAAACCAGACAGATATTTTGTAAAACTAAGAAGCGGAAAGAAAAATACGAATAAATTGATGAGAAAATTTAAATGATATTATTCCATGTTCACCAACGCGTTTCGACCTGGAATAGAAATGTTCCAAAATATGAAATTATGAAAATCTAAGGTGGAAGGTAAATATTGAGAAAATATTTTAGGTTCTTCTCAGGGTTGGAATGTTGAATTTTAAGTGATGATTTAACGATACAGTAAATATTCAAAAAATAGTTTTTATCATGAAATATAAACTTTTTCAAAGGTTATAGAAAAAAAACCCACTGCTTTTCCCGCTTAAAAAATTCTGGTGACCTCCTCAAAAGAATAAAGAATATAAACATGAAAACTAAACTCTTGGCCTGCCTACACATCCAATCCTTTTATACAAAAGTCCCTTTCAATAAAAAAGAATCAATATTTTAAAAGGTTATTAAGGAAAAAAACAAAAAAAACAACTTCTGTCCCCTTACCTAATTCTAAAATTATTTAAATAGTTAAACTTAGTGCCAATCATTGCTTCTTTAAGCACGATAATCAATTTTATAAACAGAAATTTGGATTAACAATGGGATTTCCACTTACTGGTATTTTGGCATGTCTTTTTCTACAATTCTTGGAGTCCAAACCTTTTAAGTATACTCTGACCAAAGACATACATTTCTTTAGATATATTGACGACATTTTAATCATCTATCCAAACAAATATAATGAAGATGTCATAATCACTAAACTAAATAATATAGAACCGACTATGAAACTTATAAACTTGAACGCCGACTATGCCGATGATATAGCGCTTCTGGCAAGTAAACCCACCCAAGCCGAAACCCTGCTACATAGTCTGGAACGAGCCACTGCAGGCATCGGCCTACATGTCAATGCACACAAGACGCAATATATGTGCTTTAATCAAACAGGCGATATCTCCACATTCAACGGTAGCAATCTGAAACTAGTTGACAAGTTCAACTACCTCGGGAGCAGTGTCTCATCAATCGAAACCGACATCGACACGAGACTAGCAAAGGTATGGACAGCCATCAATTGGCTATAGGTCGTATGGAAGTCAGACCTGACCGATAAAACGAAGCACAGTTTTTTCCAAGCAGCGATCGTATCGATACTGCTATCTAGATGCATTACATGGACGCTAACTAAACGGATGGAGAAAAACTTGACGGCAATTACACAAGAATGCTGCGAGCAATATTGAACAATTCCTGGAGACAACACCCCACAAAGCAGAAGCTGTACGGCAACCTGCCACCTATCACGAAAACTGTCAAAATTAGACGAACCAGTTATGCGGGACACAGTTGGAGAAGTAGAGGCCCGCTCAGAAGTGATGTACTTCTGTGGACCCCTTCACATGGACGAGCTGAGGCAGCTCGGTGCCGATAAGGGATGTAGCTCTGAAGACCTGCCGGAAGCAATGGTCGATAGGCGAGAGAGGGTCAGGAATATCTGTGCAGATAGCGCGACAATATGATGATGACTTTTCATATCAATAAACAAAAATGATAAATTTGACCAGCTTAATGCCAACAGTAGAAATAATTATACAAACCGATTCTCTAACCGCAGTGATCAAATTAAAAAAAGTATTCAAATAGGCTTATTTCTAGGAGCGCTTTTGATTTGCTCTTCCACCCGCTTAAACAATAAATCCAATACCCGGATTCTATCATACTATACGCCCAACGAAAGACCACAAAAATCTACAAAGACACTTCATGTTACAAGACTAAAGGCTCCCGACTAATATCAAATTCCAACATCATAGAAAAAGAAATTTCTACTTCTGAATCCAACAATCTCCATTATTGAAAGGAATTTAAACCGTTTAGATATAAAGAAAATCACATGAACTTCCAAAATAATCAAACAGTTGTTAAGAAACAATAATAATAATAAAACAAAGACTTATTTCGACGGAGATATATATAAGATTTGCAACCGGGACTACCCAGGATCTTGAGTGGGTGAATCAGGAGGGGTTTACCGAGATGAATCAATAAGCACGAAGGAGACTTTAAATCAGACAGGATCTTGAGTGGGTGAATCAGGAGGGGTTTACCGAGATGAATCAATAAGCACGAAGGAGACTTTAAATCAGACAGGATCTTGAGTGGGTGAATCAGGAGGGGTTTACCGAGATGAATCAATAAGCACGAAGGAGACTTTAAATCAGACAGGATCTTGAGTGGGTGAATCAGGAGGGGTTTACCGAGATGAATCAATAAGCACGAAGGAGACTTTAAATCAGACAGGATCTTGAGTGGGTGAATCAGGAGGGGTTTACCGAGATGAATCAATAAGCACGAAGGAGATTTTAAATCAGACAGGATCTTGAGTGGGTGAATCAGGAGGGGTTTACCGAGATGAATCAATAAGCACGAAGGAGACTTTAAATCAGACAGGATCTTGAGTGGGTGAATCAGGAGGGGTTTACCGAGATGAATCAATAAGCACGAAGGAGATTTTAAATCAGACAGGATCTTGAGTGGGTGAATCAGGAGGGGTCTACCGAGATGAATCAATAAGCACGAAGGAGACTTTAAATCAGACAGGATCTTGAGTGGGTGAATCAGGAGGGGTTTACCGAGATGAATCAATAAGCACGAAGGAGATTTTAAATCAGACAGGATCTTGAGTGGGTGAATCAGGAGGGGTTTACCGAGATGAATCAATAAGCACGAAGGAGACTTTAAATCAGACAGGATCTTGAGTGGGTGAATCAGGAGGGGTTTACCGAGATGAATCAATAAGCACGAAGGAGATTTTAAATCAGACAGGATCTTGAGTGGGTGAATCAGGAGGGGTTTACCGAGATGAATCAATAAGCACGAAGGAGACTTTAAATCAGACAGGATCTTGAGTGGGTGAATCAGGAGGGGTTTACCGAGATGAATCAATAAGCACGAAGGAGACTTTAAATCAGACAGGATCTTGAGTGGGTGAATCAGGAGGGGTTTACCGAGATGAATCAATAAGCACGAAGGAGACTTTAAATCAGACAGGATCTTGAGTGGGTGAATCAGGAGGGGTTTACCGAGATGAATCAATAAGCACGAAGGAGACTTTAAATCAGACAGGATCTTGAGTGGGTGAATCAGGAGGGGTTTACCGAGATGAATCAATAAGCACGAAGGAGACTTTAAATCAGACAGGATCTTGAGTGGGTGAATCAGGAGGGGTTTACCGAGATGGATCAATAAGCACGAAGGAGACTTTAAATCAGACAGGATCTTGAGTGGGTGAATCAGGAGGGGTTTACCGAGATGGATCAATAAGCACGAAGGAGACTTTAAATCAGACAGGATCTTGAGTGGGTGAATCAGGAGGGGTTTACCGAGATGAATCAATAAGCACGAAGGAGACTTT
Organism: Sepioteuthis lessoniana; assembly: GCA_963585895.1. Classification (NCBI taxonomy): domain Eukaryota; kingdom Metazoa; phylum Mollusca; class Cephalopoda; order Myopsida; family Loliginidae; genus Sepioteuthis; species Sepioteuthis lessoniana. Next base: position 19,270,700 of record OY757927.1, on the reverse strand, counting down.
AAATCAGACAGGATCTTGAGTGGGTGAATCAGGAGGGGTTTACCGAGATGAATCAATAAGCACGAAGGAGACTTTAAATCAGACAGGATCTTGAGTGGGTGAATCAGGAGGGGTTTACCGAGATGAATCAATAAGCACGAAGGAGATTTTAAATCAGACAGGATCTTGAGTGGGTGAATCAGGAGGGGTTTACCGAGATGAATCAATAAGCACGAAGGAGATTTTAAATCAGACAGGATCTTGAGTGGGTGAATCAGGAGGGGTTTACCGAGATGAATCAATAAGCACGAAGGAGATTTTAAATCAGACAGGATCTTGAGTGGGTGAATCATGAGGGGTTTACCGAGATGAATCAATAAGCACGAAGGAGACTTTAAATCAGACAGGATCTTGAGTGGATGAATCAGGAGGGGTTTACCGAGATGAATCAATAAGCACGAAGGAGATTTTAAATCAGACAGGATCTTGAGTGGGTGAATCAGGAGGGGTTTACCGAGATGAATCAATAAGCACGAAGGAGACTTTAAATCAGACAGGATCTTGAGTGGGTGAATCAGGAGGTGTTTACCGAGATGAATCAATAAGCACGAAGGAGACTTTAAATCAGACAGGATCTTGAGTGGGTGAATCAGGAGGGGTTTACCGAGATGAATCAATAAGCACGAAGGAGATTTTAAATCAGACAGGATCTTGAGTGGGTGAATCAGGAGGGGTTTACCGACATGAATCAATAAGCACGAAGGAGACTTTAAATCAGACAGGATCTTGAGTGGGTGAATCAGGAGGGGTTTACCGAGATGAATCAATAAGCACGAAGGAGACTTTAAATCAGACAGGATCTTGAGTGGGTGAATCAGGAGGGGTTTACCGAGATGAATCAATAAGCACGAAGGAGATTTTAAATCAGACAGGATCTTGAGTGGGTGAATCAGGAGGGGTTTACCGAGATGAATCAATAAGCACGAAGGAGATTTTAAATCAGACAGGATCTTGAGTGGGTGAATCAGGAGGGGTTTACCGAGATGAATCAATAAGCACGAAGGAGATTTTAAATCAGACAGGATCTTGAGTGGGTGAATCAGGAGGGGTTTACCGAGATGAATCAATAAGCACGAAGGAGACTTTAAATCAGACAGGATCTTGAGTGGGTGAATCAGGAGGGGTTTACCGAGATGAATCAATAAGCACGAAGGAGACTTTAAATCAGACAGGATCTTGAGTGGGTGAATCAGGAGGGGTTTACCGAGATGAATCAATAAGCACGAAGGAGACTTTAAATCAGACAGGATCTTGAGTGGGCGAATCAGGAGGGGTTTACCGAGATGAATCAATAAGCACGAAGGAGACTTTAAATCAGACAGGATCTTGAGTTGGTGAATCAGGAGGGGTTTACCGAGATGAATCAATAAGCACGAAGGAGACTTTAAATCAGACAGGATCTTGAGTGGGTGAATCAGGAGGGGTTTACCGAGATGAATCAATAAGCACGAAGGAGATTTTAAATCAGACAGGATCTTGAGTGGGTGAATCAGGAGGGGTTTACCGAGATGAATCAATAAGCACGAAGGAGACTTTAAATCAGACAGGATCTTGAGTGGGTGAATCAGGAGGGGTTTACCGAGATGAATCAATAAGCACGAAGGAGACTTTAAATCAGACAGGATCTTGAGTGGGTGAATCAGGAGGGGTTTACCGAGATGAATCAATAAGCACGAAGGAGATTTTAAATCAGACACGATCTTGAGTGGGTGAATCAGGAGGGGTTTACCGAGATGAATCAATAAGCACGAAGGAGATTTTAAATCAGACAGGATCTTGAGTGGGTGAATCAGGAGGGGTTTACCGAGATGAATCAATAAGCACGAAGGAGATTTTAAATCAGACAGGATCTTGAGTGGGTGAATCAGGAGGGGTTTACCGAGATGAATCAATAAGCACGAAGGAGACTTTAAATCAGACAGGATCTTGAGTGGGTGAATCAGGAGGGGTTTACCGAGATGAATCAATAAGCACGAAGGAGACTTTAAATCAGACAGGATCTTGAGTGGGTGAATCAGGAGGGGTTTACCGAGATGAATCAATAAGCACGAAGGAGACTTTAAATCAGACAGGATCTTGAGTGGGTGAATCAGGAGGGGTTTACCGAGATGAATCAATAAGCACGAAGGAGACTTTAAATCAGACAGGATCTTGAGTGGGTGAATCAGGAGGGGTTTACCGAGATGGATCAATAAGAACTAAAGGGACTTTAAATCAGACAATTTTTCCAATTCATTGTTCATTCATAACATCTCAAACAACCACACGTTCCCCTCCCAGCACTAGAACATCATAGTATTCATTCATGATAAAAACCAAAGTAAAAGGATAAAATCATCCACCTTTCCATATTACAAAACCATACGAATAAGACCAGGTTTTTATAAAATATCACCTTTTCTAGCTAAAAGAATGTTAAACGATTTCAACGTACACAAACAACGATAATTCGAAAGATAACTCTATCCACCTTCCACCTAAATACACTGACTCCAACTATCCACAATTTCTCTTTTTCTTCACGCTATTTCTTTTCCCCTCTTTTTCCCTCTTCCTCTTATTACTTTTTTCCCCTCTTATTTCTTCTTTCTTTCATTTTCTGCCTATACAAACCAACTTTGCTGTGTTTTTACGGTAACCATTGAAAAATTTACATTTCATAACGTAATCTATTTTTCGAATATTGTTCTGTATCGTTAAACCATTTTAAATTCAAAATTCTCACCCTGAGGAAAACCTAAAATATTTCCTTCAGATATACCTTCCACCATAAATTTTCATAATTTCATATGTTGGAACATTTCTATTACAAGTCGAAACGCTTTGGTGAACATAGACTTCTATTATCAAAATTTTCTTATTCATTTATACGTATTTTTCTTTTCGCTTCTTTTTACAGTATGTATGTATGTATGTAAAGGCAGCGCACGCGCGCAAGAGAGAGAGAGAGAGAGAGAGAGAGAGAGAGAGAGAGAGAGAGAGAGAGAGAGAGAGATCGTTGGAAGAGAGATGGATATACAGAATGTTGGATAGATAGATAGATTGATAGATAGATCCATCTAGGCACCAATCTATCAATCTATCAATATATATATATATATATATATATATATATATACCATTTAATATAGAAGAAAAACCTTTAAAAATTACTCATATAGGGTGGTTGGAATCTTGTGTTTTGTTTATATATGTTCATTATAAATTTCTTAATATTTCTTTGTATAAATATGCAGATCTAAAATTTCAAAATATAGGGACAGCTGAAATAAATATTATTAGAAAAATCTGTGTGATTTGTAAAGGTTTTTCTTTAATATGGAATTATTTGTTCGGCATTTTCATTAGTTATTTTACATTGAGCATTCTTTTCGATTTTGAATTATATCCATACTGAAGAAAAAAATATTCTAAAATTGAATCATTCCCACCATCAGCTTACTTAGCGTTGGATAATACATACATATATATATATATATATGTGTGTTTGTGTGTGTGTGTGTGTGTGTGTGTGTGTGTGTGTATCATCATCATCATCATGTCGTGCGATCCTTTCTCGCCACTTCTCCCAATCGCTCATCGCTTCTGGCAAGTCTTCAGGGCTACATCCCGTATCCTCACATAGCTGCTGAATGTATGTTCGAGCTGGTCGTCCTGATTTTGCTCGGCCATATGTGGGGGTCCATAGGAGTACATCACTTATGAGTTCGTCCCCGCTTCTCCAGCAGTGTCCTGCATGCCTGGTTCATCTAACTTGGATGGTTTTCGTGATGGGAGACAGGTGGCCGTATAGCTGGTGCCTTGTGGGGTGTTGCCGCTAAAGATATAAAAAAATAACTGAAAATAATAATAAAATATTATATATCCTGTAATTTAGAAAAGATTATCTCAAATACGTTGTACGGCCTGTTACACAACGCTTCACTCAATGTATGTAATTTCGAAATATAAAACAATGTAAATATTTCATATATGCTCCGGCTGCAAGAGCAAACTCTAGATTTGATATCACTCAAAAGTATCTTTTTTTAAAATTCATTTCTCCGTTTTGTGATATATCTAGCTGTGGGGAGAAAAATAAATGAAGAAAGAAATAAAAAATAAAAATTAAAGAAAAAAATCTAAAACTCTGATAACATATCTTGTCAAGAATAAATTTGAATATTATTTTCGGCTAAGACGAAGCTTAAGATTTTCTTTCAATCAGCGACTTTACTTGCATACGCTGGTAAATATTTGTCTCTCTGACCTCTTGTGCAAGTGTGCGTTAATCGGATATGACAGAAAAATAATCTTCAAGTACCCTGACTTTAGTTCTCTCCACACGCTTCAGTTTCTTTCTCTCACTTTCTCAACAGATTTTGAAAAATGACTTTGCTAGGTGCCATTAGACTCGCAACTATGTGCAGTAATATTTTACTTTGTTTACGTCTGTCTTAATACAAGATACAAATGTCAGACAAAAGGAAATGTTGAATTAAAAACTAGAATCTAACCGTATATTATTTTGAATAATAATACAAATACGATAATAATATGTTTTAATTTTTTTTTTCTAGGAAGCCTAATGGTAGACGTATTGGGTTGGTACACACAAGGTCTTTAATCTTTTCCCGTGGAATATTCTTAGGTTTGGTTTCTTTGTTTTATGGCTTATCAAGCCTTATAGGTTATTTAATGCCAAAGCCATCTTTCTAGAAGAACAGTAGTGGTACGATTAACTCATAGCAAGGAGGATAATGGGGTTTCATTCCTTTTCCAAGTTTATTGGTCCGAAAGTGAACATAAAATATGACTGGATTTCGAACTCGGTTACAACTTTTACGCAGTCCAGCGCGTAAATATGTGTGCTATAATCAAACGGGCGACATCACCACACTAGACGGGACCCCTATGAAACTAGTAGACAAATATACCTACCTAGGAAGCAGCGTCTCTTCAACCGTAAAGGACATCGACACGCGGCTAACGAAGGCATGGACAGCCATCGATAGGATATCGATCATATGGAAATCAGACCTGACCGATAAAATGAAACGCAGTTTCTTCCAGGAAACGGTCGTATCGATACTGCTGTATGGATGCACTAGTTGGACGCTAACTAAACGGCTGGAGAAGAAGCTAGACGGCAATTACACTAGAATGTTGCGAGCAATATTGAACAAGTCCTGGCTGTAACACCCCACAATGCACTAACTATACGGCCACCTGCCTCCCACCACGAAGACTATCCAAGTAAGACGAACCAGACATGCAGGACACTGCTGGAGAAGCAGGGATGAGCTCATAAGTGATGTACTCCTATGGAACCCCACATATGGTCGGGCAAGAGCAGGACGACCAGCTCGAACATACATTCAGCAGCTATGTGAGGATACGGGATGTAGCCCTGAAGACCTACCAGAGGCGAAGAACCACAGGGAGAAGTGGCTAGACAGAGTCAGGGATATCCGTGCTAGCGGCACGACATGATGATGATGATGATGAAATAAGTTTCCAGACTATTTTTTAAAGGCACTTTTATTTATAGTACACTCAAGAAACTCTAGTCCCCTTCGAAGAAATCTCACTCCAGCTGCAATGCACTTGTTGTACCGTTTCAACAACTTCTAGAAGGCCCCATGGAAGTCCTCTTGCGTGAGCGTGTCAATGACCTTCGTCACAGCCTCTTTTATCTCCACAATTGTCTCATAACGACAGCCTCTGAGCTTAGGGAATAACCAAAAGTCACAGGGAGCAAGATCTGGTCTATAGGGAGACTGAGGAACTGTCTTGATACCCATCTTGCTCAAATAGTCTATGACAAGGATGGAGTTCTGGACTGGTGCATTGTCCTGGTAGAAATGCCACTGACCCGATTTGAAGAGTGCTGTCCTCTTCCCACGGAATCTCTTGCTGAACCCCCTTAAAACCTCAGTATAGTAACCCTACCCCTACCCCTAACCCTTTCGCCAATCATCTCTGGTGTATTGACCTCCTTACTCCACCCACACCTCTCATCATCCGCTCATAGACTCTCTGCCTTCCTTGAACTGATCCTCGATTCATACAAGATGGTCGAAAAGCAGTCTGGATCATTCCATAGGTTTCTGTGGCAATATTTCTAAGTTTAAAACAGAATTTTATTGCATATCGTTCTTCTAAAGTGTCCTAACGTTCAGATTGCATTTTTGAAATTCACCAGCTGTGATAATCAGGCTTTAGTAGGTGTGTATTCCAATTCCTGTTGTAGCTGTTCATTTGAACCTGAAATCATAAAAATTTGTTAGTCATCTCATATGATGTATAGCAATAACATACTGAATCTTCAAGAGTCTACGACAATTTTAAATGCCTGTACAAAAAAAGTCTGGAAGCTCATTGAATGCACCACGTATACATACATACATACATATATATATATATATATATATATATATATATATATATATACGAAGACACGCATTTATGTATGCGTGCATATACGTGGGTAAATCAATAAAGGATATATTTTAAAACGTTGAAAAGATTTTTCCACCATATTATTTTTTATAAATGTAAATTCTCCATCGTTATAATTGGTTTATGTAAAGAATCATTCTAATCTATTTAAAATGTTTGTTTTGAGGCTATTATATCACAGCAAAAAATAAAAAATAAAATTAAGTGTTCCAAGTTTAAACAGAGGTCTGTCATTAAATTTGTGTTGCTGAGAAGTGCGCACCATATATATATATATATATACAAATATATATAGGTTTGTATGCATGTATGGATGGATGGATGCACTACATGGACGCTAACTAAACGCATGGTGAAAAAGCTTGACGGCAACTACACAAGAATGCTACGAACAATATTGTACAAGTCCTGGAGGCAGCAACCCACAAAACAGAAGCTGCACAGCCACCTACCCATCACGAAAATTATTAAAATTAAACGAACCAGTTATGCGGGAGACTGCTGGAGAAGTAGGACCGAGCTCATAAGTGATGTACTCCTGAGGACCCCTTCACTTGGACGATCAGAGACAGGACGTCCAGCTGGAACCTACATATAGCAGCTATGTGCCGATAAGGGATGTAGTCCTGAAAACCTGTCGGAAGCAATGGACGATAGGGTGGGGTGGCGAGAGAAGGTCAGGGATATCCGTGCTGATAGTGTGAAATGATGATGAAGATAATGTATGTATGTATGTATGTATGTATCTGTAATATATATGTTTCTATATATATATATAAATTGTCATTCACAGACACACTCTTTCGTTGTATCACAACTCTTCAGTGTGGCTAGACACGTAGGACACTTGAAGCTGGGATCCCGCCTAACTTTACGTTAGACTTAGTATCAGACCGCTTGACCAACAAGCGTACTACGTTGGTTTAGGGAAGTATAAGGTATTATGTAGCAGCAGCAGCAGCAGCGTTCGTTTGATTACATTTTATACCTTACCGGATACCAGAGTGGTCAATTAGTTCTAAAAGCTTTGGTTTATGCGAGTGGCAGCCGTAAATTACTTCCCCAGAGTGCTCAACCCCCATGAGGGAGCGTGTATATTGTTATCCACAGAGAAACTGTTTCGTTGTATCACAACTCTTCAGTTTGGCTAGACACGTAGGACTCTCGAAGCTGGGATCGAAACTCGCCCATCTTTATGTTAGACTTAGTTTATATATATATATATATATATATATATATATATAGATAGATAGATAGATAGATAGATAGATTATCGTGTATATATATATGTGTGTTTGTGTGTGTGTGTAGATATATATATTGATAGAGAGATTATCGTGTGTATATATATATATAGATTGATAGATAGATTATCGTATATATATATATATAGTCATCCACAGACAGATCTGTTTCGTTCTATCAGAACTCATCAGTGTGGCTACACAGTAGCTTCCCGTAGCTGGGATCGAAACCCGGTTGACTCAAACTCCAAGCCAAAGCCTCTAACCATTCAGCCACGAGGAGCCATTAGCAGCGAAGTAAATTTTAAACGGTTATGAATCACAATTACTATTGTTTACATACATCGTTCAACGGCTGCCGAGACCTCAATTCATATACGAAGAGGCTTGCAATGAACGCTAATGGCAACACGATTACTTCTTCGCCAGAGAACTCAACCCTACGGGGGTAGGGGAGTATATATATTGATTGATTGACTATATATATATAATCAATCAATCAATATTGATTGATTATATATATATAATCAATATATATATATATATATATATATATATATATATATATATATATATATAATCTATCTATCTGTGTATCTCGGCGTTTCTATGTTTACATTATTCTTTCAAACTATCGAGCTATCTGCTTCCATGTTTCTATCTGTCTATCAATCTATCTGAAAATTTTTCTCAATTATATTATATAAATGTATTTATACAAATACCCACACTCATGCACATATGTATATATATATATATTGTTTCAAGAATTTGTGTTTAAGATATCCGTTACATTAGCACTTGTGATAAACAGTATTTAAGAGAAATATTTGAAGTTTATTGGGTATATTATTAGAAAAGCTGTAAATCTTGATAATACAATTTCTGTGATTGAATTTTGTAAAACCAATTCTGCTACAATTAGCCGACTTTTTCTTTTAACACCTTTCCGAAAATCTCTACTGATTGTTCTATCTGTCTTTATTAACACAATATATTTGAAGCTGTTGGGTATTAGTATAAAAGTAGGTACCCGTGGTGTAATGGTCATCGTCGCAGGAAATGGACACGGCGACACGAGTTCAATTCCTGGACTGAATGCATTTCACATTGCACTAATACCCTTGGGAAAGGTATGAATCCAATTATTCTCCCTCCAGCTATGGGTAAATAGTAAGGCAGACAAGGTTTTTCAGCTTTGGTGAAGGAGAAGGAAAACTCTGAATTCAAACCTGTTAAACTCCGCTTAAAAAAATTGACCTTGTTTCATATCCTGCCCGAGCGGATGGGTTGGGTAAATATGATTAGTATAAAAGTAAAACAAAAAGGTCTCAGTAGACTGTTTCCGAATAAAGATATATAACTGGAGCCATTTCCTGCTAATTATCTTCACATCTCAGAGAAATACACAAGAGAAGCACGCACGTCAAGATCTTCGAAGTACTAGCCTTGTTGATAGAGCGAAGTCAAACCTGTTTGTGATTTCTGGATAATAATACCATGACGGTAAAATATCGGTTATGTCTACATTAACACAGCTACATGAATAGAGTTGTCATTTATTTAGCCTAGCTTAGTTTATTCAAGACCAAATGTATGGTGGACCCGATATGATTTGCCAGATAAGCTCGATATATATTTGTTGTGAGACCGAAACGTACATCATAGACTCTTCCAGCACTTTATTACTATGTGAGATAACACTCTCAGGGACCAGTATCCCAATACTGTGGCGGTCATCAAATACCGCAGTATCCCAATACTGCACCTCTTCAGTTTTCAGGTCGCATTTCGGTCGGTCGTGTTTACTGCGGCACGGATCCGGCTGAGTGTGTCTCGGCACCTGGAGATTTCCTTCGGCCACAGGGGGCCTTACCCCCAGGTTTTTACCCCTTTCAGTGGGGTTGGGTTCATCGCCCGGCGCCAGAGGCGCCCCTAATAAGGAGAATGCCGCTGGGGCCGTAAGCATTTTTGGAAATGATGGGCGCGTGTGGGCTCCGTGTTTCATATGCCATAAAACCAAACCAAATGAACTCTAGCTCGTTTAAGATGTTATCTACAAACGATTAGCTAATAAATCATACATACTCAATGCAACAGTCTTCTTTATATATATATATATATATATATATATATATATATATTGTCATCCCGAGGTAGTATCACAACTCTTCATTGTAGCAAGACACGTTGGACGTTTGAAGCTAACCTAACTTTACATGAAGTTATTCAATGCAGCAATCCTCTTCACACACACACACACACACACACACATATATATATATATATATATATAAAGGACTCTTGCATTAAATAAGCTACCAACGTTGTTATGCCATAAAACTAGAACAAACAACATATATATATATATATATATATATATATATATATATATATATATATATATATATATATGTATATATATATGGGTTTGGGGAGTGATAATTACATTTTCCTCCTATGAATTGTTGCTGGAGACTTGACGACTTTATACTTTGTTATTTTCTATGAATACGTCACAATAACAGAACACACACGTTTAGTTGTATCTAGAAGATTAAAATGTCGCCAGACGATGAAATTTCAATTATAATGAGAATATTAAAAATCTTCCGATTGGTCTTCCAAAATGTCTGCAAATTCTTAAAAAGAAAAAAAAGAACTTTTCCTTTCCTTCACTGTCTGGTTTTCAGTTCGTTCTTCCACTGAACTTCTTTCTTATTCTCTTTGTATCTTTCCTTTTTTTTCTCTGGCTTTCAGTTTACGCGGAAACATGTGAGCGTCCACACGAAGACCCTTATAAGCACGAATGTACACATATATGAGGATAATCTTTCCTCGGTTAAAAGATATAAAGAGAGGTCAGATATTAGCAAATTCAATTACATTTTCGAATTTATTACGCAGATATTGAATAATATCGAATATTTTTCGCTGCGTGACTCAATTATTTGAAACCGTCTTTAGACACGCATGCGCTATCTTGTCCTTAGGGTTATGACCTTTATCGAAAAAATAAAAAAGTAATAAAGAAAGATGACGCCGTATACACGGACACGGTCAGGTGCATATACGCACACATACACACACATACACAATGTTAGAAAAAGGATTCTGAAAATTAAAAACGGTCGACAACAATCGGTTAAAAACGTTTAGTTAAAAAGTGCCCGTACTGTAATGGTTATCGTCGTAGAATATGGACACGGCAACACGAGTTCAAATCCAGGACGATACTGATTTCATTTTACATACGAGGTTCATTAAATAAGTTTCCCGACTTTTTTTCGTATGGGCACTTTAATTGAGAGTAAACACATGAAGCTCTAGTCCCCTTCGAAGAATTCTCCTCCGGCTGCAATGCACTTGTTGTACCGTTCCAACAACTTTTGGAAGGCTCCATGGAGTAATCTTCTGTGAGCGTATCAATGACCTTCGTCACAGCTTCTCTCATCTCCTCAATTGTCACATAAGGACAACCTCTGAGCTTTGGGAATAACCAAAAGTCAAAGGGAGCAAGGTCAGGACTATAGGGAGACTGAGGAACTGTCTTGATGCCCATTTTGGTCAAATAGTCTGTGACAAGGATGAAGTTGTGGACTGGTGTATTGTCCTGGTGGAAATGCCATTGACCCGATTTGAAGAGTGCTGGCCTCTTCCGACTGAATCTCTTTCTGAACTCAATTAAAACCTCAAGATAGTAACCCTAACCCTAACCCTTTGGCCAATCAACTCTGGTGTATTGACTTCTTTACTCCTCACACACCTCTCATCATCCTTCACAGACTCCCCACCTTCCTTGAATCTCTTATGCCACTCAAAAACTGATGTTCGATTCATGCAAGGTTGTCCAAAACAGTCTGAAGCAATTCATACGTTTCTGTGGCATTTTTTCCAAGTTTAAAACAGAATTTTATTGCATATCGTTCTTCTAAAGTGTCCTCACGTCCAGATTGTATTTTTGAAATTTACCAGCTGTGATAATCAGTCTTTAGTAGAGAGTATTCCAGTTGCTGCTGTAGCAGTTCATTTGAACCTGAAATCATAAAAATTGGTCAGTCATCTCATAACATGTACAGCAATAACATACTGAATTTTCAAGTGCCTGCGACAACTTCAAATGACTCAACAAAAAAGTCTGGAAACTTATTGAATGCCCCACGTTGCACTTATACTCTTAGAGAAAGATATGAATCCAATTATTCTCTCTCCAGGTATGGGTAAATCGGAGGGCAGGATGTGTTCTTCAGACTTGGTGAGGCAACTAGTTTAGGAGATGGAAAACTCTGAATTCAAACCTGATAAAATCCGCTTAAAAATTGACTTTGTATCATATCCTGCCCGAGCGGAGGGGTTGGTAAATATGAAAAACGTTTACTTAAGATAGAGACAAAATGACCGTACGTCGGCTTAAAGCGCAGAGAAAGAAATCGAAATTTAGAAATAAAAAAAGGGTGTTCTGGGTTAGAAACTAAACTGCATTTAATGGAGGCTCTCTAGTTTTGTAGATCTCGGGAATGTAGAGTAATCCCTACATTTCCATTACTCCCAGACCTACTCTTACCAGGAGTGAAAGTATATGTTAGGATCCCTTCTATGGGTGAAATAGACCTCTGCGAAAATTAGTTGTGTTAAACATCACTGCATGCAAAAAAAGTCTTTTAAACAACAACACAGAAAATGAAAATATGAACATAAAATAAATACGATTCCAAAACCACTTCGTTTTAAAGAATCCTTGACATACAGTTGAAATCAATCAATCAATTTGTTTGTTGTAGTTTTGCTTGTTTGGTTGTTTTTATGGCATGTCAAAAATTGTTGGGTTATGCAATGTCGAAGACAGAAATTTTTTCAAGGAATTGACATGTTAAAATTAATCGATCATTCACAAAAATATAAAATTATTTTTTGAAAATATTGGCATTCTTAATACAGAAGTTTGTAGAGGGATATTTTTATTTTACAATCGTAACTTACAGTCGGTAGTGTCCTTGTGGTAGAGTAGCCAACATGCTGGACTGTGACATCGTAATGACCTCGTTCGAACTCCAGTAGCGGTTTTATGTTCTCTTTGAACTAATGCCCTTCAGAATGGATTAAATAGTTTTTCTGCAGTTCTGTTACAAGCAATAAATAACCCATGAAGGTTGATATTGTTGTATCGCCCTTACTCAGCAATCATTTCGCCTTTTATTTTATCAGTCGTCTTATCGCTATGGTGTCTCCATTTTTGGTTTTATTCTTTGTCTTTTATCAGAATTCCCTGGCGTTCTAATTGGGAAAGCTACCAGTTAAATGCCACTACTACTTCTTGGTTTGTTTGGGTTTTATGGCATATTAACCTTTGTAGGCTATTTAATGCCAAATCCATTTTATTCAAATAAACAATTCAGTTTAGCATAAGTACACAGTTTTTGTCAAAAACATTTCTGTTTAAAACTATTTAGTATAGTCGAACAGTTCTAATTCAACAATTCATGTTAGTATAAGTATAATTTCTTCTTACACAAAGTTAAATGTCAAAAAAGTTTTATTTCAAACAATTCTTTTTTGCATAAAAGACAGTTCAATTTCAAACAATTCAGTTTGGCCAAAGTACGCAGTTTTATTGTCAAAACAGACCTATTTCAAACAATTCAGTTCAGCATAAGTATGCACTTTAGTTCTATTTGACCTATAGATAGGGCCCTATCGAGTGCTACTACTCCAGATCAGAGTGGACCTGGGAGCGATGGCAATGAACGAGGTACTCCGCATCCCCAAAAGCTCTAGCATTACTAGGGCCTCACCATCAGATTATTTAGTGTCATACCTAGGACACTCGTTAGGGGAATCTTATACCTCTGCAGAGATGCAGTCGGTGTATTCTATAGCCCGAGCCGACTGGGCAACCATTACTACTGTACTTCCACATTGATGGTTTTGACTTTAAGTAACCCACGAAGATTGATATGCCATTAAGCAAAGAACCAAACTCTTTGTTCGGAGAGTATTACTATAAATATAACCACATCAAGCGTTGGATTTCATTGCTTAAGATATGACTAAATGAACAAATTAAAAAGAAAAGTGAAGAAATTTCTATTAGTTCATGTTATGCTAATAGTCTATTGATATATCATCATCATATCGCGCTGCCAGCACAGACCTTCATGACCCTCTCTCACAATCCATCTCTATCGTTCATCGGTCCCGGGACGTATTCCAGGATACATCATATATCCGCACAGAGCTGTTGTATATAGATTCTAGTTGGTCGACTTACCTTTGCTCGTCCATGTGTAGGGGTCCCCAGGAGTATGTTACGTATGCTAAATTTCTTTCAAATAAAAAATAAAACCTTATAGATTTTAGAAAAATTTATATCTTGAATATTTGAGACCAAGTGTGACGAAGAAGGAAAGAAAACTAAGAATCGTATTCTTTCCTAACCTAAAATGGAATTTTTAAATTAATTTCACTTTTAAGAAGAAGGCATTCAGCCCATACGAAAATATCCTTCGTGTCTACATAACCTGTCTGACTTTGAGACCAGGAGTCAGGGAAATGCAGCACCCTTAAAGTACAGATGACCCTTCAAGAGTTTCAACCGTCAACAAACCGTGACATCATTGCATGATCAAACCCCGGACACTACTTTTGTTTTTCGCGCGTTCATACGAAGAAAAGTCAGTAGCCGCTTTGCTTTCAATGTGTTAACAAGTGTCATACACTCTACGTGATTTAAGAAAGAAGAGATAATCCACTTGCCGAATTAGTAGAAAGAAATTTGAAGTATGATGTCGACAAATCACTAAATGAGTGCCCCCGTCAAATCAACCTGAAGACTTTGTAACGTCAGCCCAACCAACTACGAAAGAAGAAAAGAAAAACAAAAGAGAACTAAACAAGATACAATATTAATTCTGAAACGAAGACTTTAACCCAAATTATACTTCTTAAGTTCTGTTTCACTTCTTGGTCATTTTTCAGATTGCTATTATTGTCTCAAGTATTATTTACATAGCCAGATATTAATTATCCATTCCTCATAACAATATTCTTTTTGTTTCTTTTCTTTCAACCTATTTCATATATATTTCCGAATAAATTGTTTTGTTAAACTTTCTATTTGTCTTCTGTCGTTCTGTGTCTGCCTATTGTCAATACTTCATTGTGTTCACCGGCGCCTCAAATTGGAGAATTTCCATCCCCATTGTTCTTTTACGTTTTACACATCGAACCTTGGGATTCTCATTAATTACTATTTTTCTATCCTTCTCTTTACGTCCCGGTTCTCGTAGTCCCAACGAGACTCCGGGTCGTAACAAGTATGTCGCTTAATAAAAGTTATTTTCCCACCAAATTGCTTTGCTATGAAAAAGAAAAAAAGAACAAAATAAAAATGAATAACAGGGCAGAATTATCTATTAAAACTTTTCTTTAAAAGTCCTTCTTCAATTTACCTACAGCTATTGTTCAGATAAACGATATTAATTAATATTGATGGCCAAGGCGCCTGGAGTCGCAGAATACACCGACTGGATCTCTGCTGAGGAATAAGACCCACCCAACAAGTGCCCTAGATATAACACTAAACAATGTGATGATGAAGCTCCTGTAGTGAGAAACATTTGTGGGACGCGGAATAATCTTTCTCTAGTCTGGAGTGGAAGTACCTGATAGAGTCCCTCTTGTAAGTCAAATAGATCTATTTGACATATAAACTGTGTACTTGTGTTGAATGGAATTGTTTGAAATAGAACTTTTTCATCATTTAAGTGTGTAAACAAATTAGTGATATTTAATTGAATTCTTTGGGAACTACTGGAACTTTGCGAAATCAAATTATTTAAGATGTAACTGTTTGATCATTTAACAGTGTGTGTAACATAGCCATACATGAATATGGGAAACGTACATAGAATGTTCATAACATGTATACATAAAACATAGGAATCCCTAAACAGAAAAAACACCTAACGACTTCTTAGTTCAGGTATAAAGAAGATTTACTGTAACATAGCCATAATAAGCATATATACGGATATGTGAAACGTACATAGAATGTTCATAACATATATACATAGAACATAGGAATCCCGAAACACGAAAAACACTTACGACTTCTTAGTTCAGGTACGAAACTTTTTATTGCCTTTGAGTTTAAAGGTTCTTCGACATAAGGAGAGAGATACACATTCTTTCTATTCTGGCTTTTCCATCTGCCACCCGCCGTCTCGCGCGGCGTCCGTAGCGCGCAAATTCGTCTCGCCTGAGCGAGCTGCGAAAGTCAACTCTTCTCGTTCGGTGTCTAGTTCTCAACTCCACTCACTGACTTTTTCAAATCTCCCAAAATCCTCCGCGCGCTTCCGGTGCATGACGTCATTCACATTCCGGAGCATGACGTCATTCACATTCTCTTCTTTATTTCTCGAAAGGGTCGAAACTTCAGTAAGTGTGTATGAGAGAGAGAGAGAGAAAGAGAGAGAGATAGTGAGAGAGAGATAGAGGCTGGGAGACGAA
Organism: Sepioteuthis lessoniana; assembly: GCA_963585895.1. Taxonomy (NCBI): domain Eukaryota; kingdom Metazoa; phylum Mollusca; class Cephalopoda; order Myopsida; family Loliginidae; genus Sepioteuthis; species Sepioteuthis lessoniana. The sequence goes on along the minus strand of OY757927.1, from coordinate 19,254,468 downwards.
GGACGCGGACACAGACTGGTGGAAGACTGCTATATTGACCCTTTCTAAACCTAGGTTGTGATTCCATATTCAGGGCCTTAGGTCTTTGCTTCCTTAACGAGAGTTTCTCAACTGGGGTACGCTGGGACCGCTGTCCTCTTCTACTGCTATAACGGGTGGTGCCCAGCGCAGTTGACCTTAACTCCATGATGGATATAGACTCTGTGACTAACTATCACAGCTCACGGGTACCAGTGTACATATAATTTCAAAACGCCAACGTGTTCTTTCGGCTCGTGATTCATATGATCAGCTTACACCCATGCCATCTGTCTTCTTGTTTACACAGCTGGAAGATCCCGTCCAAAAATTCCTGATTGACGGCATTGTCGAAGGTCAATATGAAACGTTATCAGTGTTGGCCGACCAACAAGGATTTACTGTCCTTAGTTCTGAGCGGACTTTGGATAGAGTCTAGAGGACCGACCAGGAGCGATGGATGATGTGAAAGAAGGCACGAAAGGGTCAGGGAACTCCACGTTGTCAGCACGACTAAATAATAAGTAGCAAATGTAAAACATGTAAAAATGTTGATTAATATAGAAGTACTTTTAACAAACCATCTAAAATACTGATGTTATTTACTCATATGCAGATGCATGCATGCAGAATCATAACAACGAAACAATAAAGACGAGCGACACAGTTCTTTTAGAAATATATATCTCTCACTATGTTTGAAAGGGTTGTGTGTGAGAGGGAGTTCGAGACTGAACAGAACTGCAACATACTGACCCCCAGTCTATTGGCCATAACCACGTTTCTTTCCCGTTCTCCTGGGATGCTCAACCGGGGGCCTGGGGGCCCAGCCTCTCTGGGACATGTGCTCATTCCAGCATCTTCTCTCCAACTCGTCTGATCTCCAAACTGATTAATCGGGTGCGTGAGGGCTCCCTCTGCTGGGTGCTGACTTTCTCTACCGTATCTTGTCGCTAACTGATTGAATTTCCTGTGCTCTGAGTTATATAATAGTTCAACGTACACCTTCTTCTTGTGAGTGTCACAAATTGCACTCATTCAACCCATCCACGGTCAAGGTTATACTCTGATATTCCTCGACCCGATGCACCTGTTATTTACACAGGTGCATTTCCTATTTTGACAGCCCGGCCGGGTCTTAGGTCAATATACAACACTGGGCGTATGGTGATAAAAAAATACCCTGGTCAGTTCTAAAGGGCTCCTCCCCTTAAGTAACACCAGTCTCTTCGGTAAAATATGGTAAGGTCTAGCTTGATTACCATATATCGGAAGCGCCTTTCAAGGGAAGTACCGAAGGAACGTGAGCAATTTTTAAAACGGTCTCTATATCTTTATGCCTAGAGAGGAAAAACCACAAGAGAGAGAGAGAGAGAGAGAGAGAGTGCAGAGAAAAAAAATGAACGGCCCCATAAGAGAAAACTCTAAATCAAGTATCGAGAAAAAGAAAGGGATCCGTTGTAAAAGAGCGAAGAGAGAGAGAGAGAGAGAGAGAGAGAGAGAGAGAGAGAGAGAGAGAGAGAGAGAGAATACAGAAAGCGAAAACAAACCCCTATGGTGTAGAGCAAGAAAGCGTAGTGAAAACGAGAGACTGCAAGATACAGGGTGTCTCAATATACATGGGACCCATATGACTGCTAATAAATCTATTACAAATAATGTTGCATTCTTTTTTTTATGTTTGAAAATAGTATGCGATATCGAGAATTAATCCTTGATCACAATGTCTTGGACACGATAGGAAAATATATTTTGCATCACTATTTATTTGGAGTCAAAATCATTCAAAACTGTCTCAAAACAAATGCAACTCATTAAAAGCATAATGATTCATTATTGCGACTAGAAACACAAAAAAGAATGCATGTCCTAGAAGCTGATATAATAATAAGTAAAAAAAAACATTAATTTGATCTCACTAGCTCAAAAGATAGATTTTTGAGGACGTGTTCCAAATGACCGCCATTACGATTTTCTCAGTAGTAAATCAATATCATATTAATGGGTTGCATCTATTTTTGAGGCAACCTATATATATATATATATACAAAAAATGTAAGAGGAAGAGAGAAAATGAGAGAGAGAGAGAGGAGTAAAGGAAAGCTAAAGAGGAGTTTGAAAAGTGTTTGGACCAGTTAGAACATAATACGGGGTCTGAGTGAGAACTGAGAAAGGGGGGCATCCGGACACAGAGAAAAGAGACACTGGTGGGAGAAAAGCAAGACCGACGAGAGAGAAAATGGTAGAACAAGTAGTTTGTTTGAATTTCTTATCTACCATTCTTATCTACTGCCGGACAGCTAAATTTATCGCGGCTTGTTTGAACTTGGAGTTTTCCTTCTTTTAAGCTAATTTTCTTCCAAGTCTAGTGAGCCCAATCTGCCCTGCTATTTGCCTCAGGATGTTCTGAGAACGAAAAGATGGATTCATTCTCTTTCTGCAAGTATTAACTTGTAGTGCAAAGCAAACAGCACCGCTGGAAATTTTAACTTTGCTCACAGAGTCGGAAGCAAAATTAGAAATATACTAATATAATAATAAACGACTCTTATTAAACGATTAATTTTAATTTTAAAGATAAACAACAAAATAAGATAAGCACAAAAGAGTAAATTTACTCAGTGTGGCCTCCATTTTTTTCAATTATTGAATCAACATGCCTTTGAAATGTTTTGCATGAATCAGAATAAATTCTTCAGACATTCTATTCAATTCCTTCCCCAAAGCTGTCTTTAGCGAACCAATATTTGGATGGGAAGTTGCATTTGTTCTGTTTTCTAAAGCACCACATACAACGCTAACAAGGGTGTTATGGTCTGTGCTCAAATCTTGTTTAATTGCTGTCCTCACAGTTGTCTTGCAGACTTTTAATTCATAAGTGTCCTTTCTTATTAACATTGTGTGGTCCTTCTTAATCACGTTAGCGTGAGCAGTTAAAAACCTTCTTTTCGTTTTTTGTTCAAACCTCCACTCCCACTTTTCCTATAAAAGACACCTTTTTCTGACAGTTTTTTGTTTTTGTTTTGTATACTGTAGACAAAAAAACGTTGGTTTACTTTTGGCGTTAAGCAAATCATAGATTTTTTGTCATTTCTTTTCATGCTCATTCATATGGGGAAAAATTTTGATTTTAAAAATGTTCTTGAATAATAGAGCTAAATTTTGATTTATCGCGTTTTTATTTTATACTGCACTAACTAAACTAATGAAAATGTTTTAAAAATCATTCCATATTTTCCTTCCACACCCTGTATATTGTTTTCGGACATAACAAAAAGGTTACTAAAGCAAATTAATAAACATGACGCAGTGGTTAACGTGCTGAATTGTGATATCGTAGTAGACGAGTTCGAACTCCAATCGCCCTATTACATTTACTTTACGGAAAGGTATGAACTTACTTATTCCGTCAGCAATGAGTTAAATATTACTACGACTGTTTTACAAAGTAAATTTTGTCATTAAATAACAAACGAAGATTGACTTGCCTGTAAACATGGAAAAATTTTTTTGTTTTAAAGAAAGTTTAATTCAATATAATTAATGAAAAATAGTTTTAAAGTAAAAAATTAAAATCAATGTACGATAAGTTTCCATACTTTTTTCGTATGGGAATTAAAAATTGCCGTAGACTCTTGAAAATTCAGTATCTTATTACTATATATCTTATGACATGACTGACCAATTTTTATGAATTCACGTTCAAATCAATAGCTACAGCAGGAATTGGAATACACCCTACTAAAGCCTGATTGTCACAGCTGGTGAATTTCAAAAGTGCAATCTGACACTTTAGAAGAACGATATGCAGTAAAATTCTGTTTTAAATTTGGAAAAAAATGCTGCCACAGAAATCTATGGAATACTTCAGACTGCTTTTTGACCACCTTGCATGAATCGAGCATCAGTTTTTGAGTGGTAAAAGAGATTCAAGGTGGGCAGGGAGTCTGTGAGGGATGATGAGAGGTATGGGAGGAATAAGGAAGTCGATACACCACAGTTGATTGGCCAAAGGGTTAGGGTTAGGGTTACCATTTTGAGGTTTTAATGGAGTTTAGGAAGAGATTCCGTAGGAAGAGGCCAGCACTCTTCAAATCGGGTCAGTGGCATTTCCACAAGGACAACACACCAGTCCACATCTCTATCCTTGTCACAGACTATTTGACCAAGATGGACACCAAGACAGTTCCTCGCCCTCCCAATAGTCCAGACCTTGCTCCCTGTGACTTTTAGTAATTCCCTAAGCTCAGAGGCTGTCGTTATGAGACAATTAAGGAGATGAAAGAGGCTGTGACGGATGTCATTGACACGCTCACACAAGACGACTTCCAAGGGGCCTTCCAGAAGTTGTTGAAACGGTACAAGTGCATTATAACCAGAGGTGATTACTTTGAAGGGGACTCGAGTTTCATGTGTGTATTCTCAATAAAAGTGCCCATACGAAAAAAGTCTGGAAAGTTATCGTATGTCCCTCGTATATCCAATTTCTAATTTTAAGAAAATCGTAAATTGATAATATTGATAAATACTCGTTCTCCTGTTTTCAGAATAATGAGACTTAATATTTCTAATGAATATACATTTAATAGTTTTAACAAGAGTTTAATTTAATTCTATTAATATAGATCCCTTTTATAATTTTAAGAAAAATAAAACTTGATATAATTAATACACATCCATTTTATTGTTTTAAGAAAAATCTTATTTGATATTATCAATGAAAAATATTTTATAGTTTAAAAAAAAAACACGTAAGTTAATATTATTCATATATATCCGATTTCTAATTTTAAGAAAATCGTTGATTATTTTCATTGATGAATACTTGTCTTGTAGTTTAAAAGAAGGGTGTGACTTAATGTTATTTTTAAATATCCATTTTATAGTTTTAAGAAAATAACGTTTTTTATAATTCATAAATATCTATTTTCTAGATTTAGGAAAGCGTAAATTATTACAATAATGTAACTCTTTTGAGAGATTTTCACACCAGCATTAGGTGGTCGTTTCACCCTGGAATTTGAGTGACAGCAAGTTTCCAGGTCTCTTCTCAGTATTCTGGCCGATCGCAGCAATGCCAGAGTTTGGATGGTTTCTACATGTCCTCTTATTTCCTTGAACCAATCCTTGAGTGATTATATCAGGAGCACCAATTACAATTGGTATCACCGTCACTTTCATGTTCCACTGTTTCTTCAATTCTCTTGCAAGGTCCATGTACTTTTCCTTTTTTTCCCTTTCTTTCAAATTTACTCTGTAGTCTGCCATAATAGCAAAGTCCACATTATTATAATAATTATTCACACTTGCTGAGTTTTTCACATCGATGTTAGCAGATGGTCTTTCACAGGAGTTTGAGTGACACCAAGTCTCCTCGAGTTTCCAGGACTAATCTCAGTATTCTGGCCGTTCTCAATGACGTAGTAGTTTGGATGGTCTCCACTCGTCCTCTTATTTCCAAGTTTGAAAGTACGTTCACCAGATGGAGACACAGAATAGTTCTACATTGTAGCAGGAGGACTACAAGTGGACACGCTGGCCCCATACATCTTTATCGTCTGTCTAGACTTCGTGCTTAGAACATCGATTGATAAAATCAGAGAAAACGGCATCGAGCTGACAAAGAAAAGAAGTAGAAGGTACCCCGCAAAAAAAAAAAAAAAATGCTGACGCCGACTACGCCGATGACATAGAGATTCTGGCAAATATACCCAACCAAGCCGAAACACTACTGCATAGTTTGGGACGTGCCGCCGCCGGCATTGGCCTCCATGTCAATGCTCACAAATCTGAATATATGTGCTATAATCAAACAGGCGAGATTTCCACACTAGACGGAACCACTCTGAAACTGGTACACAAATTCACCTACCTAGGAAGCAGTGTCTCATCAACCGAAAAAGACATCGACACACGGCTAACAAAGGCATGGACAGCTATCGATAGGCTATCTATCATATGGAAATCGGACCTGACAGATAAAATGAAACGCAGTTTCTTCCAGGCAGCGGTCGTATCGATACTGCTGTATGGATGCACTACTTGGACGCTAACAAAACGGCTAGAGAAGAAACTAGACGGCAATTACACAAGAATGTTGTGAGCAATATTGAACAAGTCTTGGCGGCAAAACCCCACAAGACACCAAATATACGGCCACCTGCCTCCCATCACGAAAACTATCCAAGTTAGACGAACCAGACATGCAGGACACTGCTGGAGAAGCAAGGTCAAGGTATTTATCCCTCTTCTGGTATTTTTTTTCAATTTTACTCTATTGCTAGCAGAGACAGCAAAGTCAACAATATTTCAAGTTCTCTTTTTTGTTGATTATTATTATTATTATAAGTAAATCTCCTCAAGTCTCCAGGACTCTTCTCAGTATTATGGCCGATCTTAATAAACGATCTTAATAATACTGTCATTTGGATGGTCTACACTCATCCTCTTATTTCCAAGTCCTCCAGTTACTTTATCAATCCTTTTCTGACGCTTATTACCATAATTACCACCCCCTCCGCTCGGGCAGGATATGACACAAGGTCAATTTTTTAAGCGGAGTTTAACAGGTTTGAATTCAGAGTTTTCCTTCTCCTAAACCAGTTGTCTAACCAAGGCTGAAGTACCTAGTCTGCCCGACTATTTACCAATAGCTGGAGGGAGAATAATTGGATTCATACCTTTTCCAAGAGTATTAGTGCTATGTGAAATGCAATTAGTCTCGTCCAGGATTTGAATTCGTGTCGTTCCTTCGACGATAACCATTACACTACGGGCACCTCCTTCTGACGCTTATTACAATTATCACTTTTATGTTCCATATTTTTTTTTTTTTCGCGACTTATCTTTATCTTCAGTTTCTTAAATTTTACTCTGTGGTCTACCAAAACGGCAAATTTAACAATTCGACCAGTTCTCCTTATTTTGTTAAAAATCACTTGGTCTGGTCGTCAGGTCGAGTTTTGGTAATCTGTTTGTGACTCCAAATCCCAAATAATTTTATGCGTCTCATTTTCTAAGACGGATTCTGAGGTGTGCGTATACCATTTGTTCCTATGGTCAAATTTCAGTTTCTTGCACAATTCCCAGAAGAATAACCTTCCCACCCAGTCGTGTTTTATCAAATACTCTTTTTGCGTTAATTTACAATATTCACTTATGTGATTGATCATTTCATCTTTGTCATCAATTAACCTGCATTTGCTATTTGACAGCGTCTTATCTATTTTTGCTTATGGTATTGTTTTATAATCTCAGAGTTTTTCCCACTAGTGTTAGCTGATGGTCTTTCATTGGAGTTTGAGTGACAGCAAGTCTCTTCAAATCTCCAGGATTCTTCTCTGCATTCTGGCCATTCTCAGTAATGTAATAGTTTGAATGGTCTCCACTCATCCGCCAAATTCCAAGTCCTCCCGTCCCTTTAATAATCCTTCAGTTACTGTACCAAAAGAGCCTATCAAAATTGGTGTAATTGTCGCTTTCATGTTCCATTGTTTTTTCGATTCCCTTGCAAGGTGAAGGTACTTATCCTTCTTTTCACATTCTTTCAGTTTTATTCTGTGGTCAGCCGGGACAGTAAAGTCGACAATTTTGCAAATTCTCTTTTTTTTTTCTGTTGATTATTTTGAGGTCTGGTCTTCTGGCCGAGATTAGGAGATATATCTGTATGTCAAAGTCCCATAGGAGTTTATGTGTGTCATTTTCTAGGACAAGTTTTGGCTTGTGCATTTACCATTTGTTCGTATGGTCAAATCTAAATTTCTTGTACATTTCCCAGTGGATCACCTTGCCTACCCAGTCGTGTCTAGTCTTACACCCCTCCTGTGCTAATTTGCAGCATTCACTTATGATGTGATTGATGGTTTTATCTCTGTCACCGCATAGCCTACATTTGCTATTTTGTTGCGTCTTATCTATTCTCGCATTGATATGATTGGTTCTTACTGCGTTGTTTTGTGCTGCTATCAGGAGAGATTCTGCTTCTCTCTTAAGGTTTCCTTTTCTTAGCCACGTACAGGTTTTGTCGTGTGACATGTTGTTTATTAGTCGTTTAAAACGCCCATGAAGTTGTTTTTCTTCCTAGTTTTGTTTCCTTGTTATTGTCATTCTGTTGTCGATCGTGTTGTCAGTATTGATTCTGATGGCTGTAATCACTCCACCTTCGTGTTTTTCTATGTTGTCTTCGAATCGTTGTATCGATGCGTCAACACTGTCTGCAATGCTGGCAAGTGCTCTTCCTCCCTCTTTTCTTGATACATATAGTCTGTCAGCGTCGTCACTGGGATGTAATGCCTTATGGGTGGTCATAAGTTTTCTTTTTCTTTGGTCCATTTGTTTAAGTTAATCTCTGGTTCACTTGAGAAAGGGCCCGGAAAATCTAACGAGGGGTACAGCCCAGGTATTTATTCCTTTCATAAGGTTTCAGCTAGAGATTTTTGTCTCTTTTAGTTTTTAGTTTTCCTGAGAATTTTGTTTTTCATTTGATGTTGTCAACCTGCCAAAGTATTTGTTTTGTCTTGATTTGGTTGTTCCATTCCGTCAGTTAGATGTCGTTTGCCACTTTTCATTACAAGCATGGCACATTTTTCTATACTAAATTCCATTCCTATGTCTTGACTGCATATTCTAACTGCGTATATTATAGTTTCCAATTATTATAATTATTATTTAATCCTTTAGAGTTTATCACATCAGTATTAGCTGATGTTTTTTCACTGGAGTTTGGGTAACAGCAAGTCTCCCCAAGTCTCCAGGACTCTCTCAGTATCCTGGCCGTTCCCAGTAATGCGGTCATTTGGATAGTCTCTATCCGTCCACCAACTTCCAGTCCCTTCCATAATCCTTTAGTTATTGTGCCAAAAGCACCAAACACATTTGCTACAATCGTCACTTTCATGTTCCACAGTTTGTTCAATTCTCTAGCAAGGTCGAGGTACTTATCATTCTTTTCACATTCTTTCAGTTTTATTCAGTGGTCATCTGGGACCGCAAAGTCGACAATTTTGCAAATTCTCTTTTTTTTTTTTTGTTGATTATTATGAGGTCTGGTCTTCTGGTCAAGATTAAGTGATTCGTAAGTATGTCAAAGTTCCATAGGAGTCTATGTATGTCATTTTCCAGGACAGGTGCTGGGTTGTGCATATAGGATTTTTTAGTGTTGTCCAATTTAAATTTCTTGCACATTTCCCAGTGGATCACCTTGCCCACCCAGTTGTGTCTCATCTTATACTCCTTCTGTGCTATTCGCTTATAATGTGATTGATTGTTTTGTCTCTGTCACCGCTTAGTCTACACTTGCTATTTTGTCGAGTCTTATATATCCTCGCCTTTAGTTCGAAGAAATGTTTAAAAGAAGATGATTTATAAATACCCATTTTATCGTTTCTACTAATGTTAATAACTAACAATTGTTTCGTCGTGTTTTCTCCTGTCGTTGTTTTTTTCTTTTTTATCGTTTTTCGGTTTAATATTCCTCAGCTTGTTCCCCACGTGAAGACTTCTTGTATCGATGGTAACGATTTCAAGACGTCTAGCCAATAAATTCGCCCGATGTGCAAATTCCAATAACAGACATAAACCATTTATATCTGATGTTTTCAATTCTTTTCAGCCTGTCTTTACGCGAGACAACGACATATATATTATTTGGAGACACGACAACAATACATGAGTGATCGATTTACTTATCCCGCCATGTTGGATTTTGTTGATGCATCGGTTGGATGTGTCAGTTGGCAGGAATCTATTTATTCAGACGAATACTCTGTATGTGTTAAAATTGATCAATGAAATTATACTATAATTAAATGACATTCAAGTAACACTTTATTAAGAATTAACACATCTTCAGATATCCCCTTTTCACATCTTAAATATAATTATTCATGCCATGTAGATCTACAAAACACACACACACAAACACACACACACACATAAAGTACACACACACACACACACACACATACATCTGTGTGTGTCGTTGAGCAGTCGTCTTTCATTTAAGCATGTTAGATTAAATAACAAAGATATTTTAGCTTGTATAATTTTATTAAGATCCTTTCAAGTTTCCTGATAAATGTCTTAGTTTATGGTTGGAATTGGTGGATGAATTTACCAATTTATATATATATATATATATATATATATATATATATATATATTGTTATTCATGGAAAAGATATAAACGAAAAACATATATATATTGTTTTTCATAGCAAGGGTATCGACCAAACACACACACACACACACATATATATATATATATAATCATCCACAGAATTTTTCGTTGTATCACAACTTTTCAATGTGGCTACACATGCGAGATTCTCGAAGTTGGGATCTAAATTCAGCTGACTTTAACCCAGCCGTAGATTCTACCGCATAGCCACGAGGAAACTAGCGTAAGCAAAATGATTTAAACGCATATGAATCACTTTTGTTTTGTTTACATATATCCGCTTAACGGCTACCGAGAGCTCAATTCCTTCGAAAAGACTTGTCCTACACCAGTGGCAACCCTTAATTCCCTCATTATATATACTAACTACGTACTTCGAACGTAGATAGATATAACGAAAGAAAATAGCTTTAACCTAAAAAAGACAAGAAGCAGATGATAACCTGCAGTAACTAAAAGGGACACAGACTACGAAGATGATCTAGTGCTTCTTGCAAAGACCCCTACTCAAGCTGAATCCCGAATGTGCATCTTGGAACGCAAACAAAACAGAGTACATGTGTTTTAATTGTTAAGGAGCCATATTTACTCTAAATCGTTGTCCTCTGAAATTAGTAGAGAAGTTCACGTTCCTCGGCAACAGCATCTCATCTACTGAAAGTGTAGTCAATATTCACTTAGCGATGGCCTGGTACACTATCGATAAGCTTTCGATCATCGAGAAGATTGATCGATTAGATAAAATAAAATTGAGTTACTTCCAGGTTGTGGCTGTACTAATACTACTCTATGGATGCACCACATGGACGCTAACAAAGCACTTAGAGAAAAAAGCTAGACGGGAACTGCAAAAGAATGCTACAAGTTATGTTGAACAAATCTTGGAAGGAAACAGCTGTTGTACCACCAATTAACTCCAATCTCTAAAACAATCCAGGTAAGATGTACAAGACATACTTGGGAAACAAGGAGGAACTCATAAGTTACGTTCTTCTTTAGAACCCTGCACATGGAAGAGTCAGTGTTGGGCAACCAGTAAGAACTAACCGGGATTAGCTCTACGCGGACACAGGAGACAGTTTGGAAGATCTGCCGTAAGCGATGGACGATAGGGACCGATAGAGAAAGAGAGTCAGACAAATCCATGCTAGCTGCATGTCTTCACGATATATATATATATATATATAATCATTATCACGACATATATATATATATATAGTCATCCACAGATAGACTGTTTCGTTGTATATATATATATATATATATACGTATGGAGTAGTTCAGGAAATACAGAACCATTCTTGTATAACTTCCGTTCAAATATTATTTTGGTCGTACTTGTATAAAAAAAATTCACATTCCTAATATTAAAGTGTCTTTGTCGTTAAATTTCTATCACTTTCAGAATTTGGTTGTATAGGTTTTATACTCCAAATTCTGAATATGAAAAATGGTTTTATACGGGAACATGAAAAAAATTTAATGCCCCCAAACATGAACATGGAAAAGGTTTTAAGCCCCAGATCATCAATAGGAAAAAGGTTTTATACCCCTAAAAATGAGCTGGAAAAAGGTTTTATGCCCCTAAACATGAACAAAAAATGTTTTAGGCCCTTAAACGGGAACATGAAAAAAGTTTTATGCCCCCAAATAAGAACATGGAAAAGGTTTTATGCCCCATATCATCAAAAGGAAAGGGTTTTATGCCCCTAATCATGAAGAAAAAAGGTTTTAGGCCCTTAAACGGGAACATGAAAAAGGTTTTATACCCCCAAGTATGAACATGAAAAAGGTTTTAAGCCCCAGATCATCAATAGGAAAAAGGTTTTATGACTCTAAACATGAGCAAAAAAAG
>OY757927.1:19214918-19234918 GCA_963585895.1 Sepioteuthis lessoniana | reverse complement strand
GATGTGTCGTTCAGAATATCAAAATAAAAATCCCTGAGGGAGGATGTGACCAGGGATGTGAATGACGTCATGTACCGGAAGCGCGCAAGGAGGATTTTTGGGGATTTGAAAAAGTCAGTTAGTTGAGAACTAGACTCTGAACCGAAAGGGTCGACATTCGGGGCTCGTTGAGGCCAGACGAATTTGTACGCTACGGGCGCCCACGTGATGGGAGGCAGATGGAAATGTCATCATAGAAAGATTGTGCCTCTCTCTTCCTTATGTGGAAACCTTTAACTCAAACTCTTTTAAGACCCTAGAGAGAAATCCTTTGCTAAGACGTTGCTCAAGCTTGGTAAATCGTGCACTACCCTTAGTTAAAAAAATAATAAAATAAAGAAAAAATGAAAATGACTACTCCTCCTTAAAAAGCACCTCATGTTACTGAATTCTTTGGGATTGAACTCTTTTAGGAGTGTGATGATAATAATGGTTGGGATGGTGCCCGTGGTGTAATGGTTATCGTCGTAGGAAATGGACATGGCGACACGAGTTCAGATCCTGGACGAGACTAATTGCATTTCACATAGCACTAATAAACTTGGGAAAGGTATGAATCCAATTATTCTTCCTCTAGCTCAGGGTAAATAGTAGGGCAGACTGTTTCTTCAGCCTTGGTGCGGCTACTAGACTAGGAGAAGGAAAAGTCCGCTTAAAATTGACCTTGTGTCATGTCCTGCCCGAGCGGAGGGGTTGGTAAATATGTATAATGGTTGGGATGGTAAAAATTAATTCACTGTTGGATATTTATGTTTATATCAATAGCTATTGATCAGTGAAACAAGAAAGAAAAACCACGGTGATGTTTACAATGATTAATGTATGTTGTGGATCCTTAGCGGCGTTTTAGCGTTTGATGTGATTTTGCTGGATGCAAATGGAAATTTATTTCCATACAGCCGCAGACAAAGAATGACAACTCTTACTATGCCAGCAACGTAAACCTCTCTTCTTACGACTCGCTTAAATGCCACATGTCCTCGTGGTATAATGGTTAAAGCGATGGAATCGTTGTAAGCGAGTTCGAACTCCAGTCACGCTATTATGTTCACTTTCGGACAAATACCCACGGGAAAGGTATGAACTGCCTTATCCCCCTCAGCTATGGGTTAAATAGTACCACTACTATTCTTCTTGGGGAATGGATTTGGTATTAAATAACTTACAAATGTTGATATGCCATTAAACAAAGAAACCGAACCTAACCTAACCGATACACTTTATCGAATTTATATTACCAGCTAAAGAACCTCTAAACGGACTGGATTTGAAATGACGTTAACAGAAGATAAATTTATTCCTTAAAATTTCTATAATAACTATAAACATAGAGAATGTGCACACGATATTATTGTTACCGTTGTAGGAAATGGACATTGGAACTCGAGTTCAAGTCCTGGACTTGGCTGATAGTCTTTCTTATTGAACTAATAACCTTGATAAAGTTATGAATCCAATTCTTCCCCATCTAGCAATGGATAGTATAGCAGAGTGGGCTCTTTAACCATAGTAGGGCAACCGGTCTAGGAGAAGGAAAACTCTGAACTCGAACATGTTAAACTCTGCTTTAAAATTGACCTTGCGTCTTACCCTGCCCATGCGGAGAGGTTGATCAATATCTACAACAATAAGCACAGAAATAACACAATATTATTAACTTATAAGTTCATAAACGTCCTCGAAAGGTTAACATTTATGGGGCCCCTTCTTTGCATTATAAATGTAAACACATAATTCTATTGCCCAGTCGGTTGGGACAGTATAATACACCGACTGCACCTCTGCAGAGTGGTAAGACCCCACCAATGAGTGTCGTGGATATGACACTAAACAATCTGATGGTAAGGTTACAGTAATGTTGGGGTTTCAGGGAATACGGAGCACCCCACCCATTGCCATTACTCCCAGGTGCACTCTGGCCAGGCGTGGTAATACCTGATAGGGTCCTATCTATGGGTTAAATAGAACTAACGGCACACTTATGCTAAACTGAATTGTTTGACTAAACTGAATAGCTTGAAAAAGAAAACTTTTTTTGACATTGAAACTATGTTTATACTAAACTGGATTGTTTAACAAAGAACTGTCTTGACATTTAACTGTGTATAAACAAAATCTTTACTTATACTTGGCTAGATTATGTCTGCTTGACTAAACTGAATAGCTTGAAATAGAAATGTTTTTCACAATTAAACTATACTTACATTTAAGCTGCGTGCTTATGCTAGACTGGAATGTTTGAAACGGAACTGTTTTTGACATTGAAACTACTTACAGTAAACGGAATTGTTATATATAGAACTGTTTTGACATTTCACTGTGTAAACAGAATCAATATTTACTCTAAACTGAATTAGCTGAATTAGAACTGTTTGATAAACTGAAAAGTTTGAAACAGAAATGTTTTTGACGATTAAACTGTGTATTCATGCTAAACTGAATTGTTTGAAATAGAACTGATTATGTACATAAAGGTACATTTGGCGTTAAATAACCTACAAACGTTGATATGCCATAAAACCCAACCAACCAACCAACCAACCAACCAACCAACCAATCAACCAACCAACATATTTCTATAACCTTGTTATGAAATTAAACTATTTACGGTGTTCAGGTTCCAGTCCTTGAGTCACATGACTCCGGAGTATGACAAATTGTTAGGATTCCACCTATTGGTCATGTATATTTACTTGAAAATTATTAGAGTTAGATCGGAATACTTGAAATCAAGAAACTGTGCACATTCTTTTTTAAATTTTAGAATTGTTATTTAAAGGTATAATTGTTTCTAATTGACTATTACACAAACTGTTGTTGGTGACTCACCTATGACCAGAATAATGGACTTACTCAAAGGGTATATTAATCAATAACTAAGCTGATAGAGCGGAGAGCAGCAGCAGCAGCTGTTATAGCACATTGTCAGTCTTCGTGTACGTTGAACCAAGGAAACCCTCCTCAGAGACTTGGATACATTTGTGTGGCATCCATATCCCCGTGTTCAGTTATTTATTTATTGACCCTTAATAATCGGTCACAACACAAACAGAATTGAAGAATTAATACACTTACAGAATTTTCTCTTAGGTTTTTATTTGGCTATAAAAAATAATTTTAGATAAGTCACAAATCATTTTTTAAATGCATGTGTGAAGGAAGACTTGAAGTGTAGGTCGTACAGGCGCCAGACAAGCCAGATCTTGACAGAGAAGAGAAAGAGCCTCAGGCTAATCAAGTCCGTCAGATTGCTCAACAAACTGAAGCATCCCAAGAAATCAAACATGATCTGGTTCTTTTCAGACGAAAAGAACTTCTGCCAGGACCAGGTACAATACAGCCAGAGCCATCGCTGGATTGCCACGAATAACAAGGACGTGCCCAGGGGGACGAAAACAAAGTTTCCTGCTATGGTTATGGTCTTTGAAGTGGTTTCAAATGAGGGCCACATCATGCCAACTCACATTTTCGAAGTCGACTTGAAAACCAACACCAAAGTGTTCCTGGATGCGCTGAAGAGTGTGGTGATCCCCTGGTGCAATAAGGGAGTCTTAAATTACATATACCACACTTCTTTATTTATGTTTTTCAATCAACACCAGAACATTTGAAATTATCTAAGTCCTCACTCCTGATTCGGCATTCAGTGTCTTGCAGTATCAACAAAATGCATCAATCCCAATTTCCTATTTACCCAATCTCACCGTCACGATCAGGATCCAACACAAGGTCAATTTTTGTTAACGGACTTTAAACTGATTAATTTTTTCTCAACCAGTTGCTTTAACAAAGGTTAAAGAGCACAATCTCTCCAGCTATTTACCCATAGCTCGGTGGAGAATTATTACCGAGAGTATTTACGCCGTGTAAAACGTAAACACCCTTGGCTAGGAATTGAACTCGGGTTTCCATTTCCATAATCATAACGCTAAGTGCGACTCAAATGTTAATTTGTATAATTGTTATTACTGACCTAATGCTATCGTAATCACTAAGACATCGTAAAACTTTTTTAAAGACGAGACACGATTTAGATGTAGCAAGTGTATTATTATTATTACAACTATTGAAGAATTATATTTTTGAGATGGTATAGCAGATGATACATAGATGCTCGCTTCCCCGTCGCAAAGAGAAACGAGTTCGAATCTTACCGGCAGATTGTTCGTTATTCCTGTTTTCGATGCTGAGTTGTTTCTCGTTTTCGTAAAAGTAAATGTACCAGTTTGAATCCATTTTATGATTTTACATTTGAAAAGTACTTGATACTATATATATATATGTGAGCAAACTAAGTAGAAGTTAACGAGGCTGCAACATCATAGAAATTAAATTCTATAAAATGAAGCGCAGTTTCTTCCAAGTAGTGGTCGTCTCGATACTGCTATATAGATGCACTACATGGACGCTAACTAAACGGCTTGAGAAAAAGCTAGACGGCAACTACACAAGAATGCTGCGAGCAATTTTGAACAAGTCCTGGAGGCAACACCCCACAACGAACCAACTGTACGGCCACCTACCCCCATCACGAAAACTATCAAAGTTAGACGAACCAGACATGGAGCACGCTGCTGGAGAAGCAGAGACGAGCTCATAAGTGATGTTCACTTATGACCCCCTTATCTGGCCGAGCAAAACAGGACAACCGGCTCGAATACACATACAGCAGCTCTGTGAGGATACGGGATGTAGCCCTGAAGACCTACCAGATGCGATGAACGATAGGGATGATTGGCGAGAGAAGGTCAGGGATATCCATGCTGCCGGCACGACATGATGATGATGATTCATATACTATATATATATATCTTTCAAAATTATTAGTTAAGTATCATCATCATCATCTTGTCGAACCATCAGCACAGATATCTCTGACGCTCCCTCGACACCCCACCTTATCGTTCATCGCTTCTGGCTGGTCCTCAGGGCTACATCCCGTATCTTCACAGAGCTGCATTATGTAGGTTCGAACTGGTCATCCCGCTTTTGCCGGCCATGTAAGGGGGTCTATAGTAGTATAACATCACTAGTTATTAATTATTTGTAAATATTACTAGTTAGGAGTTTGTTGAACAAATCTCTTAAGAAACAACCTCAGGAAAATGTAATTATGAAAATAAAATGATGTTATTTTCCAAGAATAAAACTGGGGGGGGATAACCTGCCGTTTAAAGCTATCAATCAGTCAATCAATCTGAAAAAAATATTTAAAGTTATTTTATACTTACAACGTAAGGCGGTAGATATTTGAACAATATGACTATATTGTGTTATCGCTCCGCCAGCGGGGCATAGAATTCCCGGACTGTATTCACTGCAGGGGCGTAACCCCCATCCCAACGTAAAGGAAGTTTCTGTGTGAGAAACTAAAGCACCTCTAGTGCGTTTACAGATTGAAACACTCCGAGGAAGAGTGACTCCACCTTTGCAAGAGTTTGTCCAGTCGGCTGGGGCTGTAGAAAACACTGACTGCACCTCTGCTAAGGGGTAAGACCCGCTCCCCATTGAGTGTCCTAGATATAACACTAAACAATCAGTTGGTGAGGTTCCAGTAATGCTGGGGCTTTGGGGAATGTGGAGTACCCCTTCATTGCCATTGCTCCCAGGTCCACTCTAGCCTGGCATGGTAGCACCTGATAAGGCCCTATGTATGGGTTAAATAGAACTAACTACATACTTATGCTAAACTGAATAGCTTGTAATGGAAATGTATTTGACTATTAAACTGTACGAACATTTAGGCTGCGTGCTTATGCGAAACTGAATTATTTGAAATGGATTTGGATTTTGACATTGAAACTGTACTTACACTCAAGTGATTAGTTTAATATAGAACTGTTTTGACATTTAACAGTGTAAAGATAATCTGAACTTATACTAAACAGAATTAGCTGAATAAAAACAGCTTGACTAAACCGAATAGCTCGAAATAGAAATGTTTTTCACAATTAAACTGTACTTACATTCAAACTGCGTGCTTATGCTAGACTGAATTGTTTGAAATATAACTGATTATTTACATAAAAATGGATTTGGGGTTAAATAAACCCAACCAACTAACTACCTAACATATTGCAAGGGTTCCAGATGTGGTTTAGTGCCATACTCAGAGCATCTTTCAGAGGAGGATTACCTCTCTCCAGGGGAGGAAGTCGGAGATATCTGGACCCCATTGACAGAGCGCAGCTTGCAGTGATAAATTTTGGAAACAATGCTACAGGTAAAAAAAAAAGTCTTGTCATATTTCAAGGCGAAATTTTAATTGTTTTTTTTTTTTTTTTTTTTTTGTATTTGTTTTATTTTTGGTGGTTGGTTGGTTGATCGGTTGGTTGCATGGACCTTTTCGATGAACTCCTTGGTCCGGGTCTTCCTGGCGGTGTCCTCAGCCTTGGGCTCCCGCTCCACCACCTCCAAAGGGTCGTCCGATGCGTTGATCTGCGCCCTCAAGTGTTGAACCGTCCGTTGCATTTTGAGAGTGCTGGCAATGGTCCAGTTATCATAACTTCGATCGGTAGGGAGCATGAGTTGTACAGCGGTGCATCTCCCATCACGCTCGTTGAACCTTGTGTCACTTTCAGACATGATAGAAGGCTCCTACCGCTCGTGGGATTTGTACACAACTGGCCAACTAGTAGATGGTCTGCAACAAATAAAAGAAAACCGGTTTTCATTAAACGGAAATGGAATCATGCCGTCTTTTCTTGGGCGACAATTTTATCGTTCCACCCAGTATAAGTATAGAATTCTTTTGCACCCAGGTAAATATCAAAACAGTTCTATATTAAACAATTCAGTTTAGTGTAAGTACTGTTCAATGTCAAAAACAGTTCCATTTCAAAGAATTCAGATTAGCATAAGCACGTAGTTTAAATGTAAGTACAGTTTAATTGTCAAAAACATTTATTCTTCAATCTATTCAGTTCAGTCGAACAATTCTAATTCAAACAATTCAATCTAACATAAATATGCAATGAGTTCTTTTTAACCGATTGATAGTGGTATATAAGGTGCTACCATTCCGGGCCAGAGTGGACCTGGGAGCAATGGCAATGAAGGGGTACTCCGCATTTTCCAAAGCTCGAGTACCATGGGAACCTCACCATCTGATTGTTTAGTGTAATATCCAGGACACTCATTGGGGGCGGGGTCTTACTCCTCTGCAGAGGTGGAGTCGGCATATTCTACAGCCCTAGCCGACTAGGCAATTTATTTTTAGTAAAAAATCACCCTCAAGTATGAATGACAATGTGTATTGTTATGAAATTTTCGGCGTAACATTCTTTTTTTTTTAAAGTTTTTCTTTTCTGACTTACTTTTTTTTTCTGTAAATGTACCTTTGGATAGAACAAAATTTATGAATATTTATTGCGGTTTTTATCGCCACTGAATTTATAGGATTAAAAATATTTTATATTCTTAGAATATTTTTTGTAAACATTGGATGCAGTTTTATAGAGTTACGGGCATTTTTGCTAAATGAATATAAGATAAACAAATAAATTGTATGAGAATTCCTTATCAAAAAAGTATTTTTCGCTCCAATGTGACAATGTCATATCTTTTCAAGACTGTAAAATTCCGGTTTTTATTTTTCGGTTTGCATCAGTCGTGTCTCAGATTCTGAAAAAAAAAAATCAAAGAATTTCAACGGACATCAGTAAAAAGCTTTTGCCCAAAATATATACAGATCTATTCATATCCAAAAAGTGGAAATTTTGCATCCTACCAGAAAAGAAAACTCCAAAAAATTGATAATAATAATAATAATAATAATAATAGCACAAGAAAAATGAAGAACCGGATGCAAAGGAAGTCAAACAGTTTGGGAGCAAGAACTAAGAAACACCAGGCCATTATGGCATTGGTGATTTCTGGGTTAAAAAAAAAATTAACATTCCTACCGGAAAGGTAAGAAAGATAACTGAGTAAATGCCAAGAAGAAACTTTTATACTAGAATGAATGACAATGGGGTCAACCACTCTGATTCAGGAAGACCCTTAAAAAGAATTACCGTATTTGTTATTGACTGATAAAGTGTCCACCAATGAAGTGGAAAATCTTTATAGCATAGATAAGAGAAGATGTATATTGCTCGCATGTATGCCTGGCGCTGTTTCCAAAGGAACAAAAAGGATGTTCTTTGGGAACAAAAGGAATAGATAAGCTATTATATATAGATCAGTTCATCATCAAGAAGGCCAACATAAAGAGGAAAAATGTAACGATGATATGGATTGATTTCAAAAAGGAAATGATATGGCCCTATAAACTTGGATAAGAGAACGTCTATGTATGTACACAATATCCGACAAAGTCATAAAATTCATCGATAAAGCAATGAAAAACTTGATAGTGGAATTAACAGCAGGAAGATAAAATCTGGCAGAGGTAAAAAGCCAAAGAAGTATCATCTTGCAAGACCCACTCTCGTCATTGTTTGTTATAGAAATAATGTCACTTATTTCCAAACTTAAAAAATACACAGGAGGTTAAAGATTCACAAAATCAGAGAAAAAGATAAACCACCTAATATATATGGATGGTATCAAGCTATTTGTTAAAAAGGAAAAAAAGGACTAGAAAGGTTGATGCAGTCTATAAGAATAAACAGTCAGGATATAGGTTTGGAATTTAGCAATGAAGAATGTACCATGCTAACAATTAAAAGTAGGAAAAGTGAAACAACGGAACGAATCAGAACTGCTAAACCAAGAAAGCATAAAAACCTTTGAAAAAGAAAATTATAAGAACTTAGAAATATTCAAAGCGGCCATCAACAAAGAAACGGAAATTAAGGAAAAAAGAAAAGAAAATAGTTCTTCTGAAAAAAACAACAACCAGAAAGCATCTAGAAATAAAGGTTTGACGCAGAAATGTTATCGAAGTAATAAACAACTGAACTGAACTGTCCCACTTGACCATTATCTAACTGAGGAAGGGAGGATCGAAGGACAAAGAAAATTCATAACGATTTACAAGTCCGAAAATTTGAGAGATGACATAGACTCTTGTAGTATACTACCTCTAGATCTTAACAAACAACGAGGAACACGTATTTATGAAAATATAATTCTAATTTTTTTATCATTAAGGGTTTTCGGACTATTTTCTTCATCTTTATTGTTACAATAATAAAGACGAAGAAGATCGTCTGAAAACACTTAATGATAAAAATCATCAACCCTCTTCTCAGAAATCTAGACAACTAATAATCTTATATTTTTTTTTATTTTTCGACAGAGAAGCTTGAGTGGAGCAGGGGAGAAATCGGAGAGAGCTTGCGCACACGAAACAGATGTCGGGAGTCGGAACAGACAGCGGCAACTGACTTTAGACAAAATTCTAAAACTTATAGAGACTTAAAACTCCCACGAGACCCACATGGCCGCGCCTCTTCCCCTACGCAATACTTACTTTTTATTGGTCATCGCTTAAACCAAAGCATTGCTTGTCTGTCATTGGCCATGGTTTGCATCCACGAAGTGCTTATTCCCCATTGGTCACAGCACACACACAGACATCGCTAGTTTTCCGGTAATCACTTAGTTGATTTTATCTACGGCCAGATGTATCTGTCAACAACATCCGGCGGGTTGATTACAGGTCAAGGAAATATATTATACAATATGTTTCAAGAAAATAGTGAGAAAGAGGCTCGTCTCGCTAGCA
Source organism: Sepioteuthis lessoniana (assembly GCA_963585895.1). NCBI lineage: Eukaryota > Metazoa > Mollusca > Cephalopoda > Myopsida > Loliginidae > Sepioteuthis > Sepioteuthis lessoniana. The sequence continues at coordinate 19,225,206 of OY757927.1, read as the reverse complement.
TTAAGGATTGACTGGATGCATCAATATAAGAAATTACAACGGGCTAATAACAGTAATGACAACATATAAACAAACAAAAAATTACAACAAAAACTACAAAAAAATAAGTAGGAAGAAAAATTGTATGGATGTTTCAAGTAAAAAACGGGTAAAAAATGGCTAAAAAAGAGACACTCTCAAAAGTAACTGAATATCTTTTAATAGCAAAAAAAAAAAAGACAAATAAAAAAAATACTGCAACGTAATTGAATGACTCACAGAAAATTGAAATTGAAAAAATAAATAAATAAATCTGACAGTCTCCAAATAGACGAAGCACTCGTGGTAATTAAAAATGAATAGAAAAAAATCCTGGCGCGTTCGAAATTTTGTACGCATGTGCAGAGCCGGCGGAAGCAGATGTTTCTGTCCCTGAAACGACAGGCAGAAGTGAGGGGATGACTGGTATCTTTTAGGGAGTTGGAGACGAAGTGTGATAAGGTAAAGACGTACAGTTGAACACCAACTACGAAGATGTGAACAGAAAAAAGTTTACGAGCCCAATTTTTTTGCGGATGGTTTGCGTTTCAAAAGTAGACTTTAGACCAAATGCGACTCAGTGGGCAAGCATGTTAGAAATACAACGGAAAGCCAGGAAGAAAATTCAAGTTCTGTGTCTGCTCTCTCTTTCTAACAATGAAATGCTGCTTTTCTTAGTCTTGCTGATACGGTCGTCTCAGTTTCCATACTCTCTTTCTTTCTCCCGACGACTGGCTACTACCTAGTTGTAAATAAACCTTTGGGTTATTAAATAGAGTTTCTTGCGTTCGTCCACTTTGACCACAGCAGTGTCACAATGGAGTCTAAATTCTCTTTGTTACCGCAAAGGTACAACATCGCCATAACGACCAATTCCAATTGCTGCTGTATTCCAATTGCTGCTGTAGCTGTTCATTTGAACCTGAAATCATAAAAATTTGTCAGTCATCTCATAAGATATATAGCAATAACATACTGAATTTTTAAGAGTCTATGACAATTCTAAATGCCAATACAAAAAAAAATCCGGAAACTTATCGTATGCACCTCGTATGTTGGGATTAAAAGGTCAAATCTCGTCTTCTGAAAGATTAATCCGAGCATTGATTTTTGTTTTGGTAAATGTGAAAATGGATACTCCCACTACAAGGTGTTGACTGGGACCCTTAATTAACCCAGAAACCCTTACTGCGTCTTGATTGGATGACCAATTAAAGTCCGTTACACGGAAAAGATACTCTTCCCTCTGACGTTGATCAGCTCATTTGATTGGCTGATCAGTCAGAAAATTGTCGGGAAATCCTTTATAGAAAAATATATTTTATAGGTTACAGGAGAGGAGAGATCCGATGTCCAAATAGAAGACAGAAAATAAGAAATAATATCTCCCCAAGAACTGAATCCTTTTAAGCAAAAGCTTTAATGTCCTAAAAATTGAGTTATTTAGAATGATTTCACCAGTTAGATAACGCATGTGTCTGTCTCTTAAATACAGCAAAAAGCGACACAACGTCTGCATATATAAAGGTAAAGTAAAGATGGCGACCGTAGTCGAGAATTACCCGAAGGCCCCCTTTTCGATAGCTACAAAACCGAGGTGTTGGGGAGGGCGCTACTCCATTCCATAGATTGTTCCACTTTAACGTTGATATGTACCTTATAATGCTGAGTGTTAAGCAAGGGTTATTGTTATAGAATTGTATTTCAATGAATAGTTTCTAAATGTTAACTGATAGTTCTTCTGGTCTTTGAGTAGCCAACACCGTCCACATGTTTAAGCCAACCATGCAGACCATCAGAAGAAATTCCAGATAGACTGTGTCATCCCTCTTCAGGGATCTTTCAAACAAAAGGTGGGCACAGAGGGAGTTTATAAAATAACTAGCCGGAAACGCATGTCATGGAACTAAGACCACAATTAAGTACCGTAGCATAGGACCGCGTAATAAGCAAATGCAGCAAACTAGCGCAGAAGGTGTCAAAGACTACATACGTCTGAGTGGTAAGAGTAATCCATTGGGAATGGCGCAAAAGATTAAGATTTGTTCATACTAAGAAATGGTTTATGCACAAACCAGAATCCGTCATAGGGAACGAAAAGCATAAAATTCACAAAGATTTGAAATAGAAACATATTACCTAATCCAGGCTAAAAAGCTTGGCCTAGTCTTAACTAACAAGAAAAAAAAGAGACTTGCCATTTGGTGGATTTTGCCGTTCTGGCAGGCCACAGAATAAAAAATTTAAAAAAAGTAAAAGGATAAACAAATACACGGATAATGACAGAGAGCTTAAAAAAACAGTGCAGCATGAAGGTAATAGTGATACCAGATTTCGTAGGGTGTCTTGGAAGAGCCCACAAAAAACTTGGAGAAAAAGACTAGGGGAATATGAAAATAGCGTAAGAATCGAGATAATCTAACTACATCATTATTAGAATTGGTTTCTCAGAAAAGTCTTTGAGACTCGAGGAGACTTGTTCTTATTTAGACTTAAATGAAAGACGAACTGCTAATCCTGGTGGGAAAAACTCAAAAGAAAAAAAAGAGAAGAAAAAAAAGAAGAAGAAATAAAGAACAAGAACAAGAACAAGAAGAAACAATAATAATAATAATAATAATAATAATAATAATAATAATAATAAGAAGAAGAAGAAGAAGAAGAAGAAGAAGAAAAGAGACAAAGAAGAAGAAGAAGAAGAGAGACAAAGAAGAAGAAGAAGAAGAAGAAAGACGAAGAAGAAGAAGAAGAGACAAAGAAGAAGAAAAGAGACAAAGAAGAAGAAGAAGAAAATATAATAATAATAATAAGAAGAAGAAGAATTCAGTCGCAGTAGGAATAGAGATGAAACAGTTAATTACATAAGTGAATACTTCAAACTTGTCCCAAAAGAATACAAAACTACACACGACTGGGCAGGAAAGAAGATCCGCTGGGAAATGAGCTAAGAATTGAATTTTGACCATACTACCAAATGATATATGCACAATCCAGAATCCGTCCTAGAAACAGGTATTTTGCCAAGTTTTCGCATTTTCATAATTGTTTACTTTGCTAGAATGGTAAAATTCATGAGAAAATTTATTTACTTTAATTGAAAATTAGTTTTATCTTTTTAGCAGATTTGGATAATCCGTTGTTACCATATCATCATCATCATGATGATCATCATCATCTTGTGCCACTAGAACGGATTTCTAAGACTCTCTCACCATTCATCCCTATCATCTATCGCTCCCGGTAGGTCCTCTAAACTACATCTTGTATCGGTACAGAGCTGTTGTAGATAAGTTCTAGCTGGTCATCCATATCCGTTCAAAAAGGCCCATTGGAGGTCGCTGATGGGTTCGCTCTTACTTCTCCAGCAGTGTCCCGCAGGTCTCGTTCGTCTGATTTGAACAGTTTCAGTTGCTGTTTGGTGGGATGCTGCTTCCAGGATCTGTTTGATATAGCTCGTATCATTCTTATGCGATTCCCGTCTAGCTTATTCTCTATACGCTTTGTCAGCGTCCACGTGATGCATCTATATAGTAGTATTAACACGACCGTGGCTTGGAAGAAAATGCGTTTTATTCTCTCAGATATGTTTAACTTCCAGATGAACGATAACCTATCGATAGCAGTCCATGGCTTCCCGAGTCACGTATTTATGTCATTTTCCGTTGATGAGACGCTGCAGCAGTTACGTGAACTTGTCCACAAGTTTCAGAGAATCACCATTTAGGAGACATCTCCATACTAAATGCTGGTTTTCTGAAACTAAATTATACCTCATGATACCAGATAATTTCACGCATTTTGTTATCTTAGAAAGGTTTTGAATTTTACTTATACGTGGTGCATTCAATAAATTTCCAGACTTTTTTGTATGGACATTTAGAATTGTCGTAGACTCTTGAAAATACAGTATGTTATTGCTATTGATCTTATGAGATGACTGACCAATTTTTATGATTTAAGGTTCAAATGAACAGCTACAGCAGGAATTCAAATACACCCTACTAAAGCCTGATTGTCACAGCTGGTGAATTTCAAAAATGCAGTCTGGACGTGAGGACTCTTTAGAAGAACGATATGCAATAAAATTCTGTTTTAAACTTGGAAAAATGCCACAGAAACGTATGGAATACTTCAGACAGCTTTTTGACCATCTTGCATGAATCGAGCATCAGTTTTTGAGTGGCATAAGAGATTCAAGGAAGGCAGGGAGTCTGTGAGGGATGATGAGAGGTGTGAGAGGAGTAAGGAAGTCAATACACCAGCGTTGATTGGCTAAACCATCAGGGTTAGGCTTAGGGTTTGGGTTACTATGTGGAGGTTTAAAGGGAGTCCAGCAAGAGATTCCGTCGGAAAAGGACAGCAAGCTTCAAATCGGGTCAGTGGAATTGCCCCGTGCACCAGTCCACAACTCCATCCTTGTCACAGACTATTTGGGCATCAAGACAGTTCCTCACCCTCCCTATAGTCAAGATCTTGTTCCCTGGGACTTTTGCTTGTTCCCTAAGCTTAGTGGCTGTCGTTATGAAACAACGGAGGAGATGAAAGAGGCTGTGACGAAGGTCACTGACACACTCACACAAGAGGAGTACCATGGGGCCTTGCAGAAGTTGTTGGAACGGTACAACAAGAGCATTGCAGCTGGAGGAGATTACTTCGAAGGGGACTAAAGTTTCTTTTGTGTACTATCAATAAAAGTGCCCATACGAAAAACATCTGGAAACTGATTTAATGATCCTCGTACCAGTTGGCCATACATTTGTCTCTAAAGCAATTCACAATTGATCACTTTTACCTCCTTGACATATCTAGTCTTGTATTCTTTTTGTGCCAGCATGCTGCTTTCAGTTTACATTCGATTAACATTTTTTGGTCTCTATCATTATAAAGTCTTCAGTTTCTATTTTTCGTGTTCATTTTCCCTTTCATAATATACATATTTACCAACCCCTCCGCTCGGGCAGGATATGACACAAGGTCAATTTTTAAGCGGAGTTTAACAGGTTTTAATTCAGAGTCTTCCTTCTCCAGGACTAGTTGTCTCATCAAGTCTGAAGTACCTAGTCTACCCTGCTATAAAGCGATGCACTGCGGAATCGTAGTACGCGAGTTCGTACTCCAGTCGCGCTATTACGTTCACTTTCGGGCAAATACTCTTGGGAAAGGTATGAACCCCCTTATTCTCCCTCCAGCTATATGGTAAATAGTAGGACGGACTAGGTTCTTCAGCCTTGGTGAGGCAACTAGTCTAGGAGAAGGAAAACTCTGAATTCAAACCTGTTAAACTCCGCTTAAAAATTGACCTTGTGTCATATCTTGCCCGAGCGGAGGGATTGGTAAATAGTACCCTGCTATTTACCCATAGCTGGAGGGAGAATAATTGGATTCATACCTTTCCTAAGGGTATTAGTGCTATGTGAAATGCAATCAGTCTCGTCTATGATTTGAACTCGTGTCGCCGTGTCCATTTCCTACGACGATAACCATTACACCACGGGCGTCTGCAAGCTGGTTCTTACTCTGGCATTCCTGTCACCTACTAACTTAACGGCCGTCGACACCTGTCTATATTCTTTCATAACGTCCACTTGCTTCCGCTCTTCTTCCGCTTATTTACACCGGTGCATCTCTTGATTGACAGTTCGGTCGAGGGTCAATATATAACATATGTTCTTGTTTGAGTCTATGAGACTCTACAACACGTACAGTTGTTTGTATTCCCATTTCTTTTTACACGTTTTTGTTGTTTTACTGCTTGCCCTCATTGTGACATTGATGTTCCTCACTTATGTAATAAATCATTTTTGTACTTTCTAGTGTATTTTTCGAGGCTTTAAATTGATGCATGTACATAATACTCAATGCTAGCGAGTCTTCTTCCTCATTCTTCTCTTGATACATATAGTCTATCTGATCTCTCAGGTTTGGGGCCTTGTGAATCATTACTAATTTCCTGGTCCTTTTGTCCTTTTGTCTGCTTTGCTTCCTGTTCCATTTTGATAATGGTCGAGAGTATCTTACTAGAGGGCCACTCAGGTGTTTATTCCTTTGATGACATTTCTGCAGCAGCATTTGTCTATGTCATATCTCGGGTATAAGGCATTGTACATCATCATCAGTTCCCTTGATCTTCGCTTAATTTATCTGAGAGAAAGTTTCTGTGGTGTAGCGGCTAACACAGTGGACAGTGACATCGTAGAAAACAAGTTCGAACTCCGGCCACGTTCGGACTAATACCCTCGCGAAATTAATAAATTACCTCATCTTCCCGAGATATGGGCCAAATATCACCACTAATGGACATTTACAAAGATGGTTTTGGCATTAAATAACCCACAAGAGTTGATATGTCATTAAACAAAAAATCAGACCAAGTCAATTGTCAGGGTACTGCAACTAAAAAAAAAAAAAAGATTCGTTTCCCTTTTCAGGTTTCCTTTGTGTGGTAACGTACTCGTCATCTTCTGCATTAATTGTTCGTTTTTGGAGCTTGAAGTGTCCATATTGTTGTTTTTGCTTGTATAGTCTCATATGAAGATTTCGGTTTATTTTGTAGTGAATGAGAAAAAATTGACCTCAGGCCTTAAGAATCTTGCATTAAACTCAAATTCCGACATTTTAACTGCTTTAAACCATTTGGAACGGCTCCAAATATGTCACTTATGAAAGAAACGACCCTGACTGTTATAAAGAAAACAAGTGCTTCTAACTAAAATAAGTCAGATGGACTGGTTCACACACACACACACACACACACATACAAACACACACACACACACACACACTCATTGACACACACACACGCACGAACAACCGCACACACAGACACAGACACAAACGAACACACAAAGACACACAATCGCACAAACACACAAATATTAATAGTCACGCACAAACACGCACACACTGATAATCACATATACACACACACACACATGCACTAACGCACAAACACACATAAACACGCACACTTACACACACACACATACAGAGAAACACACGCTCAAGCACACAAAGTAAATACCCACTCACACATGCAAACATACACACACAAACACACGTATATATTTATATATATGTGGGTCATTTGTCCAATTATGCATCGATTAGAAATTTCTGACTTCACTTTTCTATTAGAAAATTACATTAGATTGGTAAAAGCTTTTAAATTGATTGCATATTTAGTTAATGTTTGATATATATATATATATATATATATATATATATATATATATATATATATATATATATATAACACTAACTAAATATACAATCAATCAATCGATATATATATATGTATATGTGTATATATATATAAATATATATATGTATATATATATATATATATATATATATATAACATGAACTAAATATACAATCAATCGATCAATATATGTATATATATATATGTGTGTGTGTGTGTGTGTGTGTGTGTGTGTGTGTGTGTGTGTGTGTGTGTGTGTTTCTTTTCACATGCCTAATGTCTATTTTGTCTTTTGTCGTTTTTTTCGTCCCTACTAGCCCTCTCTCTCCCTCCCTCTCTTTATATATATATATATATATATATATATATATATATATATATATATATATATATATATATATAATTTTTTTAAGTTGATTCCGACTAAAATAAAAAGAAGAAAATGTATCGTTTTGAAAGCAGATTGCCATTTTTTTTAGGTCTTGCGTCAACAGAACGTATTTTAGATAGGGAAGAAATCATGTACGGTGCCTGAACACTTAATTTTACATCGTATCGCTATGCTAAAACAGATTTCAATTGATTATCATCACTAGCAATAATTACCCGTATTACATCCGGGTTGTAAGTTGACCTTAATTTACAAATAAAGCTCGTAGAGTTACATTTAGTACAACGACGGCTAATAATTCGTATTTATACAACGCCTCTATTTATATCTTTTATTTGGCAAGGATTACTTGTTTACACCTAATGTGGCGTACAGAAGATGGCTTTGAGCTGATTCGAAAAAAAAAAACCAAAAAAAAAAACCCAGATACGTCAAATTAATAGATACTTCATAGACGTATTGAATCTTATTATAGTCCTTCTATTGTTCCATACATATCTTTTTCTCTTCCAGATTTACACACACACACACACACACACACACACACACACACACACACACACACACACACACACACACACACATATATATATATATATATACACACTTATATATATATATATATATATATATATATGTACCCACACAGATACATACACACATACATATATGTACACTTATACAATTACATATACACTCATACATTTATAAACACATACGCATATATACGCATATACACAAATATATAGGCACACGCATATATATATATATATATATATATATATACACGAATACACACATATGTACACAACTACATATATATGCACACGCACACATAAATACACACACACACACTCACACACACACACACACACATATATATATATATATATATAAATTTCATTTAACATAATTGACATTTTATGCCTACATATTTTCTTCTGGATCCGTTCGAATTCCCGAATTACTTTTATCGTATTCGGGGGGAATTGACTTAGGTATTGTCCATTGTTGAATGTCTCCCTAGTACTTTCTGCCCGACTCTGGGCCATCATCAGGGGAGGATCTATTAGAAAAGTCATGTAAATTTTGTTTTAGCAAATTACTACTGTGTAAGGACGTCTTTGCCGTTGAAAATTATGGCGTTTGCTTTTAAATGTAATTCTGTAACTACGAAAAATTCTCACCGACAACACAACAATACTCGAACATCAAAATTATAAACGAAACTTCAGATTCTCGAAGAACTCTATATTAGAAACCTGCAACCAGCACTTAATAGAATTAATTTTCAAACCAGTGCTAATGTACTTAAATGTCTTTAGCTACTGGCACTATTTACAGAATTACATTTAAAAGCAAACACCATAATTTTCAACGGCAAAGACGTCCTTACACAGTAGTAATTTGCTAAAACAAAAGGGGGGGGGGAGAGAGAGAGACACGAGTAATCACACGAGAATGGTGGTTCCGCATGAAATACACGTGGGACCACCATTCTCGTGTGATTAGCAACATAAAAAAACGGTTGCTATGACATCAACGGGCGAAAGTAAACGCGTTTTTAAATAACAAACTGCACTGAAATGAAGATGAACGAACGTCCAATATAATGTCTGCTTTTAGTTGATCTGGCATATATATATATATATATATATATATATATATATATATTTCTTTTAAATATCCTATCCGGTGGCAAAAGCTGCTTGGTGGAGCCAGGAGTGGCAGTACCGAATCGAGCTACCGAAGCTGTGTTATCACCCTGGTTGACGGCTGATGAGGACAGGGTATCGCACGTGCTTTCACACGTTGTGTGATGAAAAAATATATATAGAGAGAGAGAGAGACAGAGAGAGGAAAAGAGAGGGGGGGATAGATAGAGACAGAATGAGATCGAGGGTGAGGTTTCTGTGTTTCGAAGCATATCGAATGTTGGGGTACCTAACTACATGGTAACGGACAATTCATTCTCAATATATACCGACTCTACTTGACACTCAGAGAGAAAACCTCGAAGCAGTGTAGAGCGTACGCACTCTCGGCTGCGTTTTATCGGTGTGCGGATCTGATCGGGTGTGTCCTGATTCGAGTGGCAGTCGATCGAGGTGCACCTTGAACGGCATCCATGAGTTTCAGTGGGCTGATCTTCCAGACACTAACCTTCCTTAGAGGGGTTATGTTTATCGCCAAGCGCCAGAGGCGCCCCTTTTTAGGGAAATGCCGACGGGGTTCAAGACATTTTTGGAGCTGCTGGGCGTGTCTGCGCTCGGACCCACCCAAAAAGGTCTTGTGCCACACTCATCCGGTTGATGGGACATACAACAAATACGGGTAACCTTCAAGCTACCTGACAGTAACAGAAGGATATTCCTAGCGGTTGTATAACACCTGTATTCGGTGTTTTTGTTCTGTTTTTACTTTTTCAGATTTCCATTTAACCAGTCTGTTTAGAGGGGTAAGACCCCACCAAACAAGTGTCCTGGATAAGACTCTAAACACCCTGATAGTGGGGTTAGAGTAATGCAGGGGCTTCGGGGAATGCTGTGTACCTACCTCTTCATTGCCATTGCTCATCGGTCCACTTTGACCTGGAGTGGTAGCACTTGATACGGTCCTATCATTGTGTCAAATAGAACTAAACTGTGTACTGATGCTAAGCTGAATTGTTTTAGATA
>OY757927.1:18997418-19212418 GCA_963585895.1 Sepioteuthis lessoniana | reverse complement strand
AGCCATACGGGTCATTTATCCCTGGTAACCGAAGACAAGGACAGGTACTACACTTTAATTTGAACTGGAATATTGAACTGAGAAAACCTCTTTATAGCCGGGTTCCTTCTACCACATACTGTTTTTCTAATGTATATCTATGATATACATTAATGTGGATGGGACTTTACGAAAAATAGAAATAGTCATAGCAACGACTCTGTTTAATGCAATGGTTGCAATCCAAGGACCAATTTCGCGTCCGTACTTACAAGAGACAGTCGCACTGGGTCGGTGAAAATTAATAACAGTTTAATTTTAGTTTTAACTCTGGTGAAGGACTTAATGGCTGCCACTCGCTTAATGCAAAGCTCTTCGTATGAATTGAGCCCTCTGGTATCCAATAATGCAAAATGTAAACAAACAAAAGCTTCTACATAATGCCTTATAGTTCTCAACCTGACGTATGTCACTAGCTGGCTGAATGGTAAAATACTTAGTGTAACGAAAATTTGGACGGGCTTCGAAGCCAGCTCCAAGCGTCATACGTGTCTAGCCACTTTGAAGAGTTGTGATACAACGAAACTGTTTGTGGATGACTATATATATATATATAAATATATAAAACGCAGTTTCTTTCAAGCTGCAGTCGTATCAATATTGCTTTATGAATGCACTACATGGACGCTGATTAAGCGTATGGAGAAAAAGCTTGACGGCAACTACTCAAGAATGCTGCGAGCAATACTGAATAAGTCATGGAGGCAGCACCCTACAAAGCAGCAGCTCTACGGCCCCCAACCATCCATCACGAAAACTATCCAAGTTAGACGAACCAGACATGCAGGACACAGCCGGAGAAGTAAGGACGAACTCATAAGCGATGTGCTCCTGTTGACTCCTTCACATGGACGAGCAAAGATAGGACGACTAGCTAGAACCTAAATACAGCAGCTCTGTGCCGATATGGGATGTAGCCCTGAGGACCTGCTCAAAGCAAAGGATGATAGAGAAGGGTTGCGAGAGAGGTTCGGGGATATCCACGGTGATGGCGTGACATGATATATATATATATATATATATATATATGTATATTTATATATATGATTTGAGAATGAAGATTTTTGTAGGTAACATTTTTAAACAACCCATAGTTCATGTGTTTGTAGATCATTTCAATTAATTCTATTTGATACAAACAGTTCAATTTATATCAGTCATTTGTTAAAATGGTTTCAAGTAAAGTATGTGATTAATTATTTCTGTTTGATCTATAGACAGAACCCTAATACGTATTAAAAGTCCGTATGAGATTGAACCACAGAGCAATGTATGGATACTCCACATTCCCTAACGCTCCTGGCCCCAATCGACTGGGGCTGCAAAATACATCGACTGCATCTCAACAGAAGTGTAAGACTCTCCAAAAGAGTTTCCCGTGGCCCAGTCTTCTGGGGCTGCAGAATACATCGACTGCATCTCAACAGAAGTGTAAGACTCTCCAAAAGAGTTTCCTGTGGCCCAGTCTGCTGGGGCTGCAGAATACATCGACTGCATCTCAACAGAAGTGTAAGACTCTCCAAAAGAGTTTCCTGTGGCCCAGTCTGCTGGGGCTGCAGAATACACCGACTGCATCTCAACAGAAGTGTAAGACTCTCCAAAAGAGTTTCCTGTGGCCCAGTCTGCTGGGGCTGCAGAATACACCAACTGCATTTCAACAGAGGAGTAAGATTCCCCAAAAGAGTCCCCCTCAAAGTGCCTAGACACGTATAACGGTTTGAGCTGGCTTCGAAACCCGTCCAACTTTTCGTTAGACTTAGTCTTTCACCACTCAGCCAGCAAGTGACATACGCCAGGTTGGGAATTATAAGGCATTATGTAGAAGCTTTCGTTTGTTTACATTTTGCCATACCGGATACCAGAGGGCTCAATTCATACGAAGAGCTTTGCATTAAGCGAGTGGCAGCCGTTAAGTACTTCGCCTTGTCGGCTGGGACTGCAGTATACACCGACAGCATCTCAGTAGAGGGGTAAGCCTCCCCAAAGGAGTGTCCTCGATATAAAACTAAAAAATCTAATGTTGACGCTTCAGTAATCCTGGAGATTTGCGTAATGCCATCGCTCCCTGGTCCACTCAGACTCGGTGGTAGCATGCGGTAGGGTCCTTTCTATGGGTTATATAGAACTGTTTGGCATTTAAACTGCGTTATTCTGCTAAACCGAATCGTTTGAAATAGAACTGTTTTTACATTTAGATGCGTATACATTAGATTGTATGCAAATAGTTTATTGATAGTAAACAGAAGTCTTCGTATGAGAAAACAGTGAAACAGTTTCAGTGTGGGGTCGTGACATTTTGATTATTGGCAGATCGAACAGATACTATACTCAGATTTTTTACATATGTATCGCCCATTTTTTTCTGGAATCGATGCTAATTAAAAATATTCATGGAAATCCTCTAGTCATTTCAAGGCCAAGTACAGAAAATATAGTTACCTACTCTGTGCATTACGTCAAACAACTTAATGTCACCTGCAGTGAATGGCCCGCATCTCGGGTGTCAATTTACATGATGCAATGGAATTTAATTCATTTTCACGAGTTGACAACGAATATGTAGTGGGGAAAATACGACCTGTGATTAACTCCTCGCAAAATTAAAGTTAAAAAACAGTGGAGAAACATATATATATATATATATATAGTATTATTAGGTCCAGGTAAACAAGAGTTAGGAGTAATTCCATCGGGACAAAAAAAAAAAAAAATCAGCAGTGAACATTTAAATTTTCCTGGTAAAGAGCTAAATGTTACAGATATTACAGAGCAATAATTTCTTTAAGAAAAAACAAAAACCGGTCACATTAGGATTATAAATTTATTTCCATCCTGTTATGTGTTTTTGATAAAATCAAAAAGCAAGAAAAAAATAACCTGATAAGATTATTTTATCCATATGATCTGAAGCAGACCTGTTAATTTTTTTTTCATGTTTTTTGATTTTTGAACGGTTTTGTTTTTTCTTAAAGATATATATATTATATAACTCATGAACGATGATACGCAATTTAAGAATTTAAATCAAATCAGAGCAACCCCTTTGCAACTAGCTGGATTAGATCCAAGTCCAAAATCACACTGCTAGCACGGATTTCCCTAACTCTCTCTCTCTCTCTCTCTCTCTATCTATCTAGCCTTTCGTCTCTATAATTTATTGCTTCCGGTACAAATATACAGTGGTGAAAATACGTCTTTATGAATGATGAGCTGTGAGTAACTCCACGCAAAATTAAAGTTTAAAAAACAGTGATAAAAATGGAGAAACATATATATAAATATATATATATATATATATATATATATATATATATATGTGTGTGTGTGTGTGTTATATAACTCATGAACGTTGATAAACAATTAAAGAAACTAAACCAAATCACAGTAACCCCTTCGCAACGAGCAGGATTAGATGCAAGTCCAAAATCACACTGCTAGCACGGATTTCCCTAACTCTCTCTCTCTCTCTCTCTCTCTCTCTCGCCTTTCGTCTCTAACATTTATCGCATCTGGTAGGTCTTCTAGACTACATCCTGTGTCTCTACAGAGCTGCTGTCGGTAAATTCTCATTGGTTGACCAACACTGGCTCGTCCATGTGAAAGGATCCATAGGAGAACATCACTTATGAGTTCGTATTTGCTTTTCCATATGATCGAGAGCCTATCGATAGCTGTCCACGAAGGCATGGACAGCTATCGATAAGCTCTCGATCATATGGAAGTCGGACCTAACGGATAAAATGAAACGCAGTTTCTTCCAGGCAGCGGTTGTGTCGATACTACTATATGGATGCACCACATGGACGCTAACGAAGCGGCTGGAGAGGAAACTAGACGGAAATTACACAAGAATGTTGAGAGCAGTATAAAACAAGTCTTGTCGACAACACCCCACGAGACTTCAACTATACGGACACTTGCCCCCTCCCCCATCACGAAAACTATACAAGTTAGACGAACCAGACACGCGGGACACTGCTGGAGAAGCAAGGACGAGCTCATAAGCGATGTACTCCTGTGGACCCCCACTTATGGATGTGCAAAAGTAGGACGACTAGCACGAACTTACATACAGCAACTATGTGAGGACACAGGATGTAACCCTGAAGACCTGCCGGTGGCGATGAATGATAGGGAGGAATGGCGAGAGAGGGTCAGGGATATCCGCGCTGGCGGCGCGACATGATGATGATGATGATGATTTGCTTCTTCAGCAGAGTCCCAGATGATTTGTTCGTCTTTTGATGGTTTAAGAGATTGGAGTTAAGTGGCCGTACAACTTCTGTTTCGTCAGATCTTGTATTTCTCAATATAGCTCGTAGAATTCTTGTGCAGTTCCCGTTTAGCTTTTCTCTAAACGCTTTGTTCCCGTTTAGCTTTTCTCTAAACGCTTTGTCAGCGTCCATATAGTGCATCCACACAGTAGAATTCATACGGCCGCTGCTTGGAAGAAATGCGTTGTTTTATCAGGACAAAGAAAAGAGGCAGAAGGTACCCTGCAAAAACAATTTATGGCATATCAAAAATTGTAGGTTATCTAATGTCAAATACATTTATACATATATATATATATGTGTGTGTGTGTGTGTGTGTGTGTAAACAGTTCTATTTTAAGCAATTCAACTTAGCATAAGTACAGTCAAGTTCTTTTTTTACCCATTGATAGGACCCTGTCAGGTCCATCTACTCGGGCTTAAAGTGGGCCTGAGAGTAATGGCAATAAATGGGTACTCCGCATTCTCCGGGGCTCCAACAATACTCGGGCCTCATTATCAGTGTTGTATCGTAGTAAGGAAGAGATACACAGTGAAACAGAGTCAACTATTCATTAACTGAATTAATACGGTCTAACGAATATTAGAAGTCTCACGCTGTTGGTTTTACCTTCAAAGTTTGTCTTACTACTGACCGAGATCTTTCAGTACTCGCTGTGTTTAAGAAATACGACCTCTTTTATTCCTCCGAGATACCGGAAGTCACGTGGTACAAACCACAATATAACAATGAGATTATTTAGTGTCGTATCTAGGACACTCGTTGGGGAAGTCTTACTCCTCTGCAGGGAAGTCGGTGTATTCCGCAACCCCAGCCAACTAGGTCAATAGCTCGACAAAAAGAATTTGGCATTTAATCAGCTACAACCAAAGAAGAAATCCTGAGTGGCTTCTGGAATAATCCACTTACTGTTGAATATTCGTCCGTATCCCATGAGCTACGGTCAACACCCCAAATTATTTTGGCTGTATTGACATACATGTATATATAGAGAGAGGTGCTTGTGGTGTAATGGCTATTGTCATCATAAAATTAAAAAAAATCAAGCAATAAATCAAGCCATGATTCATTCTGCTCACACACGAGGTCAAAATATGTCACATGGCCAAAATATGTCATTAGGTCAAAATATGTCACGAGGTCAGTTTAGTTTGATGTACTCAGTGAGAAGTATGCATTCTGCGGGTGCAAAATTGCTTTTGTCCCTTTGGTAATCTCCTACAGTTGTGCCTCGGGCGCCAAGCAATCAACCCAGACTTTATAGCTTTTGGAGGTGGGAGTCATTTTCCCGTGGAACTTAGTTGATTAATGTTGCAACAACCTCTCGGCAACAAGGGAAGGCGACCATAAATAGTTAATTAAAGTAAGAATGAAAAAGGTGTGATCTTTTTTAGTTGCCAATGACTTCACGGTGTCGTAAAAACGTTAATTAATGCGGCTAATGTTATCTCATGAAAGTAAATATATATTTATGACTACCGCTATAAACTTATGCCCTAAATAAACATTGACAGCGGGATGTGGGCGGGATAATGGGTTTCGTCGTAGAAATAAAACGATAGAAAATAGACTTTACGGGTCATATGATATATAACGTAGTCACAGTGACTGCAGTGATGGTGTTGGCTAGTCATCTGAAAAACACTAAAGCACAAGTGGTCTAAAATTTTGTTGTTGTATTCTTTTCGTTCATGCTGCGTTCTGGTTAGTGAACGCTGGTAATATTAAATAAAGGACAAACCACGATATGAGAGGAAATTGTGATATATTCTCAGGAAAAAATATATACAATAGAGAAACTATTAGTAGACAAGAACATAGGATTAGTGAATACAGAATAAAGATATAGTCCAACACTAGTATTGGCTTCCGTTATTACTGTAGCAAGTAAAGTGATCTAGTGCGATCTCCAGTCTCCAACGCTCTAATACCGTTCCTATAAGAAGATGCTCTTCACCTTCTAGTCTACTCTGGTACTCGTAGCTACTGCTATATATGACAGATGGACTAGCTCATTGTGTGGAAAAAGGTGGGTGATACCCGACAGTTCAGCTTCTCAGGTTGTGGAATACGTAAAAATAGACAACGGACACAATTGTTAGATTATTCGTTTTCAAAGGGACCAGTTTCTCTCATCTTTAAAATGTTCATTCAATTTCCGTCCTTATTACTGCGGATCTCCTCTTCTTCCCATTCACAAAAAATTAAAAATAATATGAGAAAAGAGAAAACGAGTTTCCTTTATTGAGGTTCACGGAACACAGAACCTGCACCTCCACCCGATCAATCCCCGCAACCCAGTTGAAGACAGATGGATTTTGGTGACTTCGCCAAGTCCTGGTTAGCTGCAGTTTTCCTTTCGGATTCCAGATCAAGTATATCATTAGGCATACTGGATAACATGTTGTACTTAGTTAATTAGTTTCTCTTCCGACAGCTGATATTG
Source organism: Sepioteuthis lessoniana (assembly GCA_963585895.1). Classification (NCBI taxonomy): domain Eukaryota; kingdom Metazoa; phylum Mollusca; class Cephalopoda; order Myopsida; family Loliginidae; genus Sepioteuthis; species Sepioteuthis lessoniana. The sequence continues at coordinate 19,205,658 of OY757927.1, read as the reverse complement.
TTTTTTACACATCAAATTCTCAATGCGATACTATTTTACAATGTTACGAATATACTTGGGGTCTATCTACAAGTGGTTCTGTCCAGTCGGCTAGGGCCGTACAATACACCGACTGCATCGCTGCAGAGAGGTAAAGCGCATCCCCCAACCAGTTTCCTGTTATATGATATCAAAGTATCAAATGGCGAGGCTCCAGCTTTGGAGACCTGAGAAATGTGCAGTACCTTTCATTACCATCGTTCCCAGGTCAACTCTGACCCGGAGTTGTAGCACCTGATGGGGTCCCATTTGTGGGTCAAATAGAACAAACAACGCGCGCAAAAAAATGATCGATGTTGAATTGTGACTGTTAAATAGCAAAACTTGAAAACATTTAACTGTGTGCAAAAATACGTCATGATCGTTCAAGAACGATATCTACAAAATGTGTTTTCAAATCCTATTTATATTCAGGATATAAGTATAAGCAGGATTTAGTATTAAATAACCTGCAATGGTAGATATGCCATTGGACCCAACCAAATAAAAACATCATCATCATCATGTCGTGCTAGTAGAACGGATATCCCTGAACCTCTCTCGTCACTTTTCCCTATCGTTCATCGCCCTAGGCAGGTCTTCAGGAAAACATCCCGTATCCTCACATAGTTGCTGAATGTATGTTCCTGCTGGTCGTCCTGCTTTTGCACGGCCGTGTGTGGGGGTCCATAAGAGTACATCACTTATGAGTTCGTCCCTGCTTCTCCAGCAGTGTCCTGCATATCTGATTCGTCTAACTTGAATAATTTTCGTGATAGGAGGCAGGTGGCCGTACAGATGGTGTCTTGTGGGGTGTTGCCGCCAGGACTTGTTCAATATTGCTTGCAGCATTCTTGGGTAATTGCCGTCTAGCTTCTTCTCCAGCCGTTTTGTTAGAGTCCATGTAGTGCATCCATATAGCAGTATGGATGCGACCGCTGCCTGGAAGAAACTGCGTTTCATTTTATCGGTTAGGTCTGATTTCTATATAATCGATAGTCTATTGATAGCTGTCCATGCTTTCGTTAACCTCGTGTCAATGTCCTTTTCGGTTGATGTGACGCTGCTTCCTAGGTAAGTGAATTTGTCTACTAGTTTAAGAGAGGTTCCGTCTAGAGTGGAGATGTCCCCCGTTTGATTATAGCACATATATTCCGTTTTGTGTGCATTGACATAGAGGCCTATGCCTGCAGCTGCTCTTTCCAAACTATGCAGTAGTGTTTCGGCTTGGGCGGGTGTATTCGCCAGTATCGCTATGTCATCGGCGTAGTCGGCGTCGGTAATTGTTTTTGCTGGGTACCTTCTGCTTCTTTTGTCAGCTCGAAGCCATTCTCTCTGATTTTGTTTATCGATGTTCTAAGTACGTAGTCTAGACAAATGATAAAGAGGTACGGAGCCAGCGTGTCCCCTGGTAGTACTCCTGCTACAATGTCGAAGTATTCTGTGTCTCGATCTGGTGATCGTGTATAAAGAAGATTTGGTATTAAATAACCTATAATGGTGGATATGCCATTGCAGCCAGCCAAACAAAATCATATACATTTAAAATCATATACATATATATGTATAAAGAGGATTTGGCATTAAATAACCGACTATGGTTGATGTGCCATAAAACTCAACCAAACCAAATCATATATATTTAATATATATGTATCCAGAGGATTTGGCATTAGATAACCCATAATGGTTGATATGCTATGAAAACCAACCAAACAAATCATATATATTTAATATATAAAGAGGATTTTGAATTGAATAACCTGCAAGGATTGATATGCCATAAAACCCTAACTAAACAAAATAACATATTTTTAGTACATACGTATAAAGAGGATTTATCACGAAATAACCTGCAATGGTTGATATGCCATAAAACCCGATCAAACCAAATCATATATATCTAATATATATGCAAGGAGAGGATTTAACATAAAATAACCTTAAATAGTTTGTATGCCATAAAACCAAACCAAACCAGATCATATATTATTAATATGTATGTATAAAGAGGATTTGGCATTAAGTGACTTGCAATGGTAGATATACCATAAAATCCAACTCAACCAAATCAGATATATTTAATATATATATATATAAGGATTTGGCATTCAATGACCCACAATGTTTGATATATCATAAAACCCAACCAAAAGGAAATCGTAGATATTTATTATGTATGTATAAAGACAATTTTGCATTAAATAACCTACACGAATTTATATGCTATAAACCCAACCCAACCAAATGGTTGTTACTTGATCCAAGAGGTGCCCGTAGTGTAATGGTTATCGTCAAAGGAAATGGACACGGCGACACGAGTTCAAATTCTGGACGCGGTCGATTGCATTTCACATAGCACTAATACCTCTTGGGAAAGGTATGAATCCAATTATTCTCCCTCCAGCTATGGGTAATTAGTAGGGCAGATTGGGTTCTTCAGCCTTGGTGAGGCAACGAGTCTAGGAGAAGGAAAACTCTGAATTCAGACCTGTTAAACTCCGCCAAAAATTTACCTTATGTCACATCCTGCCTGAGTGGAGGGGTTTGTAAATATGGTGACTTGATCCCAGAAAAAAATCTTTATACGCTAGAAGATATTACAATTCCTAGATTATGCATATATTATACCTCGTTTTGTCAGGTGGCTCCCATAACTGTTTATCATATTATTATACTACATGCCATATATAATTGGGGTGCCCCCGGGCTGTACAGGTTAACACCGAATTGAAAACCAGTTGTAAATACGAAAAGGGAAGGGATCTTCCATGTTACTCTTATATAAGTTTCGCTACATGAGTAACACCACATGAGTAACGTCACCGTGACCAAGACCAGGTTATGTGACCAGAAAAAGAGATTTATTTTTTCAAAATTGAATAAACCAACACTTTGCAGAGGGGAAAAAAATTAAAAAAAAAGATTATGAATCCGAAAATCAAATCTTGTATTAATCTGTTTTAAATAGTGTTTTGTTTTTACTAAAAAAATAAAAAAATGAATAAAATAAAGAAAAACTATGCACCCAGTTGTATGAACAGAATGTTCCACATTTGTTGAAACAAAGCAAGGACCGCTCAGATCTCCTTAGTTGACTTCATTCTCTTTCACTTTTCCGATTATTTCTGATGGTTTGGTTTGGTTTCTTTGTTTAATGGCATATCAACACTTGTAGGTTATTTAATGCTAATGCCATTCTTCTAGGAGAACTGTTGTGGTACTATTTAACCCATAGCTGGAAGGATAAGGGAGTTCATACTCTTCCCAAGGGTATTTGCCCGAAAGTGAACGTAATAGCGCGACTGGAGTACGAACTCGCTTACTACGATTTCGCAGTCCAACGCTTTAACCGTTACACCACGAGGACTCCCCCTCTATTATTTCTGAGAAATATTAACCATTTTGATATCTTTAAATGAATATAGGAAAATCATTGCTTCAACGGTAGAGAAGAAGAAATTTTGTTTGAACACACATGAAAAAACTAAGTCTTTCAAGTTGTGCAAGAATTTTGAAGCTTATGGCACTTGTGAAGATTGTTAGACTATAAGTTCCTTACCATCTGGGCCGCACCATCTGGGCCTCCGATGCCCCAGGAGGAATTTGAACACGTTATTAACAACTTGGCTCACCGCATTCAACTGAATGACGGACATCTGGAGCATGTACTCTGGTGTAGCACTATGGGGGCAGGCCGCCAAAGCAGACGAGTCTGTTTTGGCGCGAAACCAGACAAAGGATTCTTGGACATGAAATCTCGCCGTATCCGGAAGTGGTAAGGGGACCCGAGAATGAGAGTTGACGACGCGGCCCAGAGAGAGGCAAGGACCACAGAGTGAGCGGTTGGTCGCAGGAGAGCAGAGAGGCAGGCAGCAGAAGTTGGCGTGGATCCACGGAGGGGCAGTCAACACCAGACACCGAGCAGAGAGGCAAGGAGTCAAGATAGGGTCCAGTGAAGAAGAGTCTCAAGTTGTCTGATCCCAGTAGCATTGTGGAATTTTCGCTAGTAACCCACGCTAGTGATAGTCCATATATCTACTATCAGCAATGCATATGCATGTAGTGTTGCATACCTCCCTCTGCTCTTGGTAACCCCAAGCTTTGTTGTTCGTTTGTCTTTCTATTTTCTCCTGTCTCCCTCGATCGTAATATTCTTGTGTGTAGGTAAAGAAATGTGCGTTACCCCCTCGAACCACTAGTTGATCACCGGCCGGCTAAGAAGAAGACATGGTTAGAAGACTGAGAAAGTTAATGTGGTGGGCGAGAGGGGGTAACGTTTCACAATGGTGCCGTGACCAGGATGAAGAAAAACCTGATGAAAAAAAATAGGAATGAATCGAGGGATGAAGGAGTCGGGAAGCGAGCGGACGAAGAAGAAAGAAAAAAAAATGCAATAAGGACCCTGCGAGCAACGAGAAAAGAAAAGAAGGAAAAAGAAAACGAAAGAAACAAAGAAAAAGAAAAAAAGAAAGATTGAAAACGAAGAAATCTACAAAGGTAGGAATACACATTCCCCCCTCCCCCACTGCACTCGAATCTAAGAACAAAAAAAAAAAAAAGATTTGTTAGATTAAGGAAATTTTTAAGATGTAGAAAGAAAAAACAAGTAATCTATTTCGTTTTTGTGTGTATGTTTAACCCCTTAACTGCTGATAATTTTTGTTGTATTTTTGTTAGAAGGTAAGGGAAGGTCTTTTTCTTCCCCTACCCGCTTTTCACACTTAACTTGACCGGTAGAATTCAAATGCTTTTTTTTTTCTCCTTCTTCGTAACAGTTTCACGTAGTAATTTTTATACTTAAGTGTTAGGACCTGTGGCTTAAGAAAGTTAGTCCGTTCTGGGAAGTTTTATAGTAATTTTTTTTATGCTGGAAAGGTGATAAGTCACCGATTAAAAAAAAAAATAATAATTTTTCTGCTGTAAGGTTCACTAAAAGAAAAAAAAAAAAAAAATTTTGTGGTACTTCAAAACCCCAGAGAAAGGGAAGATGAAACGAAAAATTAGAGAGAAAGTGAGATTTCGAAGTTAGGTTAAACTCGACTGGTCAGAGTCGGGTCGTTCCGAGTGCAGAGGGTAGAAGGTGGAGGAAGGCTTCTACCACAAAAACCAAAAAAAAAAAAATGGAAAATATAAAAAAAAAAAAAAAATAAAATAAAATAAAATAAAAATGGCGGAAAAATTTGAACAAAGAAAAAGAAGGAAGAACAGATAAAGTTATGAAAAAGAAAAAAAAAAAAAAAAAAAAAAAGAAAAAGAGAGAACGAAAAGTAGAAGAAAGATTGCTAAGGAATTTTTGTCACTGCATCCATGCCTGTCTCTGTTAAAAAGAAAATAGAAAGAAAGAAAAAGAATAAGTAAACTTTAAAAATTAGGAAGAAAAGAAAGTTTTTGTTTTTTTGTGGATTTAAAAAAAAAAAACGGTTGGAAGCAAACGCTATCCCCTCCTACACCACCCCCGGTAGAGGGAAGAATTCAAGTGGACAGGAGAGAAGGAAAGTAAGTCGCAAAGAGAAATGGTGGAAGTGGGCAGAGATCTCAAGGGAAGAGAGACAAGGGTTAGAAGGTGGATGCGTGACAGATTCCTTCAGAACAATTTTATTTTTATATATTTGTCAATTGTAGTTATTTTATTTCTTTTTTATTTTTTGTCTGTGAATTGTTTATTATTAATTTTTTTTTTGTTTAACTTGTGTGGATTTTTTTTTTGCTATCCTTTGTTTTTTGTTTGTTTTTTTTTGTTATACTTTGCCTTGTTTTTTGTTGGTTTTGGGGGACTGGGCTTACCGTGTCATTTGCTTTGTTGTTTATTGTTATTTGTTTATTTTATTTTATTTTTTTTAATTTAATTTATTTTTATTTTTTTTATTTTTGTTTTACCTTCATGGATTTTCTGGGTTTATTTTTCGTAAGTTTAACTGCTCTTGGCACTTCTTCACTTCGTCTGATCGTGTTCCCCTGGGGGGGGGTGCACGGGGGCCCCGTTTCGTGGACTAGTATCGAGGGTTAGTAAGTTATACAAGTGATGATTTGGGAGGGCGAGTGGCCTGGTTGACATGGAATTGATGAAATGGTACCGAGGAAACGGTTGACGATGGGTTGGGAAGACGATACCTGGGCGCGGGGCGGTGTCCGGTTGCTCCTCCCCCCTGGCTGGTCATGGCTGGACGATCTGGGAGATGGTGTCAATTGCTTTGTTTTTTTTGTTTTTTTTTCCTCTTATCTTTTGAAAATCCATGGTGATTGATGGCTGAGAGACTTGTTTTGTTTGTTGCAGGGGGCAGTGAAGGCCCCCATGTTGGGAAGTGAATTCCACAGTGCTTTCTGGAACATTATTCCTGTTACGACACCGATCGAACTGCGGAGATTACTGATGCTCCCACGTCGTAAGGAAAGGGGGGAGACAAGTCCAAAAATACTCCTGAATTGTTGGGTAGGGGTGGTTAAAATTCCCCTGTGTTCTGATGGGTTGGAGAATGTGGTGAAATGTTCAAAAATTGAATAATGTTGGAGGTGAATGGAAAAATCCTCCTGAAATTGTTGGGTAGGGGTGGTTAAAATTCCCCTGTGTTTTGTTGGGTGGGGGCGGGGCGAATTGAAAGAAAGTTGAATAATGTTGGAGGTGAATCAAAAAGTCCTATTGAAATGAAGAATAGGGATGAGTCAGGAGACCCCAGAATTGTTCACAGGAGAGCAAGGTGGAAGAGCTTAATCCAGCAATATGTTTTTTTTATTTGGAAAAATTTTTTTTTATGTGTATGATGATGTGGTGTTGTTATATTATTTATTATTTTTTTTAGGGGACGACCGAACCCCTTTAAAATTTTGTAATTTCGGTTTTTATTTCCTGTAAATGTTCTGTTTTTTTTTGCTTGTTGTTAAATCGTGATGTAATTTATTGAGAATAAATGACAAGGGTAAGAGAGGGAGGTATGTAGCACTATGGGGGCAGGCCGCCAAAGCAGACGAGTCTGTTTTGGCGCGAAACCAGACAAAGGATTCTTGGACATGAAATCTCGCCGTATCCGGAAGTGGTAAGGGGACCCGAGAATGAGAGTTGACGACGCGGCCCAGAGAGAGGCAAGGACCACAGAGTGAGCGGTTGGTCGCAGGAGAGCAGAGAGGCAGGCAGCAGAAGTTGGCGTGGATCCACGGAGGGGCAGTCAACACCAGACACCGAGCAGAGAGGCAAGGAGTCAAGATAGGGTCCAGTGAAGAAGAGTCTCAAGTTGTCTGATCCCAGTAGCATTGTGGAATTTTCGCTAGTAACCCACGCTAGTGATAGTCCATATATCTACTATCAGCAATGCATATGCATGTAGTGTTGCATACCTCCCTCTGCTCTTGGTAACCCCAAGCTTTGTTGTTCGTTTGTCTTTCTATTTTCTCCTGTCTCCCTCGATCGTAATATTCTTGTGTGTAGGTAAAGAAATGTGCGTTACCCCCTCGAACCACTAGTTGATCACCGGCCGGCTAAGAAGAAGACATGGTTAGAAGACTGAGAAAGTTAATGTGGTGGGCGAGAGGGGGTAACGTTTCACACTGGGACTCTTCTTGACATATATTAAGTAAAGTTGTCGACCGTAGTTGAGGGCAACCAGAAGGCTCCCTTTTCAATAGCTACTACATCATGGTGTTGGGGAGGGCGCTACTCCTTTTCATGGATTACTCCACTTTACCCTTGATATGTAACTTATATTGATGAGTGTTAAGTAAGGAGGTATCAAGTAGCATTTTTAAAGTATTTGGCACGATGCGAACTGGGATTGAACCCAAGTCTTCTGGACCATTGGCTAACACTCTACCCACTAGGCCAATTAGGACTGCTTATCCTAAAATGTTACCCTTTCACCTTTCAATAAATATGATTTTTTTACTCTCTCACTTGTGGTTCTGGACTAGTGTCTGATCATTTTATTTCATACATTAGGGAAAAGCCTATCCGTGGTGTATGTATGTATGTATATATATGTGTATGTGTGTGTGTGTGTGTGTGTGTGTGTGTGTGATGAAGATAATGAAACTTCTGGACTAAGTAGCGACGAATGCGTGAGTTTTACAGATAACTCAGAAAATAATGTATTCACAGTTTCTGACCGACAAAGTCACAGTAGACAACGATCATTTTGTTTGATATATATATATATATATATATATATATATATATATATATATATATATATATATCAAGGAAAATAGACTTTGATATGTGAATTTTGACAAACCACCACCGTACTTCATTTTCCCCAGACAACTACCCGAACCCCTCTCTGCTTATCCATTAATAAATGTAAATGAATTCAACCTGGGCCAACAAACCGGTAAAGATCAAAGGGAGATGAAATGGATAAAGTCATCGAAGCGATTCAATCGCTTCCTGAAATAGAAGAGAGAAATCAAGAAAGCGAAAGAAAAATAAGATAGAAAGGATGACAAGAAAGATAAATAAGGAACGTGAAAAGCAATGAGAGGATAGAAAAAGAAAGAATTAAAGAGACAAAGATATAGAAAAGAAAAAATAGGAAAAAAGAAAAAATTAGAGAAATGTGTGTGTGAGAGAGAGAGAGAGAGAGAAAGAGAAAGAGAGAGAAAGAGAAAGAAAGAGGGAGAAAGAGAGTGAGAGAGCAATAGAAAGCAAAAGACAAACTAGATAGAAAGACAGAGAAAGGCAATGATGAGAGTGAAACAGAAAGAATAAATGAGAGAAAGAAATAGAAAAGAAAAAGGGAAAAAAGAGAAAAATTGGGAAAGAAGAAGAAGAAGAAGAAGAAGGGATAGAGAAAGAGAAAGAGAGAGAGAGACGGAGGGTAGTTTGATTAGACAGAAAAATAATCAGAGATAAGGACAGCGAAAATAGAGAAATAAGAAAAAAGAAAAGAGAATGAGAAAAAAAAAGAAAGGTTTTTTAAAAGGAGAAAGAAAAAAAGAAAGAAATATTGGGAAAGAGTTGATGAAAGAAAGAAAGAAAGAAAGAAATATTAGAGAGAGGTGATTAAAAAGGGAAAGAAAGAAAGAAAGAAAGAAAGGAGAATAAAAACGTAAGAAAGAACGAAAGAAAGTATTAGAAAGATATGAGTAAAAAGAGAATATAAAAAAAAGAAAGAAAGAAAGAAAGAAAGAAAAAATTATTAGAAAGAGGTGATTAAAAAGTGAAAAAAAGAAAGAAAGAAAGAAAGAAAGAAAGAAAAAATTAGAATGAAAGAAAGGATTAGAAAGAATTAGAAAGAGATTATTAAAAAGAAAGAAAGAAAGAAAAAAAATTATTAGAACGAGGTGATTAAAAAGTGAAAGAAAGAAAGAAAGAAAGAAAGAAAGAAAGAAAGAAAGAAAGAAAGAATTAGAACGAAAGAAAGGATTAGAAAGAATTAGAAAGAGATTATTAAAAAGAAAGAAAGAAAGAAAGAAAAAAGAAAGAAAAATTATTAGTAAGAGGTGATTTAAAAGTGAAAGAAAGAAAGAAAGAAAGAAAAAATTAGAATGAAAGAAAGGATGAGAAAGAATTAGAAAGTGATGATTAAAAAGAAAGAAAGAAAGAAAGAAAGAAAGAATTAGAATGAAAGAAAGGATTAGAAAGAATTAGAAAGAGACTATTAAAAAGAAAGAAAGAAAGAAAAAAGAAAGAAAGAAAAATTATTAGTAAGAGGTGATTAAAAAGTAAAAGAAAGAAAGAAAGAAAGAAAGAATTAGAATGAAAGAAAGTATTAGAAAGAATTAGAAAGAGATGATAAGAAAGAAAGAAAGAAAGAAAGAAGAAAGAAAGAAGAATTATTTGAAAGAGGTGATTAAAAAGTGAAGGAAAAAAGAAAGAAAGAAAGAAAGAAAGAAAGAAAAATTATTAGAAAGAGGTGATTAAAAAGTGAAAGAAGAAAGAAAGAAAGAAAGAAAGAGATAAATAAAAGGAGAATGAAAACATAAAAAAGAAAGTATTAGAAATATATGATAAAAAAGAGAATATAAAAGAAAGAAAGAGAAAGAGAAAGAAAGAAAGAAGGAATTTGAATGAAAGAAAGAATTAGAAAGAGACGATTAAAAAGAAAGAAAGAAAGAAAGAAAGAATTATTAGAAAAAGGTGATGAAAGAAAGAAAGAAAGAAAGAAAGAAAGAAAGAAAGAAAAAAGAAAGAAAGAAAAATTATTAGTAAGAGGTGATTAAAAAGTGAAAGAAAGAAAGAAAGAAAGAATTATTAGAAAAAGGTGATGAAAGAAAGAAAGAAAGAAAGAAAGAAAAAAGAAAGAAAGAAAAATTATTAGTAAGAGGTGATTAAAAAGTGAAAGAAAGAAAGAATTATTAGAAAAAGGTGATGAAAGAACGAAAGAAAGAAAGAATGTTCATGAGTAAAAGATAACCTAAGAGCGAAGAATAATAAAGAAAAAAAAAAAAGAAAAGAAGAAGATAAAAACTGAAAGTTTTGATTAAAAAAAAAAAAATAAAGTGACAAGGAGATTTTAAGATTTTTAGTGAAAAACAGAAGAAGGTGAATAAGAAAACTAGACAGAAAGATAAGCAACTTTCAGAAAGATGGAAATTGAAAAAGTAGAAAAACAAATGGGGAAAAAAGATATTGAAAAAGAGTGTGTAAAGGTGAAATAATGAAAAAAAGTGTAGGAATAGAAAGAAGAAAGAAAGAAAGAAAGAAAAATAAGGACGAAAAGAAAAAAAATAAAGAAGTCAGTTTGAAAAATTAGGAAAAAATAAGAAAGGACTAAAAGAAGGAAAATAAGAAAAAAGTACCGAAGGAAAGAAAATCAGAAAAAAAGGACTGAAGGAAAGAAAATAAGAAAATAGAACTGAATGAAAGAAAATAGGAAAAAAAGGACTGAAAGAAAGATAATAGAAAAAGGACTGAAGGAAAGAAAATAAGAAAAAAGGACTGAAGGAAAGAAAACAAGAAAAAAGAATGAAGCAAGGAAAGAAAAAAGGAAGAAATGGAAGTAAAGAACAACTACAGAACGAATTTTGGTTTCTTTGTTTAATGGCATATCAACCCTTGTGGATAATTTAATTCCAAACTCAACCTTATAGAATAACAGTTGTACTATTTAATCCATAACTAGGGGTAATAAGAGTGTTCATGCCTTTCCTAAGGGTATTAATACGCTAGTGAGCGTAATAGTGCGACTGGAGTTCGAACACGTTTTCGTTCGGAGCCATTGTCCAGCGATCTAACCATTACGCCAAAGGGACATTCACAAAAAGACCGAAGGAAGTAAAAAATTAATGAAGAAAAAAAAGTCGGAAAGAAAGGTTGAAGAGTGATATATAAGGAAACCTCTTAAACAATAATAAATGTTCCACTGCTTTCCTTGCCATAAAATTCTACAAAGAAGCAAATTATTCGATGCATCATTTATCTGAAGTGGGAAGAATTTGGCTCATTTCACTTTTAATTCCATCGAAGAGCGCCATTTTCCGAATTCTGTCAGCTCCAGATCCAATTTATTTACAAACAAAGAAAAAAACATCTCTATGGATTTCCAGCCTGGCAAATTACTGTCAATATTCTCAGAAGCTAGTTATAGTGAGGTACAAGCGAGAATTATACCAAAAATGATTGATACAGAGTTCTGCAATGGTCATACGAACGAAGACAGTTTATATTTCAGCTTGTATTATTTATATTCTTTTCGCACTAACACAGGAAAGAAATGCTTTTACGGAGAGCTCTAAAAATAACAGAATTGGCTGGTAAAATATTACGATTCTATTCATTACAATTTTTCTTCTTTTACACTACGTCTAACAAGTATATTTTCTCCGAAGTCTGAATAACCGTCATCAGGACTCTCCTGACTATTCCTACTGAATTTAATCGTGCTGTATCCAGGATAATCTCTTTTCTTTCCCTAATCTCTTATTACCCCAATCTCTTTTCCAGGCATTTGGAACCATTCCAAACAGGATTAGTTTTGGTTTGGTTTGGTTTGGTTTGGTTTGGTTTTATGTCATATCAAACATAATAGGTTATTTAATGCCGAATCCATTTTTATAGATATAAACAGTTCTACTTCAAACAATTCAGTTTATTATAATTATATTTTTTGTTTACACACAGCTAAATATCCAAACAATTCCATGTCAGACAATTCAGTTTAGCAAAAGTAAAGTTCAAATGTCAAAAGCAGTTCTATTTTAAGGTATTTCCTTTAGCATAAGTACCCAGTTTCAAAGTCAAAAAGGGTTCTATTTAGAGGTATTCCCTTTAGCATAAGTATACAGTTTCAATGTCAAAGAACAGTTCTATTTAAAATAATTACGTTTAGCATAAGTAAACAATTTAAACATCAAAATGAGTTTTATTTCAAATAATTTAGTTTATCATAGGTACACAGTTTCTATTTGGCCCTTAGAGAGGACCCTATCTGGAGCTACCACACAGGGTCAAATCAAATCATATACACTTAATATATATGTATAAAGAGGATTAGGCTTTAAATTACCAACAATGATTGATATCGCATAAAACCAGATCCAACCAAACCCTATATATTTAATATATATCCATAAAGAGAATTTGGCATTAAATAATGTACAGTCGTTGATATATCATAAAACTCAACCAAACCAAATCATATATATTTAATATATATATACTTGGAGGATTTGGCATTAACCTACAATTGTTGATATTTCATAAAACCATACCAAATTAAACGTAAATATTTAATATATAAATAATTAAATAACATACAATGTTTAATAGGCTACAAAATCCAACGAAACCAGATCATATATATGTATAAAGAGGATTTGGCATTAAATAACCTATAATGGTTGATATGCCATAAAATCTAATCCAACCAAACCAAATTTTTTTCTGTTAGTTTTCTACATTCACTTATTACCTGATTAACCGTTTCATATCTTTCTCCACATAACTTACCCTTGCCATTTCGTTGGGGATTATTAATTTTTACTTGATTATAATTGGACTTATAGAATTATTTTCTGCTGCTATTAACTGAGATTCAGTTTTATGGTTATCTGGGTGAAATTAAGTGAACTGTTTGTATCTCAAAGTCCAGGAAAATTCTATGCGTCTCCTTCTCTAGGACTAATTATTTTTTGTACTAATGACATTTGTGAGTATGGTTAGTATTGTAGAAAAGAGATATGAGCTCTCTGTACAGAATGGATTATTCATTTTGAATATGAGAATTGACAGGGGTTGGCTGGGTGACCTGGGTATTCCTAGCGACACTAGCTACCAATGTACCTCAGTTAACACATATTTGTACATCTTAAAAATAACCTTTTTTCACCTTTAGTTACGATCCGAGTTATCTAAATAAAGCACCCTCCCAGTTACATTGCAATAGATTTTAATCCCTTACACAATTCTCAGTGGGTATCATTTTTACAATCATGTTAGAGCTTGCATTCATTTTGCGCTAGTTTATTGCATTCGTCTATTCTGTGATTTTGTGATTAACATTTTCATCGCTCCCACAACATAATCTGCCTATCATCAGTTTTTTTTCCTTTTTACGACATTATTTTGTGCCTCTATCAAAAGAGATTCAATTTCTCTATAGAGGTATCCTCTTCTTAGCCATGTCCACGTTATTAAATGTGAAATGTCTTTCACTATTAATTACTATCATATTTGCCTCCCAGTGATCTTTTCCATTCCATCAGCAATTTTCTCCCAGTACCTATCATATATATATATATATATATATGAACAGAGAGGGAGAGGGAAAGCTGATAGAATGAGAGAGTTGGAAAGACACATAGAAAGAGATTTATTATATTTTATCATAAAACACATTTTGATGCGGTCATACTGACCCGCAGTTCGCACGTTGACCAGCATTCCACCATTTTGTATTTCATTTTTAAGAGGAAGATGGCCGTGGATTTTTGTTGAAACTGCAGAAACCGCGGAGTAGGTCAACAACGGGAAACAACACGAAGTTGAGAATGGAATCGTATAAACGTCTTTATTGAGGACTGCAACAACATCTCCCGATCTAATCCTGGGGCATCGTCTGCTAATTTGTCCTTTTCAACCTTGATCAAACAGACCCTAACTATAGCGGAAGTGGATGGGAGAGGGAATGGACACAAATATACCCTGACAGCCCTTTTTCTCTGTATTCAATAGCCATCTGCTCTTAATTCTGCCCCAATTCAAACTAGGTCCAACCCACTGCTTTTAATGTATGTAAAGGGTTCAATTTCTAAACAAACATTTGTGTTTTTTTCCATTTCGTCCACTTAAATACTAAAGACATAAAAAATAAAATAATATTTTTGCTTGCCGTCCTCAGATCATATAAAAGACATGAAAAATCACCCTTATATTTTCTTTTTATTAATGTCGAGAAATATTTCTTCTATTTTATCATTCAGAAATCCTTTACTTTTAATTTTACTGCTAATTGCAAAATTTGTTTTATAATTTTTTTTCTAGCTGTTATTTTGGAACCTTTCGATTATGGAAGTATTGATGACCTTATGTACTCCATCACGGCAAATTCTGACTGAAAGAATAAACCAATAATGGAAGTTTTAATTAAAAGCCAACTGCATTTGATGTCAGTGTTTGTAGAGATGGATTAAAACTTCTATGCTACCAACCGACTTGCTGGCAACACACTAATAGTTCAGGAAATAAAAAGAATAACTCTGTTTTAATCTTTTTTCGAAAAACTTTCTAACAAAAAAAGATTTTTTTTTCATGAAATATCATCAACATCATCATGTCGTGCCGCCAGCACGGATATCCCTGACCATCTCTCGCCACTTCACCCTATCATTCATCGCCTCCGGCAGGTATCCTGAGTCCTCACATAGATGCTGTATGTAAGTTCGGGCTGGTCGTCCTGCTTTTGCTTGGCCATATGTGGAGGTCCATAGGAGTACATCACTTAAGAGCTCGTGTCCGGCGTGTCTGGCTCGTCTAACCTGTATAGTTTTCGTGATGGGAGGCAAGTGTCCGTATAGTTGGTGTCTCATGGGGTGTTGTCGCCAGGACTTGTTCAATATTGCTCTCAACATTCTTGTGTAGTTGCCGTCAAGTTTCTTCTCCAGCCGTTTAGTTAGCGTCCATGTAGTGCATCCATATAGCAGTATCGATACAACCGCTGCCTGGAAGAAACTGCAAGTAGTTAAAATTTTATTGAAATCATATAATTAACGGGATTATATATTTATTCTAAATGCTCATATAAAACTGCTTATATTATGATTAACTGTTTCAAATACTTTTTTCTCTCTTTCTTTCATCTATTTATTAATGTGTTCTGCAATGATTCGATTCTATTGATCCAGTGTTTCCAACTTAGGACTAGCAACAATTGGTTATAGTGAATTATTTTATCCTCTATCGACAAATATCCCAGTTGGCAGTTGGTGTCAAATACAGGCTCACCACCATCGAGGGTTGTGATGACATGAAGTAATCTGAAGGGGAGCTTCCAGCAATGCTGGAGGTTTGGAGACTGCGGATTACCCCTTCGTTGCCATGACTTATATCGACTTAAATGTGAGCAAACAATTGACTGATGTTAAATTGTTACAAGTGTCAAGCAATATATGAAACCATTTAACTGTGTGCCAAGAAATAAGCTCACAGAGGCGAAAAATGTCATCAAGAAAATGTTAACTAGTTATATATATATATATATATATATATATATATATATATATATAATTATATATATATATATATAATTATATATATATATAATTATATATATATATATATATATATATATATATATATATATATAATTATATATACCTATATATATATATATATATATATAAACAGGATTTAGTATGAAATAATGCAATGGTTGATATGCCATGAAAACCAACAAAACCAAATCATATATTTCTAATATATATGTTAACGAGGATTTGGCAATACATATGACATTTAACCCAACCAAAACAAATTTTATATTCATACATACGTATATATATATATATATATATATATGTGTGTGTGTGTAAGCTGGTTTTGAGCTGGTTTTAAGCTGGTTTTAATATGTTTTAAGGTGTTTTAATCTGGTTTTAATTGATCTTAAGCTGGTTTTAACGTAGTTTTAGTTGGTTTTAAGCAGGTTTTAATTGGTTTTAAGCAGGTTTTAATTGGCTTTAACTTGTTTTAAGCTGGTTTTAAGCTGGTTTTAATTGGTTTTAATCTGTTTTAAGCTGGTTTAAATTGGTTTTAAGCCGGTTTTTAGCTGGTTTTAAAGCTGGTTTTAGGCTGGCTTTAATTGGCTTTAAATTGTTTAAAGCTGGATTTAAGCTGGTTTTAATTTGTTTTAGGTTGTTTTAAGCTGGTTTTAAGCTAGTTTTAATTGGTTTTCAGTTGTTTTAAGCTGGTTTTAAGTGGTTTTAAGCTGGTTTCAATTGGTTTTAAGCAGGTTTAATTGGTTTTAAGCAGGTTTTAATTTGTTTTAAGTTGGTTTTAAGCTGGTTTTAATTGGTTTTAATTTGTTTTAAGCTGGTTTTAATTGGTTCTAATTTGTTTTAAGTTTTTTTAAGCTGGTTTTAAGCTGGTTTTATACTAGTTTTAATTGGTTTGAAGTTGTTTTAAGCTGGTTTTAAGCTGGTTTTAATTTTTTTAAATCTGGTTTTAAGTTCTTTTATGCTGATTTAAACTAGTTTTAAGCTTGTTTTAAGCTGGTTTCAAGCTTAAAATCAATTTAAAACCAAATAAAACCTGCTTAAAATCAGCTCAAAACCAACTTAAAACAAATTAAAACCAGCTTAAAACAAGTTAAAGTCAATTAAAACCTGCTTAAAACCAATTAAAACCTGCTTAAAACCAATTTAAACCAGCTTAGAAAAGCTGGTTTTAAGCAGGTTTTATTTGGTTTTAAATTGTTTAAAGCTGGTTGTAATTTCTTTTAAACTAGTTTTAAGCTGGTTTTAAGTTGGTTTTAAGATTAAAACAGCTGGTTTTAACTGGTTTTAAGCAGGTTTTATTAATTAAATTTTTTTTTACGCAGGTTTTATTAATTAAATTTTTTAAAATAAAACCAGGTTTCAAGCTGGTTTTTATTTTAAAAAATTTAATTGGTTTTAATTGGTTTTAAATAAAACCTGCTTAAAACCAATTAAAACCAGCTGTTTTAATCTTAAAACCAACTTAAACCCAGCTTAAAACCAGCTTAAAACTAGTTTAAAACCAATTTAAACCAGCATAAAAAAACTTATAACCATCTTAAATTAAAATTAAAACCAATTAAAACCAGCTGTTTTAATCTTAAAACCAACTTAAA
The DNA here is from genome assembly GCA_963585895.1 of Sepioteuthis lessoniana. Taxonomy (NCBI): domain Eukaryota; kingdom Metazoa; phylum Mollusca; class Cephalopoda; order Myopsida; family Loliginidae; genus Sepioteuthis; species Sepioteuthis lessoniana. The sequence continues at coordinate 19,188,403 of OY757927.1, read as the reverse complement.
ACCAGCTTAAAACCAATTATATAAAAACCAGCTTAAATTAAAACCAGCTTAAATTAAAACTTAAATTAAAACCGGCTTAAATTAAAACTAATTAAATTAAAACCAGCTTAAAACCAGGTTTCAAGCTGGTTTTAAGCTGGTTTTTATTGGTATTCAGATGTTTTAAGCTGATTTTAATCCGGTTTTAAGCTGGGTTTATTTGGTTTTAAGCCGTTTTTAATAGAAGCTGTTTTTTTTTGGTTTTAATTGGTTTTCAGTTGTTTTAAGCTGGTTTTAAGCTGGTTTTAATTGGTTTTAAGCTGGTTTTCATTCGTTTGAAGCTGGTTTTAATTGGTTTTAAGTTGTTTTAATTTGGTTTTAAGCTGGTTTTAAGTTCTTTTAAGCTGGTCTTAATTGGTTTTAACTGGTTTTAAGCTGATTTTAATTGGTTCTAAGCTGGTTTTAATTGGTTTTAAGCTTAGGCCATCGTCAATAGAAGAGTTGTTGCTCTGTAAATTTTCTTAAGTTTATTAATTAGTTTTCAAATGCTACAAATCAAGTGACTAAAAAAGAATTGGTTATTAAGCATTAATATTCTTTAAATGAAAAACAAATTGGTCTTCCTCAGGTCATTATTTGAGCACTGCTATCGTTAACCACCAGCATTGAGGGTCCTGCTTAAAAACCATGCGTGGGTGTGTTTCTTGAACAGGGAACTGTCTTAATCAGATATTTAACTTAGGCAACAATTACCCCAGCTATGCCTCTATGTTGTAGGTTTAAATGTAATTAGAAACACCACAAGAAAGTGTCCATTTGATAACTTTATATATATATGCCAGTTGCCGAATTGATTTTAAGGTGTCCGGCGGGAATTAGTTGATGAAAATCGCACAGCTAGTTGTTTCCCTAGTACTTACAGCTCGATCTTGGGCCATCATCAGAGGTGTGTATATTGAAATTGTGATGTGACATTTTTCATGTACATTACTATTTATAATTTATACTGGTGCATTTACGTACATCAGTACTGGATTCGAAATTGATTCTATTAAGTTTGGGTTGTTTCATTCTGATTTGGAGCGCCTCGAGAATTTGTAATTTTTGTTTGTCATATTGCTGTTCTATTATTCTTGATTTTTCTATAAAATTTTCCGAAATTAATTTTTTGGACAGGAATGTTTATATATATATATATATATAGTACTTGGACAGCAAGTCATAATCTAAGTATGTTCGGTTGAACATACTTAGATTACAGCTGGTTTTAATTGGTTTTAATTTTAATTTAAGATGGTTTTAAGTTTTTTTATGCTGGTTTAAATTGGTTTTAAACTAGTTTTAAGCTGGTTTTAAGCTGGTTTTAAGTTGGTTTTAAGATTAAAACAGCTGGTTTTAATTGGTTTTAAGCAGTGTTTTCTATTCAAGATATTTCAATGAAGACGTTCAAGTCTTCTTCTTATTTTTCCTATGACTGGGTCAAGGTGGTGAAGATAGTGCTCCATACTGACTTAAGCACTTTCGACGATTTAGCTTGTTTTCGGCAAGAAGTGATGCGGTAATGGGGGCGGGTAACGAAACCTACAACCCATCCTCACATATTCTTTTTTAATAAAGAAAAAAACCCCACTCCAAATAAATATGAATAAAACACACTTCAATTCACTGAAACAAAAACCTAGCACAACCCCTGCAGACAACCAGTGAAATGGTCCAAAGTGCGTGGGCTAGTATGGGGCACATTCTACACCACCTTGACCCAGACAACAAAAGAATAACAAGAATAACATCTTCATTTTAAAACCTTAAAAAGAAAACACTCCTCAGACTTCAAGCGAACGTGCTTACACCCCCATATATATATATATATATATATATATATATATATATATATATATATATATATATATATATATATATATATATATATATATACGAGAATCATTAAATAAGCTTCCAGACATTTTTTGTATGGGCACTTTTATTGATAGAACACACATGAAACTCTAGTCCCATTCGCAGTAATCTCCTCCAGCTGCAATGCACTTGTTGTTCCGTTCCAACAACTTCTACAAGGCCCCATGGAAGTCCTCTTATGGGAGCTTGTCAATCGCCTTCGTCACAGCCTCTTTCATCACCTCAATTGTCTCATAACGACAGCCTCTGAGCTTAGGGAATAACCAAAGGTCACAGGGAGCAAGGTCTGGACTATAGGGAGTCTGTGGAAGTGATGATGAGAAAGTGTGGGAGGAATAAGGAAGTCAATACACCAAACTTGATTGCCAAGACGGTAGGGTTAGGGTTTACTGATGTTGAGGTTTTAAGGAGGTTCAGGAAGAGAGACGGACTCTCTTCCTGAACTCCCTTAAAACCTCAACATAGTAACCCTAACCCTACCCGTTTGGCCAATCAAGTTTGGTGTATTGACTTCCTTATTCCTCCCACACTTTCTCATCATCCTTCACAGACTCCCTGCCTTCCTTGAATCTCTTATGCCACTCAAAAACTGATGCTCGATTCATGCAAGATGCTCCAAAAGCAGTCTGAAGCCTTTCACAGAATTTTATTACATATCGTTCTTCCTCTCGTCCAGATTGCATTTTTGAAATTAATCGGCAGTGACAATTAGGGTGTATTCCAATTGCTGCTGTAGCTGTTCATTTGAACCTGAAATAATAAAAATTAATAAGTCATATCATAAGATGTATAGCAATAAGATACTGAATTTTCAAGAGTCTACGCCAATTTTAAATGCCCGTACAAAAAATGTGTGGAAACTTATTGAATGCATCTTATATATATATATATATATATAGGTAAGCACGTTTACTTATGAATCAATATTCTTAAAATTCAGTCAATGAAATAACTTTCATTATAAAGATTCCGTGCAACGTGCAGGATTTAAATAATGTTTTCAAAAGTCTAAACATGTCAAAATAAATAAAATATTTAAAATCAATTAAAATATTTTAAAATACTAAAAAGGTAGACCCTTCGTTTCAGTCACGTCTCTTCGGAGAATAAAAACAGTGATAGAACAAAAAATATATGGGAAATGAGACTTGAAATAGGAAAGAAAACAGATTGCAAATAATGATACAATTTTTAATGATAAATTCAAAGAAAATTTAAGTTGAAAGCAAACTATTGGTTCAAGATGGCTGGAGCAAAACTAATTTGTCTATCTACAAAATATAAATTTATGTATAAAGAGGTAATGAGTAGCTCTTCTAAAAGAAACATCCTGAATGATTCGAACATGTATTGTTCCAAAATAGACTTAGAAGAGACGAGAAAGAGAGAACTGTGAACCCTATTGCTGCAGGACTATTTCATTGGCTAATTTTCAGCTTACTTAATGCCCGATATGGAATCAATGAACGAAAATTATTGTTCAATCATGAAAAAATAAAAAATAAAAAGGCATGCGCAGAATTTGAACCCAACTCACTGTATATATTTTCTTTGACGGTAACCATTCAGTTAACCATGTCGGAATAGATTAGGTTTAAATTAAAACTAGAAAAACGTGAAAGTAACCCTGTGACTCGAAGTGGATATTGTGACGAGCAGCTGGACAAAGAAACCAATCTGTGAAGGCCTTGCTGTTCATTATATGTAAGTATAAGATATAGGACTATAAGCTATATCCCTATAAGATATATAAGTATTAGATTTATAAATATGATACATATAACGGTAATATATATATAAGCAGGCGTGTTTCCATTAATAAACAGACAGTTATGCAATTTTATGTAAGTCGGAGACACGCGGGGAATATTAAATGAAGAACGCGTAAATACAGAAACGGAATCAGTATCGATAATATCTTTGTGGTGGTTCAGGAGGGTAAAGAGGATTACAAATTCGCTTTGGAAATTAATCAAGAAAGCAGAAGTCTGCGTAGTTATTACAGGGTTTGAATAGATTAATTCAATATCATTTCCTGGAGTAAATAATTAGTTGTTTGGGTTTTATGGCATATCAACATTTGTAGGTTATTTAATGCCAAATCCATTTTTATACAAATAATCAGTTCTTTATCAAACAATTCAGTTTAGCATAAGTTCGTAGTTTGAATATCAAAACAGTTCTATATCAAGCAATTCAATATAGCATACATACTCAGTTTAGTTCTATTGGACCCATAGATAGGGCCCTATTTTGTGCTACCACTCCAGAGTGAAGCTTGGAGCAATGGCAATGAAGGGTTACTCCACATTCCCTAAAGTTCAAGTATCACTGGAACCTCACCATCATATTGTTTAGTGTCATATCTAGGACACTCGTTAGAGGGAGAGTCTTACCCCTCTGCAGAGGCATAGCCCTTGTGTTCTACATACCTTGCCGTCTAAGCAATGCAGAGAGTTAAATGTAAAAACAGTTTTATTTCAGATAATTCTGTTTAGCATGTGTACGCAGTATAGATGTGAAAACAGTTCTATTTCGAGCAATTCAGTTTAGAATTAGAATACAGTTTAAATGACAAAGCAGTTCTATTTTAAACAATTTTTTGCATAAATACGCACTTTAAATGCAAAAACAGTAAACTCTTGAAACCAAGGTTTAGTTCTTTTTGACTCAAAGATAGGACCCTATCAGGTGCTACCACTCCAGGCCAGAATGGACCTGGGAGCGATTTCAGTGAAGGGGTTCTCCGCATTCCACAAAGCTCCAGCATAACTGGAACCTCACCATCGGATTGTTTAGTCTCATATCCAGGACACTCTTTGTGGGGGTCTCACCCCTCTACGGAGATGCAGTCGGTGTATTCTACAGCCCCAGCCGACAGGGAATTGCATATAGTTAAACGGTTTCTAGTCTTGCAATTTAACAGTCATATTTCTGTCTAAAATAAGTAAGTAAGTAAAGTTGGCGACCATATTCGAGGGTGACCCGAAGGTTCCCTTTTCGATAGCTACTACACCAATGTGTAGGGGAGGGCGCTACTCCTTTCGCTGGATTGCTCCACTTTACCCTTGATCCATACCTTATAATGCTGAGTGTTAAGCAAGGAGGCATGCAGTACCATTTTTTGAGTCTTTGGTATGACTCGACCTGGGATTGAACCTAGGTCTCCCGGGTCATTGGCGAACACTCTAACCGCTAGGCTAATGTCCGGTATTAAAATAAGTAATAAGCTCTAGTAAAATACTGAGTAGTTCTATTTAACCCATTGATGGGACCCCAACATGTACAACCACTCCTGATCAAAGTGGATCTGGGATTAATGACAATGAAAGGGTTCTTAACGATCCCCAAAACTCGAGGATAGGAGCCTCATTATATGATGATTTAGTGTCATATCTACGGCATTCGTGTGGTGGGGCCTCTTGTTCCTCTGTTGTGATGCAGTCAGCCTATTCCATAGCTGGGATGAAGATAGAAAAAGAGGACATAAGTTAAAGACAATAAAATGAATAACTCATTTGATAACACTGACCGAATCGTATATTACACGAGGAATTTAGTCAAACGACAAAAAAGCCCACACTTTCCTAATTTTGAAATTGTTCATAAATATTCAATTTTCGTGAATAAAGATTTTTGAAGCCCATTCAGATGGGGCTGTCGAATACCCCGACTGCGTCTCTGTAGAGGCCCCCAACCCCCAACGAGTGTCCTGGATATAACACGAAACTATCTCAAGGTTCTAATAAAGCTCAAGCTTTGGGGAACGCGTAGTACCCCTTCCCTGCCATTGCTCTCAGGTCCACTCTGACTCGGAGTGGTAGAACCTGGTAGATTCCTATCTATGGGGGAAATAGAACTAAACTGTGCATTATGCTAAACTGGATTGCTTGAAATAGAATTGTTTTGACATTTAACCTACGTACTTATGCTAAACTGAATTGTTTGAAAGGAAACTGTTTTTGACACTGAAACTGTACTTACGCTATTCTGAATTGTCTAGAATAGAACTGTTTTGACATTTAACGGTGTATAAACAAAATCTATACTCATTGTCTGAATTAGAACTGTTTGACCAAGCTGAATAGCTTGAAATAGAAATGTTTTTGACAATTAAACTGTATACTCCAGCTAAACTAAATTGCTTGAAATGGAACTGATTATTTGTATGAAAATGGATTTGTCAATGAATAACCTACAAAGGTTGACATGCCATAAAACATAAACAACCAACCAACCAAGGAAAGATTTTAACGCTAACTTTATCAAATTTAAAGAAACAGTAGATATTTCTGTTTATTTAACAAACATTTTTCAATGATATTCTATTTCTGTTTTTTGTCTGTCATTTCTGGTACACCTTGGATATGCCAATAGGAATTGACAAATCCTTTTCGTAAATTATGAAAAATTGAATTTCCTTTGGTTCTGTTGAGCGTGTTAGTTGTCTGTCATCTCAAGAACACGCTCTACACCAATCTAAGATGCCGAATGTAACCCTTCTCTGGTTATGAAACGAAATATTCCTCATGTTCTATTATGGGAGTTAATTTTTCATATTTTCAGTCGCTCTTCTATCAACATAAATCATCGAAATAAAACGAGTTAGATGCCACTAACGTTCTTATTGGGAATGTTTATATGAATATACACATATATACAAGGTCTTCCAAAAAATAACGGGATTGGATATACTCTGTGGTCTATGGACGAAAGAGGGATAAACAGATAGAGTTATCATCTAACATGATATATTGGGAGTATATATCTGTTATCTAAGATTTCTGAAACCATTGATAAAACCTCTTTTTCTGGTCGTTCAGCTATGAACACTGGGGAACAAATGATAAATATCGATCAATGAATAAACAGTTGCTTTGTCAGCTGTGACCGAAGAATACACCGACTACTTCTCTATAGAGGTGTAAGACTCCCCAACTGAGTGTCCTGTGTATGACACTAAACAATCTGATGGTGAATTTCCACTAATGCTGGAGCTTAGGGGAATGCAGACTACACCTTTATTGCCATCGCTCCCAGGTCCCTCTGGCCCTGAGTGGTAACATATGATAGGGTCCTATCTATGTGTCTAATAGAACTAAAATGTGTACTTATGCTAAACTGAATTGTTTGAAATAGAACTGTTCTGTCTTTTAACTATGTGTAAGCAAAAAAACTATACTTATACAAAGCTGAATTGTTTCAGTTAAAATTGTTTATATTTATAAAATGTATTTGGCATTAAATAATATACAATGGTTGATGTGGCTTTAAACCAAACCAAACAAACAAAAACACATGAATCGGAAATGTTTGATCCGGTCGAGGAAAACTCCGTTGCAATGTCTTAAAAGTCTTCAGTTAGTGTAGGGAGTCACGCACACGTGTTTTTGAGTTGCACAAGAGGTTCAAATAGAATCGCGACTAGATAAAAGATAAATCAAGGGAAGCCTTTAACAAGCTGGACTGAGTTCAACGTCCAACTGGTTAGTGTGACGATGTCGATTGAAAGTACAAATGATCGCAAGTCAGCCGAACAGGAAAAAGGATAGTGTTTGAAAAATTATCGCCGAAGATTTGTCTTTAAAGGTAATGGGACTAAGTGAGTTGAACACCCGGCAATTTTTGGTTTAGACGAACATCATCGTACTGGAATAACCTCCTTTATGCCCTATTCCGACTCTATGTGACTTTTGTATTTTCTTCAAGCTCAAAGGGATCATCTATGGGATGCCGTTTTAAGGTGTGAAGGCCATCAAGAGGACCGTAACGACGGTATCCCTGAAGAATCCTCCCTGTATTGATAGAATTATGGCAAAGAGAGATGGAAAAATGCATTATACTCAAGAAATTTTACTTTTAAACGCTAAGTAGTTTGTTGTTTTGTTTGATTTGGTTGTGTTGGGTATTATGGCATATCAAACATTATTGGTTATTTAATGAAAACTCCTCTTTATTCAGATATATTAAATACATAATTTGTAAACATATTTTGCACATACACACAGTTAAATGATCATACCATTATGTTTCTAACAAAGTTAAATGGTTTCCAAGTATTGCTATTTAGCACAAACAATTCAATTAAACATCAGTCATTTTTTACATTCAATTAAATGATCAAACAGTTCTATTTGATCCATATATAGGAGCTTAGTTGGTGCTACCACTCAGAGCCAGAATGGGTCTCTGAGCGATAGCAATGAAGGGATACTCTGCATTCACCTAATCTCAAACATTACTGGAGCCTCGCCATCAGATTGACTAGGGTCATATGCCGGACATTTTTTTTTGAGAATCTTACCCCTCTGCAGGGATGGGTTAGGGGTGGGTTAGGGTTAGGGTGTATTCTGCAGCCCCAGTCGACTGAGATTTTGTTTGGAATTGAAATATATTGTGATACTCGTGCTCTCTCTCTTCAGACCCCCACCCCACATGATTGGTTTATTTATACTTTTTCAGCTTTTTATCTTGAAATTAAAGTGACTGACATATTAAAGTACATTCTACGCTGTGATGGAATGGAGAATTGTCAGTGGGTCGTAGGTTTGGGATCCTTGGTCAGGAGGATTGTAATTTTCATTTAGAAAATTTATATAATGGAAAATTGTTTACCACATTACTTTTAAACAGGTGGACATATATTTTTCGATTTGTGATGTTATGAAATCTGAAGGAATATCTTTTCTTTTTTATATTAATTTCATGTTTGAAATTTTTCGAAACTTTCTTTGGTCTAATCATGTATTTCAATTATGAATGGTTAAGAAAACGAAAATTAATTAATTTGCCAAACATCGATGAAAATATTAAACCTACAAAAAGCTTTTATATTAACTTTTTTTTAAAGGCGAATCAATTTTCAAAATGCCTATTTGGGAAGAATGAAAGCCATTTAACAATGAAATGATAGCAAAATGATTGGGTTGCTTCAATTTTTTAACTGATTACCCCATTCAGAATTCTACAATCTTTTCTGCTGGTGAAAAACATTCAACAGTTCGAACCATAAGACAGTATGATCTTGAGTTTATGAGTGTTTTAAGGGATTCTTTCTCAGTCTTTAATAATTGACATCTCTCTCTCTCTCTCTCTCTCTATCTATCTATCTATTAGATGACGACAACAGAACACTAAGCATAATTATAGACATGAATTTAAAAGAAAAGTTGAAACAACGTTGAAATAATTATTTCTGAAATTGTTAGATAGCCAGATATACGGATGTACTAAATAGACATAGGGAATCCGAAATACACGACATTCACGAAATTGGTCCAGGTACGAAACTTTTATTCACCTTTTGAGTTAAAAGGTTTTTCGACACGAGGAGAGAGAGACACAATCTTTTTATGCTGACTGCTTTTACATCATCAGCTCTTAACCTCACCAACGCGAAGCGCCCGTAGCACACAAATTCGTCTGGCTTCGCCCAGCTCTGACTCTTGATTCTCTCGTTCGGAGGCAGGAACTCAACTCCCTGCTTTTTCTTAAATCCCCAAATCCTCAGCCCACGCTCCAGGTGCGTGACGTCACTCACATCCCCTGGTCCAATTCTAACTGGGATTTTTATTTTGACATCTCTGAATGACACATCCTCTCCGCACGCGCGTGAACACCTGCGTTAATATTGCACCTAACTTACACATGCGCTAAGCGAAAGGTTATCAGCCTAACTAAACAGAAAGGCAAGATATATAAAACGAAATCCACCCCCGTAATTTTATTACAAAATTAGTACCTGGTGCCGGTAAAAAGAAAAGCCTATCTGATGGCTAGCCTCATCAGATGACTAACACTCTTTTTTGGATATGAAATCAGCAAATATAGTTTTCTGAATAAAGATATAAAAATTGAAAAATAAACTTATTTTTGTTAATTTCTGTGCAACAATAAGCTTGATAAATTGTTAGTAATATACTCGGCTTTTAGTCTACATTCTCTTTTATTTGGGTTCGGGTAGTGGCCAATACCTCCATCTACTTGCTCTCGGCTTGGCCGTAGGGATTTTGCATAGGATTGTGTATTTGCGAGAAGCTGTAGATTATCAGCCTAGTCTGCGTTTGTCCTAATTCTTTTTTTTTTGGGGGGATATCATCTTCTTCTTGTCTTTTTTTAAAATATGAAACCGTTTTCTTTTTTCTTTCTTTTTTTCGATCTACCGACGTTCGGTTTACGTAGTCTAGACAGAATATAGTCAAATATCATATTTACCAACCCCTCCGCTCCGGCAGGATATGACACAAGGTTAATTTTTAAGCGGAGTTTAACAGGTTTGAATTCAGAGTTTTCCTTTTCCTAGACTAATTGCCTAACCAAGGCTGAAGAACCTAGTCTGCCCTACTATTTACCCATAGCTGGAGGGAGAATAATTGGATTCATAACTTTCCCAAGAGTATTAGTGCTATGTGAAATGCAATCAGTTTCGTCCAGGATTTGATCTCGTGTCGCCGTGTCCATTTCCTACGACGATAACCATTACATCATCAAATATGATGTGAATGCAAGACTCCAGCGAGGACGTCGAGGAAATCAGTGTCTCTATATGGTATAAAAACTATTCCTTTCTTGTTTTTGTAAAGTACCATTACACCCGTGACAGTTTCTTTGACAAAAAACAAGTGCAAATAGTATTTGCTCCATCTTCTCTCTCTCTGTGCAATGAAGCGAATGTCTTGGAGAAATCTACGTGCAGTAGTGTTATCTCAAGATTTTTTGCCCTAATGCCTTCAACCATTTAATGGATAGTCAGATTATATAATGTCATAGAAAAATTCATCGGAAATCCGTCCTGATTTTTCCTAAGAGTGTTGCCAATTATTGGTCGAATATAACAGAGATGCAGTCGGTGTATTCTACATCCCCAGTCAACTGAGCTGTAAGATGAGGACATCAAGACACTGACCTGGAATATGGTCACGAAGAGAAAAGGAAGGTCGAAAAAAAATGATCTACATAGCGTATTTGACGGCATATAAGATGCACGTGTGCATAAGACGCACTCCAATTTCAGCCGGGAAACTCAAGAAAAAAAACAAAAACAAAAAAAAACATAGAAATAATATTAAACGTGATGAAATTGATATTATGAATTTTATCATTAAGGGTTTTCGACTATTGTCTTCATCTTTATTAACAATAGTCCGAAAACCCTTAATGATAAAAATCACCAAGCCTCGTCTCAGAAATTTAGACAACTAATATAATTGTTGTATATTGACCTTCGACCTGGCCAAACATGCCATTTCAAAGTGATGCACCGGAAGGAAGTGATACATTCCAATGGCCAGTAATCGAAAGAAATCGCGTAGGCAGATTTGGCTGTCGAAATGAGACGAGGTAAAAGCCCATGATACTCTCATAGACTGATGCACCAGAAGAGAGTGACCTCTGAACTGCATGACAGTTATTTCCGCTTGATGACGATCAAACATGCCATCCAAAGATTGAGTGGCCGATTGAACTATTATATAACTCGGTGGAGACAGGAAGTCAGCAAGTTGGGGACCAGAGAAATCGGAGACAAGATATGGTAAGGAAAGCCACCAACCGACCGAAGGGACCATCGGAACCCCCGATAGAGTTTGGGGACCAGACCAGTTGGTGATAAGATGCAGTAGAGAAAGCCAGCAGAGTGGGCCCCCGGTCCTCCGGTTGAGCATCAGGAGAACGAAAAAGACACAATGCTGATGGCCATAAGAGAGGAGGTCAATATGTTGCCGTCTTTGTTCAGTCACCAACTCCCTCTCACACGCAAACGTTACAAATAAAGTGAAAAGGTTCCGCAGTTCACGAAAGCTGGTCCCGTCGTCACTGTGTGCGTTGTCTCGGCCATCGTCTACTTACATCGAAGAGTTCAAGCCTCATAGACGAACGATTCTAATTCCTCTCCAGACTGCTCCTACTTCACACAAGCGTCCGTCGAGAAAATAAATATATATTGTTATATATATTCCGTGTTGTCGTTTGCTTGACCAGAGAGCTGAACGTAACATAATGAATATCATAAATGGCAGCATTTCAAATAAGTAGAAGAGATATATGAGAGTAATTCTAAAGTCTAAGCATTTAAGAGTTGCCAGGTAGCTAAGAAATTTTTCTTCCAAGCAGAAGTCGGGTCGATACTGCTGTATGGATGCACTACATGGACACTAACGAAACAGATGGAGAAAAAGCATGATGGCAACTACACAAGAATGCTGCGAGCAATATTGAACAAGTCCTGGATGCAACACCCCAAAAAGCAGCACCATACGGCCACCTACCCCCATCACGAAAACTATCCAAGTTAGACGAACCAGACATACAGGACACTGCTGTAGATGTAGGGACGAGCTCATAAGTGATATACTCTCATGGACCCCTTCACATGGGCGATCAAAGTCAAGGCGACCAGCTCGAACCTACTTGCAGCAGCTCTATGAGGATACGGCGTGTAGCCCTGAGGACCTGCCGGAAGCAATGAACGATGAGGAGGGGTTGCGAGAGAGGGTCAGAGATGTCCGTGCTGATGGCACGACAAGATGATGATGAGGTAGCTAATTTCGGCCAACTATCGCAAACCTTCATACAACCTATAAGACGCAGGGGAATTTTCAGAAATATTTTTATTAAAAAAATACACTTTATATACTGTCAAATACGGCAGGTCAATTTGAACCTCATAACTTTTCTAACTGGCATCCGATGCCGACAAACCAGAAGGTCTCTGCGCTGTTGCACACACACACACACACACACACACATATATATATATATATATATATATATATATATATATATATACTTTTTAACTATTTCTATAACTGTGGAAGCATGAAAAAATAACAACAGATAATGCAATTCGTGAAGAAAAATACATTTCAAACTGATATCTTGAAAAATTAAATAAAAAAGAAAACACTGAAAATATTTGCACTGCTTGAAAATAATCAACCACACCGCAATATCTTGGCAAAAGAAAAAAAAAACATCGACAGTGTTGTATAACATATGACATGGATTTTCGGTTCGTTCCTGGTGACCCCGCAGCCGATCAGTGGGTTAGTTCGTCTCTGACGAGCAAGTGGGTGCAAGCGTTAGGACCCCCTGGCTCTTAGAAGAAGATATGGGAAGAAGCCCTCTCACTGAGTATATGTCTCTCTCAACTAACAACAAACTGTGGGCCCTTTTGGAGAATAAAATGAGAGATATATCTTTATAAAGAAAAGTGTGTTTCGTTCGTTCATTGAAATTCGTAAATCATGTGAGACTACAACAAAAGTTACCTAACCTAATACGCAAAAAAGTTTTCAATATACGAAGTAGAGCTCAACTAGAATTCCTAAAAGTACAAGAAACTTCGGACACAGTTTTCACCAAACAGATTTTCAGGATAATTTTGAATAAAGACATTTTAATACTAAAGTGGGCACAAAAAAAAAAAAAGTTTAAATTGGTTTTGTAGGTTTTTTTTGTTTTTTGTTTTTTGTAAAAACAAAAAACAAAAAAAACCTACAAAACTACATTTCTGAGAAAAAGAAAGATGATTTTTATCATTAAGGGTTTTCGGACTATTTTCTTCACCTTTATAGTTATTTCAACATCGCTTCGGTCGATATGTCTTCCAGCCTTCTTCCGGTGTTTGTCGAATTCGGGAATCTACATGAAACTTCGAACTACGTCCTTTATTGAATAGAAAATACCTGAATATGAACACAGGTAAAAAAAAAAAAAAACATTGATAATAGCAGTAATCCTTGTCAAGTAAGAACACCAAGTTAATAAGTCCTCAAAAATTCACTCTAAACTATCCAACAGGACACATCACGTAACAGTTATAAGGACGGATGACCCAAGCTTCTAAGGAGACAATCATCAAGAAGTTGCAGGTTCAATCCTGACTGCCGGTGAATAACAATACCGGAATACTTAACATTTGTACCCGGTTATGGCTAATGGAATCAGAACAGTGGATTCAATAAAGGACGTAGTTCGAAGTTCCGTGTAGGTTCCCGAGTTCGATAAATACCTGAAGAAGGCCGGAAGACATATCGGCCGGAACATTGAAAAAAATAACAATAAAGATGAAGACAATAGTCCGAAAACCCTTAATGATAAAAAACTACATTCTATCTGCCAAGGGCATAATTTTTTAAATACCTACAAGCATTAATATTTCAGATCTCTGATAGATAAAGCAATTCATTGGGGTTATCATAAGGAAGCTACATCTAACTTTTCCTCTTTGGGCCAACCTTCTTGAGTCAGAATTATCCCTAAGATCTGTTTCGTAAAATCTGGGTCAATCATTTTTGGCTCTTTTAGGTATATATATATATATATATATATATATATACAATGGAATCTCCCATCTATTTCAAGATATGAGGGACCAAGCGCAGTAAAGAGTTTTGAAGAACCAACCACACTTCTTGGATAGACTGATAAGAGAAAAATAGTTCGTCGAAGTATGAAACACACTCTCGAAAATTATTATTTACTTTTTGAATTAATAGATTTTTTTCTTCTCCTGGACCGGTTAGTAGGCCCAATCTACACAATCAATAGCAAGTTATAATATATATATATAGTCATCTACAGACATACCTGTTTCGTTCGATCAGAATTCATTAGTGTGGCTAGACATACTAGTTTCCCCGTTGGTGGGATCGAAACCCGGTAAACTCAAACGCCAATCCAAAACTCTACCCCACAGCCACGAGGAACCAGCAGCAGCGATGTAAATTTTAAACGGTTATGAATCACAATTACTATTGTTTACATCCATCCGCTTAACAGCTACCGAGAGCTCAATTCATATATGAAGAGCTTTGCAATAAACGCTAATGGCTACGCGATTACTTCATTCGCTAGAGAACTCAACCATATGGGGGTAGGGGAGTATATATATATATATATATATATTATTATTATTAAATGGTAGAGTCTGTGACCCTGGGTTTCATGCATTTTTTATTCGTCAGCTTAACGATTAATATGGTTAATGTTTGTTCGCAAAGTGGAAGTTATTTGTATGTGTGTGTGTTTCAGTTTGTGTGCTAGTAAGAACCTTTAACCACTTATATATATTTTGTGTGTGAGTGTGTGAGTGTGTGTGTGTGTGCGTGCAGAGAGAGCGAAAGAAAGACGGAAAGACAGAGAAAGAGAGAGGGAGACAAAGATGGAGATGTAGAGTGAGCAGGAGTAAGATATGGGAAGAGAAAGATTAATGAGGTATTAATGAGAGAATAAAATCTTACTAATTAAAAGCTTGGAATATATATATATATATATATATATATATATATATATATATATATATATATATATATATATCAGAGATATCGTTTAGCATCAGATAGAAGCCAAGAGGCGTTAAACAATAACCAACAACTTTATTTGCTATTATATATATATATATATATATATATAAAGAGAGAGAGAGAGAGAAAGAAAGAGAGGGAGAGGTGTGTCAAGCGAAAGAGAGTAATGAGGTATATATAAAAGAATAAATCTTACCCTATCAATAATTCTCTCTCTGAGTCTTACTCTGTCTCTGTGTCTCTGTCACTGTCTCTCTCTCTCTGTCTCTCTCTCTATATATATATACATATTGTCAAACCAAAAAAGAGACAAGAGACAAAATATTCTAAGGACGCGAATGAGACGAAATGCCAATGCTAAATTTGATTGAAAAACTGAAATAAGGTCCTGTCATGGTTGTTTTAAAACGATTTTTAAAAAATCTAGTTATTTAAGCTAACAAACAAAGGAATCGTGTTTTCTGTTATAACACCCTGAGACTGGCTTACTCCCACAGCAGGACTAATGCCAAAGGCGAGATTCGTCGACAAAGGCGTGAAATTTTAATGAGATATTTCTGCTCTCTCCTCTGACCTAATGGTGTTATTCTATTTCAACGCCGTTTGCATATACCCCATTTCTTTTTAATATAATAACGATAGAGTTCTCCTAAGAAAAATGTCACAGGATCTCTTTTCGAATCATCCGAACTTTAGCTTGTAGCAGATTAAATATCATAGACACGTTGCCATAAGAGAAGGGTTAGTTGAGCTGCCAATACTGTTTTCATCAGATGAGGATTCTTGGGGTCAGTCGTGGTTTCAAAGACAAAGTATCATCACACACACACACACACACACACATATATATATATATATATGTGTGTGTGTGTGTGTGTGTGTGTGTGTGTATGTGTGTATACAGAGAGAGAAAAAAAATGAGAGACTGGATTCTGTACTCTCTATTTATCAGCTAATTAATCAATCAATCTATCTATCTATCAATCTCTTTCTTTCTCTAAAGTTATATATATATATGCGTGTGTGTGTGTGTGTGTGCACGCGCACGTGCGTGTGTGAGTGTATATATATATATATATATATATATATATATATATATATATATATATGTATTTACCAACCCCTCTGCACGAGCATGATGTTACACAAAATCAATTTTAAACGGAGTTTAACAGTTTTATATATATATATATATACGTGTGTATGTGTGTGTTCAGGATATATATATATATATATATATATATATGGGACTTAGTAAATAACAACATTCAGTGTGTGTGTGTGTGTGTGTTCACTTAGATTGGTGATCACTAAAGCAATCAGAGGCCTGTGCACCATATCTAAGCAAATCTTTGTAAAAAATACCATGGCTTCAACAATATAAATTGTCAATTGTAATCAATGGAAACGGTCATAAAACTCATTCAAGATTTGCGACAGTCAAACGTTGACGTACCGACCTTTTATTATAATTCTTTTGTTATAACTCATAAAGTATCTCCTTTTTTTGCTGTTATCTCACACGAAACGGAAAAATCTTTAAAATATCTTTGAACATAACATATATAATATTAAAATCAATATAGATATCTGGTAATGATTTACAGACAATAAATCATGACCAAAGGTGCCCGTGGTGTAATGGTTATCGTCGTTGGAAATGGACACGGCGACACGAGTTCAAATCCTGGACGATACTGATTGCATTTCTCATAGCACTAATACCCTTGGGAAAAGTAAATATCCAATTATTCTCCCTCCAGCTATGGGTAAATAGGACAGACTAGGTTCTTTAGTCTTGGTGAGGCAACTAGTCTAGGAGAAGTAAAACTCTGATTTCAAACCTGTTAAACTCAGTTTAAAAATTGACCTTGGGTTATATCCTGCCCGAGCGGAGGGATTGGTAAATATAAGCATAAGTAGGCAGTTAAAATGCTAAAACAGTTCTATTTCAAACAATTCAGGTTAGCATAAGTGGATTTTTTTGTTTACACACAGCTGAATGTAAAAACAGTTCTATTTCAAACAATTCAGTTTAGCTAAAGTACACGTTTTAACTGTCAAAAACAGTACTATTTCAAACAATCCAGCTTAGCTTATGTACTCGGTTTAGTTCTATTTGACCTGTAGATTGAACCCTATGAGTTGCTACCACTCCGGGCCAAAGTAGACCCGGGAGCGATGGCAACGAAGAGGTACTTTGCATTCCCCAAATGTCCAGCATTACTAGCGCCTCACCATCAGATTGTTTAGTATCATTTAAGGACGTTTGTTGAGGGAGTATTACCCCTCTGCAGAGATGCAATCGGTGTATTCTACATCTCTAGTCGACTGGACAGAGGGAAAATATTGAAAAAAATGTTTATCCTAATCAGAAATTCCATTAATTATTTTCAAAGTTTCAATTAGATCATGTCCGATGGTGTCGAAGCCAAAGTGATGTATTGTAATATTACTGTGAGTGAGTTCGAATTCCAGTCGCGCTATTACGTTATCTTTCAGACTAATACCTTTGGGAAAGGCAGGAACCTCTTTATCTCTCAGCTATCTATTTAATTCTACCATTATAGTAATTCTGCAACGAAAGTTGATATACCATATGGATATTGGTTCGGCTTATTTGTTTAACAAATCATCATCATCATATCGCGCTGGTAGCACGGATATCCCTGACCCTCTCTCGCCACTCTTCCCTATCGTTCATCGCCCTAGGTAGGTCTTCAGGACAACAGCCTGTATCCTCACATAGTTAATGAATGTACGTTCGAGCTGGTCGTCCTGCTTTTGCGCGGCCATGTGTGGGGATCCATAAGAGTACATCTCTTATGAGTTCATCTCTGCTTCTCCAGCAGTGTCCTGCATGTCTGGTTCGTCTAACTTGAATAGTTTTCGTGATAGGGGGCAGGTGGCCGTACAGTTGTTGTCTTGTGGGGTGCTGCTGCCAGGACTTGTTCAGGATTGCACGCAGCATTCTTGTGTAATTGCCATCCAGTTTCTTCTCCAGCCGTTTTGTTAGCGTCCATGTAGTGCATCCATATAGCAGTATCGATGTGACCGCTGCCTGGAAGAAGCTGCGTTTCATTTTATCGGTTAGGTCTGATTTCCATATAATCGATAGCCTATTGATAGCTGTCCATGCTTTCGTTAGCCTCGTTTCGATGTGCTTTTCGGTTGATTCGACGCTAAACCGAATAAATTTCTCCAATCTCTCTCTGGAACTGTAATTTTTCACGGGTTTTCTAATTTTTGTCACTCACCCTTATACGCCATCTATTTGCAATATTACTCTACAATTTTTATGCTTAGTCACTGAACCTTAGACCAAAATACAATATTCTAGACGAGATCATATTAGGGTTTTATATATTTTCAAAACAACATTTGCCTTACTTGCCAAAATATTTCTAATCATCTAGCTAGTCATTCCATTTGCCCCCACCCCATGCAATAGGAAAATATTACTTAAATGTATCATCACAGTCAATCCCTGAAAAACTCACTCCTTGCCAAGTCGCTTGGGGCTGTAGAATATACCGACTCCTTCTCTACAGAAGGGTTAGACGCCCCCTGCGAGTGTCTTAGATGTGACACTAAATAATCTGATGGTGAGGTTCCAGCAATACTAGAGCTTTGGAGAATGCAAAGTACCCGTTCATTGCCATCGCTCCCAGGTCCAGTCTGTCACGGAATGGTAGCACCTGATCGGGTCCTATCTATGGGTCAAACAGAACTAAAATCTGTACTTACGCTAAACTGAATTGATTGAAATAGATGTGCTTTGCTAGGTGAATTGCGTACTTATGCAAAATGAATTGTTTGAAATAGAACTGTTTTTACATTTAATAGTGTGTAAACAAAAAACTATACTTATACTAAACCAATCTGTTTGAAATAAAACTTACACCAACTTGAATGGTATGAAAAAGAAATATTTTTGACAATTAAACTGTACTTATGCTAAACTGAATTGTTTGAAATAGAACTGTTTGTATGTATAAAAATGGATTTGGCATCAAATAATCTACAAAGGTTGATATGTGATAAAACCCAAACCAACAAAGAAAAGAAAATCATTCCGCAATTCCTGTTTTGATTTCCCTTTGGCTTAATTGATATTGAACTTAAATATTTCGGATCCTTTGGCGAAATTTTTGGCATGCCCAGTCTGTTGTTCTGGACTTCCATTCATATTCAGTTCTACTATATGTAACTTAATTAATCTTTGATCTTATTGCCTCAAGTTTCGCACTCTGTCAACATTTGCCTCCCGACTTTTTGGCATCATGTTTCTTGCATCATCTCATTATTTCTTAAAATGATTTTTCTCAAAAAATCGATTTCTTCCTAGAATTGTTTAGTAAAAATTCTTAATAGGGATAACGTTGCTGTAGCACTTTTATCACGCTTCAAACGAAACTTGAAATGTTAAGTTTATTATCGGTTTTGTTTGAAGAGGTACTTGACAATGTTATAAAGGTTATTAGCCAATGTGAAAATTTACGGAGATATCTATCGATGTCCGTCCTATGTCTATATCAATCAATCTATGTCCTATTAGCAAACAATTAGACATTAAACTTGGACCGTTCACACAAGGAGAACTCGACTCGGTTCTCAGAAAAATTAAAAATAGGAAAGCTGCAGGACTGGACGAAATTCCCCCGGAAGTATGGAAGACCAGACAATTCGACGACATACTGCTCCGACACTGCAACGCAGTATACAATCAAAATCCGATAGATAGATGGACGAAGGGATGCATACTCCCCTTCCCTAAAAAGGGGGACCTCGGATTAGCCAAAAACTACCGAGGCATAACACTTACATCCATAGCTGCCAAAATCTACAATGCCCTACTACGAAACCGCATAGAACCCAAAATCGACAACATACTTAGAAAAAACCAAAATGGCTTCCGAAGAAATAGATCTACGACCTCACAAATACTAACCATCCGCAGAATCCTTGAAGGTGTACGGGCAAAGAACCTACAAGCGACATTAATATTTGTCGACTTTACCAAGGCTTTCGACTCCATTCACAGAGGAAAGATGGAACAAATCCTACTAGCGTACGGCATACCTAAAGAAACCGTAGCGGCAATAACGATTCTCTATAGAAACACTAAAGTAAAAGTACGATCACCAGATGGAGACACAGAATACTTCGACATTGTAGCAGGAGTACTACAAGGGGACACGCTGGCTCCGTATCTCTTTATCATTTGTCTAGACTACGTACTTAGAACATCGATTGACAAAATCAAAGAGAATGGCTTCGAACTGACGAAGAAAAGAAGCAGAAGATATCCCGCAACAACAATTACCGACGCCGACTACGCCGATGACATAGCGATACTGGCAAATACACCTGACCAAGCCGAAACACTTCTGCATAGCCTGGAACGAGCAGCAGCAAGCATAGGCCTCCATGTTAATGCACACAAAACGGAATATATGTGCTATAACCAAACGGGGGACATCTCCACTCTAGAAGGAACCCCTCTTAAACTAGTAGACAAATTCACGTACCTAGGAAGCAGCGTCGAATCAACCGAAAAGGACATCGAAACGAGGTTAACGAAAGCATGGACAGCTATCAATAGGCTATCGACTATATGGAAGTCGGCCCTGACCGATAAAATGAAACGCAGTTTCTTCCAGGCAGCGGTCACATCGATACTGCTATATGGATGCACTACATGGACGCTAACAAGACGGCTCGAGAAGAAACTAGATGGCAATTACACAAGAATGCTACGTGCAATCCTCAACAAGTCCTGGCAGCGGCACCCCACAAGACACCAACTGTACGGCCACCTGCCCCCTATCACGAAATCTATTCAAGTTAGGCGAACCAGACATGCAGGACATTGCTGGAGAAGCAGAGATGAACTCATAAGAGATGTACTCTTATGGATCCCCACACACGGCCGCGCAAAAGCAGGACGACCAGCACGAACGTACATTCAGCAGCTGTGTGAGGATACAGGATGTTGTCCTGAAGACCTGCCTAGGGCGATGAACGATAGGGAGGAGTGGCGAGAGAGGGTCAGGGATATCCGTGCTGCCAGCACGATATGATGATGATGATGATGATGTCCTATCTATCTATCTATCTATCTATGTCCTACGTGGATATCTATCAGTCCATTTATCTATCTATTTATGTCTATCGTATGTTCATATCTATCTATGGCTGTCCTATGGGCATATCTATCTATCTATCTATCTATTTATCTATCTATCTACTTATAGTACGGTGTGGCCTATAATAAAGTTACATGAATAAATTTAATCATTTAGTTTTTTACGTCATAAAATACAACCCAAGGAAATATGTTTTTAGCTTTTTGTTAATCATCATCATCTTGTCGTGCCATAAGCACGGATATCCCAGACCCTCACTCGCCACCCCTCCCAATCGTTCATCGCTTCTGGCTGGTCCTCAGGGCTACACGCCGTATCCTCGCAGAGCTGCTGTATGTAGGTTCCAGCTGGTCGCCCTGCTTTTGCTCGGCCATGTGAAGGGGTCCATAGGAGTATATCACGTATGAGCTCGTCCCTACTTCTCCAGCAGTGTCCTGCATGTATGGTTCGTCTGACTTGGATAGTTTTCGTGATGGGGGTAGGTGGCCGTACAGCTGCTGCTTTGTTGGGTGTTGCCTCCAGGACTTGTTCAATATTGCTCGCAGCATTCTTGTGTAGTTGCCGTCAAGATTTTTCTCCAGCCGTTTTGTTAGCATCTACGTAGTGCATCTATATAACAGTATCAACACGATCGCTGCTTGGAAGAAACTGCTTTTCATTTTTTTCACGGATAAATTGTTGTACTCGAATACTCTGCAAAATTTTGCTTAAGGTTCTTGTGGTTAATCCTCTTATATCTTCATAAATATTATGCTTGATCTGTTGCAATGTCTTAGGTTTATTCTCATAAACATGTTCCATCAAATAATCCAACAAAACGAAGTTGGGTAGACAAAGCAGACGAATGGGGAAGTCATTTGATTTCTGAATTTCTTGAAAATATTCTGTCACCGAAAATTTGTTTTTGTTGAAATTATAAATCTTTCAACTGAATCATAAAATTCTATTATTGTAATTCTTTTTTTTTTTTTTCATATTGTTATTTGAGATTTTCAATTTGCTCTGGTTACTCGCAATATCCGAAAAATAATATAAAAGTTAAAGCCAAAACAAGAACGTGATGAATTTTTAAAATGCTTCTGTATTTTGTGAACCAACCTATATATAGACGACTGCTAAAAACTTATCTTATTTCACCAAAGATATTGGAACTCGATACATTTTCAAGATGGTCGTATTCAGAAATTCCCGTATCTTAATTGATTTGTTCTGTTCTAGAAAAAGTCTTCAACCAAACCCAGAAGAGGAAACCTTTGTTTTTGGAGAGATTCCAATAAATAAAATTAAGTATATAATATATATCCTCGGGCAGTTTTTTAGTTGAGAGTTCAAGTGTTGATGTTGTCAGCCAGTATATTGAATTGTTACAGTTATTCCTGTAATCCGTCCAATCCACCCTCTGCCTAACCTGAAATGCTTTGAATGAAGCCATAAGCTGAAGATGAATGAGTCGGTCACGGGGTGTCAGTGTGAAGAAACAGAGACAATATCATTATTGACTGATATTAGCCTCTCTTTGAATTTTGTTGATAAGCTTGGGGATGATAGCAAAAATAGGAAAGGAAGGAAAGTGGTTGAGATAATAAGACGGTTAAGAGTATTTAATATATTTCAATAGGGTCATAAGGTTAAAATGAATGAGTTGCTATCTAATATCGATACAAAGGGGAAAGAAAGAAAGAAAGAAAGAAAGAAAGGAAAGTAAGTGAGAGGGAAGGCAAAAAGAAAGAGAAAAATGAGGAACGGGAGAAATAAGGAAAGAGAAAAAGGAAAAGAAAATTAAGAAAAAAAATTATGAAGAAGAAAGGAATGTTGGTAAAGTGTATCGATACAATGAAAGAAAGAAAGAAAGAAAGAAAGAAAAGTAAGTGAGAGGGAAGGCAAAAAGAAAGAGAAAAATGAGGAAAGGGAGAAATAAGGAAAGAGAAAAAGGAAAAGAAAATTAAGAAAAAAAATTATGAAAAAGAAAGAAATGTTGGTAAAGTGTATCTATACAAAGAAAGAAAGAAAGAAAGAAAGAAAAATAAGTGAGAGGGAAGGCAAAAAGAAAGAGAAAAATGAGGAAAGGGAGAAATAAGGAAAGAGAAAAAGGAAAAGACAATTAAGAAAAAAAATTATGAAAAAGAAAGAAATGTTGTTTAAGTGTATCGATACAAAGAAAGAAAGAAAGAAAGAATGAAAAGTAAGCGAGAGGGAAGGCAAAAAGAAAGAAAAAGAAAGATTCAGCCAAAGGACGATCAAAAAAGGAAGAAAATCAAGAGAAAAATGAGAAAGAAAGAAAGAAAGAAAGAAGAAAAGTAAATGAGAGTAAAATCAAAAAGAAATAAAATGGAAGACGAAACGAGAGAACAAATAAAAAAGAAGAAAGAAAACCAAGAGAAAAATGGAGAAGGCAAAGATAAAGAAAGAGAAAAAGAAAAAAATGTAAATGAAAGAAAGAATGAAAACGAAGTATCGAGAAAAGGATGGTATAAAAGAAGGAAGGACAAATGATAAAGAGAAAAAAGAACAGGAATAAAGACGAAAATGAAAAACGAAGAAAATACGAAAGAAAGAATAGAGGAAAACCACAGAAAAGAAAGGTAGAATAATCATAAAAGTAAGAGAAGAAAATGAAAAAAATAAATTGTGAAAATGAACGAATTAATAGTGGAGCTTAAAATAAAGTAAAAGTAAAGTTGGCGACCATAGTCGAGGGTAACCCGAAGGCTCCCTTTTCGATAGCTACTACACCAAAATGTAGGGGAGGGCGCTACTCCTTCCCTGGATGGCTCTACTTTACCCTTGATCCGCACCTTATAATGCTGAGTGTTAAGCAAGGAGGCATCAAGTACCATTTTTTTGAGTCTTTGGTATGACTCGACCTGGGATTGAACCCAGGTCTCCCGAGCCATTGGCGAACACTCTAACCACGAGACCAATGTCCGGTGGAGCTTAAAATAAAGCCAACGAAGATACGCCAAGTAGATCTGGAACAGGATCCTCACCACCCGGTGTTGCTTAGTGTGATAAAAACTCACTAAATTGGATTTGTGAACGTTGTTAACGAGTTGTATGTTTTGATTTATTTTTAGTCCTTTCATTCAAATCCTTTTCAGAGTTAAGAAAGTAAATGTTTTAAACAGGGATTTAAATATTGGAAAATACTAAATTCAAAAAGTGTTATTCAACGAAATATTTATATGAAGGTCAGTCAATAAATATGGGGAATTTTAGATTTTTTTTCATAAGTATTCTTTGGAACTGGTTTATATCAAATTCATCGATTTCCTTGTCATCTGGTTCATCTCTATGGCTTTAAAATCACGTATAAACTGCAGCAATGAACAAGGTGTCAGCGCACCAAATACTACGATGCTATCAACCACGGCTACTCGTCAGATTTTCGTCAATAGTTGGAAGCACCGGCTCGGAATCCACGATTTTAGATCTACCTGGCCTTGGCTCATCGTCGAGGTTCTTGCAACCTGAGCAAAATTTCGTGAAGCCTCTGCTTACTGTATTGTGATCAACTACATTGAGATGTAGGAGGGAGCTCCTTGTCGTGTAATGTTTTCAGCAATGTACAGTGGAATCGTAGTAAGCGAGTTCGAACTCCAGTTCATACATTTCCTATTACGTTCACTTTCGGTCAAATACCCTCAGGAAAGGTATGATCCTCCTTATCCTCCTAGCTTTGGGTTTAATTGTTCTACAGATGTTCTTCTAGAAGGATGGCTTTGGCAAAGGTTGATATGCCATTAACCAAAGAAACCAACCAACAAAACCATGTACACCTTCACTTTTCACGGGGTGGGGTTCTGCGGCGCTATGGCTAAGATAAAACACATAAGGTATAAGTTCCAAATTAGACTATCAAGTTGCGCGTTCATCAGTACAGCTTTCTAATTGCACACAGAGAGAAGGAATACACATGTCAGCTGCTCACTAATGCGTGTCAGCTACGTTTATGCATATAGCATTTGTTTTGCTGTAGTCAAATTTCAGTTTCTTGCATAATTCCCAGTGGATCACGGTTCCATCCCAATCGTGCCTAGTCAGATATTTCTTTGCAGCTAGTTATGGGCTTATCATATTTACCAACCCCTCCGCGCGGGCAGATCAACTTTTAAGCGGAGTTTAACAGGTTTGAATTCAGATTTTTCCTTCTCCTAGACTAGTTGTCTCACCAAGGCTGATGAACCCTCTCTGCACTACAATTTACCCATCGCTGGAGGGAGAGTAATGGGATTCATACATTTCCCAAGAGTATTAGTGCTATGTGAAATGCCATCAGTCTCGCCTAGGATTTGAACTCGTGTCACCGTGTCCAGTTCCAACAACGATAACCATTACACCACAGTTATGTATTTATAATATGATTAACCGTTCTATCTCTCTCCCAACAAAATCTAGACTTGCTATTCTTCTGGTTATCAATTTTCGCTTCTATATAATTAGTCCTTATGGCGCTTTTTGTGCTGCTCTTAAGAAAGATTCAATTTTCTCTCTTGAGGTTTCCCTTTCTTAGCTATTTCTTGGTCTTCTCTCCTGCAATCTTAACAGTTTGTCGCTTGAAATATCCATACAGTTGTTTTTGCTCCGATTTTGTGCTCATTTTAAGTTTATCATTCTTAGAAATGTCCAAATCATATAATATGCAACCCACTCAATTTGATGCTTGAGGTATCCATACAGTTTTTCTTTTATTTGTTTCTTTGGATTTCATGCATATTAACCTTTGTACTTGTTCATTGCCAAATCCATTTTTTTTTTACAAATAAACAGTTCAGTTTCAAACAATTCAGTTCAGAATAAGTACACAGATTAATTGACAAAAACATTTCTATTTCAAGCGATTCAATTTAGTCAAACAGTTCTAATTCAAAAAACTCTCTTAGTATATGTTAATTCTTTGTTTACAAACAGTTAAATGTCAAAACAGTTCTTTTTGAAACAATTCATTTTAGCGTAAGCACAGTTTCAATGTCAAAATCTGTTCTATTTCAAACAATTCATTTTTGCATAAGTATGCAGTTTACATGTCAAAACAGTTCTATTTCAATCAGTTCAGTTTAGCATAAGTACGCAGTTTGAATGCAAAAACAGTTCCATCTCAGCCAATACAGTTTGAGAGGACCCTATCAAGTGCTACCATTCAGGGCCAGAGGGGACTTGGGAGTGATGGCAATGAAGGAGTACTCTGCATTCCCCAACGCTCCAGCATTACTGAACCCTCACCATCAGATTGTTTAGTGTCATTACAGGACAATCGTTGGAGACATAATAAACTCTTCCAAATTCTGCTCACCGTGGGAGAATGGAGACTAGCTTTTAGAGCATCGAGAAGAGAAAAAGTCGTTATATCCCGACTGCGCATTGGTCATACAAGGCTTGCTCACACTTTCAGACTGAAACAGGAACCACAACCACAGTGTTTGACGTGTCAGACAACTTGCACGGTTAAACACATTCTTATAGGATGCAGAAAGCGATTTTTCAGAGTGACTAGTTTAACCGAATTGTTCGAAAACGTCAAAATAGATGGTGTTGTGTCCTTCTTGCGAGAGACAGGGCTATACGAAAAAATATGAGGAATTAAAACTGATTAATCATGCGCAAACAAATGAAATCCTGCTCATAGGAAATTTAACCTACTAAGTATTCGTTCAGAAATTTTTGCTTGAATGTATATACATATAGATAGAATTTGGCGTTAAATAACCTACAAAGGTTGATGCAAAATAAAGTCCAACCAACGAACCAACCAACGTTGGAGACAGGTCTTACCCTGCTACAGAGAAGCAGTTGTTTATCTTCGTATTATTGTTTCCTTGATTTTGATTTTTGATTCTTTGTTTTAAAGCTGACATTGCTGTTACTCCAATCAGTCTTCATTCGCACTTTTTAGTTTATTTATCTTGTCGTCAAATCCTGGCATCAATACAGCCTTCAATTCTGGCTTCTTTCTCCCCTTTTATTATGACGCAGAGTGTCTGTATATACGAGGGGCATACGATAAGTTTCCAGACTTTTTTCGTATGGGCATTTAAAATTCTCTCAGACTCTTGAAAATTCAGTATGTTTTTGCTATACATCTTATGAGATGACTGATCAACTTTTAGGATTTCACATTCAAATGAACAGCTACAGCAGCTATTGGAATACACCCTACTAAAGCCTAATTGTTACAGCTGGTGAATTTCAAAAATGCAATCTGGACGTGAGGACACTTTAGAAGAACGATATGCAATAAAATTATGTTTTAAACTTGGAAAAAATGACTCAGAAACGTATGGAATGCTTCAGACTGCTTTTGAACTATCTTTCATGAATCGAGCATCAGTTTTTGAGGGGGCATAAGAGATTCAAGGAAGACAGGGAGTCTGTAAGGCATGTTGAGAGGTGTGGGAGGAGTAAGTAAGTCAATAGACCAGAGTTGATTGGCCAAAAGCTTATGGTTAGGGTTACTATGTTGAGGTTTTAAGGGAGTTCAGGAAGAGAGTCCGTCGGAAGAGGCCAGCACTCTTCAAATCGGGTTAGTGACATTTCCACCAGGGCAATACACCAGTCCACAACTACATCCTTGTCACAGACTATGTAACCAAGATGGGCATGAAGACAGTTGCTCACCCTCCCTATAGTACAGACCTTGATCCCTGTGACTTTTGGTTATTCCCTAAGCTCAGAGGTTGTCGTTATGAGATAATTGAGGAGATAAAAGAGGCTGTGACGGTCATTGACACGCTCACACAAGAAGACTTTCACGGGGCCTTCACGAAGTTGTTGGAATAGTACAAGTGCATTGCAGCCGGAGGAGATTACTTCGAAGGGGACTAGAGTTTCATGTGTGTACTATCAATAAAAGTGCCCATTCGAAAAAAGTCTGGAAGCTGATCGTATGCCCCTCGTATAATCTTCCAAGTGTAAGGCCTTATATATATTCGATGATTTCCTTGTCCTCTTGTTCATTTTTCAGGTTAGATTTCTTTCAATTGATTATCATCGTTATATAAATATAGATTCTTAATCATCATCATCATCATGTTGCATTGTAAGCACGTGTCCTCCTGAGGCTCCTCTCCACCCGTCTCTATCGTCCATCGCTACCGGGAGGTCGTCCAGGCTTTATCCTGTACAGGCACAGGACAGTTGTATATAGGTTCTACCTGATCGTACTGACCAACTAGACCACCTTTCTCGTCCATATGAAAGGGTCCTCATGAGTATATCGCTTATGTGTTCGTTCTTGTTTCTCTAGCAGTGTCCCGCATGTCTGGTTCGTCTTACTTTGATAGTTTTCGTGATCGGTGATAGGTGGCTGTGCAGCAGCTGTTTTTTGGGGTGTTGCCTCTTCAAAGAAAACCAACAATAAAACTGTTTCCTAAAATGTTCTAATAAAAAGACACAATTTGTCACTAAATAACCCAAAATTGTTCGATGTGCCGCAAAATAAACCGTGTAACTACTTCCAAAAACGTTCTAATAAAAAGACTCACTTTCTCAATAAATATCCCAGCATTGTTTGACGTGCCGTAAAATAAATCATGTAACTGCTTCCAAAAGCGTTCTAATAAAAAGCCTCACTTTGGCATTAGTAAACCCAACATTGTTTGACGGGTTGTAAAATAAACCATATAACTGCTTCCAAAAAATTACCAACAAAAAGATTTACTTTGGTTTTAATTAACCCAACATTGTTTGACAGCCGTAAGATTAACCATATAACTGCTTCCAAAAAATTACCAACAAAAATACTTACTTAGGTATTAATTAACCCAACATTGTTTGACAGCGGTAAAATTAACCATATAACTGCTTCCAAAAAATACCAACAAAAATACTTACTTTGGCATTAAATAACCCAACATTGTTTAATAGCCGAAAAAAACACCATATGACTGCTTCCAAAGAATTAGCAACAAAAATACTTAATTTGGCATTAATTAACCCAGCATTGTTTGGCTTCCAAAATTTACCTACAAAAAGACTCACTTTCGCAATAAATAACCCGATATTATTTGACGTGCCGTAAAATAAGCCATATAACTACTTCTATAAATTCACTGATAAAAGTCTGACCTCGGTAATAAATAACCGAACAATATTTGGCATGTCGTAAAACTGACCAATGGACATTCTCGTTCAAGTAAAGCGGGTCTGCTATGAAATAAACCTTTGTAAGGGTTGTTCGATTTTAAATGTTAAGTTGTGTTAACAGCCAAAGAGAAGTCTTGTTTTAGTGGCTTGCAGGATAATCTTGTATAAAAGTGTGAACCCTATGAGACCGTGAAAGGAAATTTAATGTCCTTCAGTCGACACACACGTAACCCAATATAAGTGTCGGCAAGAACACCGTCGGTTTTCTCTCTGGGGTAAAGCGGAGTCGATATAGGCTATTTAGGCCTCGATTGCTGATTGGATACTGTAAAGTGGCTAGGTCACGAAGAGGTTCTAAAAATAGACGATGGTTGATTATTAACCTACACCAGACAGAAGTTAGAAATGAAGGGCATTATCAACCCAGATCAATTTCTCTCTTTTCTTCTCTCTCTCTCATTCTTACCTTCTCTCTTGGTAGCTCATCTTTCTGTTTCGAGAAGAATGGGAATGAATATTTTTTGTTAAGGTGACTATTGCTCGTTTGAATTTAGGGTTTTTCTTTTCCTAGAATTGTTGTCTTATCAAGACTATATAATCCAGACAACCCAAATATTAACTCATATCATTCTCAAGACAATAAGCGAGAAGCGAAACGCAAACAACCTCGTTCAGGATTTGAACTCGGTTCGCTGGATCCATTTTCTAAGCGAGTAACAGTTACGTCATAACACCTCTGGTATGTTTAAGTTTGTGTGTGTGTGTGTGTGTAAGAGAGAGAGAGAGAGAGAGAGACATCCAAGGTCAAAGACTGAAACATGTAGACACACGCACACACACAGAGATAGATAGACATGGAAAGATGATCGATTGAGAGGGAGGGTAGAGAGACGGAGACAGAGACAGAGAGAAAGAGAGATAGAGAGAAAGAGAGAGAGAAAGAGGAAGAGTCGTACACATCCAAGGCCAAAGACTGAAACATCTAGACACACACACACACAGATAGATAAACATGGAAAGATGATCGATTGAGAGAGAGACAGAGACAGAGAGTGAGAGAGAGAGACAGAGAGTGAGAGAAAGAGACAGAGAGTGAGAGAGAGAGAGACCGGTACACACCTAAAAACACAGACTTATATACCTGAACATACTCACACACATACACACACTGCACATAGAGGTAAATATGGATAGCTCTATTGGTAAAAAGATAAATGGGGAGAGAGAGAGAGAGAGAGAGAGAGAGAGAGAGAGAGAGAGAGAGAGAGAGAAGAACACACCCAAGGACACAGACCCCCGCACTCACACACTGATAGACAGAGATTGATTGATAGAGAGAGAGAATGAAACAGAGAAAGAAAGATTCATCTTAATTAGGACACAATGGTTTGTATTCAAACTAGTTGGCTACCGATCTCGCTTACTTCGAGGCAGTAGTCTATCTCTTTAACCATTACAACACGGAGAGTCCCCTCGTCGGAGGTGTTATCTGATTATTCTCAAATTGACTCATTACATTTCAACTAAACTGAATCTTTATCTTTTTTTATTTGGCCGCATAAAATAGACATTCTAATAAAAATTCTATGACCTTGTATCAGGACATGAGCTTGAACTCGGAAAAGTAACGCCAGCGAACTAAATTGCTTTTATCAGTGCACAACAAAAGAGACAGACTTGCCACAGCGTAAAGCTTGGATATGAAACTCATCACGTATAGAAAGAAACTTCACTCTCCCGCTTTTTTTTTGGGGTGGGGTAACAAAAAACTATCTGCATAAAACACTGATCAAACAAAGGAAAAAAAAAAGCTTCTTTCATCTGACCTTTCTCGGAGGAAGATCTTCATTTAAATTTTGACTGTCAAAATTTAATTAAATAGACAAGTGGGAAATTGATGCCAAACCAGTTGAAAAGAAACATCGAATCAGCAACTGGCCATCGTCGTAACCAGTAGAACGAAGAGAAAAACAAAATGGCGTACTCGTAAAAAGGACTAAAACCCTGTTAAAAAAATATAACACGCTTTAAATAACCACTAAATGTATTCAACTAAAATGAAAGATAACGGTTCCAAGTTGGCAAAGGAAAGAAGCAGAAGATACCCCGCACAAACAATTACGGACGTGGACTACGCCGATGACATAGCTCTTCAGGCAAATGCACCCACTCAAGCTGAAACCCGGCTACATTGTCTGAAACGAGCAGCTGCTGGCATAGGCCTCCATGTCAACGCATACAAGACGGAATACATGTGCTTTAATCAAAGAGGCGACATCTCCACACTAAACATTAGTTTTCTGAAACTAGTAGACAAGTTCACCTACCTAGAAAGCAGTGTCTCGTCAACCGAGACAGACCTCAACACGCCACTAGCAAAGGCAAGGACAGCCGTCGATAGGTTATCGGTCATATCGAAGTCAGACCTGACCGATAGAATAAAACAATGTTTTTTCAAGGCGCCGTCGTGTCCATACTGCTATATAGATGCACTACATGGACGCTAACTAAATGTATGGAGCAAAAGTTTGACGCCAATTACACAAGAATGCTACGAGCTGTATTGAACAAGTCCTGGAGGCAACATCCAACAAAACAGCAGCGGTACGGTCACCTACCACCAATCACGAAAACTATCCAAGTTAGACGAACCAGACATGCAGGACACAGCTGGAGACGGACGGACGAACTCATAAACGACATACTCAAGTGGATTTCTTAATATGGACATGCAAAGTCAGGACGACCAGCTAGAACCTACATACAACAGTTCTCTGATTATACAGGATGTAGCCTGGAAGACCTACCGGGAGCGATGGACGTTAAAGACGGGTGGCCAGAGAGGGTCAGGGAATCCTGTGCTGGCGGTGCCAAATGATGATGATGATGATGATAATGATGAAAGGTATTCATTACGGCTCAAAGGTATGTGAACAAAGAAAATTTACTTCCAATCGCTCGATTTTGGGAGTTTGTTTTAGCGAAACACTTCCACCACGGGCGGGATGCAGGAGAAGATAATGATTTTTCGTTTCTCTTTTAATTCAAAAATTCATTTTCCTCATAATGCAATGATGATAACTTTGTCTGTTCTCTAAAATCAGGACAATACACAATGATAAATTTATATACATACGAGGATTATTAAATAAGTTCCAGAGTTTTATCGTATGGGCACTCTTACTGACAGTACACATATGAAACTCTAGTCCCAATCGAAGAAATCTCCTCCGGATGCAATAATTTCTAGAAGGCTCCATGGAGGTCCTCTAGTGTGAGCGTGTCAATGACCTTCGTCACAGCCTTTTTCATTTCCACAATTGTATCAGAACGACAGCCTCTGAGCTCAGGGAATAACCAAAAGTCACAGGGAGCACGGTCTGGGCTATAGGGACGGTGGGGAACTGTCTTAATGCCAATCTTGGTCAAATAGTCTGTGACAAGGATGTAGTTGCGGACTGGTGTATTGTCCTGGTGGAAATGCCACTGACCCGATTTAAAGAGTGCTGGCCTCTTCCGACGGACTCTCTTCCTGAACTCCCTTAAAACCTCAACATAGTAACCCTAACCCTAACCCTAAGCCTTTGGCCAATCAACTCTGGTGTATTGACTTCCTTACTCCTCCAACACCTCTCATCATCCCTCACAGACTCCCTGCCTTCCTTGAATCTCTTATGCCAATCAAAAACTGATGCTCGATTCATGCAAGATGCTCCAAAAGCAGTCTGAAGCATTCAATACGTTTCTGTGATATTTTTTCCAAGTTTAAAACAGGATTGTATTGCATATAGTTCTTCTCAAGTGTCAATTTACATTTTTGAAATTCACCAGCAGTAGGGTGTATTCCAATTGTTGCTGTAGCTGTTCTTTAGACCCTGAAATTCTAAAAGTTGGTCAGTCATCTCATTAGATGTATAGCAATGACATAGTGAATTTTCAAGAATCTACGACAATTTTAAATGCCCGTACCAAAAACGTCTGAAAACTTTTCGCATGCACCTCATATATATATATATATATATATATCATCGCGGATATCCCTGACCCTCTCTCGCCACTCCTCCCAATCGTTCATCGCCCTAGGCAGGTCTTCAGGACAACACCCCGTATCCTCACATAGCTGCTGAATGTATGTTCATGCTGGTCGTCCTGCCTTCGCACGGCCATGTGTGGGGGTCCATAAGAGTACATCTCTTATGCGTTCGTCCCTGCTTCTCCAGCAGTGTCCAGCATGTCTGGTTCGTCTAACTTGAATAGTTTTCGTGATAGGAGGCAGGTGGCCGTACAGTTGGTGTCTTGTGGGGTGTTGCCGCCAGGACTTGTTCAAGATTGCTCGCAGCATTCTTGTGTAATTGCCGTCTAGCTTCCTCTCCAGCCGTTTTTTTAGAGTCCATGTAGTGCAGCCATATAGCAGTATCGATGTGACCGCTACCTGGAAGAAACTGCGTTTCATTTTATCGGTTAGGTCTGATTTTCATATAATCTATAGCCTATTGATAGCTGTCCATGCTTTCGTTAACCTCGTGTCGATGTCCTTTTCGGTTGATGCGATGCTGCTTCCTAGGTAAGTGAATTTGTCTACTAGTTTAAGAGGGGTTCCGTCTAGAGTGGAGATGTCCCCCGTTTGATTATAGCACATATATTCCGTTTTGTGTGCATTGACATAGAGGCCTATGTCTTCGGCTGCTCGTTCCAAACTATGCAGTAGTGTTTCGGCTTGGTCGGGTGTATTTGCTGGTATCGCTATGTCATCGGCGTAGTCGGCGTCGGTAATTGTTTTCGCGGGGTATCTTCTGCTACTTTTCTTCGTCAGCTCGAAGCCATTCTCTTTGATTTTGTCAATCGATGTTCTAAGTACGTAGTCTAGACAAATGATAAAGAGGTATGGAGCCAGCGTGTCCCCTTGTAGTACTCCTGCTACAATGTTGAAGTATTCTGTGTCTCCATCTGCTGACTGTACTTTTACTTTGGTGTTATATATATATATATATATATATATATATATATATATATACTTTTCATTAAGAAAAAAACAACGAAACCAATCACAAAGGATTACAAATTTATTTCAATCCTGTTACGCATTTTTGAAATTTTCAAAAACACGAAAAAAGAAAGGTGAATATATATATATATATATATATATATATATATATATATATATATATATATATATATATTCACCTTTCTTACAGTCTTAAATTGAGAGATTTGTTGATCAACAGGTACATTTTGCCGATGGTAATTTACCTTGCTATTTAGTAGTCAAAGTAGAACATCCTTTTGTGTGGGAGGAAATCTTAAATTTCTTCTGGGGATACACCCAGTATATCCTATGTCCCAATACTAAGGTGACTGTGGTTTGTGCATTTAATTAAGACTTCTTCTTCTTCTTCTTCTTCTTCTTCTTCTTCTTCTTCTTCTTCTTTCCAAAGATTATGATTAAAATTCCAGACGTGGTTGTTTGGTTCGATGAAATTAAGTGGAAATTAAAACTTGTCATTTAAAATCGTAATGATATCTGACAGTTTGTAATTAATATCTGTTCTCAAACTTTCTGGAGACACCGAGACGGATGGATTATTATCAATACGTATTACTCATTTCTAGACCGAAAATAGGAGGATTTTGACCGGCATATATTGACAGCAAAGCTCCCTGTATATCTAGCTCTCCGCTTAGTATTCACACACATGAAGTCTGGTAATAAGTATGGGAAATGAAATTATTTTTACAATAAAGAAATGAAACGTATATCTACCTTAAAACAAACCCCTTGTTTATCAACTATTAATTATTCCAGCAATATTTTCATTGGTTAAAAAACATATGATACTTTTTGTTTTACGTGAGGTGAAATTTCAGAGTTGTACTAATTTTATGCCTTTAGCGTCCTCAAATGTTATGGTTAAAAAAGTGTGGGGGGGTTGTTTTTGGAACGAAAAAAAAAGCCCCCCCACCAAATTAGCGCCGACATCTGGATAGATGTCTAGATATCATTGCACTGGTGTATAAAGTGTCTCATATATATATATATATATATATATATATATATATATATACACATATATATATATATATATATATAGAGAGAGAGAGAGAGAGATAGATTAATATTGTAAAAGCTGTCTATATATTATATAAATATATATATATATATATATTATTAATATAATGTACATATATGTATATATATATTTAAATATACGTATATATTTATGAATATATATATATACATATATATATATATATATATATATATATATATATATATAAATTCAATATATATGATATATATGTTATATATATCGTATACATTGAATAAGTTTCCAATTATATATATATATATCATCATTATCATATCGTGCTGGCAGCACGGATATCCCTGACCCTCTCTCGCCACTCCTCCCTATCGTTCATCGCCCTAGGTAGGTCTTCAGGACAACAACCTGTATCCTCACATAGCTGCTGAATGTACGTTCGAGCTGGTCGTCCTGCTTTTGCGCGGCCGTGTGTGGGGATCCATAAGAGTACATCTCTTATGAGTTCATCTCTACTTCTCCAGAAGTTTTCTATTATTCATTTATATATATATATATATATATATATATATATATATATATATATATATATATATATATATTTCATTTTTATAACTATTTCTATGAATGTGCTTTTTTTAATGATAACTTTTTATTCTGTTTGATTGCCACATCAATAATAAAAATATAATTTGGGTCAACCCTCTTTAGTAAAAGTTTTCCTGAATATCCGTTAGCTGAAACCTTGGCAGGTAATTTCTGGCTCTTTTATATCAGAAACCCGTCGATAAAACTACAGAGTAAAACCTTAAAAGATGAATTAAAAATTTTAAAAATACAATCAGATTCTGTCACTTAATGTTTCGTGATATACATATATCTTTAATAGAATTATTGTCTGTATTAGTATATATATTTATATATATACTTTCAAGAAACATTTTTTTTTTAAAGAAAATTTGATCTATGAAATTATTTACATTGAACTCTTTACCAGGAATACTTAGATATCCGAATTTTGAATAATCTAATTATCCTGACGGAATTATACCCACCACCGGATTTACAGGATTGAAAAATAGCTTATATATAATCACTTACCTTGGAAGCAGTGTCTCATCGACCAAGACAGACATCGACACGCAACTAACATAGCCATGGACAGCCAACAATAGACAATCGATCATATGGAAGTCAAAATTGACCGATAAAATGAAGCGTGGTTTCTTTCAAGCAGCGATCGTGTCGATACTGCTATATGGATGCACTACATGGACGCTAACAAAACGGTTGGAGAAAAAAGCTTGATGGCAACTACACAGGAATGCTGCGAGCAATATTGAACAAGTCCTGGCTGCTACATCCCACAAAGCACCAGCTGTACGGCCACATACCCACCACCACGAAAACTATCCAGGTTAGACGAACGAGACATACAAGACACTGCCGGAGAAGTAGGGACGAGCTCATAAGTGATGTACTCCAATAGACCCCTTCACATAGCCGTGCAAAAACAGGGCGGCCAGCTCGAACCTACATACCGCAGCTCTGTGAGGATACGGGGTGTAGCCGTGGGACCAACTGGAAGCGATGGACGATAGGGAGGGGTGGCGAGAAGTGTCAGAGATATCCGTGCTGATGGCACGGCAAGATGATGATATATATATATATATATATATATATATATATATATATATATATATATAATGGTTAAAAAGTGATTTTAAAAGCGTATAAATTTTAAAATAAACAAAATATTCTAAAATCAAATAAAATATTTCAAAAATTTAAAAATGTGGAACCTTGGTTTCGGCCATGTCATTTTCAGAGAAGTAAAACTATGACAGATAGGCAAGTCTATGTGAAATGAGACTTTGGGTAGTGACCGTCGAAAAGTTTAAATTTTGTACCTACCATAGAACCTTTATATATAGCATTGTATATCAATTCTGGTACCCATTTGGACATTGCATCTCTGAAACTAAAATTGAAAAAAAAAAGACTCTTAATTCAACATCTACGCTCTACTGCAGACTTTTCAAATATTACAGCCATCTGAACACAAATAAACTAGATCACAGGAAATTGCCCTTACTCCAAAATCTACTCTGACCTGGGATGGTAAAACCTGTTAGGGTCCTATCCATAAATTTAATAGAAATATTTGATCATTTTCTATACATTAAACCATTTAACAGTGTGAAAACAGATGAATGATTTTAAACTGAATTATGAGTATTACGTAGCCATATTTGAAACCACTTCAATTTTTGCCAACAAATGATCAATATTAAATAGAACCATTACAGTTAGATATAAAAATTTGAAACCATTTAACTGCGTAAACAATGGAAATAATATTCGTGTGCAAACAAATTTGTTCCAACTCAGGTAACATATTTTTTTTAATGAATTAGAGGAAACATTAATAAACATGAAAAAAATATTTACTTCCATATTTTGCACACACTTTTCACTTACATATAAAACACTTATATATATATATATATATTTGTGTGTGTGTGTGCATTTATCTTTTCCTCTCTCTCACTCTCTCTGTCTCATTCTCTCTCTCTCTCTCTCTCTCTCTATATATATATATATATATATATATATATCACTTAACTGTATGCAAATGAATAAATAATGTGGTATAGAATTAGGAGGTTTGGTTGATTGGTTGTTTGGGTTTATGGCATATCAACCTTCGTAGGTTATTTAATATCAAATGCATTTTTATACAAATAATCAGTTTTATTTCAAACAATTCAGTTTAGCAAGAATACACAGTTTAATTGTCAAAAATGTTTCTATTCTAAGCTATTCAGTTTAGTCAAACAGTTCTAATTCAAACAATTCAAATTTGTATATACATTTTGTTTGCACACAGCCAAATGTCAAAACAGTTCTATTTAAACAGTTTAACGTAAGTACTGTTTCAATTTCATTAACAGTTCTATTTCAAAAAAATTCAGTTTTCCATAAGTACGAAGTTTATATGTCAAAAGAGTTCTATTTCAAGCGGCCCAGTTTTCGGTAAGTACGTAGTTAATTCTTTTTAACCCATTGATAGAACCTATCAGGGCGTGCTCGTTAACTCGTGCCAGCCCGCACCGTTCAACAAAGGCAAACTTAAAGACCTAAGGCCACTAGTTTCAGCTGGGCCACCTTCGGGTGGGCGAGCTCCATCATAGTCCAGCAAGGCTCAAGCTTTGGCTCGTGCCCGATCTTCCCCTCTCGTAAACCCTCAATATAATCGACCTTTGGGTCATTGACCTTGTGTCGAGTCCTGTCTGGTGGGAGGAAGAAACAAATATAGGAACCTATCAGGTGTTACCACTCTGAGTGGACATCGGAGCGATGACAATGAAGGGATTCTCTGCATTCCTCAAAGCTTCAGGATTACTAGAAC
Source organism: Sepioteuthis lessoniana (assembly GCA_963585895.1). Taxonomy (NCBI): domain Eukaryota; kingdom Metazoa; phylum Mollusca; class Cephalopoda; order Myopsida; family Loliginidae; genus Sepioteuthis; species Sepioteuthis lessoniana. The sequence continues at coordinate 19,149,522 of OY757927.1, read as the reverse complement.
CTTACCATCAGATTGTTTAGTGTCATATCCAGGACACTTGTTGAGTGGGTCATAACCCTTTGCCTACTAGGCAAAGAATTTTTAGGATTGAATATGAAAATTTGGAAACATTAAGATTTGTGTAAGTACAAATATTAGTATTAGATATTAGTACTTGAAACTATTTAACAGTACCATTTTCTATTCTCTACTTCTGTACATAACAAACTTTGTATGTTTTCCTGTCTGTCTTTATGCCTTCTTCTATCTTTCTCTCTCTGTTTTTGTCTGTCACCGTCTCTCTCTCTCTATTATAGTTTTTTGGAAGTAACAAGAAAGGGAGATAACTCCAAGGTTATTAAGAATTATCCCACTTGAAATAGGCACATGCCTTGTGACCACTGACGTCAACGGGGACAATTCAAGATGGCGGACTGACACTGAGCACGTGTGGACCTCTCTCTCTCTCTCTCTCTCTCTCTCTCTCTCTCTTTCTCTCTCCATTTGCCACGAATTGCATATGTAGAGTCATCATCATCATATCGTGCTGGTAGCACGGATATCCCTGACCCTCTCTCGCCACTCCTCCCTATCGTTCATCGCCCTAGGTAGGTCTTCAGGACAACACCCCGTATCCTCACATAGCTGCTGAATGTACGTTCGAGCTGGTCGCCCTGCTTTTGTGCGGCCATGTGTGGGGATCCATAAGAGTACATCTCTTATGAGTTCATCTCTGCTTCTCCAGCAGTGTCCTGCATGTCTGGTTCGTCTAACTTGAATAGTTTTCGTGATAAGGGGCAGGTGGCCGTACAGTTGGTGTCTTGTGGGGTGTTGCTGCCAGGACTTGTTCAAGATTGCACGCAGCATTCTTGTGTAATTGGCATCTAGTTTCTTCTCCAGCCGTTTTGTTAGCGTCCATGTAGTGCATCCATATAGCAGTATCGATGTGACCGCTGCCTGGAAGAAACTGCGTTTCATTTTATCGGTTAGGTCTGATTTCCATATAATCGATAGCCTATTGATAGCTGTCCATGCTTTCGTTAGCCTCGTTTCGATGTCCTTTTCGGTTGATTCGACGCTGCTTCCTAGGTACGTGAATTTGTCTACTAGTTTAAGTGGGGTTCCTTCTAGAGTGGAGATGTCCCCCGTTTGGTTATAGCACATGTATTCCGTTTTGTGTGCATTAACATAGAGGCCTATGCTTGCTGCTGCTCGTTCCAAACTATGCAGAAGTGTTTCGGCTTGGTCAGGTGTATTTGCCAGTATCGCTATGTCATTGGCATAGTCGGCGTCGGTAATTGTTGTTGCGGGGTATCTTCTGCTTCTTTTCTTCGTCAGTTCGAAGCCATTCTCTTTGATTTTGTCAATCGATGTTCTAAGTACGTAGTCTAGACAAATGATAAAGAGGTACGGGGCCAGCGTGTCCCCTTGTAGTACTCCTGCTACAATGTCAAAGTATTCTGTGTCTCCATCCGGTGATCGTATTTTTACTTTAGTGTTTCTATAGAGAATCATTATTGCCGCTACGGTTTCTTTAGGTACGCCGTATGCTAGGATTTGTTCCATCTTTCCTCTGTGAATGGAGTCGAAAGCCTTGGTAAAGTCGACAAATATTAATGTCGCTTGTAGGTTCTTTGCCCGTACACCTTCAGGGATTCTGCGGATCAGACAGAATACATTCAAAATCAGATAGATAGGATTAGAGACTCGGTGGAAGATAGACAATCTAGAATAGCCTGGCAAACAATAAACGAAGTGAGCAGAAGAAAGAACACAGCCAAAGCAAAACTTAAAGCAGCAAACCAACAAGAAAGAATAAAACTGTGGAAACAGCACTTCGAAAACTTACTTGGAAACCCACCAAAAATAACGCATGAACCAATCACCAGAATAATTAGCAAACAATTAGACATTAAACTAGGACCGTTCACACAAGAAGAACTCGACTCGGTTCTCAGAAAAATTAAAAATAGGAAAGCTGCAGGGCTGGACGAAATTCCCCCGGAAGTATGGAAAACCAGACAATTCGACGACATACTGCTCCGACACTGCAACGCAGTATACAATCAAAATCCGATAGATAGATGGATGAAGGGATGCATACTCCCCTTCCCTAAAAAGGGGGACCTCGGATTAGCCAAAAACTACCGAGGCATAACACTTACATCCATAGCTGCCAAAATCTACAATGCCCTACTACGAAACCGAATAGAACCCAAAATCGACAACATACTTAGAAAAAACAAAAAAAGGCTTCCGAAGAAATAGATCCACGACCTCACAAATATTAACCATCCGCAGAATCCTTGAAGGTGTACGGGCAAAGAATATGTAGAGTAGTGACCTTTAATTATTATTTTATAAAATAAAATACTGTTAACTAAAAACGTTCTTGATGATTATTTCCATTCAATAAATGCACTTTTCGGCATAACACAAACACAACATAGTTGTTTGTAGAATACACCGAATGCATCCCTGCAGATGTTAAGACCCTTCCCAAATGAGTGTCTTGAAAATAACGCTTAACGATTTGACTGTGAGGCTTAAGTGCTGGAGCATTGGGGAATGCGGAGTACCCTTTAAATGCCAATACTCCCATGTCCATTCTAGGTTTAAGTGGCTGCACATGATTTACCTGTGTGCAAACAAATCACTGATGCTTAATTGAATAAGTATTACATAGATATATTTAAATCCATTTGACTGTGTGAAAATAAGAATATTAATGCTCGATAGAATCACTTGAAATCATTTAATCGTTTGAAAACAAATGAATTTGGGTTCGATTGAAAATAATTTTACGTACAAAGTATACGTTTACAAATCATATATATTTAATATATAAGTATAAACAGGATTTGGTATAAAATAAACTGAAAGGGTTGCTATTCCAGAAAACCAAACCAATCCAAATCCTATATATTTAATATATATGTATAAAGAGAATTTAGCATTAAATAACCTCCAATGATTGATATGCCTTAAAGCACAAACTAAACCAAATCGTATATATTTAATATCTATGTACGTAGATGATTTAGCATTAAATAACCTACAATGGTTGATATGTCATAAAACCCAACCAAACCAAATCATAGATATTTAATATATATATAAAGAGAATTGGGCATTAAGTAACCTAAAGTGGTTGATATGCCATAAACCCAACCAAACCAAATCATATATATTTAATTTATAAGTATAAACAGGATTTGGTATAAAATAAACTAAAAGGGTTGTTATACTATAAAACCAAACCAAACCAAATCATATAAATTTTAATATATATGCGTAAAGAGAATTTGACTTTAAATAACCAATAATGGTTGATATGCCATAAACCCATGATCATCATGGCGCAATTTCAGTACCAAATTCGATTCCTATATATTAGTTATATATTCTAAGTTTATATTAAGGCTTCTAATTCTTTCTCATTCTTGACAAAAATCTCCTTGTCATTCATATATATAAGTTAGCTTATCTTTTCTTGCGACTTTATTACCTCATTTGCATTTTCTTAGTTTATAATTCCGTGGCATCAATGTTATAGAAAATTGTAAAGAAGATAATGAGTGTCCTTGGAAATCGTATATATTTAATATATATGTATAAAGAGAATTTGGCATCAAATAACCTAAAATGGTTGATATGACATAAAACCCAACCAAAGCAGATCACATATATTTAATATGTATGCATAAAGACGATTTGGCATTAAATAACCTTCAATAGTTGATACGCCATAAAACCGAACCAAAGCAGATCCCATATATTTAATATAAGTGTATAAAAAGGATTTAGCATTAAATAACATACAGTGGTTGATATGCTATGAAAAAACGCTTAAGCGAACACATGATAAAAAAACCGTATCATCTCCATTAATATTCGAAAAAATCTTGGTGAGAATATAAAACTTTTATTTAGTACAATTTTTTTTAAAGTGTTAGAAACGTTACGTATAAAGAAAAAACATCATACTCTAAGAATGATCTCATTTAGTTTGCAGGAGTGGGAGTTGTAAAAGCTTCTCAAAACTGGTGCAAAGTCTCTAAGCTTCGGTGGACTTGCAATCACCTGTTACTTTGCTGCTATCTCTACACATTTAAACAAGCACAAATTGTCTATGCGTTGAGACATGACGTCATCTGCATGTGATAAATACACCAACCAAAAAAAATATTTCTCGAGTACTGAATAAATCCAGCAGATCTGAACTTAGGAATACCCAAATTCTCCACAATAAATAATGTAAGTTGGCGACCGTTGTCGAGGGCTACCCGAAAGCTCCCTTTTCAATAGCTACTACACCGAAGTGTAAGGGAAGGCGCTATTCCTTTCTCTGGATTGCTCCACTTTACCCTTGAAACGAACCTTATAATGCTGAGTGTTACCCAAGGAAGTATCAAGTACCATTTTTTGAGTCTTTGGTATGACACGACCTGAGATTGAAACCCAGTCTCCCGGCCCATTGGCGAACACTACCACTAAGCCAACAATAAATAAATATGCCCGAAATTTCCCATTTTCTGAATTGCCCAGTCGGCTAGGACCGCAGAATATACCGACTGCTTCTCTGCAGAGGGGTAAGATTCCCATAACGAGTGTCCTGGATATGATACTAAACTTGTGAGCTTTCAGCTATGCTGGAGGTTTGGGGAATGCGGGGCACCCCTTCATTGCCATTGCTCTCAGGTTCTCTCTGGCCCTGAATGGTAGCACCTGATAGGGCCCTATCTATGGGTTAAATAGAACTAAATGATTACTAATGCAAAACTGAATTGTTTGAATTAGTACTGTTTGACTTTACTGAATAGCTTAAATGGAAATGTTTTTGACAATTAAACTGTACTTACATTTAAACAGTGTGATTATGATAAACTGTATTGTTTGAACTGGAACTGTTTTTGACATTGAAACTCTACTTACATTTAAACAGTGTGATTATGATAAACTGAATTGTTTGAAATGGAACTGTTTTTGACATTGAAACTGTACTTAGGCTAAATTGAATTGTTTAATATAGAACTATTTCGAGATTTAACTGTGTGTGAATAAAATATGTATTTATACTAAACTGAATTTGCTGAATTAGAACTGTTTTGACAATTAGACTGGGTACTCGTGCTAAACTGAATTGCTTTGAAATAGAGCTGACTATTTGCATAAAAATGGATTTGGCGTTAAATAACCTACAAAAGTTGATATGCCATAAAAACCCACCAACCAACCAGCCATCTCTGATTTTGCTAACAGAGATTTGGTAGGTTTTTAAACTGCCTACAACTACAGTTGCCACATCCTGTTCAGCAATAATAAAAGCCGAATAAAAGGTTAAGGACACCATCCTCGTCAGTTATTTTTAATAAAGTATCCATAAAAGAGTTAATATATGTATATGCCACGGAAAAAAACAAACTAAGCCAATATATATATATATATATATATATATATATACTGTCGTCTACAAACAGACTCTTTCGTTGTAACACAGCTTCAGTGTGACTTGACACGCAGTATGCTTCATGCTGGGATCGTAATCCGTCTAACTTTACCCCAGATATGGTATCTAACCATTTCGGTGACATACGTCAGCTCAGGAATTATAACGCATTTGTATTAGCTTTCCTCTTTTTTTTTTCACATTTTGCGCTATCGGATACCAAAGTGCTCAGTTCGTTAGAAGAACCTTGCATTACGTGGGTTACAGCCATTAATTCTTTTACCAGGGTGCTCAATCCCCGAAAGTTGAGCGTATGTATTGTCATCCATACACAGACGGTTTCGTTGTTTCACAACTCTTCAGCGTGGTTAGACACGCAGGATGCTTCAAGCTAGGATCGAAACTCGTCTAACTTTATGTCAGATATGGTATCTAACCACTCAGCCATTTCAATGGTATACGCCAGCTCAAGAATTATAATGCATATGTATTAGCTATCGTTTGTTTACATTGTGCGCTATCGGATAGCAGAGTGCTCATTGTTTTGGAAGAGCTTTGCATTACGCGGGTGGTAGGCGTTAATTCCTTACCCAGAGTGCTCAACCCCAAAAAGAGGAGTGTATGTATTGTGGTCCACAGATAGACTGTTTTGTTGTATTACAACTTTTCAGTGTGGCTAGATACGCATCACAGCTCAAGCTGGAATCGAAACCCGTCTTACTTTAAGCTAGATATGGTATCTAACTGCTCAGTTATTTCGGTGACGTACCTCAGCTCAGGAATTATAACGCATTTGTATAAGCTTTCATTTGCTTTCATTTTGCGTTATCGGATACCAGAGTGCTTAATATTTTAGAAGAGTTTTGCATTATGCGGGTGGCAACTCTTAGGCAAAAATGTAAACAAACGAATGCTACTACATAGTGCCTTATAATTCTCGAGCTGACATGGTTTGCTTGTTGGGTAAGAACAATTATATCCATTTTACCAACCCCTCCGCTCGGGCAGGTTATGACACAAGGTCAATTTTTAAACGGGGTTTAACAGGTTTTAATTCAGATTTTTCCTTCTCCTAGACTAGTTGCCTCCCCGAGGCTGAAGAACCCAGTCTGCCCTACTATTTACACATAGCTGGAGGGAGAATAATTTTTTTCCCAAGGGTATTTGTGCTATGTGAAATTCAATCAGCCTCATCCGGGATTTGAACTCGTACCGCCGTGTCCATTTCCTACGACGATAACGATTACACCACTGGCACCTCCAAAGAATAATTATATAACATTAAAAAAAAAAAATAGATGATCAGAAACGTCAGAACGATTAACAAACTCATATATTATAATGGATACATCATATCTAAATAAAAATAGCGTTCAGAATTCATTAGTATTTGATGTGCAGACCTTTATTTTCAATAACAGATTGAAATCTTTTGGTACACGAGCGAATTAATGTTCATCAACAGATATTTTCTCCCATTCTCCTTTTAAATCAGTCCATAGTTCTTCGATGCTTCTTGGATTCTTTTCCATAGGGTTCGTAGAAGCTACTCGACTGTTCAAATTTATTTCATTAAGTCTTCCGGAAATAGTGTGCCTTGATATTTTAATGCCAAAGTTAGTATGAGCTCTTTTAGAGATAGCGGTTACTGTCCCAAATCGATCCTTTTTTTGATTTATTATCAATCGGTCTGTTTCCCCAGCAGTAGTTTTCCTAGGTCTGTCAGGTTGTTTCTTGGCTTCACATCACCCAGTTTGCTCAAGTTTTCTTAAAATACTATGAATAACACTTTTAGATTTCCCCAGTCTTTGAAATATCCCCAATCGATAGTTTACCTTCATTACGTAACTTGACTATCAGTTTTCTAAGTTTCAATGATGTCACAAATTTTTTTGCCATGTTTAAAATACAAGAACAGGTGAAGAGCTGATATAATTTAGTAAAATAACCTATTTTATTTTCTTACACTAAAAATGTTTTAATCATACTAAATAATTATTAAATTTTACGGATTATTTTAATCGTTTTGAACATCTATTTTTTTTAATGTTATATGATTATTCTTATAACTTTGTCAAAATAACTTTATTGAGCTTTATATTTTGGAATTATATAATTTCCCTTTATATCCTTTTTTTTGGTTGATAAAATGTTCTATGAAGCTTTGAAATAAAAAAGTTATTGGACATTTAGACTTCTTCTTAAGATTGTTCTGATCTTTATGCTTGCTACTTTATATATATATATATATATATATATATATATATATATATATATATATATTGGTTTGGTTTCTTTGTTTTAATGACATACAAACATTTGTGGTTTATCAAATGCCAAGTCTTCCTTTTAGAAGAAAAGTGGTAGCACTATTTAACCCAAGATTGAGGGGAATAACGGGGTTCATATATTTCTCCCAGGGTATTTGTCCGAAAGGGAACGTAACACGATGATATCGTAGTCCAGTCCGTCAACCATTACAACACATGGACTCTCCTATATATATATATATGTATATATAAGTTGGCCAACCGGAGTCGCGGACGATCCGAGGGCTCCCTTTTCATAAGCTGCTAATCCGAGGTGTTGGTGAGGGCTCAACTCATTTCCCTGGATTGCTCCACTTTACGCTAAGTATGTGCTTTATAATGCTAAGTGTTAAGCAAAGAGATATCAAGTACCATTTTTGAGTCATTAGTATGAAATACTGTAACCATTGCGCTTATTGATCTAGTGAGTTTAGAGTTCGCCAATAACCCTGAAGACCTGGGTTCAATCCCAGGTGGAATCATATCAAAGACTCAAAAAATGGTACTTGACATTCAATACTTTAAGGTAGGTTTCAAGGGTTAAGTGGAGGAATTTAGAGAAAGGAGTAGTACTCTCCTCTACTCCTCAGATTAATAACTAATGAAAAGGGAGCTTTCGAGTTGCTCTCGACTACGATCAACAGCTTTACTTTATCGATTTACATATTTTCATGTCGATATAGTTCGACATATATTGGCATGACTTGTCAACGCATCGAAGTGAGAGTCAGACAGCATATTCCCAGTGTTCTCCTGTCAGGCCGGCAAACATCCAGCTACTCTCAGGCAATGGATTCGGCTATTGGTAAGCATTTGCTTACTATAAATAGTTGCAGAACTAGTTATGAAGATGATTGTTTCTCTGTCCTGCATAGAGATAGAGACAAATTTCATCTTAAAGTCTTGGAGGCGATTTATATTTCTATGAATCACTCCTCTCTATGTAGACAGTTAAACAATCATATCTTAAATATTTTTGGGGGAACTGCTGGAGACTGGGATGACATAATTTTTTTTTCACCTCGTCCCTGCAATCCAAATTATATAATTTATACCCCCATTTTTAATCACTTTCCGGTGAATAAGCTTGAAAAGTGCCGGACAAAAAGGCCTTCGTTCATTTTACTATTTTAGAATAGATACCCACTCTTTTGTTAATAATCATGTCTCTGTTAATCTGTTTATATAAATTTTCTTGTACCAGAAATACAATATATTTTCATGTATGTATGCGCATGCGCGTTTGTGTGTGTGTGGATGACATACACGAGAAAATGGAAGCGAAATAAAACCTGAAAACCAATTTGGTGGGCTGTTTATTCATCTATTATTACACAGGCTTAGACTGTAAGATCTTCGTCAGGAAAAACAAAAAGAAGAAAAAAGATTAGGAACATTTTAGAAAAAAATATTCAAGAACGTTACAAGTCTGTCTGTGGTGTTGTCATGACAATGTGATTAAGTAAAGCAGTTCGTTATGAAACTTTATGAAAGAAGAAGATGTCGTCTGAGAAATTCAGAAAAATGGCCCCATCTTATTTTATCAAAATCTTTTAGAAGACGCATTTAAAAATAAAAGATAAATGAACAAATAAAAGATTTAAAAAAAAAATCAGTGGAAGTCTATGATAACGTGATATTTTGGATTTGAAAAATCGTCGACTTTTGTCTCAGTTTGATGACGTTGCTATTTTGGAATATTCAATCAGAGGCTGAGAGATTCAGTGGCTGGCCATGTTCTGTTTTCGCCCCCCAGGTAAATTCATCTAGTTAACGTCGTTACTCTCACTTAAACTCATTTCAAATTTGAAGCCTTTCATCACCCGGTAAGAATAGCGTGGATCGCGTGAGATAGAAAGAAGGTTATATCGGAAAGGGACTTATTTTGACAAGGTCGTCAGGCTGAGGTGAACGAGTTGGTTTATTGGATATCGATGATAAGAAAGAGACGAAAAGAAATGAAGAAAGAGAAAAGGAAAAAAAAAAGAAAAAGGGAAAAAGAAAGAAGGAAAGAAGACAAAAAAGTAGAAAGAAAATTAAAAAGTGAGAAGAAAAAGAAAAAAAGGACAAATAAAAATTAAATAGAAAGGTTGAGAAAGAAGGTAGAAGTAAGAACGTTGAAAGAAAGAAAAAGAAAGAAAGAAAGAAAGAAAGAAAGAAAATGAGTACAAAGGTAAAAAGAAAGAAAGAAAGAAAGAAAATGAATACAAAAGAAAGAAAGAAAGAAAGAAAATGTGTACAAAAGTAAAAAGAAAGAAAGAAAGAAAGAAAATGTGTACAAAAGTAAAAAGAAAGAAAGAAAGAAAGAAAGAAAATGAATACAAAAGAAAGAAAGAAAGAAAGAAAGAAAGAAAGAAAATGTGTACAAAAGTAAAAAGAAAGAAAGAAAGAAAGAAAGAAGAAAGAAAATGAATACAAAAGAAAGAAAGAAAGAAAGAAAGAAAGAAAATGAGTACAAAAGTAAAAAGAAAGAAAGAAAGAAAGAAAATGAATACAAAAGAAAAAAAGAAAGAAAGAAAGAAAGAAAGAAAGAAAATGTGTACAAAAGTAAAAAGAAAGAAAGAAAGAAAGAAAATGAATACGAAAAAAGAAAGAAAGAAAGAAAGAAAGAAAATGAATACAAAAGAAAGAAAGAAAGAAAGAAAGAAAGAAAGAAAGAAAGAAAGAAAGAAAATGTGTACAAAAGTAAAAAAGCAAGAAAAAGATGTGTAGAAATTTAAAGAAGAAAGAAAAAAAATTAGAGAAAAAGAAAGACAAAAAGGAAATAAAAATAACAAAAAGAATGAAAGAAAGGAAAAAAAAAGATTAAAAAAAAACAAAAACAAATGAAGAAATTCAAAAGAAATAATAAAAATAAAAAAAAAAACAGGAAAGAACGAAAGAAAAACGAAAAATAAGAAAAGTAAAAAAAGAACGGAAAAGAAAAAGAAAGAAAGAAAGAAAGCAAAAGAAAGAAAGAAAGAAAGAACAATGAATAGAAAAAAAAAGAAGTAAAACAATGGAAGAGAAAGAGAAAAATGAAAACAAGAGAGATCATAAAAGCAAAAGTGAAGAAAGAAAGGAAAGAAAAGTTATATATATATATATATATATATATATATATATAAATGAAAACAATAAAATGAAAAAAATTGTGAGATTTACTTGTCAAAAAAAGAAAATATGTACTAATCTGCCTGGTTGCATGATATATTGGCTCCTACAAATTGTCACGTTGAGAAAATTCCTCTTCTAGAATATCCAATCTGAAATTTAGATACATAGACTGGACGGATTTTATTTCCGTTTGAGTAGGTGAACAATATCGTCTATAATTTACTACATCATCATCATCGTCATGTTGTGGTGATAGCATGGAATCTCTAGACGCAACCTTGCGATTTCTTCCTTTCAGCCATCACTCCTGGTAGGTGTTCTAAACGGCCCCAAAAGTCTGCACAGAGCTGCAAGATGTATGGTTTTGCTGGTCGGCAAACTCTGGTGTATCTGAATAAGAATCTATTGGAGAATGTCACGCATGCCTTTGTCCCTGCTTCTCCAGAAGTGCCCAGTATGTCTGGTATTTGTTGTACGTACCACTAATTGGACGAGTGTGACACAAGGCGGGCCCGAGTGCAAGGCCGTAGCCAAGACATGCTCGGCGGCTCCAAAAATGCCTCAGGCTCCGTCGGCATTGCTCAATGAAGTGCTACCTCAGGCGCCAAGCAAGAAATCTGGTCGCTCCGAGGAGAGTTAGAGCCTGAGGGACGGCCCCCTGAGGCTTGAGGACAATGCCAGTCTTGGTCATGTGACTTGAATGCTGGGTTTTCCCTGCAACCCGTCACCAGAGACACAACGCAGCCAACCAGATCCGTGCAGACATACCGCAGTCGACGGAAGTGTACCGTGACTTTTACATGGATCATTGGATGGGAAGTAAGTGGCCGTACAACAACTGTTTTGTGGGATGTTTCTCTCAGGATATCCACTTGGCTTTTTCTTTGAACAACTTGTTTAGGACCACGAAATGCAGCCATATTAACGATGAGAAGTTAATTTTCTTCTGAATCAATGATAACAAATTGGTTGGTTGATTGATTGTTTTTTTTTTTTAACTTCTCAACATATTTGTCCAGAACGTGCTGAATGAATCCCCAGAAGAGGATTCAAAGCCAAAGAAAAAGGGGTGACATGAGCATGATACTAAAATACATGTGATAACTTGTCCTTATTTCTGGAGATCTGGGGAGTTTTTAGTACCCACTTAATGGCCATTGCTTCCATGTTCACTCTGAACTAGTAAACTGTTAGGGTTCCATCAGAGGGGTCACATGGTTCTGTTCAAACGTTATTTGTATTTGTTTGGATCGTGTGTAAATTAAAAGCCTCTTAAGAAACACATCCAAAACGTAAATATGAACGAACAATAAAAGCGATTCCCATCCAAAAAATAACCCCAGACGGGTTGAAATGCCATTTAAATAAACCAAGAAACCAACCAACCATATCAACATCCATTTCAATGCACAATATTTTATACAATTCTTTGAATGATTCAAGAGGCTCTCATAGCGTAATGGCTAACGTGCTGGACTGTGACATATTATGGAGCGTGTTCGAACTCCAGTTCCTCGTTTAGGTTCATTTTTGGATTGATACCATTAAGAAAGGCAAGAATTTTATTATCAAACAAAGTATGGAATAAATAGTATCCCTCCTGTCCTTTTACGAGTATGGTTTGTTGCGGTTATTTTGTAACTTTAATGCCAAAACCATTCTTGTAGAGGGGTGTCCTCGTGTTTAAAGCGATGGACTGCGTAATCGTAGTACGCGAGTTCGTACTCCAGTCGCGCTATTACGTTCACTTTCGGGCAAATACCATTGGGAAAGGTATGAACCCCCTTATCCTCCTAGCTATGGGACGCGGGACAGTGCTGGAGAAGCAAGGACGAGTTCATAAGTGATGCACTCCTATGGACCCCCACATATGGCCGTGCAAAAGCAGGACGACCAGCTCGAACTTACATACAGCAACTATGTGAGGACACAGGATGTAACCCTGAACACCTGCCGGAGGCAATGAGTGATAGGGAGAAGTGGCGAGAGAGGGTCAGGGATATCCGTGCTGGCAGCACGACATGATGATGATGATGATGATGATTGTTCTTCTAGGAGAATGGCTTTGGCATTAAATAACCTAAAAAGAGTTGATATGCCATTAAACAAAGAAACCAAACCAAACCAAACCAAACCATTCTTGTAGAAAAAAAGCAGTGTTACTTGGGTATGTTAATTTTCTAGCATATCAACCATTGTTGCTTATGTAATGCTAAATTCTCTTCATACATATATATATCAAATATATATGATTTCGTTTTGTTTGGTTTTATGGCATATCAACCATTGTACGTTATTTAATGCTAAATCCTCTTTATACTTATATATTAAATATATACGATTAGGTTGGGTTGGGTTTTATGGCATATCAACCATTGTAAGTTATTTAATGCTAAATCCTCTTTATACTTAAATATTAAATATATACGATTAGGTTGGGTTGGGTTTTATGGCATATCAACCATTGTACGTTATTTAATGCTAAATCCTCTTTATACTTATATATTAAATATATACGATTAGGTTGGGTTGGGTTTTATGGCATTAATAAGGATGTATAATATATGTTAGATAACATTTTTAAACAAGCCTGAGCTCATTTTTTTCTTGTTAAATGCTTTTATTTATTTCTATCTAATACGAATAATTCTATTTAATATTAATCATTTGTTTGCACACGGTTAAATATCTTCAAGTATAGCTTCGTAACACTAACAATTCGATTAAATATCAGTGATTTGTTTATACACAGTTAAATGATCAAACCGTTCTATTTCAAACAATTCAGTTTAGTATACTAACAAAGTTAAATGGTTGCAAGTATTGCGATGTGTCAAGAAGTTTTACCTTGAAAGACAAACTGATTAGTTTGTTGTTTTGTTTGATTTGGTTGTAGTGGGTATTATGGCATATCAACCATTACTGGTTATTTAATGAAAAATTCTCTTTATTCATAAGTACTAAATACATGATTTGTAAACATATTTTGCACATACACACAATTAAATGATCAAACAGTTCTGTTTCTGACAATTCAATTTAGGATGAATCAACTAAGTTAAATGGTTGCAAGTATTGCTATGTATCTCTAACAGTTCAATTAAATATCAGTCATTTGTTTAAACACAGTTAAATGATAAAACAGTTCTATTTCAGATAATTCTGTTTCACATAAGTCGTTTGTTTGCCCAGAGTTTAAATGTCAAACAGTTTTATTTACATCATATTAGGTGCTTACTGCTCCAGGCCAAAGTAGATTTGGGAGTAATAGCAATGAAGGGCTACTCTGCATAGCCCAAACTCCAGCATTACTGAAGTTTCACCGTCAGATTGTTTAGTGTCATAAACAGGACGCTCGTTGAGGGAGTGTTACTCCAATGCAGCAATGCAGCTGTTGTATTCTAATCTGTCGCATATTGAACAAACAACGAACGACTCGTAGATGAATAAAAATATAATTTATATTTTTATTCTTCGACGGCGACAATTGTGTGTAATATGAATACAGTGAAAGAGAGTTCGCACATCGCTTTCTTCTGTGGTGGGACCTTCTTTGTGTAGTAGTGCAACGGCCGGGGAACACACACGAGAAGCTGACAGGTCTGCTTGAGTGACCAGCGGGTCTCTCTCTTCACTTGAGAGACCAGCGGACCTCTCCCCTTCGTTTGAGCAACCACTGGATCTCTGCCTTCAGTCCAAAATTACAGACCTTATATTGTCTCTCAAGTCCTAAGCGGAAATATAAACATCCTCTTTGCCTCACGTATTTTCTGTTTAGGGCTTGTTATCGGAACTTACATACTTCCGTTTTTTTTTCCGGTAATTTGTTGATTTTATCTGCGAAGAGAAATATCTGTCACTCTATCCATAAGCAATAAATTAAATTCTTCGCCATCCTCCTTTATCTTCTCTTTCGTGTGACCCACTTTGTTGATGTTATCTTGCAACTGCATTGAATCTGCTAAGTTCATCCACGGCACTCTGTCGCCAGCTAACCTAGTATATTACAAATCGACTGGGCTACTACGGATGAGCTTTAGTAAACAATTAAAACATCACGAAACTATTAAACTACAATTTTCACATGCCATGGAAATCCCTCTGGATTAGTTAGACAATAACATTAAGAAATGTGCGAGATTCTCTCTTTACATACAGTGCTTGAGTCCCTCGTGATCAGACTTGAAAAATTTTAGGACCCGACGAGTGAAAACCTTCATTATTTCAGGAAGATTATTATTAATTGTACTTACATTTTCCTTTGAAATATCCAAATTTCTGGCAACGTAATGCTCAGTCATTCGACGATCTGCTATCATCACATCATGTGTTTTGTCAATGTTTTCCCTGGATAATATCAATGGAAGGTCATTCTTTACAGAATGTCATTTTCCAAGCTTTCATTATCCCCGTTTGAATTCACCAGCCAATTTTTTCATCTTGCTATAAGAAGGAACATTGATCTTCGAGTGTTGTTATTACACATTTCCTTCGGAAATAGCGAATGACTGCATGATGAGGGATTATGTCGATTTTCTAAAAAAATTATAGACACTTTCCCCGTGGTCTGATAGCTAATGTGCAAAACAGCGAGATTGACGTATACGAGTTCGAATTCCAGTCATGCAACTACATTCACTTTCAGACTAATACCTTTGGGGAAGGCATAAATCCACTTATCCCCGGGCCTTGTCAGCTGAAGCTGTAGAATACACCGACGACTTCTCTGCAGAAGGTTAAGGCCTCCCCCTAATGAGTGTCCTAGATATGACACTAAACAATCTGATGGTAAGGTTCCAGTAATGCTGAAGGTTTGGGGAAAGCGGAGTGCCCCTTGATTGTCATTGCTTCCAGCTCTACTCTCGTAGTGGTAGCACCTCACTGGGTCATATCTCTGAGTCAAAGAGAAAAAAACTGAACTTTGTCTAAACTGAATGGCTTGAAATAAAACTTTTTTGACATTTAAACAACCTACTAATGCTAAACTGAACTGTTTGAAATAAAACTGTTTTTAAATAGAACTAAACGGTGTAATTATCCTAAACTGTATTGTTTAAAATAGAACTGTTTTGACATTGAAACTGTGTACTTATGCTAAATTGAACTGTTTGAAATAGAATTGTTTTGACATTTAACTGATTGTTTACAAAAACTATACTTATACAAAACTGAATTGTTTAAAATTTAATTCGTTGTTAAATGGCTCGAAAAGGGTTGATACGCCGTAAAACAATAAAACAAACCAACCAACCCTTATCTCTCTATGGGTTATATAGTACCGCTAACCTTCGTTTAAAAGGTTGGCTTTGGGATTAAGTAACCTATGAAAGTTCATACGCCATTAAAATCAATAAAAAATCGAATAACCCTTTCGAATTACGTTATCTAATTACAAAAGAAAATATAGTCAGAGACTTCGAAAGGGCTGAACTGTAAGTGAATAAGACAGGAGTTTTGTATCTTATGCCTTACTATATGAGGCTAAGAATGTTTCAATATTCCTTCGAAAATTGGGACTGAACAAATTTCCAGATTTCTAAAACACTATTGAAATAGATAGATAGATAGATTGATATTGTCCTTAATTTGAATCATTTTTGCGATGAGGCTTTTTTTTTTTAATCTGAGAATTAATTTTTATTTATTTATTTACTTTTCCCCCTCATCTTGGTAGTTTTTTGTGTTGTTTCTTCTTTCACTACGTTTCGGCCAAATTCCCTCTGGCCTTCTTCAGGTGATTTTACCGCGACCTCGGATAGGAATGCTGAGTCTTGTAACCGTATCCCCAGTAATTACTGCCTTCCATAGTTGTTGTCTATCGCACCACGTTTTTGTGACCAAGTATACCTCTGGCCGACTTGGGTAGGATTTGAAACCGCTATCTTCTGACAATGCTCACCTGGAACCGAAGAGACTCACCATAAGAATGAAGGAATTTGTCAAATTATTTTCAAGAAAATATAGAATGAACGTTTCGATTTCCGTTATCTAATTACAAAAAAAGTACAGTCAGAGACTTTAAAAGGGTTGAACTCTAAGTGAATGAGACGGGGATTTTGTATCTTATGCCTTACTACATCAGGCTAAGAATGTATTAGTTTTCCTTCGAAAATTGAGTCGGAACAAATTTCCAGATTTCTTAATCACTTGAAAATTATTTGACAAATTCCTTCATTCAAATAAATTCTTAGCATCATTATTTAGCAAATGAAGATAGTCTTCGGTGAAGGGTTAAATAAGTTCTGCTTTAGTTTATAATACGTTTTATCTTGACCCAAGTTCTTTAATCTCTTTTAGATTCAAATTCCAGTAAATTGTTTATTGGACTTCATGTTAAATTGTAGAAAATAAGACTCGCTTAAAGTAGTAAATCTTATAACATCGTCAGATATTGAGTTTCTTTTATTTTCTGTTATTCTTCAACCAGGCTATCCTCACTAATTGTAAGTAAAATTCCCCCTAAATCGACTTTTAAAAAAATAAATAAATAAAAATTACGATCGAAAAGTAATTTTAGCTTTGACGGAAAACAATTTCTTGCTCGATAAATCGATATCACGATCTAAATTGAATCTTTTATAATCAAATATTTTTTCTCTCGACGAAGAAAATTATGTGAAGAGAATCTACCCTGTTATGTTAGGCGTAACTGTGTCAAGGACACAATCTACTAATTCTAAACTCGAATGAATATCGAAGACATTATTTGTCTAAATTTCTGAGTGAAGTTTGATAAATTTTTATCATTTAGAGTATTCTGACTGTTGTCTTCATTGTTTCGTGTAGAACTTGGAAGCATACATGGAACTTCGAATCGAACCGTTTATTTAAATCCACGGGGGTATATATATAATATATAAAACAGTTTCTTGCTCAATAAATCGATATCACGATCTAAATTGAATCTTTTATAATCAAATATTTTTTCTCTCGCCGAAGAAAATTATGTGAAGAGAACCTACCCTGTTGCGTTGTGCGTAACTGTGTCAAGGACACAATCTACTAATTCTAAACTCGAATGAATATCGAAGACATTATTTGTCTAAATTTCTGAGTGAAGTTTGATAAATTTTTATCATTTAAAGTATTCAGACCGTTGTCTTCATTGTTTCGTGTAGAACTCAGGAGCATACATGGAACTTCGAATCGAACGGTTTTTTTAAATCCACGGGAGTATATTGATTTAGTCTCGTTAACCATAATAGAGTACAAGCGTTAAGCTATTGTAAGTATTCTTGGTCATTTAATGTAGTCAGGATTGAACCTCCAACCACCAGATGATTTCACTTATAATCTCTTAAACCAAAAGCCTATATCTATGTGTCTTTCTAGACAATTCAGAGTGAATTTTGAGGAATTACATACCTCATGTCTTTATCAACCAATGAGATATTACTTATTAAAATTATTAACAATTTTTTTCCTTAACGCATATTGAATTTTTGCCCAGCCGGCTGGGGCTGTAGAATACACCGACTGCTTCTCTGCAGAGGGGTAAGACCCCCCACCATCGAGTGTCCTGGGTGTGACAATAAACAATCTGATGGTGAGGTTCCAGCAATGCTGGAGCTTTGGGGAATGCGGAGTACCCCTTCAACTCTGGCCCGGAGTGGTAGCACCTGATAAGGGTCCTATCTATGGGTTAAATAGAACAAAACCGTGCTTCTTTTACTATACTGATTTCTGCATTTAAACTGCGTAATTATGCTAAACTGAATTGTTTGAAATAGAACTGTTTTGACATTGAAACTGCGTACTAGTGCTGAACTTAATTGCTCGAAATAGAACTGTTTTTAACGTCTATACTGTGTACTCATGCTGAACTGAATTATCTGAAATAAAACTCTCAGACATTTTTAATCTGTGTATTGCCCAGTCAGCGGGGGCTGTAGAATACACTGACTGCACCTCTGCAGAGGGGTAAGACCCGCCCATAACGAGTGTCCTGAATATGACACTAAACAATCTGATGGTGAGGTTCCAGCAGTGCTGGAGCTTTGGGGAATGCGGAGTACCCCCTTTTTGCCATTGCTCCCAGGTCCACTCTGGCCCGGAGTGGTAGCACCTGATAGGATCCTATCTATGGGTTAAATAGAACTAACAGCATACTTATGCTAAAATGAATTGTTTTGAGTAAACTGAATAGCTTGAAATAGAAATGTTTTTGACAATTAAACCGCACTTACATTTAAACTACGTGATTATGCTTAACTGAATGATTTGAAATAGAACTGTTTTTGACATTTAAACTGTATTTACAATTAACTGAATTGTTACATATAACTACTTGAATAGTTTGAAATAGAAATGTTTTAGACAAACTGTGTACTTATGCTTGTTTTAAATAGAACAGATTATTCACATAAAAATGGATTTGGCGTTAAATAACCTACAAAGTTTGATATGCCATAAAACCCAACAAACCAAACCATCATATTGAATTTATTAATTTAGACTTTATGATTATTGGTTCTTTTATCGGATTCAGCTCTATACCTGTTCTGTTCCACAGTCCACAGTAGCCCAAAAACCTGAAGAATGAAACATCGGCCTAAATTTTGTGAATGTAACAATTAAGATGAAGGCAATACTCCGAATAGTCTAAATGATAAGATTTGTGCTTATCCAGATATCCACGATGTTCTTACATGATAACAAAATATTTCAAATGTAAAGTCAATTAAAGCGAGCTACAATATCCACCTAAATAAACTAACGCCCATAAGTACACACATTCGTATAATTTTTTCTGTGTCAAAGATAATAACAAAAACAACAACAATACAGCTTCCGTTGGATAGTTTGATCCTGGGACGACTACTTAGGAAGCATTGTGAAAGGACAGCCTAGTTGCACCCATCCATCTCCAGATTTCATTTTTTTAATGAGAACTCATTTGTTTTCAGACAAGTATTCCTATTGTTTCTTGACAGTTCATCATCATCATCATCATCATCATGTCGCGCCGGTATCACGGATATCCCTGACCTTCTCTCGCCACTTTTCCCTATCGTTCATCGCCTCAGGCAGGTCTTCTGGACAACATCCCGTATCCTCACATAGTTGCTGAATGTATGTTCGTGCTGGTCGTCCTGCTTTTGCACGGCCATGTGCGGGGGTTCACAAGAGTACATCACTTATGAGCTCTTCCCTGCTTCTCCAGCCGTGTCCTGCATGTCTGGTTCGTCTAACTTGAATAGTTTGCGTGATAGGAGGCAGGTGGTCGTACAGTTGGTGTCTTGTGGGGTGTTACTACCAGGACTTGTTCAAGATTGCTCGCAGCATTCTTGTGTAATTGCCGTCTAGCTTCTTCTCCAGCCGTTTTGTTAGAGTCCATGTAGTGCATCCATATAGCAGTATCGACACGACCGCTGCCTGGAAGAAACTGCGTTTCATTTTTACGGGTGGTCTGATTTCCATATAATCAATAGCCTATTGATAGTTGTCCATGCTTTCGTTAACCTTGTGTCGATGTCCTTTTCGGTTGATGCGACGCTGCTTCCTAGGTAAGTGAATTTGTTTACTAGTTTAAGAGGGGTTCCGTCTAGAGTGGAGATGTCACCCGTTTGATTATAGCACATATATTCCGTTTTGTGTGCATTGACATAGAGGCCTATGCCTGCGGCTGCTCGTTCGTTTCAATTATTGCTATCAAACAATTTTAATTGTATTCAAAATCATTCATTTATTTGCAAACAATGAAGTGTTTCCAAGTATTGCAATTTAATACTAATTATTCTATTTAAAACAATCGATTTATTTACACTGTCGAATAGTTCGAAGTATTGAGACACACAATTGAAGAGTTTCAAGTTATGCTAATTACCATCTATAGTTTTATTTAACATTACTCATCCATTTACAAAAAGATAAATCGTTCCAAGTATTCCTATGTATTACTAACAATTCAATTAAACAGTCATTAAGTTTGGTTTGGTTGGGTTTTATGGCACATCAACCGTTCTAGGTTATTTAAAACCAAATCCATTTTTTTAATAAAAAATAAGCTGTTCTATTTCAAGCAATTCAATATAGCATAAGTGTTGTATAGCCATGACCAACTATGCACATATACATGCAGAACATATTCAACACAATAAGGACGAGCGGGCACTGTCTTTTAGAAAGAAATTTACCTCTCACTTTATTCGAAAGGGTTACGAAAGGTATTATTGTGTGAGAGGTGGGTTGGAGACTGAAAAGAACTGAAACATATTGACCCCCGAACTCTTCTGGCTATTAAAGCATTTCTTTCCCGTTCTTCTGGGCTGCTAAACCTGGGGCCTGGGGGCTCAGCCTCTGCTGGGACATGGTTCTCATTCCAGCATCTTCTCTCCAACTGATCTGAACTTCCTGTCGCCGGGGTTATATAATGATTTGACGTCCACCTATTTCTTGCGAGCGTCACATTTGTACTCAATTCAACCCGTCGAAGTCAAGGCCATCCCCTGATATCTTCGACTGATGCACCTGTTATTTACACAGGTGCATTTCCTATTTTGACAGCTCGGTCGGAGGCTGATATGTAACATAAATACGCTGTTTAAATGTCAAGACAGTTCTATTTCAAACGATTCACTTTAGCTAAGTATATTTGTTTTGTTTTTTGTTTACGCATTGTTAATGTTAAAACAGTTCTATTACAAACAATTCAGTTTGGCATAAGTACACAGTTTAGTGCTGTTTGACTCATATATAGGATTCGATCAGCGATAGCAATTAAGGAGTTCTCTGTATACCCCAAAGCTCCAGCATTACTGGATCTTCACCTTCACATTGTTTAGTATCATATCCAGGACTCTTGTTGGAGGAGTCATACCCCTCTGCAAAGATGCTGTCGGTGTATTCTGCAGCCCCAGCCGACTGGGCCAAGATAATCATTTCTTTACTCATAGTTAAATGGTCAAAGATGTTTGCTTCTAACGATTCAATTCAACAGAAGTCATTTGTCTGAACGCGGTTTAAATGCCAAACATTTCTACTCAACTCATAGATAGGACCCAATCAGGTTCAATCGCCCCGAGTAGACATAGGAGGAATGCCAATGAAGGGTTATTACAACTGCTTTCCAGGGCCTCGAGGAGCCTCCTCATCAGGGTGTTTAAAGTGATATCCAGGTGACTTGTTAACGGGATATCCTATCCCTCTGCAATGATCCAGTCGTCGAATACTACTGCGTCCCAGCAGCTTCGGCTGAATGATACATTTAGTGTGCTTTTCTATTAGAAATACATTGTTTAATGTTTCACAGACAACATCTAAGGACATCATCATCATCATCAAGTCAAGCTGACTGCCTAGAATACTGTGACTCCCCCCCTCTCTCTCTCTTGCCCCCACACCATCAATCCCTATTATCAATCGCTCCCGGCAGATCTCTTAAGCTGCATCCAGCGTCTGCTTAGAGCCTATAGTAAGTCTTTGCTTGTCAGTCAATCACTGGTGTGTCCATGTGTAATATCACAAAAGAAAACATCATTTGAATTTGTCAAGGCTTCTCAAGCAGTTCCCTTGCATATCTTGATCATCTTACTTGAATGTTTTGTGAGACTGGAGACAGGTGGCGATACAGCTGCTAGAAATAAAGGAATATGATAGAAACACATCGATAACAAAGAAAACGTTGATGTAGATCGATGTTTCATCATCATTATCATCATGTCGTGCTGCTAGCACGGATATCCCTGACCCTCTCTAGCCACTTCTCCCTATCGTTCATCGCCGCTGGCAGCTCTTAAGGGCTACATCCCGTATCCTCACATAGCTGCTGTATGTATGTTCGAGCTGGTCGTCCTGCTTTTGCTCGGCAATATGTGGGGATCCCTTGGAGTACATCACTTATGAGCTCGTCCCTGCTTCTCCAGCAGTGTCCTGCATGTCTGGTTCGTCTAGGTTGGATAGTTTTCGTGATGAGAGGCAGGTGGCCGTATAGTTGGCATTTTGTTGGGTGTTGCCGCCGGGACTTGTTGAATATTGCTCGCAACATTCTTGTATAATTGCAGTCTAGCTTCTTCTCCAACCGTTTTGTTAGCGTCCAAGTAGTGCTTCCATACAGCAGTATCGACACGACCGCTGCCTGGAAGAAACTGCGTTTAATTTTATCGGTCAGGTTTGATTTGTTTGATGAATAAAATTGGGGAAAAATGAAGATATGACTTCGTCTGGAAAAAGTCGGGATCAAGTGACAAAAAGTATAACATATCAAACAGCTGACAAGTGATACTATGAGTAAAATGTTTTCCAATAGATTCTGGTAGTATAGTGGGAGTTGGTGCGCTGACACGTTGTGCATTGCTTCACTCTGCGTGTAATTTGAAAGCTGTACAGATTAAGGTGCAATGCTGTCTAGCTTATGATTTTCCTCGTTCGAACTGAACAATAACGCGGTGGAAGCAACTAAAACCCATTGCAGTTCGAAAGCTGAACGCGAAGTTGATCACAATAAAGTATAACCCATTTGGCTGAGGCTGTAGAATACACTGACTGCATCTCTGCAATGGCGTAAGAGCTCCCCAAACAAGTGTCCTGTATATAACACTAAATAATCTGATAGTGAATCTCTAGTAAGTCTGGAGCTTTAAGGAATTCAGAGTGGTCCTTCATTGCCACCACTCCTTGCTCCACTCTGACTCAGAATAGTAGTCCTTGATAGGGTCCTATCTATGGGTCAGACAGAACTAAATTGTGTACTTGTGCTAAGGTGAATTGTTTGAAATAGAACTGTTTTGACATTCAAACAGTTTACTCATTTTAAACTAAAATGTTTGAAATAGAACTCTTTAATAGAACTGTTTTGACATTCAAACAGTTTACTCATTTTAAACTAAAATGTTTGAAAGAGAACTCTTTTGACATTTACACTGCGTACTTATGCTAAAGTGAATTGTTTGCAATAGAACTGCTTATATTCATAAAGGAGATTTAGCATTAAATAACCCACAAAGTTTGATATGCCATAATATACAACTAAACCAAATTATACATATATATTAAATACATATGTATAAATTAAAGAGTTTGACATTAAATAACCTACAATGATTGATATGCCCTTAAACCAAACCAAATCGAATCCTATATATTAAATATATACGTAAAAAGAGGATAGGCATTAAATAACCTACAATGGTTTATATGCCTTAAAAGCCAACAAAACCAAATCATAGATATTTAATATATATGTATAAAGAGAATTTGGCATTAAATAACCTAAAATGGTTAATATGCCCTTAAACCAAACCCAACCAAGCCACAGGATAGTGAACAGAAGGTTGAAGAAATTTCGCACGGGTTGCAAGAAGCCAACGATCGAGTAAGGTCCGGTAGGTTTTGAGCTTTGATTCTTAGGTCGTGATTTAAGCCGTAGAACTAAATTCAATGTGGAGAACCCCGAGTAAATCAAGTGATCTCGAGATCTATGGTAGTTCGTCCACAATCAAATGCATCCGGTGCTGCCGAATTGTATTTCACGTAAAACTTTTTTGTCTGAAGATGCACATTGTTCTTTTTTTTTAAATATAGGGCCTGCTGAAATAGATATTATAACTAAAAACATGAGTAATTTTTAAAAGTTGTTCTTTCATATGTACTTAATTGCTCAGTAATTTGTTTTATTATTATTTTATATTGAGCTCTCTTTTGGATCTTTAATTACATGGGTATGGTAGATAGAAAATCCGAAAATAGAATTGTTCTCACCATCGACTGATTTGGCGTTGAATAATATAAAGCTATATATGCGTAACACCAGAAAACGGTTACTGTAAACGCGTAATGACATCAACGGCCGAAAGTAAACGCGTTTTTTTTTTTAAACAGAAACTACATACTCTGACAGAATGAAGATGAACGTCCAAAGTAGTTTCTGCAATTGATTGACCTGTCGTATATATATATATATAATTCTTTTAATACCCTGTCCGGTGGCGAAAGCTGCTTGGTAGCGCCCGGAGTGGCAGTACCGCCTTGAGCTACCGAAACTGATTTATTACCCCAGATTGGAAGCTGATGAGGGCAGGGTATTGCATGTGCTTTCACACGTTGTATGATGATATATATATATATATATATATGTATAAGAGTCGTTCATTAATAAATTAATGTTTACAGTAAAAAACTCTTCAAAGAAACTAATAGTAATGGGTCCTTTCCTGTCCTTGGTCTTATCGAGTGAGACTTGCATACACCGACTGCGTCTCTGCAGAGGGGTAAGACCATTCCAACGTGCGTCATGGGTATGTCTTTAAACTGTATCTGGTGATGAAGCTCCAGGTCTGGTGATTTGGGGAATGTGGAGTACCACTTTATTACCATTCCTCCACAGTCCACTATGGCCCAAATTTGTAGTACATGCTATATCAAATAAGTAAAGTTAGCAACCTTAGTCGAGGGTGATTCGAAGGCTCCCTTTTCAATAGCTACTACACCATTCACTGCATTGCTCCACTTTACTCTTGATTCTACCGTAAAATGCTCAGTGTTAAGCAAGGCGGCATTAAGTACCATTTTTTGAGTCTTTGGTATGACTCGACCAGGAATATAACCCCGGTCTTCTGAACTATTGTTGAACACTCAACCCATTTGCCGATGTCAAATAGAACTGTTTAATTATTTACTAAGGATTATATATAGTTATTCAAAATTTTACAACTGTGTCAAAATTATTCGTATTAGATTGGAATACATGATAGAATTATTAATATTAGAGCGGAATACTTGAAACCATTTAACTGTGTGCAAGCAAATGAGGTCTAACAACACTCGTTTAAAAAGAAAATTACCTACAAACTATTCCTGTACAAGCCATTTTCTATATATCAATCTATCTATCTATCAGAATAGGATTTTGTATTAAAAAAACCCTCGATGGTTTATATACCATAAAACTCCAACAATCCTACTAACCAAAAGATCCTGTCTCTGAAGACTGTCAGCATGACCGTCTTTACTGCTGCAACCGAAAATTTTCGTAACCGAAAAATCATTGAGTTTAAACTCCGTAGACTGTTGTTTTTTGTTTTTTTTTAACTCGGGCTTGTCTCAGCAAACCTTTATTTATCCCCTTTGTAAACATATTTTGACTCAAACATGTGCTGGGGGGTCTTCGTGGGGTCAGTGGTTAAAGTGATGGACTTCGGAATCGTAGTTTGCGAGTTCAAGATCCAGTTGCACTATTATGTTCACTTTTGGACAAATACCCTTGGGAAAGGCATGAACCCTCTTATCCTACCAGATCTGGGTTAAACAGTATCATTGCTGCTCTTCTAGAAAGCTGGCTTTAGCATTAAATAACCTACAAAGTTTGATATGCCATTAAAACAAAGAAACCAAACCAACTGAAACATGCCTATCCATACGCACCACACACTCTTCAATAAATTTCGTAAGTTTTGCACTTCGTAGCCACTAAAATCTCTGTTTATACCGGGAGCATCGGTTTAATTTGCCACTAATTTGAATCGCCTCAAAGCAAATATTTTCACGAGATTAAAAAGATTTTTGCAGTAAGAGGATTTGAAACAATACGGAGGTTACATTCATGAAAATAAAAATAAAAAATGGAAAAAAATTATTTAATTTTTTCAAAAACCGGCTCATTGGACTAGTGGGTAAACTGTTTGCCAATGGTCTGGGAGACCTGGGTTCAATCCCAGGTCGTGTCATACCAAAGACTTTAAAAATGGTACTTGATACATCCTTGCTTAACGCTCAGCAATGTAAGGTACATATCAAGGGTAAAGTGGAGTAATTCAGGGAAAGGAGTAGCGCCTTAACGTACACCTCGGTGTAGTAGCTATTGAAAAGGGAGCCTTCTGGTCGCCCTCGACTAAAGGGAGACA
Organism: Sepioteuthis lessoniana; assembly: GCA_963585895.1. Taxonomy (NCBI): domain Eukaryota; kingdom Metazoa; phylum Mollusca; class Cephalopoda; order Myopsida; family Loliginidae; genus Sepioteuthis; species Sepioteuthis lessoniana. The sequence goes on along the minus strand of OY757927.1, from coordinate 19,122,850 downwards.
ACTTTTCTTTTACTTAATTGAATCCTCCACGTATATACATATATGTCTGCTGATGGTTAGAGTGTTTGCTAATGGCCGGGGACACCGGGGTTCAGTCCCAGGTCGAGTCAGACCAAAGACTCAAAAAACGTTACTTAACGCCTATTTGCTTAAGGTACAAGAATAAAGTGGAGCAATCCAGGGAAAGGAGTAACGCCCTCTCCTACACCTCGGTGCAGTAGTTATCGAAAAGATAGCCAACTTTACATACTTATACATTAAAAGATTAAAGATTACGAGAAAAAGAAAATATATATATATATATATATATATATATATATATATATATATATATATATATATATATATACGCGGTGCATTCAATGAGTTTCCAGACATTTTACAGGCATTTAAAGTTGTCGTAGACTCTTGAAAATTCAGTATGTTATTGCTATACATATTATATGATGACTGACTAATATTTATGATTTCAGGTTTAAATGAACAGCTACAGTAGGAATTGGAATACACCCTACTAAAACCTGATTGTCACAGCTGGGGCATTTAAAAAATGCTATCTCGACATGAGGACTCTTTAGAAGAACGATAATCAATAAAATTGTGTTTTAAACTTTGAAAAAATGCCACAGAAACCTATGGAATGCTTAAGACTGCTTTTCGGCCATCTTGCAGGAATCAAACATCAGTTTTTGAGTGACATAAGAGATTCAATGAAGCCAGGGAGTCTGTGAGGGAGGAGTAAGGAAGTCAATATACTAGAGTTAATTAGCCAAAGGGTTTGGGTTAGGGATAGTATGTTGAGGTTTTAAGCGAGTTCAGGAAGACATTCCGTCAGAAGAGGCCAGCACTCTTCAAATCGGCGCAGTGGCATTTCCACCAGGACAATACACCAGTCCACAACTCCATCATTGTCACAGACTACTCGACCAAGATGGGCATCAAGAAAGTTCCTCACCGTCCCTATAGTCAAGACCTTGCTCCCTGTGACTTTTGGTTATTCCCTAAGCTCAGAGGCTGTCGTTATGATACAATTGAGGAGATGAAAGAGGCTTTGATGAAGGTCATTGACACGCTCATACAAGAGGACTTCCATGGGGCCTTCCAGAAGTTGTTGGAACGGTACATCAAGCGCATTGCAGCCGGAGGAGATTACTTCGAAGGGGACTAGAGTTTCATGTGTGTACTATCAATAAAAGTGCCCATACGAAAAAAGTCTGGAAACTTGTTTAATGATCCTCGTATTCTGTAATTTTTGGTTGGATGTTTGGGTTTATGGCATATCAAACTTTGTATGTTATTTAATGGCAAATCCATTTTTATACTAATAATCAGTTCTATTTCAAACAGTTCAGTTTAGCATAAGTATGCAGTTTAGTTTTATTTACCCCATAGTTAAGGTTGTATCAGGAGCTACCACTCCGGGACAGAGTGGAACTAGGAGAAATAGCAAAGAAGGGGTACTCTGCATTCCCCAAAGCATCACTAGAACCTCATCATCAGATTGTTTAGTGTCATATCAGGACACTCGTTGTTGGATTTTACCCCTTTTCGGAGGTGCAGCGGTGTATTCTACAGCCCCAGCCGACTGGGCAATGTATTTGTTCTTTCTTCTTAACAATTTTAGACCTTTGATCATCAGCTGGTGAAACAGTTTTTGTGGGGGAAAAAATTTAATCTAGGAAGTTTTTTAAAGTTTTAAAAGTAGAAAAAAGGATTTGATACTCTTTAAGAAAAGCTATTTGAATTTTACTGATGGGGTAGCGGTACATTTTTAATCTTAGGGATATATTGTAGGAATTTCAAATTCTTCAACTTAAAAACTAATGCTGACAGTTAGGTTTGCGGCTTTGACTTGGCTTTTCCCCATGGCTGATCTTCTTAGACTACTGAGTTTTTTCTCTCTCTTCTTTTTCTATCTCTGCGTCTCTCTTTAGTCCTCTCTTCTATCTTCTCAGCCTATCAACACTCTCTCTCTCTCTCTCTCTCTCTCTCTCTCTCTCTCTGATATTTCAACTCATCTCTTTATCTGTTTTGTGGTTACTTCTTCATCTGTCAGTCACTCTGCGTAGCAAACAGTCTTTACTTGTATATTTGCAGTGGTGAACGTTCTTATTTCTAATAGATTTTGGCCACCCAGAGACTGGCATGAAAATAGTATCAGACTGTAAGTCTCCAGAGGTCCTTAAAAGTTGAGCTAATAAAATTGAAAATATTGAGTTGTGGCTCCTCTTTTATCTGACCCTTTCCATTTATACTTCAGTACTAAATTGGTGGTTCCTGCGGAGAATACATACGATCACACTCATACTCTACATAACCGTGCAAATATATCTTGGCCCTATTATGGACATACACATATATACACATACGTTATAACATACCCATGTTCAACTTGCAACCACACATACGTAATTACGTACATACATGCATTTATACATGCACCCAGAACTACTCATATGTTTAAACATATAGACATACATAAAGTTAATACTTTCTACTAACATAACAGCGTCAATAGTGTCACATATATTCAGTAGAGTCATAAATAATTTCCGTTTAATTAAAATATAATTTATTCATGAATGATTTGACAATGAATTAATTTAAATTTAAATTTAAATTGCATATTCACCGTTATTTTGAATCACCACTCGCTATTTATCGAGTAATTTGTTCTCAAACAAAATTCAGATGGTTTGCAGAACAAGACATTTTCCACAAACGTTTACAGACCAAGTCGGCTGAGGGTGTAGAATACACCGACTGCACCTCTGCAAAGGGGTAAAAAAACACCAATGAGTGTCCCGGATATAACATTAAACAATCTGAATCTGGAGCTTTGGGGAATGTGGAGTAACTCTTCATTGCCATCGCTCACAGGTCCACTCTGGCCTGGAGTGGTAACATATGATAGGGTCCTATCTATGGATTAAAGAGAACTAATCTGTATACTTATGCTAAACTGAATTGTTTGAAATAGAACTGTTTTTATCAGTAAGTGTTTTCGGACTATTTTCTTCATCTTTATTGGTTCTTCCAAAACGTTTCCCCCAGCCTTCTTCAGGTGTCTCTGAAACGTTGTGGAAAAACAATAAAGATGAAGAAAATAGTCCGAAAACTCTTACTGATAAAGCTTCATCTCAAAAATTTAGACAATTAAGAACCATTTTTATATTTAACTAGGATTAAATAAATGACTGAGGTTTAATCAAGTTGTTTGCAATACTTGGAACAATTTAACTTTGTTGACTAAACTGAATAGCGAGAAATAGAACTGTTTTTTGACATTTAAATTGTGTACTTATACTAAACTAAATTGTTTGAAATAGAATTGTTTTGACACTTAAACTATGTAGTTATGCTAAAATTGTTTGAAATAGAACTGTTTATATGTATACAAACAAATCTGTCATTAAATGACCTACAATGGTTGATAAGCCGTTAATCTAAACCAAATCCAACCGAAAAAAAAAATCAAACATTTTCACATGATTTTCTTGGGAACATTTTTTTCATTTAGAGCAGTTTGCAAAGAACGAAAGAGATAGAACTTACTAAGTCTGGTAACTATGATAGAATAGGTAGAACCTAAATCAAATATTTTTTCCAGCGTGATTCTAGCCGAAAGTGGCCTTTTTGTTATCAAGGAAAAACAAAATGTTTCTCCAACTGACAAGCGTTAGCCGTTTTCTAAGATTTTCATGCATCTGTTGAGAATACTGAGTGTCTGCGGTTTAAAATTTCAAAATGAATAATACCACAGGAAACTCACCATCATCATCATCATAATCTCGAGCAGCTCGCACGGATTTCCCTAGCTCTCCCTCTCGCCCGCTGTCTCTATCATCCATCGCTTCCGGCAGGTCTTCCAGGCTACACCTATATCCGAACAGAGCCGTTGTATTTAAGTTCTAACTGGCCGTCCTGCACTTGCGTGTCCGTGTGAAGAAGTCCATTGGAGAACGTCGCTAATGAGTTCGTCCTTGCTCCTCCAGCAGTATCCTGCAATCCCATCATGAACACAGTTTAATTCTTCTTATATCAAGATTCACCTTTAGGGTTGGTTGCGTAGATTTATGTTAGTTAATCCACTGCTTTTTGCATTGAATATTATTATAAAACATATGTTTCGTCACTTGTAACGATATTCATGAGATAGTAGATAATTCCTCTGCTTTGAAAGAAGAGATGTCGCTATGGATAAGCAATCTTTCTCATTGTTCTCTCAACGCTGAGCCAAAATACCCTGCTTGCTTACTTTTCCTATCTTTTTCAAGTGGTGGCAGATTGTGGATTGCGATGTGTTTTAGGTCAAGAGATTATTCTTGAGTATTTTTGCGCGAATTGCATTACACAAATTATCTGTTATATATTGACCCTCGACTGAGCGGTGAGGTGAGTCAAGAGATTCACCTGTGTAAATAAGCGGAAGAACAGCGGAAGCAGGTGGATGTTAGAAAATGATATAACCAGGTGCTCGGCGGTTCAAGTCAGTTGGAGACAAGATGCCTAAGTGAGAGCCAGCGGCTGACAGAGGGCTTTGGGCCTTCAGTGACCCACGGTTGAGCAACCCAGTCAAGATGAGAAAGAACTTGGGGTCAATATAGCAGTCCGTCCTTGTCTCCACTCATTTCTCACACACAACAAACATTACCCTTTCGAAAATAAAGTGTGAGAGATTTATATTTTTATAAAGAAGTGTATTCGTTCGTTATTGAAGTCGTCATTACTGTTGATTATGTTCCCGTGTATATTTGTATACGTGAAGTTGTATTTTAGTATACAACACTTCTCTGCCATACACACGAGGAATTTTCTTTGCTGTTATTGTAGGCTTTTTATTTCTAAATTCCCATATTACATACATTTTTCAGTTCCTCCATTTAAGCGGCGTGAGATCATAGTTTTCGGTTTCGGTTTCTTTGTTTAATGGCATATCAACCTTTGTAGGTTATTTAATACCAAAGCCATTCTCCTAGAAGAACAGTAGTGGTACTATTTACCATCCCCTCCACTCGGGCAGGATATGACGCAAGGTCAATTTTTAAGCGGAGTTTAACAGGTTTGAATTCAGAGTTTTCCTTCTCCTAGACTAGTTGCCTTACCAAGGCTGAAGAACCTTGTCCATCCTACTATTTACCCATAGCTGGAGGGAGAATAATTGGATTCATACCTTCCCCAAGGGTATTAGTGCTATGTGAAATGCAATCAGTCTCGTCAGGATTTGAACTCGTATCGCCGTGTCCATTTCCTACGACGATAACGACTACACCACGGGCACCTCCATTGAAGAACAGTAGTGGTACAATTTAACCCATAGCTGGGTATTTGCCTGAAAGTGAACGTAATTGCGCGACTAGAGTACGAACTCGCTTACTACGATTCCGCAGTCCGTCGCTTTAACCATTACACCACGAGGACACCCCTGCGTGAGATCATAGTTGGTGGGTTGGTTCATTATTTTGTTTGACGGCCTATCAACCCTTTTCGGGTCATTTAACGCTGAATTAAATTTCAAACAATTCAGTTGGATATGAGTATAGTTTTTGTACACAAACGGTTAAATATCGAAATAGTTCAGTTAAATGCCGAAACAGTTCTATTTCAAACAATTCTTTTTAGCATAAGTATACAGTTTCAATGTCAAAAACAGTCCTATTTCAATCAGTTCAGATAGTTCTATTTCAAACAATTCAGTTTAGCATAAGTACACAGTTTAATTCTATTTGACCCATACCTAGGACTCTATCAGGTGTTATCACTCCGGGCAAGAGTGGATTTGGGAGCCATGGCAATGAAGGGATACTCTGTATTCCCCAAAGCTCAAGCATTACTGGAACCTCACCCTCCGATTGTTTAGTGCCGTCTCCAGGACTCTTATTTGGGGGAGAAACCAGTCGTTATATTCTACAGCCCTAGATGACAGGGCAAGTAAGATCATTGATCAAATCATGATGCAAAATCTTTCACTGCTGATATAAGAATGACAGCATTTGAGAAAGAAGGAGAAAACTAATCACTGAAGCAAAACTCTGGAAGAAAGCGAAAGCTGTCTGAGAGGGACCGCCGGACATTTACGCGGATTGTTAGAAAGGATCAGAAAAATACAGCTCTGAAAATTACTGCAGAACTTAATGAGAACCCAGAACTGTAAGAAAGAAGTGTCATAAAATCGGATTTAACGGGAGGGCTGTAATCAGAAAACCATATTAAAATAAATTTTATTTAAAATTTCCTGGTGTTTCCGTCATTTTGTTTAACTCCTGTACATACTTGTACACACATTTACTCATGTATCTTCAAATATGCAAATTTCTTCGTGATTGTTTAATGGTTAATGTCCTCGTGGTTTAATGGTTAAAGCGATAGACTACAGAATCGTAGTAAGCGAGTTCAAACTCCAGTCGTGCTATTAGGTTCACTTTCGGGCAAATACCCTTGGGAAAGGTATGAAACTCCTTATCCTCCCAGCTATGCGTTGAATAGTACAATTACTGTTCTTCTAGGAGAATGGCTTTGGCTTTAAATAACCTACAAAAGTTGATATGCCAAGAAAACAAACAAGCACATTTCTTAGAGCTGGTTTGGTAATTTCGAGTTATGTTCAAAACACTGGACTTTTGTTGTTGGTTGGGTTTCATGGCATATCAACATTTGTGGCTTATTTAACGCCACGTCCATTTTATGTATTTAATCAGTTCTATTTAAGACAGTTCAGTTTAGCATGTGATCACAGTTTAATTGTTAAAAACATTTCTATTTCAAACTATTCAGTTTTGTCAAATAGTTTTATTCAGTTAATTCAGTTTAGCGTAAGTTAGATTTTGTTTACATAGTAACATACCAAAACAGTTCTATATATAACAATTCAGTTTTAAGTAGAGTTTTAATATCAAAAACAGTTCAATTTCAAACAATTCAGTTTAGCATAAGCACGCAGTTTAAATGTAAGTAGAGTTTAATTGTAAAAGATATTTCTATTTCAAGCTATTCAGTTTCGTCAAGCAGTTCTAATTCAGCTAAGTATAAGTACAGATTTTGTTTACACACAGTTAAATGTCAAAACAGTTCTATGTTAAACAATTCAGTTTAGTGTAAGTACAGTTTCAATGTCAAAAAACAGTTTTATTTCAAATAATTCAGTTTAGCATAAGCACGCAGTTTAAATTTAAGAACAGGTTAATTGTCAAAAACATTTCTGTTTCAAGCTACTCAATTTAGTCAAACAATTCATTTTAACATATGCATGCTGTTAGTTCTATATAACCCATAGATAGGGCCCTATCAGGTGCTACCATGCCGGGCCAAAGGGGACTAAGGGGCAATTGCAATGAAGGGGTGCTCTGCATTCGCCAAAGCCCCAGCATTATTGGAACCTCACCATCAGATTGTTTGGTGTCATATCTAGGACACTCATTGGTGAGGGGTTTTACCCCTCTGCAGAGGTGCAGTCAGTGTATTCTACAGCCTCAACCGACTGGGTAACGGGACTTTTGAAATGCGTAGTTAAAACTTGTTTTTGAAAAATGGTAATTATTTATGACTAAACCTAATATAATTGGATGACGCAGGAATAGTTAATACAGTCTTTGATGTCGTCAGTAATTGACAGATTACCAATCAATTAACTAAATGTCGATTAAAATCATGTGTATGTATCTGTTTTAGTATATCTCTTTTATAACTTTATGGAATTTTAACCGTCGAGTTTGCGATCTGATGGCAGCCATTTTAACCAAAATTCCAAAATTCCATTCTTTGATAACTTACTTTTGATTCGTAATTCTCTAACCAATCGATCGATCTTGCACGGTTGGCTGCTTAGCAATGAAGGACACTCTCCACCATGTCCGGGTGAGAGTTATAAGTGGATATATTAGGCTTAAGGGGAAGATGTAGGCTCGTTGAAATAAACAGTTTGGCATAATCTCAATGGATGTTTAATTTCCGGTCAGCGACTAAATCTTCATCATTCCTGTAATTCCAAAAGGAGAGACCTTCATACTAAGTAAAGTTCAAAAGACTATCGACAAGGGAAATATGAGTGGTAGTAATTTCGTAAATTGCTAATATCATGAAACTATATTGAACTTGTGATAGTACAATTCATCTCTCTCTCTCTCTCTCTCACACACACACACTTTCTCTTCCTCTCACTCCCTCTCTCTCAATTTCAATATATATATATATATATATATATATTAGTGCATTCATTGTGTAATAGGTATCATCAAAGGAAATGGACACGTCAGCCCACGTTCAAACCCTGGAAAAGCTGTTATTCATCCAAGAATTGCTCTTGCAGCTATGGGTAAATAGTAGGATATACTGTACACTTAACCTTAGTTTAACAACTGGTATAAAAGACGGAAATTTAAACCAGTTAAATTCCGCTTAAAACTTGACCTTCTATCACATCCTGCTCCTGGGGAGTAGTATATATATATATATATATATATATATATATATATATATACTTAATTCATAGAATTTAGACTGCGACCCCAGTTTAAATTCCATGGCGTTAAATAAATAAATCTAATATATATTTATCTATGATAATTATATAATAGCTGTCTCCTAGATATTGAGCATTCTCCATATTATATTGCACTTGGTTCGACACAAACCCACAAAGTGATGTAGTGACAACCAACATTGTTATAATATATATATATATATATATATATATATACGAATACCTACAGAGTCAGAAGTAATCTAACTAAGTTTCACTTAACCAGATTTTATTTCGCTCTACATAGAATACTGAACACTCCTTTGTCTAAGCGTAAGGTATTCTGACGGAGATTTTTCTTTTGACATGGCATTGCGATATTGGTTGATGATTTTCAAGTATTACGAATGTTTTTAGTCTTTCCTTTTTTTCCCATATATCATTTTTTTTTCAATATCTTTATTTCCAAATTGCATCATCTTTTTTTTTTTTTTCACACAGTCAGAATTATAGAATAGGTATAAAACTAAAACTAAATATATAGAGAGAAAGAGAGACCGAGAGATAGAGGTAGTAGGGGAGTGTGATGTATGTCATTAGCAAGCCCAGTTTTTCATATCTATCCATCTATATCTCATTATATCTATCTGTCCAATTATATCCCTATCTATCTATCTAGCAAGCTAGCTAGCTTGCTAGCTATTTATTGTTTTGCATCTTTGTTTCTCATCTTCGCTCACTAAGTCAGTAAATATCTCCCTGTCTATCTCTCTATCGAGCGAGATATTTTCTATCAAGCTGAGTCCTTTCATATCTATCTATCTATCTATCTATCTATATGAATAGCTTTCAGTGTATGTCTACCTATTTATCTATCTTAGTGGAATGCTATCTATCTATCAGCCGCTTCTCAGCTATCAGTTTATCTAAGCCTGTAAATAACTATATATGTGCAATCTTTATAACTATCTATTTACCTCTGTAAGTTTTAATATCAATCAATCAATCAATCAATCTATTTAGACTATTATATAACGAGCTATATTGTTAGCTGAGTCATTTTATATCTATCTATCTATCTATGTGTATAGCTCATGAAATCATCTTCATCATCATCAACAACTGCAATTCATTTAGCAATGATTGTTCCCTGGGTCATAAGTCTCCACAATTATAACCCGGCTCTAGTTTGTGAAACACACCTTTTCAAATCATTGTCATTTCCTGGCTGTTAATAGTCTCTCTGTTCATATTTTCTTTAAATATATTCTTGTATTTCTACCTGGGTCCACCGAAGTTTATCTCTCCATTACATTGTTATATAATAATGTAGCAGTGCTCTTTGTCGACTTTTGCAGTCCACCTTTTTAATGCAACCATACTATCTCAGATTCTTATGTATGTGAAAACCCTCCGCAGATGAGAGACCGTGTGCCTCTATGGATTTATGAATTCAGATTCCTATAAGGTTTCTTGGACAGTGCACATTATCAGGTCCTCGTGAGTGCCCCATGTAATACGGTAGACGGCATGACTACACCATGTACCTTGCAGTTGATAATTGATAATTTTTATACAGCACTTATCAACCATTGCAGAATGCAGCGCTTGTAGGCAGCTGCTTTTTTGTTGTTGTTGTTGCCCAATCGAGCTTTAGAATACAAGTTTTAGTAAGGGACTTCTTATACTGCTTCAGGCACTCCGTAGGTTGGCTGTGTTGTTATTGCTTACAGGTTGTTAGAAGCATTCAGATTTCTTTATATTGCTAATTCTTTTCATATCTATCTATCTATCTATCTATCTATCTGTCTGTCTGTCTGTTTAGCTCTCTAAGTCTGTTAATATCTATCTATCTATCTTGTGGAATATATTGTTAGCATGCTGAGTTTTTTCATATCTATCTATCTATCTATAAGTCTGTTTAGCTCTCTAAGTCTGTTGATATCTATCTATCTATCTATCTATCTATCTATCTATCTTATGGAATCTATTGTTAACATGCTGAGTCTTTTCATATCTATCTATCTGTAAGTCTGTTTAGCTCTCTAAGTCTGTTGATATCTATCTATCTATCTATCTATCTATCTATCTATCTGTCTGTCTGTCTGTCTGTTTAGCTCTCTAAGTCTGTTAATGTCTATCTATCTATCTATCTTGTGGAATATATTGTTAACATGCTGAGTCTTTTCATATCTATCTATCTATAAGTCTGTTTGGCTCTCTAAGTCTGTTGATATCTATCTATCTATCTATCTATCTATCTATCTGTCTGTCTGTCTGTCTATTTAGCTCTCTAAGTCTGTTAATGTCTATCTATCTATCTTGTGGAATATATTGTTAGCATGCTGAGTCTTTTCATATCTATCTATCTATCTATCTATCTATCTATCAGTCTGTTTAGCTCTCTACGTCTGTTGGTATATATCTATCAATCTATCTATCTTGTGATATATACTGTTAGCATGTTGTGTCTTTTCATATCTATCTATCAATCAGTCTGTTTAGCTAAGTCTGTAAATATCTATCTATCTATCTATCTATCTTGTGAGATATATTGATATTCTTGTTTTAGTAGCTAGCTGAATCTTTCCATATCTATATATCTATCTAGTTATCTATCATTTCATCGTGGTAAGAAATGAAATCGGTGACCCGGGTTCGATTCCCGGACATGTCAATTTGCCTTTCACTTTGAGCTAATACTCTTAGAAAAGCCTGAATCCAAATTTTTCTTCCTCAGCTGTGGGTAAATTGAGTGGAATCTGGCTTCTTTAATCTTTGCAAAGTAACTTGTCAAATATTTGGTCCTCGACAAACTCGAGAATCCATATACTGATTAGAAACTGCCAAAAACGCTGGAATAACAACATGAACCAAAAGCTTTTGGTAATCAAACCCACTTTGGTAGACTGGAGACGAGCTTTCAGAAAATCTAGAAAGGAACATGTCATTTTATCCCGATTACGCATTGGTGACACAGGAATTATACACTCCTTTATACTCAAACAAGACCATGAAATTCAGTGTAATACACGTCATCCACTTTGAGCTGTTAAACACTTTCTCATAAAATGTAAAGCTTGTACTTACATTAGAAAGCGCCTTTTTCAATATAGATAAAAGAAAAGATCTGCTTGAAAATATAAATTCTCGAACTATGTAATCTCTCCAAAACAAAAATTTATCCCCACACTTACCAAGGCGAATTCCACAATATCCGAAAACTCTATTCCAGCCGCGACAAAATCTTTACAGATAGCTCTATGAACAATGATAAAACAGTTGTGTACAACCACAAGAAAATTTTAAGAAAAACTCTTCCGAAGGAATGCTCCATTTTTCAGATGAAAGCCCATGTAATAGACCGGGATCACATTTCTGAAAGTAACAACAAAAACTTTCTAATATTCTCAAACTCTCCCTCTCTCTATCTCCCTCTCTCTCTCTCTCTATCTCTCTCTCAATCTCTCTCTCGCGAAAAAAATTTAAATTGGATGACCCCTTTAATCATCAAACTATTGAGTAGATTTGACTCTATATCCAACTCGAAAGTATTTCTTTTAAGCAGGATACCTTGGAGTGAAGGAAAAGGAAAGAGCTGACTGGGCAAACAAATCGGCCCTAGATTTTGCCCCCAACAAATTCAAGATTCCATATTGTTGCGTTAGTGAACGCTTGTAATATTAAATAAAGGACAAACCACGATATGAGAGGAAATAGAGATATATTCTCAGGAAAAAGTATATACAATAGAGAGACTATTAGTAGACAAGAACATAGGATTAGTGAAGACAGAATAAAGATATAGTCCAACGATATAATTGGCTTCCGTTATTACGGTAGCAATTAAGGTGATCTAGTGCGATCTCCAGTCTCCAACGCTCTAATACTATTCCTATAAGAAGCTGCTCTTCACCTTCTAGTCTGCCCTGGTATTAGTAGCTACTGCTATATATGGCAGATGGATTGTTCATTGTGTGGAAAAAGGTGTGTGATACCCAACACATATACTGTCTTAAAACCTGAAATTAAACGATTTCTTCATAGAAACTGTCAACAATACTGGAATAACAACATTCACGATAAGCTCTTCATAATCAAACCCACTCTGGTTGACTGAAAACGAGCATTGAGAAAATCTAGAAAGAAACGAGACACTATATATTAGTCACACAAGAATGATACCCTCTATTATACTCCAACAAGACCATCAAATTCAGTGTATAACAAACATGTCAACCACCTTCAGCTGTTAAAACACTCTCTCAATAGATGTAAAGTTTTTACTCTCATCAGAAAACGCCTTTTCAATATAGGGCCCAGTCGGCTGGGACTGCAGAGGGGTAAGATTCATTCAACGAGTGTCCTTGATTTGACAAGAAACAATCTGATGACCAGGCTTCAGTAATGCAGGAGCTTTAGGGAATGTGGAAAGCCCCTTCATTGCCATAGCTCCCAGGTCCACTCAGGCCCGGAGTGATAGCACCTGATAGGGTCCTATGTCTGAGTCAAAGAGAACTAAACTGTGTACTTATGCTCAACTGAATTGTTTGAAATAAAACTGTTTTAGTATAAAGCGGCCGATTAGTCTGGTAGGTATATTGTTCACCAATGGCTCGGGAGATCAGGGTTCAATCCCAGGGTGAGACATACCAAAGACTCAAAAAATGCTACTTGATACTTCCTTGCTTAACACTCAGCATTATAAGGTACGGATCAAGGGTGAAGTGGTCCAATCCAGGGATAGGAGACGCGCCATCCCCTATATTTCGGTGTTTTGGCTATTGAAAACTAGTCTTCGGGTCGCCCTCGACTATGGTTGCCAACTTTACTTTTATATGTAAAAAAAATGAATTTGGCATTAAATATCCTATAACGGTTGATATGCCATAAATCCCAACCAAATTAAATCAAACCATTTCAATATAAATAATTTGGAAGACCTATTTGAAAATATCAATAATGATGAAACCCTGTTTTTTTAGAGAAAATTATACTGAAAAACCTGATCAATACTACTCAAAGTAAACCTGTAACAGTATTTCTGACGATGTTATATATTGACCCACGACCGAGCCGTCAATCAAGAGATGCACCTGTGTAAATAAGTGGAAAACAGTGGAAGCAGGTGGACGACAGACAATAATATAACCAAGTGCCCAGGGCGGTTCGAGTTACTTGGAGACAAAATGGCGAGTTGAGAACCAGCGGCAGAGAAAGGGCTTTGCGGCACTCAGTGACCCACGGTTTAGCAACCCAGCCAAGATAAGGAAGAAGTGCTGCTATGGCCAGAAGAACTTGGGGTCAATATAGCAATCTGTCCCCGTCTCCAACTCATCTCTCACAGACAAGAAACATCACCCTTTCGAGAATAATGTGTGAGAGGTATATTTTTATAAAGAAGTGTATTCGTTCGTTCATTGAACTTCGTATATTGTGTTTGATTATGTCTCTGCTAATATTTGAATACTTATACGTGTATACGTTTGTGGCTATACAAGAACGACGCAAATAAATAAAAAAAAACATTAACTTCAAAAAAAAAATTTATGACTGCGCGACCCACCTTAGGATAAAATAGCTTCACCCAGCATAACATGCCGTTAAAATCCATTTAACAAAACCATAAACCAAACGATCTGTTAAGGGGAAGTAAAACGTTAAATTCAAATCGGTTGTAATACGCTTAAAAATTGACCATGCGTCGTATCCTGCAGTGGGTAAATACCTATGAGTGAATTGGGGTATACGAGTTATTCAGTTTTCTGATTATCATCATTGGATAGTCACCGACGACTGTTACGTTAATGACCCGGGAGATCAGGGTTCAATCCAAGGTCGAGTCATCTATTGAGTGGGAGAAAACATAAAATGCACATGTCGCCCCAAAAATTAGGATCTTCGGTTGTCTAATTCTTTTCGTTTTATTACTGAAGTTGAGGGAAGTGAAAGTTGGTAAATACCTATTAATGTGACGAAGAATACGAGCTATAAGTTCTCGAATTATCATCATTGGAAAGTCACCGACGACTGTTACGTCAATGGTGGTCATAGGCTCTTTAGTGAGAGGAAGGATAAAAGCATATCTCGCCCCAAAATTAGAACCTTTGGTTATTCTATGCTCTTTGTTCAGTTATTGTGGTTGAGGAAATTGAAAACGGACACATTATTTGAGGTTTGTTTCTTTATTTCTTTGTTTAATGACATATCAACCTTTGTAGGTTATTTAATGCCAAAGCCATTCTCCTAGAAGAACAGTACTGGTACTATTTACCCCATAGCTGGGAGGATAAGGGGGTTCATACCGTTCACAAGGGTATTTGTCCGAAAGTGAGTTCGAATCTTTAAGATTCCGCAGTCCATCGCTTTAACCATTACACCACGAGGACACCTCCCATTGTGAGAGGTGGACTTTCAGGTATTTCTTGGTTCCAATTGAAATCATCTCTTTTTGTATCTAGAGGTGGTTCTTTCTCTCCCATTCCATGCTATAGCTAGTCTCCAGTCCGATAAAAGCCTAAAAGATTCTAAAACTCCCTGAAAAATAAGAAGAAAAGCAGCATCTTTTATTGTTCCCAGAAACAAAGAACTCATACTTCAATCTGCGTGGCCTGGGTGGTTGACATGGTATCCTGTCAAGTACGACATTTGAATGACCAAAAGTTCAGAAAAAATATATGAATAGCCAAATTGGTTGAGTTTCTTTGATTAATGGCAGATCAACCTTCGTGGTTGATCTAATGCCAAGCCATCACTATAAAAGAACAGCTGTGATACTATTTAATTCAGAGCTAGAAGGAATAATTAGGGTTCATACCATCCCTAACAGTATTAGTCCGAAAGTGAACGCACTAGCGCGACTGGAGTTCGAACTCACATACTAGGTCGTTGCAGTCTAGCACATTACCGATTATGCTAAGGAACTTATTTTATTCTGTTGATTTATTTATAATGATATAAGGTAATGTGGATCAGGTCAAAAATTTTGAACGAGTGAATAACAATATAATGGGGTATTAGAGTGACACCGATTCTTCGAATAACACTTTTCCAAGACCTCTTAGCCCACCTTGGCTAGAAAGCCCAATCTGTTCTATAATACATTTACAGCCAAGGCGAGAGAAGAGAGATAGATTCCTGTCTTTTATTAAGGTATTTGCGCAAAGGAAAACGCAAAGAGCTTCCTCAAGGTGTTGAATATCGATCGCGTATTCTATTTCTTGCAGCGTTTATCGTTACGAGCACCTCCTATGCTGTGCTGGTAAATAAAACTTTGCGAAAGTATCTTGAGTATATTTCCTCAAAAATTACGACTGATGATCGGAGGACAAAAACGGCGTTGTTATAAAGCAAATTTTTTACTACAAATTGCTATTTTTCCAAATTGGAATTGTATTTTATGCTGTCGATGAACAAGTGACCGCGTTCTTTGTTCGTAAGATATTCACTCCGAAAGTAATAAAACCTGATTAAATATATTGTTCCACAACGTCACCATTTACCCATGTTCCCAAAATACACCGACTGCATCTCTGTAGAGCGGTATGACTCCTTGCAACGTGTGTCCTGTAATTTACTCTAAACAATGTGATGATGGGACTCCAATAATGATGGAGCTCTAGGGAATGTGGAGTATCCCCTTCCCTGCCATCGCTCCCATGTTCACTCTGGCCCAGTGTGGTATGGGTTAAATATAACTAAACAGTGTACTTATGCTAAACTGAACTGTTTGAAATGAAACTCTTTTTTCATTTAACTGTGTGTAAACAAAAACTGGACTCATGCTAAACTGAATTGTTTGAAATAGAACTGTTTATACATTTATCTGTGCGCAAAAAAAAACTGTACTTGTGCTAAAATGAATAGTTTGAAATTGAACTTATTTTTTGACATTTACACTATGTACTTATGCTAAAATAAATTGTTTGAAATAGAATTGTTTATATGTGTAAAAATGGATTTGGCACTAAATAACCTATGATGATTGATATGCCATTAAGCCAAACCAAACCGAACTTTAACTCATAACGTTTCATGTCTTGGTAAACGAAATGCAAACAGCCTCGTACAGGATTAGAACTCGGCTTTCAATGTGAGAGTTAGTGAAAGAGAGAGACAAAGACAGGCCGACTGACAGACTTACACCCATCATCATCATCATCATCATGTCGTGCCGCCAGCATGGATATCCCTGACCCTCTCTCGCCACTTCTCCCTATTATTCATCGCCTCCGGCAGGTCTTCGGGGTTACATCCTGTGTCCTCACATAGTTGCTGTATGTAAGTTCGAGCTGGTCGTCCTGCTTTTGCACGGCCATATGTGGGGGTCCATAGGAGTACATCACTTATGAGCTCGTCCCTGCTTCTCCAGCAGTGTCCCACGTGTCTAGTTTGTCTTACTTGTATAGTTTTCGTGATGGGGGGCAAGTGTCCGTATAGTTGGTGTCTCGTGGGGTGTTGTCGCCAGGACTTGTTCAATACTGCTGTCAACATTCTCGTGTAATTTCCGTCTAGTTTCCTCTCCAGCCTCTTAGTTAGCGTCCATGTTGTGCATCCATATAGCAGTATCGACACAACCGCTGCCTGGAAGAAACCGGCATAAAGAGAGATAGGATTTCTTTTGCGGTAAATTGTTTTGCTATGTGCAGCCACATATAGTAGAATCAATAAAGATAACACAACGATATATCCAGCTCGATACACTTGAGTCCGTTATAGACAAATTATGAGGTTCGTTGTGTTTCGGACATTTCTGAACCTCTTCTGTTGGACTTCAGGAGAAATGCAGTAATTTATTCTGTTCAGAAAAATAGGAAGAGATAAGCTTTTCAATTATGGTAAAGAGGAGTCCTCTCCTTTCTGTTTCACTTAAAGCTTGGTTCATCTTTACAATCTTGCAAAACCTCTCATCCCCGTATTTGTAGGCAATCAAATTCTTGCAAGATTCGTCGATTGGGTTTTGAATATAAATGTAACTTTTCCGAAGGAGTAAGGTCCTCTCCAAAAAAAGAGGATGCTGAGTATGACACAAAACTGCTTCAGATTTTTAGGTTCCAGCACAAGAGAATTGGACACTGTTTAATCAAATTTACGTTGGTATTACGAACAAGTGATTTTGTCTTTCTTTTTTCTTTCTTTCATTTCTACTTCTTTCTGTCTTTCTTTCTTTGTTTCACTCCCAAATTTCTTTCTTTCTTTCTTTGTTTCACTCCCACCTTCTTTCCTCCGTTTCTTTCTTTTTTTCTTTTACTCTTAACTTTCTTTCTTTCTTTCTTCTTTTCCATTTCTATTCTTTCTTTCATTCTATTCCTATCCCTTCTTTCTTTCTTTTCCATTTCTTTCTTTCTTTCACTCCTACTTTTCTTTCTTTCTTTCTTTCTTTCTTTCTTTCTTTCTTCCACTCCTACCTTCCTTTCTTCCTTTCTTTCTATATTTTTTCTTTCACTCCTATCTACCTTTCTTTCTTTCTTTCTTTCTTTTTCTTTCACTCCAACATACCTACTTTTCTTTCTTTCTTTCTTTCTTTCTTTCTTTCTTTCTTCCACTACTACCTTCTTTTCTTCCTTTCTTTCTATCTTTTTTCTTTCACTCCTATCTTTCTTTCTTTCTTTCTTTCTTTCTTTCTTTCTTTCTTTCTTACTTTTTCTTTCACTCCTACATACCTACTTTTCTTTCTTTCTTTCTTTCACTCCCACCTTCCTTCCTTATTTTCTTTCTTTATTCTTTTCTTTCATTCCTACCTTTTTTCTTTCCTTCTTTCTTTCTTCCACTACTACCTTCTTTTCTTCCTTTCTTTCTATCTGTTTTTCTTTCACTCCTATCTTTCTCTCTTTCTTTCTTTCTTTCACTCCCACCTTCCTTCCTTATTTTCTTTCTTTATTCTTTTCTTTCATTCCTACCTTTTTTCTTTCTTTCTTTCTTTATTCACATCATCCCCTCTTGATTTTTGACACTCAAAAATATTTTTTTCTACCTTTCTGTCTTTCAAGTGTTTCATGGTTGATTAATTTTGCTATGATAGCTCTATACTATTGGGGGTAAATGACCAAAATCCAGGCTGAACAGGTCTCCAAGATGTGGAATTATGGCCTACCCAGGATCATATTGTGCCGAGAGCTCTCCAGTGACTATCGCTATAAAGAGGAATCAAAGAACCAATTCAAAGACTGCGTGAAAAATTCTTTTGGTGCCTATAACATCGCTTTTGCAATATAAACTGCCCCTGATGATAGCCCAAGATCGGACATAAAGTACTATGGAACCAATTGATTATGGAAGCTTTATTTACAAATTCCCGCTTGATATCACAAAATCGATATGGCAACTCGAAAGGATTAATAAAAAAATATGTTGAGAAAAGATGTCTATATTGTTTAATGTGGAGAAAAAGCTTGACGGCAATTACAAAAGAATGCTGCGAGTAATATTGAACAAGTCTTGGAGGCAGCACCAACAAAGCAGCAGCTGCATGGCCACCTACTACCCATCAGGAAAACTATCCAAGTTAGACGAACCAGACATGTGGGACACTACTGGAGAATTAGGGACGAGCTCATAAGTGATAAACTCCTGTGGACCCCTTCACATAGACGACTAAAGGCAGGACGACCAGCTAGAACCGATATACAACAACTCTGTACCGATACAAGATGTTGCCTTGAAGACCTACCGAGAGCGATTGACGATAGAGATGGGGGGCGGAAGAGGGTCAGGGAGATCCGTGCTGGTGGCGTGACATGATGATATATATATATATATATATAACGATGGAACAGGGAAAGGTCAGGAGCATAAAGAACCTTCTACTGAGGAACTGCAAAACAATGCTGTTAAACCTTAACCGCATCTTCGGCTGCAACTGCTGCAACTGTCCCATATGGGCCAATTCAGCTCCGAATGCAACTGCAGTCAGCGTGGAACGTTTCCTTCTTGATCTTTGACGAAGACAAGTCATCATCATGACGACTGTTGAGGAACGGGATCAACGAAGTTATTTTTTTCTTTTGGACTAACCCTTCAATTGACTGATAGTAATCGTGGGACACCTATTATTTTTGCGCAAAATTTAATTTAGAATAGAACCTTCCTTTCATCAGTTTAGTGACACTATTTCATTGTTGTTTAATAGACTTTAATTTCACATCAGTCATATTCCAGATTCAATCTTTCTTGTTGTTAAAGTTGGCTTTTTGCATTTAGTTGGCCATGTTTTGTTTTTGCCTTGTATTTTTCTGTCGCTTTTTTTGGCTAGTCTGTCGTTTCTGTTTTCAAAGTCATTGTCTTTGTCATCAAATCAGCTTAGAAGAAGAGTTCAAATCAACTTCAAATCAGATCCGATAAAAGCGACAATTAGAATCTTATACATATATATATATATATATATATATATATATAGAGAGAGAGAGAGGGGGGAGAAAGAGCGCAATAGAGAGAGAGAAAGATAGAAAGAGAGAGAGAGAGATGTAGATATAAACAGCTATTCAGAAAATTAATTTTATATTTATCTATCATTATCTCTGCTTAAACATGTAAAATTTATATATATATATATATATATGTGTGTGTGTGTGCGTGTGTGTGTGTGTGCATTTTTTCTTATGTTGTCTGTGATGTTGCGCAAAACAAATACATACTCCTTCTTTCTCTTTTTGTGTGTGTCTGTGTCTCTCTTTGGCTAACACACACACACACACGCACATACTCGCTTTCACACACACACACACACACACATACACACACGCTCGCACATACATACATTTACACTGCACATACGCACTCACTCACACACATGCACACACACATATTAACTTACATGCACACACATACACACACACTCACTCTTGCTAGATTAATACCTTTTATAATTTTGGTTTCAGACTATTTGAATCATTTGTTCGACAATCGTTTCCTTATCTATCTATCTATCTATCTATCTATCTGCTCACATCTATTACTATGTTATCTATCTATTAGTCTGTTCTTATCTATCTATCTATCTATCTATCTATCTATCTATGTGTATCATATCTATGTATGTATATCTATCTAAGTCAATTGATATCTATTTTTCTGTTTGTCTGGCTGTCTAGCTATCTATTCAACTCTCACCGTTTCCGCTTTGGTTAACATGTAAAGTTTATATGAAACAAATAAATGTGTATCAATCAGAATTGATATATGAAAGATTATTCATTTCACTCTTACTCGCTCTCTTTAACACTATCTATCTATCTATCTATCTCAATTTGTTCACACATATCTATCTCTCTATCTATCTATTTCTGTTCATATCTATCTAACTGCTATTTAACGCCAGATTGAACAACGTGATTTAGTTTTAAAAAAAGAGTAGATATTTGTTCACTTAAAGAAGTCTGACCAGTTGAATACTAACTCACCCGACGATCGAACGCGTGAAACTTTCAGTCATGAATTTTTGTTCTCTTTTATATCTGATAGTTTTATACTTAATGCACACACACACACACACACACACACACATATATATATATATATATATATATATTTTTTTTTTTTGAGGTTAAGTCGATAATGAGGTCATATTTAAACAAAAAGAAAAATCACTCAAGAGTGGACCAGTACTTGAACCGGTTTTTAAAGGCAAAATTCTGTTTAAAAAGAAACAACATTCTGCCTGTTTTTCTTTCGTTTTAATGGAATTCGTTTTTATGCCTTAAAAATCTTAAACACAAAAACCTACACAATATTTTGGGGGGCATTAAAATCCAGCTTAATGATTCAAGAAAAAATTCTCTGACTCAAATCTTTTTTTACATTCTTTTACAATTTGACAGACATTTTTTTTTTTTTGTGATGTGAAATTGTCAACTAAATGGAAAGTATTTTTCTTATTTACACACCTTTACACAAAAGCTTACTTCACCTTCAGTTCTAAAATCTATCTAAAGCAGAGGCTTTCATGCTATAGTTAGGAGGCCATATGGGGTCTGAAACATCATCAGCAAAGGTCGGTAGACGCTGCACAGGTTTCTTGAAAATCTGTATAATCCAATTAACAGTAGAACCGCAAATTCGTATTTCTACTTACTCGTACACACCTATGAAAATTTGGTTTAAACAGCCACCACTCCCAAAATTTTGGCTTAGAGTGGCTTCTTAGTATTCATTGTCATCTGAAAAGGTGGACAAAATGTAGCTTACAAGATATTTATGCGAAACAGCATTTTCAGTATTACCAATATGATGACCATATGAAGTTCTAAACATATTGTGCTAAGTGAATTGTATCTATTTTTGTTAATAATATCACCAAGTATTGGCAATTTCGCCAATGGCCCGGGAGACCAGGGTTCAATCCCAGCTCGAGTCATACCAAAGACTCAAAAAATGGTACTTGATACTACTTTGCTTAACACTCAGCATTATAAGGTAAGTGTTGTGTTCTGGTTAGTGAACACAAGTAGTAGTAATAATAAGACAAACCACGATATGTGAGGAAAATAGTTATATTTACAGGAAAGAGTATTTACAAGAGAGAGACTGTTAGTAATAAGAACATAGGATAAGTGATAGAGTAATGATATACTTCAACAATAGGAACGGCTCTTCTGGTCTGACTTGGAGGCTATTCTTCCCTGACTGATCTCCGCTACTGCCATATATGGTAGATGGAACAGCTGATTATGCTGAAAAGGTAGGTGATATCCAACAGTAAGGATCAAGGGTAAAGTAGAGCAATCCAGGGAAAGGTTCAGCGCCCTCCCTTACACCTTGGTGTTGTAGCTATCGAAAAGGGAGCCTTCGAGTCACCTTCGACAAAAGAGAGACAACTTTACTTATTTACTTTATTGGCAATTTGGGCCAAGCAAGGTAAACACATCGCTCTTGCTGAATATCATTACTCAGTGAATATCTTTGATGTAATTTACATAAAATATTTTTGATAAATTTCATTTTTGCTCATATGGAGACCCCCGAGATTTTATTCTTATTTATATGCAGGTCCAAAAGATGCCATTTTTATTCAAGTACGGGCCCACGTGATTGTATTTTTTTATTCATATGCGGGGGCCTACGAGATTCCATTTTCATTTATAGGTGACCCTGCCAGATTTCCTTTCTATCTAAATAGGGGCATACAAGATTGCATTTTTAATTATATGGCGACCCATAAGATGCCATTTTTATCTAAATGAGGGCCCACGAGATTCAATTTTTATTATAAGGGGGCCAACCAGATTTCATTTTTATCGAGACACATTTTTTTATTTATATGAGGGACAAACCCGATTTCATTTTTATTTATATGGGTGGTCCACGCAATTTCATTTTTTTTTAATATAGTGATCCATGTGATTCAATTTCTTATTTATACAGGGGTCTAGGAGATAGAGCGTGAAACAGAAATAACTTTCGGTTCTAAAAAGTTTGAAAACCACTGCATTGCATTATATTCAAATAATCGCATCAGATTATTTCAAGGAGGCACTCGTGGTGAACTGGTTATCGTCATAGGAAATGAACTTGATAAATTTCAATTTATCTAATTGGGGGTTCACGAGATTTCATTCTTATTTAAATAGTGGTCCACGAGATTTCATTCTTATTTAAATATGGGTCCACAAGATTTCAATCCTATTCATATCGACGTCTAAGAAATAGACGCCGAGTCTGAAATGGCTCTCGGCTACAATATGTCCTTAAAAATCTGATCTGATGATTGGTTTATTTGTTTTAATTCCAAATCAACTTTCGTGAGTTAAAACGAAATCTATTTTTGTTGTAGTAGTTGTAGAAGTCAACGGAACAACAATAGTAGCAACTTACCGGAGGTCCGGTTCATGCAGACGTAATCTGTGGAATCCCAGCTATATGGACACCAGCTCGAGCTGAGCTGGGGGCTGGTATTTATGCACAAGCATGACCAATCGGACAATTCAGCCAATCGCAACCCAATGAATGGATTGGCCCATATGCACAATGGAATCTGCCAGTGTGGCAGAAATAGTCCTCCTCTTTCTTGAGAGGGAAAAGCTAGTTCTTGAAAAGTTGATCATTCAGCTGGACTTTGACTAGAACTCTATTCAAATATCCAACAGCAGTATTCAACCATAACTAGGGTGATAAGGGGTTCATACCTTTACTGAGGGTATTGGTTTGAAAGTAAATGTAAAAGCACGACTAAAGTTCGAACCCATTTACTACGGTATTGCAGTCCAACACGCTAGCCACTACGAGCAGAAATAAAACTCTCAATTCAAATCAAACTTTGAGAGGGATAAGCTCTGCTAGGCTATTATTGCGAAAGACGTGCTTCAGGAGTAGCGATTAACTAAGCTGGGCAACCCGCCTATGAAAAAGAAAAAAACTTCTGAATTCAAACCAATTGTAGACCTGGAGAGTAATAAAGAAAAATAAAGCAAAAAAAAAAAAAGAAAGGTTTAGAAACCTTTCTTTTTTTTGCTTTATATTAAAAAAATAAAAAAAAATATTGTTTTATTTTATTTTTTATTTGAAACTAATTTCAGAATGCATTATAACATGGTATCATCATATTTCTCTGAAGATGGTTTTGGTTGTGACTTAACAAAAGGTTACTAGATAAAAAAAGAACTAAAACACAGGTTGGGAATGAAATGGAAATCTTTATAGCATTAACAATATACAATACTCGGCAGAGGCGTGGAGAAGGTAAACCACAGTTAGTGGTGACGACCAAGTCAGCACATTAACCCCCTCAAAATAATGTCCAACGTAATTATCAGGAATGGGATATACCGATTAATGTTCATAGGTAGGGTATATAACAGTTAACTAAAAAAAAACAAACAAAAAAACAACAGAAACATTAGATATTACTATATTATTGATGTGGACCTTTTTGGAACCACAAAAGATAACTCTGAACACGGTATAAGTTTAAGGATATATTGAAGTAGCAAGATACAGAGAAAAGTGGTGGCGTAAGCTAGGCTTACTTGTCAGTCGAATATGTAGGAGGTGATATTGGTTTTGATATTTAATTTCCATTTTTGTAGTAGTATATTTAATTTGTTTTTATATGCGGTTGCGTGTTCTCACAAGTCAGAAGATCGCCATTTATAGCGATGGGGATAACATTATTATTAGTATTCATTCATTAGAGCTTTTCACATCAGCTAGAGTCTGGGTGACAGCAAGTCTCCGCAAGTCTCCAGGACTCTTCTTAGTATTCTAGTCGTTCTCAACAATGCTGTTGTTTGGATGGTCTCTACTCGTCCGCCAACTTCCAAGTTCCTTTAGCAATCCTTTTGTTACTGTTCCAAAAGCACCAGTTACAATTGGTATAATTGTCACCTGCATGTTCCACAGTTTTTTTCAATTCCCTAGCAAGGTCGAGGTACTTATCCTTCTTTTTATATTCTTTCAGTTTTATTCTGTGGTCAGCCGGGAAAGCAAAGTCATTATTAATATTATTATTATTGTGTTTTTGGTTTAAGGTTTAAGTTGGTTTTATTGGTATTACTTTGATATGTGTGTGTGAGTCATGGTTATCTTTCGATGGCTGTTTTCATTCCCATCCAAAAAATCAACCTTATAGATAAGCAGCAGTAGTTCCCTGGTCGAACTCACGGTCCTGACCGTTGAGCCGATCGATTCTTACGCCTAGGACCAGGTTAGGCATTGTGTTAGGCCGTCAGAGAGTTAATTCGCATGCCTTTACGTCCACCATGCTTCTTCCCATGGCATTTGTAAAAAAAAGGTGCGTTCTCCGGATGGAGAAACAGACTACTTAAACATCGTATCAGGAGTACTGCAATGAGACACATTCCTCCATACCTCTTTATCATCTGTCTAGAGTCCATGTTTAGAACATCGATTGATGAAATCAAAGAAAATGGTTTTGAGCTGACAAAGAAAAGAAGCAGAAGGTACCCCGCAAAAACAATAACCGACAGCGACTACGCCAATGACATAGCAATTCTGGCAAATGCACCCACCCAAGCCGAAACACTACTGCATAGTCTGGAACGAGCCGCTATCCCTATCGATAAAACGTGTTTAAAAATCATATATTTTATGCATATGTATGAATAAAATTTGGCATTAAATAACCAACAAAGGCTGATATGCCGTCAACCCAACCAAACAAAAAAAATAAATAAATAAAATACGAACGTACCATAAATACGATTTCCTAATCTCTTTGAATAAGATAGACCTAAACAGTTGAATTGTCTTTAAAATCAATCAGTCTATTATTAACACCACGAGGAAGAATTAGATGTTACGGTTTTTTTTTAAATTCCTAGGATATTTGTGACATGTACAAGGATAAGTTGAAAGAATATATTTCACTTTATCAAATCTAAGGTCCTAGATCTGTTCACGTAATTTTGCCGCCAAGACCAAACACTACTATAGGAAGCCCACGAGTCAATATGCAACTATTGCAGCTACAGAATAGGCCATAACTCAATATACAGCTGTTTTGATCCAGGAGGGAAATCACGAGTCAATATGCAACTATCTCAATCACAGGCAAGCCATGCCTCAATATGCAGCCGTTTCAAACCGCGACGGAACTCACTAGTCAATATGCAACTATATCGGCCACAGGGCAGGCCACATGTCAACATACAGCCGTTTCGGACTGGGAGAGAACGCACGAGTCAATATGCAACTATGATGGAAAGGGTGCTGGCAACGTCTCAATAATCAGTCGTTTCGGACTAGGTAGAACCCACGAGTCAATATTCAACTCTCTCGACCACAGAATCGCCCATCCCTCAAAATGCAGTCATTTTTACCTAGGAAAAAAAACAACTAATCAATATGCAAGTATATCGGCCGCATTGCAGACCACGCCTCAATATGCAGCATTTTCGGTCACGGTTCAGGCTACAGCTTAATATGCAACTATTTCGATCACGGTTATCGCTGATATTCCCTAGCTGTGGACAAACTTGCAATCATATCGTCAAATAGCAGAACAGGAGTTAATATGCAATTCCCAGTCGCAGAAAAAATCACGAGTTGATATAAAATTATTTTGGCCACAAGAAAGGCCTTGAGTCAAGATCTAATTACATCGGCCATGGGAGAGACTTCGGGTCAATATGCAATCATCTGACTCCCAAGGAAGGTCTCGAGTCAAAACGCAAAATGGCCACAGGATAGAAGAGTCAGTATGCAACTATCTCGACCACGAAATAGGATTCTCGACAAGTGCACAGATCACGTGTCAATATGCTTCTAACTCGATCATAGCAAGGCCTCAATCACGTTCTTGCGCAGTCGGCTTGGGCGGTAGAATACAGCGACTGCTTCTCTGCAGAGGGGTAAGACCCCCCCCCGCAACGAGTGTTCTGGATATGACACTAAACAATCTGATGGTGAGGTCCCAGTAATACTGGGGCCTTGAGGAATACAGAGTACCCCTTCATTGCCATTCCTCTCAGATTAACTCTGGCCCGGCGTGGTAGCACCTGATTGGGGCCTATCTATGGGTTAAATAGAACTAACAGCATACTTATGCTGAACTGGATATTTGGAAATACAAATGTTTTTTGACAATTGAACTGTGCTTACATTTGAACTGCGTGCTTGTGCTAAACTGAATTATTTCAAATAGAACTGTTTTTGACATAGAAATTGTATTTACACTAAATTGTTTAACATAGAACTGTTCTGCCATGTAACTGTGTAAACAAAATCTGTACTTATACTAAACTGAATTAGCCGAAGCAGAATTGCTTGACTAAACTGAATACTTGAAATAGAAATGTTTTTCACAATTAAACTTTACTTATATTTAAATTGCGTGCTTATGCTAAACTAAATTATTTGAAATAGAACTGTTTTTGACACCGAAACTTTATTTACACTAAACTGAATTGTTATAACTGCTTCAATAGTTTAAAATAGAAATGTTTTGGTCAATTAAACTGTGTACCCATGCTAAACTGAATTGTTTTAAACAGAACTGATTATTTGCATGAAAATAGATTTGCTGTTAAATAACCTACAAAGGTTGATATACCATAAAACCTAACAAACCAAACGAAACCAATCAATCACGTTCAGGAGTCAACATATAAGCACTATATATCCCACAAATCATACTAGCGTACGGCATACCTAAAGAAACCGTAGCAGCAATAACGATTCTCTATAGAAACACCAAAGTGAAAGTACGTTCACTAGATGGAGACACAGAATACTTCGACATTGTAGGAGGAGTACTTCAAGAAGACACGCTAGCTCCATACCTCTTTATCATCGGTCTAGACTACGTGCATAGAACATCGATTGATAAAATCAGAGAAAACGGCTTCGAGCTGACAAAGAAAAGAAGCAGAAGGTATCCCGCAAAAAAACAATTACCGACGCCGACTACGCCGATGACATAGGAATTCTGGCAAACACACCCAATGAAGCCGAAACATTACTGCATAGTTTGGAACGAGCCACCGCATGCATTGACCTCCGTGTCAATGCACACAAAACGGAATATAACTGCTATAATCCTACAGGCGACATCTCCACACTGGACGGAACCTCTTTGAAACTAGAAGACAAATTCACCTTCCTAGGAAGCAGCGTCTCACCAACCGAAAAGGACATCGACACGCGGCTAACGAAGGAATGGACAGCTATCGATAGGCTATCGATCATATGGAAATCAGACCAGACCAATAAAATTAAACGCAGTTTCTTCCAAGCAGCGGTCGCATCGATACTGCTGTATGGATGCACTACCTGGACGCTAACTAAACGGCTGAAAAAGAAGATAAACGGCAATTACACAAGAATGCTGCGAGCAATATTGAATAATTCCTGGCGGCAACACCCTACAAGGCACCAACTATACGGCCACCTGTCACCTATCACGAAAACTATCCAAGTTAGTCGAACCAGACAGGCAGGACACTTCTGGAGAAGCAGGGACGAGCTCATAAGTGATGTACTCCTATGAACCCCCACGTATGGCCGGGCAAAAGCAGGACGACCAGCTCGAACATACATTCAGCAGCTATGTGAGGATACGGGATGTAGCCCTGAAGACTTGCCAGAGGCGATGAATGATAGGGAGAAGTGGCGAGAGAGGGTCAGGGATATCCGTGTTAACGGGACGACAATATAATGATGATATATCTCACAATCCCGGATAAGATTATTTGTTTCACCATCAAGAAGCGAACGAAGACTGTTGATCGGGCATTAACTTTGACTCGAAGAGAATTTCAAAATTTTGGCCTGGCGCTTGACTTAGCACCTCGTGTTATATAATTGCGGAGGGATTTTTTTATATTATCATTTTTCGTTTTATATATCTTGCCTTTCAGTTTAGTTAGGCTGAGAACCTTTCGGCTTAGCGCATGGGTTAGTTAGGTGCACACATTGAGTGCAGTTGTTCAAGCAGAGATGTCACAATAAAAACCCCAGATAGGAAATGACCGGGGAAGTGAATGACATCATGCCCGGAAGCGATGAGCTGAGGATTTTGAGATTTGAAAAAAAAGCAGTTAGTTGAGATTTAAACTCCGAACGAGAAAGTCAATTTTCGGAGCTCGCCGAGGCCAGACCAGTAGTTTGCGGCGGGGGTGCCGCATGTGGTCGGGGTTCAGATGGAAAAGTCAGCATAGAAAGAAATTGTGTCTCTCTTTCCTCATGTCGAAAAACCTTAAACTCAAAAAGGTAATAAAAAGTTTCTTACCTGAACCAATTTCGTGTTTTTCGGATTCCTATATGTTTATGAACATTCTATGAACATTGTGAACGTTTTCCGTATCCGTATGAGTATGTCTATTTCACGTGTTCGCATTTTGGTCGTATTTTTGGACCTGGACGTGGATATGCTACACTTGAAGTGGTTAACAAGTTCGTTTCGCTGACCATTGATACGCACCCTCGCCGTGTA
The DNA here is from genome assembly GCA_963585895.1 of Sepioteuthis lessoniana. Classification (NCBI taxonomy): domain Eukaryota; kingdom Metazoa; phylum Mollusca; class Cephalopoda; order Myopsida; family Loliginidae; genus Sepioteuthis; species Sepioteuthis lessoniana. The sequence continues at coordinate 19,093,508 of OY757927.1, read as the reverse complement.
TCAATCATAATCCTCCTCGACGTGGAGCAGTGGTTAATAAGATATAATGATTGAATAGATTTTCTGATGATTATTTCTGGATTAAGTTTGAATGTCTCACATATATGATCTTGTGCCAGACTAAGCTAGGCTTAATCGCCACGTCATGAAACAATTGTTATACAGGTCGTTGGTTAGTAAGTTGGTCGGTTGGTTGGTTTTACGACATATCAACCTTTTTCGGGTCATTTAACGCCGAATTAAAATTCAAACAATACAATTTAGTATAAGTATAGATTTTGTTTTCAGACAGTTAAACGTAAAAACAGTTCTATTTCACACTATTTAATTTAGCATAAGTACACAACTTAGTACTATTTGATCCATAGATAAAACCCTCTCAGACTGCTACCACTCCGGGGCAGAGTGGACCTGGGAGCGATGGCAATTAATAGGTACTCCGCATTCCCCAAAGCTCCAGAATTACTGGAACCTTCCCATCAGATTGTTCAGAAAGTTACCAATTGGGGTTTCTTGGTTTGGTTTTATGGCATATCAACAATTGCAGGTTAGTTAATGCCAAATCCATTTTTAGACAAAAAAAAATCAGTTTCAATGTCAAAAACAGTTCCATTTCAAACAATTCAGTTTAGCATAAGTACATTGTTTAGTCCTATTTGACCTATAGATAGGACCTTAAGATAAGACTGCTACCACTCTAAGCCAGAGTGAACCTGAGAGCGACGGCAATAAATGGGTACTCCGCATTCCCCAAACCTCCAGCATCACTATAGCCTCAACATTAGATTGTTTAGTGTCATATTCAGGACACACGTTGTGTAGGGGCCTTACCCCTCTGCAAAGCTTGTATTTTACCGTCCCAGCCAGATGGGCAATTATACGGGCGAATTTATTAATTAAATTGACTGATTTTAACATCAGTCTTGGGTTATTTTACGCCACGAGGTAAGGGAACCGTGTTTATTGTGTATTTATATTTACCCCTTTTGCATAATTATTTGATTAGTTTTTTTTTTTTTTGCATACTAATATTTAAAAAAATAAATTTGAGCCTTGGACATGACCCTTTAAAGTCACTACTACTCCAAGTTAGAGTGGACCTTGGACTAATGGCAACGAAGGAGTTATATTTATCTCTTCTTCCCACTGGACAGGACTTGTCACAAGGTCAAATGACCCTAAAGTTTAATTATAGTGGGGGATATGGGAGGAGAAGGTCGGACCCGAGCCGAGGCTATGGTTATCAGCTCGCTTGGTATAATGTGAAAAGATGAGCAAAGCTGGACAATTACCCAAACATGAGTCCAAGCACAGATGCCAGATTATAGCTTAAACTGGACAATGTGGTCCAGTGCTATACAAAGGTGTCATTAACACAGCTCGCTAACTCGAAGCCGGGGGCCTTTCAGCCACGAGTCTGCCTTAGATGGGCACGAATGCAAGACACGAATGCTAGACAGCCCAGCTGAAAAGCTGGATGGGGGCAAAACCAACTGCAAATTAATGCAGTCGGTCTTATCTCCAGAGCAACAAAGAAATAGTCTATAATCTACCCACACCAGATCTTCAGAACTGGAGCTTTTCCGCTAGATACAGTTTATTGTCATAGCCAGTACACAAAAGAGATTTGCTTTTGCGGTCGATTGTTGGAAATTCGAAAATCAACGAAACTCTACTAAATCATCACCTTATAGCAGAGAAAAAGCAACACTATTAAATGAATATTGCAAGGTTTTTGTTATTTTATGGTTTTTAATTCAAGAATTTAGGTTCAGGATTTCGTTTTGTTCAGTAAAAAAAAAATGCGATGAAACACTTTGAACTTCATTCTTGATGCTTTCAGAATGGCAAATTATGCAGTTTTGAGAAATATGGGGGAAAGAAAGAATAGCTGACATCTTTTCAAATAAATCATTTTGAATTCGTAATAACTTCGTCTTAATAAAAAAAAAATCAATAATCTGAGAATTCAAAGCACACAATTTAATATCGTTGAGAAAAGAAAAGAATTTCCAAAAGGAATTTGAGATGCAAAATTCATCAATGTGAAAGGCTGGCATTTCATCCCTGTTATATGATATTAACTATATATATATATATATATAGTTGTGTGTGTGTGTGGAGGTATATGTATATGCATATATGTGGGTATATATATATATATATATATATATATGCGTGTCTGTGGTTGTGGGTATATATATGTATGCATATACGTGGGTATATGTTATGTTTTGACCTTCGACCCAGCCCAAAAAATGCTATTCCAAGGCGATGCACCTGAGGGAAGTGACACATTCCAATGGCCAGTAATCGAAAGAGATCGCGTGGGCGGATTAAGGCTTATAATATGGGACAAGGTGAAGGTCCCACTGTGCCAATACAGACTGATGCACCGGAAGAGAGTGACCTCTGAACTGCATGACAGTTATTTCTGCTTGATGACGATTAAACATTCGATTTGTATCGTCACTGACGCAATGATAAGGACGCACGCAGGAATAAACGACGCAGGAAGGACTTCTTTACAATATTTTACCTCTCACTTTATTGTAAGGGTTCGAAAGGGTTGTTCAAGGGTTGTATGTGAGAGGGAGCTGGAGACCGAACATAAACTGTAATTTCTTGACCCCACTGTTATAACCGTCACGTTGCGTCAGTGACGATACAACATATATATATATATATATATAGTCATCCATAGACAGATCTGTTTAGTTCAATCAGAACTCATCAGTGTGGCTAGACATATTAGCTTCCTGTAGCCGGGATCGAAACCTGGTTGACTCAAACGCCAAGCCAAGCCTCTAACCCTTCAACAACGAGGAGTCATTAGCTGCGAAGTAAATTTTAAACGGTTATGAATCACAAATACTATTGTTTACATACATCCGTTCAACGGCTGCCGAGACCTCAATTCATATGTATGAAGAGTCTTGCAATAAACGCTAATTGCAACACGATTACTTCATTTGCCGGATAACTCAACCCCACGGGGGCAGAGGAGTATATATCTCTATAGTCATCCACAGACATATCTGCTTTGTTCTATCAGAACTCATCAGTGTGACTAGACATTAGTACCTTCCCGTAGCCGGGATCGAAACCTGGTTGAATAAACGCCAAGCCAAGCCTCTAACCCTTCAGCCACGAGGAGCAATAAGCTGCGAAGTAAATTTTAAACGTTTATGAATCACAATTACTATTGTTTACATACATCCATTCAACGGCTGCCGAGACCTCAATATATATATATATATATATATATATATATATATATATATATATATATATATACAGCCTCCCACCCTTCCCTCATGTTTATTCTGACTGTAATTATTTTATCTATTAGATCTCAAGAAGTCCTTCTTTTTTTGGTGTTATTGATTCATATCAATACTTATAACAGGAGGGAAATAAATTTATAATCCTAATATGACCGGGTTTTGTTTTTCTTAAAGGAATTATTACTCTATGATGTCAGTTAAATTGAGAACTTTCCCAGGAAAATGTTAATGTTCATAGTTGAATGATTTTTTTGTCCCGACTGAATTATTCCCGAGTCCAGTTTAACTGAGCAGAATAATATATATATATATATCAGTGGCGACTCGAGCCTATTTTTGCTACTCGTGACCGCCCCCCGCCCTCTGTCAACTTCAGTTCCCAACCCGTGGTCAATGGACCCAAAGTAAGTCATCATAGTTGCTATTGCGTGATTCTCCATTGTATAGCTCAGATTGACTAACGTACCTTGCATGGTGTTTTTTTTTTTAAACAATCAAGATACTATATAATTTGTAGTCTTGTTAATACAGTAGATAAGATAATTTTTTTTCCTTTCAAAAGTATAGAAGAAAAGAGAAGATGTTCATTACTATGAATTCATGTGTTTATGCGTACGTATGTGTCTACGATATACACAGACACAGCTAGTAGTTTCAATTTCGCTTAAAATAAAGATTATTTGTTGAAAATGTATTCAAATAAACAAATTTTAGTTACAAAATGTAATATATGCAACATTCATTAAAGAAATAGACATCTGCTAGTGAAAAAACGAATTAAAACACGCCGTTTAACCAACATTTACCATAGCGATGATGATGACGTCGGCAACGGCTATAATCTGCTATCCTCTCTCTTTCTCTCTCTCTCTCTCTCTTGATCCCTCTCCCTCTTTCCAAGACAGGCGTCAGCAGTCACATTGTGCTAATTTTTTTGAGCACGGTATTTTGACTTGCTTTTGCTATTGGCTACAGCCAAAAGCGAGATTTCTCTAACATACATATTACACATGTTAACATGTTATTATAAGGGTCTTGTGCTTGGCACGGATTACGCGTGTTCAACATTATAGACGATTTTATGGGCTGTTCAATTGATCTGACGGTGGCCGGACAAAGACCCTCCGTTCAAAACAGCATCGTTGTATTATTCCCAGATATATTCATGAACTTTTGGCTACTTAGTAATCGAAACTTGAATAGATATGTAATTTAATTGAGATCAGACTAAGTATGTTTGCTTGAAATTAATGGATGATTTTTATTCCATTTTGAATAACATTGACCGAGTTATTGGTCGTGCCGGGCACGAGTAGCACTAGTCCCATCTCCGCCCCTGATATATATATATATATGCATGCATATATATATATATATATATATATATATATAAATGTCTGTGTATATGTGTATATGTATGCGTACGTACGTGTGTATAAATGAGAATGTATGTAAGAATGTGTCTGTGTTCGTATGAATGTATGTGTATGAATATATATATAACTGTGCATATATGTATGTACGTGTATGTATATATGGATGGATAGATGTATATATATATATATATATATAAATTATCCAGTTAGTGTCCAAGGACAGTAGGTGTGGATTACTTTTTACATAGAATATATGAGGGTAATCATATAAATCTATGAGAGTGCTCTCTCCACCGAAATAAATTTATCATGACGGCTTAACCGAGTTTGAGTCTCCATTTAATTGTACTATATATATATATATATATATATGTGTGTGTGTCTTCAGGTGTGTATATATATGTATGTGTCTATGTATGTATGTATGTATGGATGGATTCATGTGTATGTATGTTTGTGTATTTTTGTGTGTATGCATGCATGTGTGTGGGTGTATAGGTATGTATCTATATGTGAGTGTATGCATGTGAGTGTATGTGCGTTTGTGTCTGTGTTGGTATGTATGTATATATGTACGTGTGTATTCCTGTATATATGTATGTGATAGCATGTATGAATGTGGCTCTGTGTATGTGAGTGTTTGTAAGTATATATGTGTTTATGTTGGTATGGATGTATGTGTGTGTCTATGTATGTATGTGTATGTATGTGTATTTGTGTATGTATGGATGTATGTATGTATATGGATGTATATGTATGTATATATCCATGTGTATGTAGGTATGTATATGAATTTGAGTGTATGTATGTTTATGTCTAACTTGAATAGTTTTCGTGACAGGAGGCAGGTGGCCGTACAGTTGGTGTCTTGTGGGGTGTTGCCGCCAGGACTTGTTCGCAGGACACTGTTGGGGAAGCAGGGACGAACTCATAAGTGATGTACTCTTATGGACCCCCACACATGGCCGTGAAAAAGCAGGACGACCAGGACGAACCTACATTCAGCAGCTATGTGAGGATACGGGATGTTTTCCTGAAGACCTGCCTGGGGCGATGAACGATAGGGAGGAGTGGCGAGAGAGGGTCAGGGATATCCGTGCTACTAGCATGATGATGTTTATGTAAGAGAAATGAGTTGAATCTGACAGATTAGACGTAGAAAAGGTAAAATGGAAGAAAAATTTGTTTGATGGTTTGTTTATTTGCTAACGCGTTTCGACTTCTATAATATAGCCATATATTAATACGTGAAATATACGGATATATAAAAACGTTCACATGCATGGGAATCCGAAAAACACTCGAAACACTGACGACTCTCTAGGTTCAGGTACGAAACTTTTATTATCTTCTTGACTTTTAGGTTTTCAACACGAGAGAGACCCACAATTTTTACTTCGCTGACTGTTCGTCCAGCGTCAGCTCTCAACTCACTGACCCAACCAACACGGGCGAACCCCGCAGCAAACAATTGGACTCGTCGAGGTCCAAATCTCAACTCACTGCTTTTTTTTTTTTCAAAATACCCAAGAATCCCAGCCCATCGCTTCCTAGCATGACGTCATTCATATCCCCAGTCTAATTTCCTATCCGCGGTTTTTATTATGACATCTGTGATTGTCACATCCTCCCTGCGCGTGCGTGAACACCAGCACTCAATGTGTGCCTCTAACTAACCTGAATGATAAGATATAACCAACGAAAAATGATAATATAAAAAAAATCCTTCCGCAATTATATAACACTTCAACCTTTTTATTTAAGCCAAAATTGTCTCATCAATATTATTTTAGTGTGAGAAATAATTTTGATAGATACATTTTGATTTAAGTAAAAATCTTCATCAGGGATTATAGATCTAGCTATGGGATTAACGGATTTATTCTGGTTGATATGTTACAACTGTGTCATGATATGCGATTGACATTTTTTTTTTTAAGTAAACGGCGTTTTGTGGTTTAAGAAACGGATTTGTGACGTTTTATTGCTTGCATATTTAGAAAAAGAGATACTAATCTTTAGAATGAAGTTTGAATTCTTTTAATATTATTTTTCCTATAGATGGTGAAATTAAGAAAAAACTTGTTATTCTTTTGTGGTGTAGTATGGAACATGCTTCAATTCTTCTTTTATGTTTGACATGAATGAAAGAAAAAAAGGCAGAATTTTGAAAGCCAAAAATCTGGTTAATTAGAATTTTATGAGGAACTAAAGAGTTTGTTGTGTTACCTGTTTTAAAATCTTTTTTATGTTCATAGATTTTTTGGTTTGAATTTCTGTCTGTTCCTCCCATGTAATGTTCATTGCAATTTTGGCAATGGATTTTGAAAACACGAGTTGGATTGGGAATCTGTGTTTTTGGAGTTGTTCTTTAGTATTTGTTTTATTGTTTTTGCTGTGCAGGTGGTGGTTTTTATGTCTACGTAATTTAAGTTTTTTTTTTTTCAGTTAGGATAGTAGTGGGATTTTGGGGTAATATTGTGTTTGTCTTTAAAGAGTTGGTATTTGAGTTAGAATTATTTTAATTCCTATAGGAGGATGTCTGCTTGTGGGTATATATGGCTTTTAATTTGGCACGGCGAATGAAATATTCGGATATTGTAGAATAGAAAAAGAGTTAGAGATGTATTAAATTTCTTCGTTTAGAAATTTGGGGGAGCAGATTGTAAATACTTAAAGCAATAAACCGAATCCCAGCTGCATAGCCTGGAAGAGACTGCAAAAAGTATTGGCCTCCACAGGAACGCAAATAAACACATATTACATGTGTTTTAAAAGAGAAGTAGCCATCTATACTCTAATAGGCAAACCTCTAAAATTAGTTGACAATTTCACATACCTCGGCAGCAATATCTCATCAATTAAAAGTGATATTGAATACTCCTAACGAAAGCATTGACTGCGATCTATATCCGATAAGATAAAATAAGATTTCTTTCAAGCTCTGGCTGTGTCCATCCTACTGTGTGTATTCACCACATAAATGCTAACAAAACTCATAAGGAAAAGGCTTGATAGAACTATACTAGAACGCTTAAAGCAATTTTAAAGTAATCCTGAAAACAACACCCCATGAAACGACAGCTGGACGGCCACTTATCTCCCATCTCAAAAACTATCTAATAAAAAGACATACGGAATACTGCTGGAGAAGCAAGAACGAACCCATAACTGACTTTTTTTTTCTTGACTCCTACACATGGTCGTGTCAGTATTGGTCGACCAGCAAGAACTTATCTACATCAAATCTGTGCAGACTTAGGGTGTAATGTGCACGACTTGCTGGAAGCGATGGATGATAGGGACGGTTGGAGAGAGAGAGAGAGAGAGAGAGAGAGAGAGAAGGAAATCTATGTTGTCAGCGCGAATTGATGATCCTATTTACCCAACCCCTCTGCTCGGGCAGGATATGACACAAGATCAATTTTTAAGCGGAGTTTAACAGGTTTCAACTCAGAGTTTTCCTTCTCCTAGACTAGTTGCCTCACCAAGGCAGACGAAATCAGTCTGCCCTACTATTTACCCATAGCTGGAATAATTGGATTCATACCTTTCCCAAGGGTAATAATGCTATGTGAAATGCAATCAGTCTCGTCCAGGATTTGAACTCGTGTCGCCGTGTCCATTTCCTACGACGATAACCATTACACCACAAGCACCTCCAGCGCGGATTGATGATGATGATCATCATCATGTTTTACCACACCGGATCAAAATAGACCAGTGATTAATGATAATGTGTTAGAATTCCTTATTTTCCAGGGCGCTTCAACTACTGCCTTACCACATGATGAAAATAAGTGTCCTTCATAGGACACACAAAGGGGGGTGTCCTCGTGGTGTAATGGTTAAAGCGATGGACTGAGGAATCGTAGTAAGCGAGTTCGTACTCCAGCCACGCTATTACGTTCACTTTCGGGCAAATACCCTTGGGAAAGGTATGAACCCTCTTATCCTCCCAGCTATGGGTTAAATAGTACCACTACTGTTCTTCTCAGAGAATGGGTTTGGCATTAAATAACCTACAGAGGTTGATATGCCATTAAACAAAGAAACCTAGGACACACAAGTTTTAAGTTACTGATCCTATTTAAAAATAATCATTTGCTTTCCCACAGATGTAATTTGGAAGACCTGCCGGAAACGATGGATGATAGGGACGGATTGAGAGGGAGAGAGACAGTGACAGAGAGAGAGAGAGAGAGAGTCAAGGAAATCCATGTTGTCAGTGTGACTTGATGATCATCATAATCACCAAGTTCTATCATACCGAATCAAAATAGACCTGTGAATAATGATAATGTGTTAGTATTCATTACTTTCTTGAGCAATAAAACTACTGCAAGTAAAGAGGTGCCCGTGGTGTAATGGTTATCGTCGTAGGAAATGGACACGGCGACACGAGTTCAAATCCTGGACGAGACTGATTGCATTTCACATAGCACTACTACCCTTGGGAAAGGTATGAATCCAATGATTCTCCCTCCAGCTATGGGTAAATAGTAGGGCAGACTGGGTTCTTCAGCCCTGGCGAGGCAACTAGTCTAGAAGGAAAACTCTGAATTCAAGCCTGTTAAACTCTGCTTAAAAATTGACCGTGTGTCATATCCTGCCCGAGCAGAAGGGTTGGTAAATATGATAAGATGCAATTAAGTGTCCTTCTCAGGACACACAAATTTTAAGTAACTGTTCCTATCTAAGAATAATCATTTGCTTGTCCACAGTTATATGACTTCAAGTATTTTGATCTAATACTGATAATCACATACGGATCTAGTTGTCCTGTTGCTGTCTCTAACAGGTACGAAGAAAACGGATGCAAGTGGAACTGGGACTAAAGGCAATAAAGGGTTACTCCACACCTTCTTACGCTTAAGAACTGTAACCTCCCATCTTCATGACATATCAAGAACATACATTTCTTAAAGAGTTAGTGGTCTTCCTCTCAGAAGAGAATGCTGTCAGCATATTCAATGCCCCAGCGAAGCCAGATATGAATACGTTCTAAAAGATTCAGTTTTTATTTAACATAACGAATCTCCCCCTCCCTCTCTCTCTCTCTCTCTCTCTCTCTCTCTCTCTCTCTCTACACACACACACACACACACACACACATATATATATATACATATAGCCGATAGCGTACATATGAATATAAACCTAAAAAATCCCTTCGTTTAAGCTGAGATTGTCAATAGCTTAGGGATTCGATATCCGAAAGACGAAAGGTTAGCAGTCTTAATCCAAGCTCGTAGTACCTTGTGTGTCTAGCCACAGGGAAGGGTTGTGATACAACGAAACAGTTTCTCTGAGAAAGACACTATATATATATATATACAGAGAGACAGACAGACAGACAGTGCGTGTGTGTGTGTGTGTGTGTGTGTGTGAGAGAGAGAAAGAGAGAGAGAGAGAGAGAGAGAGAGACTCTTATGATTGGTACTGTAGAATATACCGATTACACTTTTGCAGAGGGTTAAAACCCCGCCTCAACCAGTATACCAGGGTGAATCTTGACTTGATCTGATGGTGAGGCTCCTGTCCAGCAGGTTTAGGGAATGTGGAGTATTCTTTCACTGGAATTAATCCTAGGTTACTTCTGACCCATATCGTAGCACCAATTAGGATTCCGTCTCTTAGTCTAACATAACTTTTAAATCATTTACTATGCTTGAAACCGTGGAACAGTGTGCAAACAAATAAGCTCTAGCTCAATTCTAAAATAATGTTATCAACAAACAATTCATTTAAAAATCATATAAACCTCTTTATCCCCCAGGTATGGGTCCAATAGTATCACAGTTTTTTTTTTCTACAAGGATGGCCTTAGCATTAAAAAACCCAAGGTTGATATGCAACTAAACTAATTCAAATTATATATATATATATATATATATATATATATATATATATATATATATTTATATATATGAAGAGAATCTGCTATTAAATTACCCAAAAGTGTTGACATGCTATGAAATACAACCAAACTAAACCTGAGATACAGGAGGACAGAGAAAAAGAGACAGACAGACAGACAGACAGACAGCAAGACAGCATTGTATTATTTCTTGTAGAATACACTGTCTGCATCTAAGCAGAGGACTAAGAACCCCCCCCCCCACCAACGAGTGTTTTAAATCTGTCTCTTAACAATATGATAATGAGGTTTTAGTAATGCAGGAGCTTTGGGGAATGCGGAGTACCCCTTCATTGCCATCGCTCACATGTCCACTCTGGCTTGATACGGTCCTATCTATGTGTCAAATAGGACTAAACTGTGTACTCATGCTAAAATCAATTGCTTAAAATAGATCTATTTTGATTTTTAAACAGTGTTTTTCATTTAAACAGAGTACTTATGCTAAACTGAATTATTTAGAATAGAATAGTTTTGACATTTAAAATACGTACTTATGCTAAATTGAATTGTTCGAAATGGAACTGTTTTGTACGCTAAACTGAATTGTTTGAAATACATCTGTTTGACATTGAAACTGTACTTATGCTAAATTGAATTGTTCAAAATGGAACTGTTTTGTACGCTAAACTGAATTGTTTGAAATACATCTGTTTGACATTGAAACTGTACTTATGCTAAATTGAATTGTTCAAAATGGAACTGTTTTGTACGCTAAACCGAATTGTTTGAAATACATCTGTTTGACATTGAAACTGTACTCATGCTAAATTGAATTGTTCGAAAGGGAACTGTTTTGTATGCTAAACTGAATTGTTTGAAATAGAACTATTTGACATTGAAACTGTACTTACGCTAAACTGAAGTGTTTTAAATAGAACAATTTACATTTAACTGTGTAAAAACACAAAACTATACTTTTACTAAACTGAATTATTTGAAATAAAACTGTTAATTTGAACTGAATTGCTTGATATAGAAATGTTTTGACAGTTAAAAAGTGTACTTGTGCTAAACTGAATTGCTTTAAAATTGAACTGTTTATTTGTACAAAAATAAATTTGGCATTAAATAACCTACAAAAGTTGATATGCCATTAACCCCAAACAAACTAAATATATTATTAGATATTATTCAGAACTAAATTCCACAGCATTGAAACTGTATTCAAGAATACCAATTTGTGACAATCAAAAAATAAGTCCACATCTTGTATGTGTACCGTTAGGTATGTTTTGTTAAAACTGCAGACAAGGGTTTTAAGACAGATTTTTTTATTGATTTTTCTTGTCGTCCAAAACGTTATAAATTCGGTTTGTATTTTATATAAAATACAGTCTTAAAAACTCTCCCCGGGGATGTTCTACTATCATTGGCAATTTTCGAGGGTATAATCAGATATTATGTTTTATTAAATATCTGAGCTGGTGTCTGTCTTTAGAGTAGAGAGATTTTGAATATTTCTTTCTGACTATAATAGTTGCGATTTGTTTGTTTGTTTGTTTGTTTGTTGCTCTATAAAAGGAACTTCATCAGCAATTGTTTTTTAGTAGTGTTATATATATATATACATATATATATATATATATATATATATATATATATATATATATATATATATATATATATATATATATTTACCTACCTAAGAAGGAGTGTCTCATCAACCGAAAAGGACATCGACACGCGGCTAACGAAGGCATGGACTGCTATCGTTAAGCTATCGGTCATATGGAAATCAGACCCGATCGATAAAATGAAATGCAGTTTCTTCCAAGCAGCGGTCGTGTCGATACTGCTGTACGGATGCGCCACTTGGACTCTGGCAAAAAGGCTGGAGAAGAAGCTAGACGGCAACTACACAAGAATGTTGCGAGTAATATTAGACAAGTCCCGGCGGCAACTCCCCACAAAGCACCAACTATACGGCCATCACGAAAACTATCCAAGTTAGACGAACCAGGCACACAAGACACTGCTGGAGGAGCAGGGACGAGCACAAAAGTGATGTACTCCAATGGACACCCACATATGGACGTGCTAAAGCAGGACGACCAGCTCGAACATACATACAGCAGCTATGTGAGGATACGGGATGTAGCCCAGAAAACCTGCCAGAGGCGATGAACGATAGGGAAAAGTGGCGAGAGAGGGTCAGGGATATCCGTACTAGCGGTACGACATGATATATATATATATATATATATAAGTAAATAATGGATTTTAATCCGACAATATATGAAGAAAAAATGATAACAAGGTAATCCAAGTAGGAGAGATATATTGAGAAGCAAAGTCGACACTATAACGTTTCGGTTCTAATAAACCATCATCACTATGAAGGATGGTGTTAGTGTTGTTAAATCAACGATGGATGTGTAAAAAGTGCTAAATAAAAAAAACCTCGGGAAAATTTGTAAAAGAAGAAAAAGCTGGCTGATTTTGACAAGAAAAAGTTGGCCGTTTGATCAATGAATCAGCATTTGTTGTTTTAAATTTCGTCATTTCACTTATTAGAAATATTGTGTAGAATTTATGTTCCTTTGGTGTATCGAGGAAGATTTCGAATCATTTCTTGTTTTCGACGTAGTTCTAATTCTAAAAGTGTGGCTTTTTGGAGTTCTAATCCTAAAAGTGTGGCTTTTTGGAGTTCTAATCCTAAAAGTGTGGCTTTTATGCGCCAGGGAACATTTTAAATCGCGAAAAGAAATTTCAAGGTATAGACGTATATAACCCGGGAAAATATGTTGAGATGGACAAAAAAAGCTGGACATACTCGTTGTTTTTTTTTTTGTATATAGTTGGTTAGAAAAGTCCTGTTTTTTGAAGGAATGGGCAGTAATAAGTAGTTCTTTGCATCTCTGAACCATCTTGATGCCATCCATCTGAAATATCAGAGTGGAAGAATGGTTTTGGATCTTGTTAGTCAATAGGAAAACATGGAAGTGAATAAAACGGTTAACTTTTTCTTGTCAAAAACGGCCAACTTTTTCTTGTTTTAGACATTTTCTCACGGTTTTTATATTTTGCATTTTTATACACCCATCGTTGATTTAACATCACTAGTATCATCCCGCATAGCCCCGATGATGGTTCATTTGAACCGAAACACTATAGTGTCGACTTTGCTTCTTAATAAATCTCTCCTTCTACTTGGATTAGCTTGTAATCAATTTTTCTTTATATATTGTTGAATTACAATCCATTATTTAGTTCCATTCTTGGCGGGTTAATGGTAGAGCAAATGCCGTATAATTCGTAGAGTTCAAAAAGATGAAGTCGAAGAGCAAATACAGAAAGTCTTTTTGATAAACTTGTGGTTTTTCTTTGTATAATTGTATATCGGGAGTGTCAATACCTTAACATTTTGGACCAATCGGGTAGAGCTATAGAATACACCGACTGCATCTCTGCAGAAGGGTAAAACTCCCCTGACGAGTGTCCAAATATGACATTAAACAATCTGATGGTGAGGTTTCAGTAATGCCGGAGCTTAGGTGAATGCAGACTACCCATTTATTGCAGTTGCTCCCAGGTCCACTCTGGCTTGGAATGGAAGCACCTGATAGGGTCTTATCTATGGGTTTAAATAGAATTAAACTGTGTCCCTATGCTAAACAGCATTGTTTGAAAAAGAATTGTTTTTACATTTAACTGTGTGTAAATGACTTATGTTTAACTGAACTGTTAGTGATACATAGCAATCATCATCATCATGTCGCGCCTCCAGTATGGATCTCCCTGACCTTTTTTCTTCGCCCGTCTCTATCGTCCATCGCTCCCGGTAGGTCTTCAAGACTACATCCTGTATCTGCCACAGAGCTGTTGTATATAGGTTCTTTGCTCGTCCATGTGAAGGAATCCATTAGAGTATGTTACTAATGAGTTCATACTTACTTTTCCAACAGTGTCCTGCATATCTGGTTCGTATAACTTGAAACGTTTTGTGATGAGTTGTAGGTGGCCGTACAGTTGCTGCTTTGTGGGTTGTTTCCTCCAGGGCTTGTTCAATATTGCTTGCAGCATTCTTGTGTAATTGTTGTCCGGCTTTTCCTCCATACTTATTGATAGCATCCATGTGGTGCATCTATATAGCAGTATTGCTACGACTGCTGCGGGGAAAAAAGTGCGTTTTATTTTATCGGTCAGGTCTGACTTCCATATGACCGATAGACTATCTATAACTGTCCATGCAATTTTTTTTTTGCATGTTGATGTCTGTCTCGGTCGATGAGACTCTGATTCCAACGTAGGTAAACTTGTCCACTAGTTTCCAAGAACTATCATTTAGTGTGGAGATGTCACCTCTTTGATTAAAAACATATGTATTCCGTCTTGTCTACGTTTGACATGGAAGCATATGCCAGCAGCTGGTCGTTCCGTAATATGTAGCTGGATTTCGGCTTCGATTGGTGTATTTCTCAGAAGTGCTATGTCATCGGCATAATCCGCGCCCGTAATTGTTTGTATGGGGTAACTCCTGCTTCTTTCCTTTGCCAGCTTGAAACCGTAATCTTTCATTTTATCAATAGACGTTCTAAGTACGTTTCTAGGCAGATAATAAAGAGGTATGGAACTAGTGTGTCTCCTTGCAGCACACCTGCTACAATGTCAAAGTAGTCTGTGTCTCCATTTTACTTTCGTGTTTTTATATAGTATCAAATGGCTGCGACGGTTTCTTTGCAGAGGCTGTAGGTGAGTAGCATTTACTCCATCTTCCCTCTGTGTATGGAGTCAAACGCCTTGGAGAAGTTGACAAATAATATTGTTGCCTCTAGGTTTTTTTCACGTATGCATTCAAGAATTCAATGGAGAGTCAAAATTTGTGATGTCGTAGATCTATTTCTCCAAACACAATCGACAAATGGACAAAGGGATGCACCTTCTCCGTCCCAAAGAATGGTGACCTCAGACTAACCAAAATCTACTGAGGTATAAACCTTATGTCCGTAGACAAGATCTACAATGCTCTACTACGCAACCGCATAGAACCCAAATTAAGAAGATACTTAAGATAAAACAAAATGGCGTTCGAAGAAATAGATCCACGACATCACAAAATTTGAATATCCACCGAATTCTTGAAGGTGTACGTGCAAAAACACTAGAAGCAACAGCAATATTTGTCGACTACTCCAAGGCCTTTGACTTAGCAATACTTGGAACTATTTTTCTTTGTTGACTAAACTGAATAGCTTGAAATAGAACTGTTTTGATATTTAAACTGTGTACTTATGCTAAACTGACTTGTTCGAAATATAACTTTATATGTATTTGGCATTAGATGACATACAATTATTTATATGCCATAAACACAAACAAACAAATCAAGTCTTTTCTTTTTTACTTTCCTTGTATATTTCTTTTCTTTTCCTTATTTTTAATTCTTTCTTTGGGAAAAGCTGAATGTTTAACTAAACTGGTCCAAAAGATCCTGGAACACACAACAATTTACTTTCAGATTGACAGGTAAATCAATAATTTCTATTTGCTACACACGTTTTTAGGTAATAACAATCGTGTTTTTATCATTTGAGACAAACAGAATTTAGTCAACGTTCATATCGTAGATTGAATACGTGGTATGATCAAAACCATGAAGACTGTCCCTGGCACGGAAAAAAAATTAAGCAATACATTCTAAAGTCAGTCTGTCAAATCTCAGGAAATAGAGTATATTGTTTACGATGTCTCTAAAAGGAAATAGGTCCTCAGTGAGTGCATAAAAATCATATCTTTGAATGAATCTAACCAACACACATATATAAACAGGGAGCAAATCCTGCTAGCATATGATCCCCCAATGAAACTTACGGCATTAATAATACTTTATAAAAACACTGTTTTCCTATCTAACATCATTATCATCATCATCATGATGTTACGCTGCATGCAGGAATCTCCCTGACCCTCTATCACTACCTGTCTCTATCGTCCATCGCTCCCGGAAGGTCTAGCTGGTCGTCCAACCTTTGCTAGTCCATGTGATGGAGTCCACAGGAGTATATCGCTTGTGATTTCGTCCTTACTTCTTCAGCAGTGTCACGCATGTCTGGTTCGTCTAACTTTGATACATTTCGTGATGGGTGGTTGGTGGCCGTATAGTTGCTGCTTTTTGGGATGTTGCCTCCAGGACTTTTTCAATAGAGCTCGCAACATTCTTGTGTAATTGCAGTCAAGCTTTTTTTCCATACGTTTAGTTAACATTCATGTGGTACATCCATAGAGTTGTATTGCTACGACAGCTGCTTGAAAAAAAACTGCGTTTTATTTTATCGGTCAGGTCTGACTTCCATATGACTGATTGGCTATCGATAGCTGTCCATGATTTTGCTAGTCGCGTGTTGTTTCTGTCTCGTTTGATGAGACGCTGCTTCCTACGAAAGTAAACTTGTCCACTCGTTTCAAGGGACACCATTTAGTGATGAGATGTTGCCCCTTTGATTAAAGTATTCTGTTTTGTCGGCGTTGACATGAAGGCCTATGACACCTGCTGCTCCTTCCAGACTATGTACCGGGGATTGGGCTTGGCCAAGGGCATTTTGGTATCTTCTACTTAATATCGTTACCAGCTTGAAACCGTTTTCTTTTATTAAATCTATAGACGTTCTAAGCACGTGGTCTAGGGAGATAATAAAGAGGTATGGAACTAATGTATATCCTTGCAGCACACCTTCTACAATGTATAAATAGTCTGTTTCTCTTTTTGGGGAGCGAACTTTTACTTTCATGTTTTTATATAGCATCATTATGGCTGCGACGGTTTATTTGCAGAGGCCGTAGGCGAGTAGTATTTGCTCCATCTTCCCTCTGTGTATAGAATCAAAGGCCTTGGAGAAGTCGACAAATAATATTGATGCCTCTAGGTTTTTTGCACATACACCTGCAAGATATCAACGGATAGTCAAAATTTGTGATGTAGATCTATTTCTCCGAAAACACAATAGACAGATAGACAAAGACATGCATCTTCTTCTTCCCTAAGAAGGGTGACCTCAGACTAGCAAACCATCACTAGCGAGTTCGATTCTCACTGGGTGCCCTGTTTATACGACCTTGTGCCATATCTAAGCAAAAAGCTGAGTAAATTACTTAAAGGAAGGAAGAATGGTTAGCAAGCTAGACTAGAAACCTTCACGAGTGAGTTCGATTCTCATTAAGTGCCCCATTCATACGATCTCGTGCCACATCTAAGCAAAAAGCCGAGTAAATTACGATAGTATGGTTTGGGAATACCAGTTTGATTTTTCTTCTCCATCGATTTTTGTATGTGGGAAGGAAATAGCTTTTTTTATGAGGCCTAATTTGCATATTTGTAGGTATTCCCAATGATAATTAAGGATACAAGAGTTATTCATCTTGTATTTTTGAAGGATTACATAATGAGCAACGGAATGTTTATTAAACAGAATTAAACTTTCTGTTGCTCGAGTAACAAAAACCGCAGAATTATTTAGTGTAGCAAGGAGTACTGTCTCGAAAGTAATGACAGCATTTGAGAAAGAAGGAAAAATCCTCTCACTGAAGCAAAACTCTGGAAGAATGCGAAAACTGTATGATAAGGGCTGCCAGAGCCTTAAGCGGATTGTTTGGAAGGATCACAAGAATACAGTGAGAAAAATTCCGCAGATCATAATGACCATCAGAAGAACCCAGTTTCCACAAAACTGCAGAAAAAGGAGTTGCACAAAGCCGGATTTCACGGAAGGGCTACAATCAGAAAACCATATATAATAAATATGTTTGAAATTTCCAGTTGTTTCCATTATTCTATCCAACCCCTCTATGTTCAGATCAGCTAAAATGAATGTTCTCATAATATAAAATGAGTCTTCTTCCCGGCTGTGTCTCTGTTCATACTACTGTATTGATGCACTGTTTGGACGCTGTCAAAGCAGATGGAGACAAAGCAAGATGGGAACTATATATGTATGTCACGTGCTGTCTTGAAGAAATCCATGAATAAGCACCGCGTAAAACAGCAGCAGTATGACAATTTGCCTCCCATCTCACCAATCATCTAAGTAAGACGAAGAACCTGGGCGGAATACTACAAGAAAAGTTAGGGCAAACTCGTAACTGACGTTTTCTCATGGACTCCGATCCATAGACGTGATAGTGATTGCCAGCTAAAACTTACCTATATCAGACTTGTGCAGACACTGAATGCCATCAAAAGGACCTGATTGACGATAGAGTCATAATGAGTGAGAGTCAGGGAGCTCTGAGCAATCAGCATGATGTGATGGAGATGAACATGATGACCATGTTGATATATATAAATATATATATATATATGTGTGTGTGTGTGTATATAGGGGGTGTTAAGAAACAGGAAAACGACGAACGTATGAAAGCAAAAACATTCTTGTTTACGGACAAAGGAATGTACAGGGATCGGACAAAATTATGGAAACATCTTTAATCTAAGTTTTATAAATTTGAAACTCTGATATAACCGTCATATATAATAATTTTTTTGAAATTTCCAGTTGTTTCCATTATTCTATCCAACCCCTATATGTTCAGACCAGCTAAATTTGATACGACGCGAAAAAGAAACATGGAACACTCAGTAAGAATCTAACTTCTTTGTAGTATGTAGTAGCCTAGCTCGTTAACCCTTACACACACACACACTATATATATATATATATATATATATGCTATTTCCTTACCATGAGAAGAAGTCCTGTTTTCTCAACTAACTTCTCCAAAGTTGCAGTCTAATACGAATGGTGAGTGCTCCCATAAATTGCAGTTTTATTTACTTTCTCGATCAATTAGACCAAATTGATGAATTTCCATGTAAAATTTTCTGGAGACTTTTAGTTACTAATTGTATTTGGTGCACTTAGAACTGCGCCCAAAGGTTTGGAAAAGGAGTAGAAGAGTAGGAAATCGAAAGACGAGCCGAAGCCATCTAAACTGCAGCACTGTTAAGATCTGCCATAATAATAAAAAGAGTCTTGAAAACCTTAGGAAACTTGCCGTCACGCATTCTCCAGTGAAAGTCCATCAGCAAACATCGATGTGAGGAATTAGCAAGGATAATAATAATAATAATAATAATAATAATAATAATAATAATCTTGCTAGAGAACAAAAAATAACTATGGAATATGGAGTTGACGGTAATACCCAAATGGTTTAGTGGACTTTGGACAATCCCCAAAGGATTGGTAAAAGGACTGGAAAATTTATAAATAAGAGAATGAGGAATGACCATCCAACCTACAACATTGTTGAGATCAACCAGAATACTAAGAAAAGTCCTGGAGACTTGAAGAAATGTACTGCCACTCAGACTCCAGTGGAAAACCATCTGCTAACACTGAGGTGAAAAACTCTCAAAGAAGTAAATAATAATAATAATAATAATAATAATAATAATAATAATAATGAAAAGGGCATCATGTATCGCTGAGGTGAAAAACACTTAAGGAGTAGAATAATGATAATAGACACGACTGGGTGGGCAAAGCAATCCTCTGGGAATTGTGCAAGAAATTGAAAATTAACAATACATTGTTTATGCACAACTGACCATCTGTCCGGGAGAATGAAATACACAAATTTCGATCGGATTCCAATATATAAACGAATCACCTATTCACAGACAGTCAACCAGACCTTATGATAATCAACAAAAAAGAGAACTTATAAAATAGTCGACTTTGCTGTACCGGCTGACCACAGAATAAAACTGAAAGAATGTGAAAAGAAGGATAAGTACCTCGACCTTGCAAGGGAATTGAACAAATTGTGGAACATGCAGGTGACAATTATACCAATTGTAATTGGTGCGTTTGGAACAGTAGCTAAAGGAGTACTAAAGGGACTGGAGGACTTGGAAGTTGGCGTACAGGTGGAGACCATCCAAACTACAGCGTTATTGAGAACGACCAGAATACTCAGAAGAGTCCTGGAGACTTGAGGAGACTTGCTGTCACTCAGACTTCAGTGAAAAACCATCGGTTAACGCTGATGTGAAAAACCCTAATGAGTGAATAATAATAATAGCAAAGAAAGACTAATTACAGTGGCTAGTAAGTGCAGTGAAAATATAAGCACAAACGGAATAACAATAACAAGGAAATATAAATGAGAAGAAAAAAAAACTGTATGGATATTTCGAGCGACAAACTAGCAAAATCTCACAAGAGAAGAAACAGGCATCTCTACGAATTGGAAACCTTAAGAGCAACTGAATCTATTCGACCATAAAACAACACCCTCAGGACCAATTATATTAAATCGAAAATTGATAATACACAACTGAATAGCTAATGTTGATTATGTGATGATAGAGAAAAAAATGTACCATAGCCAGATACGGATACGAAAAACGTACATAGAATGTTCATAATATATATACATAGAACATATTCATACCGGTACGCAAAACGATCATAATGTCCATAACGCACATACATAGATTACATAGGAATCCCGAAACACGAAAAACACTCACGACTTCTTAGTTCAGGTACGAAACTTTTTATTCCCTTTGAGTTTAAAGGTTTTTCGACATAAGGAGAGAGATACACATTCTTTCTATTCTGGCTTTTCCATCTGCCCACCCCACATCTCGTGCGGCGCCCGTAGCGCACAAATTCTTCTGGCCTCTGCGAGCCCCGAAAGTCGACCCTTCTCGTTCGGTGTCTAGTTCTCTACTCAACTAAACTGACTTTTTTTCAAATCCCCCCAAATCCTCCACGCACGCTTCCGGTGCATGACGTCATTCACATCCCCTGATCCTGGGATTTTTATTTTGACATCTGTGAACGACACATCCTCCCCGTGTCAACACTTGCGCTCAAGTTTGTACCTAACTAACCCATGCACTGCGCCGTAAGGTTCTCAGCCTAACTAAACCGAAAGGCAAGATATATAAAACGAACTCCCTCGGCCATTATGTTACAAAAAACATCAATCATATAATAAGCAAACATAGCAAATTAACGCAAAAGGAATAGAAAAATTGAGTCAACTGGGTGAAGAAGATGATCCACTGGGAACTGTGCAAGAAATTTGAAGTTTGACCATACTACCGAATAGTATCAAACCAGTATCCCTCCTGGAGAAAAGATGGATAAAATCATATGGGATTTTGAAATACAAACGGATCACCTAATCCAGACCAGAAGACAACACCTAGTGATGGTCAACAACAACAAGAAAAAAATAAATAAAAGAAGAAAAAAGAAAACGTGCCGAATAGCCGACGGCATATTGAAAATCAACGAAAGCGAAAAAAGTTACAAGGTACAGAGAACTAATAAACCTGTAGTGAAATAGAAGGGTGACGGCCATACCTATTGTAATTGGCGTCCTTGGAACAGAGAACAATCCCCAAGTGCTTGGAAAGGAGGCTGGAAGTGTTGGAAATCAGAGGACGAATCGAGATCATCCAAACTACAGAATTGTTGAGACCACACAGGATACTGAGAAGGCTCCTGAAGACCTGAGGAGACTTACTTTCACTCAGGTTCCTGTGAAAGATTATCAGCTAAGGCTATTGTAAAAAAAACTGACACTGAGTGTAATAATAATTACGCACATACATATTTTAAATTCTAGTTCATTATTATATATTTATAAAATAAAAATATCGAAGGGAAATAAGGTGTTGTTAGTTTGGTTTCTTTGTTTAATGGCATATCAATCTTTGCAGGTTATACAATGTCAAAGCCATCTTTCTAGAAGAATATAAATGGTATGATTTAACCCATACCTTTCCCAAGGGTATTTGTCCGGAAGTGAACGGGGATTGATTTCGAACTCACTTAATACGATTTCGCAGTTCAGCGCTTTAACTGCTTCTCCAAAACGATACCCCCACATTGGTATTAGTTCTTTGTTAGGAAAAAAGTTTATGCTATGCTGAATTTTATTTAATCCCTTTTTTGTTAAGTCATTATACTGTGGCTAAATAAGTAATATATCATCTATATAATGGAAATAAAGTAAAGATGGGTACCGTAGTCGAGGGCGACCAGGAGGAATCCTTTTCGATAGCGACTCCACAGAGATGTAGTGGAGGGTGCCACTCCTTTCCCTGTTCCACTTTATCCTTGATACGTACTTTATATTGCTGAGAGTTAAGCAAGGAGGTATCAAGTACCATTTTTAAAGACTTTGGTATGACGCAACCTGGGATTGAACCAAGGTCTCCCGGACCATTGCTGAACACTCTAAACTCTAGACCAATGAGCCATTGGCATAATGGTATCAGTGTTCGCCAATTGTCCGGGGGACAGGGGTTTAATCCCAGGTCGAGTCATACAAAAGACTCAAAAAATGGTACTTGATGCCGCCTAGCTTAGCACTCAGCACTATGAGGTAAGGATCAAAGGTAAAGTGAAGCAATCCAGGAAAAGAAGTCGCGTCCTCCCCTACAACTTGGTGTAGTAGCTATCGAAATGGGAGCCTTAGGGTCACCCTCGACTACGGTCGCCAACTTAACATTTTTTACTTTATAATGGAAATAAAATTTTTGGGCATTATAAATATAAAGAGGCCCGATTCAAGAAATTCCATGAAAATGCAAACTTCATATGTGTTTATAAAATAGAATTACACTGGAAAAAAAGTGAAATTTCGTGAATAATGAGCAAATTCTAATCATTTTTATCAGGTTCAGGTAATGCCTGTTTGGTTTTCTTGAAGCGATTTTCAAAACGTTTAATACATTTAAAAGTCGGAATAATGGTGCATGATGATTTTACGTTGAGACTGGCTTGAGATTTGTTTTCCGTGTTCATATAATTCGTTTTGTTGAGTGAATCACTAGAGTTCTTGTTATGCAAATTGCTGGTCGTACCTTAGAGAAGGGATAAGACTTTGGCAAAAGATTTAGAGATATTATGGGGAGCTGTTCCCGGTTTGGATTGGTTTGTTGGGTTTTATGGCATATCAACCTTTGTAGGTTATTTAACGCCAAATCCATTTTTATGTAAATAATCTGTTCTATTTAAAACAATTCAGTTTAGCATAAGTACACAGTTTAATTGTCTAAAACATTTCCATTTCAAACTATTCAAGCAGTTATATGTAACAATTCAGTTAAGTGTAAATACAGTTTTAATGTCGAAAAACAGTTCTATTTCAAATTATTCAGTTAAGCAAAAGCATGCATTTTGAATATAAGTACGGTTTAATTGTCAAAAACATTTCTATTTCAAGCTATCCAGTTTACTCAAACAATTCATTTTAGCATAAATATGCTGTTAGTTCTATTTAACCCAAAAATAGGGCCCTACCAGGTGCTACCACTTCGGGCCAAAGTGGACCTGGGAGCGATGGCAATGAAGGGGTACTCTGTATTCTACAAAGCTCCAACACTGTTAGAACCTCACCATCAGATTGTTTAGTGTCATAACAGGACACTCGTTTGGTGGGGTCTTACCCCTTTGCAGAGAAGCAGTCGGTGTATTCTACAGCCCCAGCCGACTGGGCATGGAGCTGTTCCAATCGCAGAAAGAAGTCGTTGTAATTTGTTCAAATGTGTTTTTGGCATCTAATAATTCTATTACTTTGTTGTTAAATGATGTAGAATCCATTATGACAACCCCTTTATATTCATCAGAAGGTCTGGTGGTGGGTTGGCTTCTTGGATTTATGGCATATCAACTTTTGTAGGTTATTTAACGCCAAATCCATTTTTATACAATTTAACAGTTTTATTCTAAACAAATGAGTATAACATAAGTACACAGTTTGTCAAAAACAGTTCTATTTCAAGCTATTCAGTTAAATCAAACAGTTCTAATTCAGCCTATTCAGTTTAGTATAAATACAGATTTTATTTACGCAGTTAAATGTCAAAACAGTTCTACATTAAACAATTCAGTTTCAATGTCAAAAACAGTTCCGTTTCAAACAATTCAGTAAACAGTTCACAGTTTATTTCGATTTAACCTATAGATAAGATCCTATCAGGTGTTATCACCCCGAGTCAGAGTGGACCTGGGAGTGATGAAGGGATACTCTGCATTGCCCAAAGCTCCGGCAATACTGGAATCTCACCATCAGATTGTTTAGTGTCATATCCAGGAAACTCATTCGGGGTGTCTTACACCACTGAAGTTGGTGGCAACAGAAGGTCTGGTGATAATGTTATTTCTCAAAAAACGTCTTTATACAGCTATGTGTCTTCTCGGTAAAGCATAGTCATGTGTACTTATATAAGTGATCTAAATGATAAGTCCTTGTTTAAATCTTTTATTAAAAGTAGAAACATCGTGTTTATAGTTTACGCTTATTAGCTTTACTCGGTCAGGTTTTTACACTTTTGACGAATTTTTGACTAAACTGGAGCGTTTCGACTCCGAGGTGTTGAGTGTTCGAAATATCTTTAATAAGATCATTACATTTTTCTACAAACCATATCTAAAATTATTGATGTTTTTAAAATGTCCAATAAAAACAATAAATCACAAAAGAAGACTAATTCTGCACTTCATTAATTAATTATCCCTATATAATCCCTAAAATTTACGACCAATTATTTCCGGGATTGGAACGCTTCCTCCGTATAACATCCCAATATCTTTTGCCAAAATATTATCCCTTCTCGTAGGTACGACTACCAACTGGCATATCAAAATCTCCGGTGATTCGCTCCAGAAAAGAATGATATTAACATAGAAAACTAATCTCTATTTTGTATTTTATTCGCCTCTATTTCTTAATTGAAGATAGATAGATAGATAGATAGATAGATTAAGTAACCAGTTTGCAATGAACTGACATAGATAAATAGATAGATAGATAGATAGATAGATAGATAGATAGATAGATTACACTTAAAAGATACCCTTTATTTCCAAACTGGCATGAGCGCGTGAGGAATGTAGTAGATTGGCTGGTAGTTTGAGTTTTATGGCACATCAACATTTGGAAGTTATTTAACGCCAAATTCATTTTTACACAAATAATCAGTTCTTTTTCAAACAGTTCAGCTTAGCATGAGTACAGAGTTTAATAGTCCAAAACATTTCTATTTCAAGCTTCTTAGTTTAGTCTTACAGTTCTAATTTAAATAAATCAGTTTAGCGTAAGTACAATTTCAATGTCAAAAATAGTTATATTGCGAGCATTTCAGTTTTGCAGTACGCAGTTTAAATGTCAAAACAGTTCAGATTAGTATAAATACGCAGATTAAATCCAAAAACAATAAACTCTCGAAACTACGGTTAAGTTCTAATTGACCCCTAGACAGGACACTATCAAGTGCTACCACTATGGGCCAGAACAAACCTGGAAGCAATGTCAATTAAGGAGTACTCCGCATTCCCCAAAGATCCAGCATTGCTGGAACCTCGCCATCAGATTGTTTAGAGTCATTAACAGGACACTCCTTTTGAGGGGGTCTTACACCTCTGCATAGGTAAGTCAGTGTAATCCACAGCCCCAACCGACTGGGCAAGAAGGTTGTAGAATGAAACAGCCAAAACGTAGTGTTGACCATATTAAAGATGCAAAGAAGCGATTCAGTTGTTTAAAACAATGCAGTAATAATGTTTTCGTGATCTTTTTACCAGAAGCCATAAACAGTGGGGGTGCATTAAAGGGTTCATGCCTTTCTTAAGGGTATTATTTAGAAAGTGACTTGAGTTCGCACTCGCTTACTTCTTGGCTGTAATCTCGCACGTTAGCCACAATACTATAAATAAATATAGATTGATTGACTTATATGAACATACTTAGATAGATTGACAATTTATATATTGAGAAATAAAGAAAGAAAGAGTTAGACAGAAACAAACAGCTGATATATATATATATATATATATATATATATATATATATATATATATATATATATATATACTATTTACCAACCCCTCCGCTCGGGCAGGATATGACACAAGGACAATTTTTTAAGCGGAGTTTAACAGGTTTGAATTCAGAGTTTTCCTTCTAGACTAGTTGCCTAACCAAGGCTGAAGAACCCAGTCTGCCCTACTATTTACCCATAGCTGGAGGGAGAATAATTGGATTCATACCTTTCCCAAGGGTATTAGTGCTATGTGAAATGCAATCAGTCCAGGATTTGAACTCGTGTCGCTGTGTCCATTTCCTACGACGATAACGATTACACCACGGGCACCTATATATAGTCATCCACAGACAGACTGTTTCGTTGTATCACAACTCTTCAGTGTGGCTAGACACGTAGGACGCTTGAAGCTTGGATCGAAACCCGCCCAAATTTACGCTCAGCCACTTTATTTGAATGGTGTCATCATATCTATTGGCCAGTTCTCTGTCTATCCACATGTTGAATGACATTCTAACTCTCTCTAAAGAAATATGAAAATCAAATCAAAGATTATAGCAAGGAAGCATATGGAAAGGATTAAAAGTAATGAAGCGTTTATTAATGAAATGGAACGGAATTTTTTCTTTCTCTATGCTAAGGCCGGTCACAAAAAATAAAAACAACTATAGAAATAATACAGCACTCAACAGGAAACCCTCAACATCTATCTATCTATCTCAGTCTCTTATTGTATCTATCTATCAGAATATATACAGAGATATACAGAAAGATAAATTAAAAAACATTTTCACAGATAGATAGATAGATAGATAGATAGATTGAAAATTGAGGGATAGAGGATGAAGATATTGAGAAAGAGACGTATATAGAAAAAAAACTGCTGAGTACAGGGTGGAACGATAAAATTGTCGCCCTAGAAAAACATGATTCCATTTCCGTTTAATGTAAACCGGTTTTCTTTTTTTGTTGCAGACCATCTACTAGTTGGCCAGTTGTGTACAAATCCCAAGATCGATAGGAGCCTTCTATCGTGTCTGAAAGTGATACAGTATCAACGAGCGAGATCGGAGATGCACCGCTGTACAAATCATGTTCTCTACCGATCCAACAGGACCATCGCCAACACCCTCAAAATGCAAGTCTGGACGGTTCAACGTGCCCAAGGTGATAAAAACAAAAGTTCCGGCTACAGTTATGGTCTTTGGTGTGGTTTCAAGTGAGGGCCATATCATACTACCTCACATCTTCGAAGTCGGCTTTAAAGTCAACACCAAAGTGTATCTGGATGTGCGGAAGAGTGTGGTGATACCGTGGTGCAATCAGGTGGCCGGTGGCAGACCCTGGGTGTAGCAGCAGGACTCGGCGCCGGCCCACAAGTCCAATGAGACCCAAGCTTGGCTTCAGAAGGAGTGTTACGACTTCGTAACGTACTCTCGCTGGCCTCCTCCTCCCCCGACCTGAACCCGCTTGACTACTTCTCTTGGTCATACGTCGAGAACATCACCAACATGGCCTCCCAAAACACAAAGCCAGCCTGGTCGCCACCATCAGCCGAGTATTCGCCGAGCTCGCGCCGGCGCTTGTGTAAAAGGCATGCTCCCAGTTCCGGATTCGTATCGAGGCGGTGATTGAGGCTGAAGGCGGCTACATTGAATAAATGTCAGCTCTCCTACATAATCAAGTTACCAGAATTGATTTTTTCTATACAAGTTTTAAAACAAATCTGGTGTGTTGTTTTCTTTAGGACGACAATTTTATCGTTCAACCCTGTAGATGTCATTCAACCTTGTAGATGTCGGCTCTACTACATAATCAAGTTAGCTGAATTGATTTTTTCAATAAAAGTTTTAAAATAAAGCTGTAGTGTTGTTTTCTTTAGGACGACAATATTATCGTTCAACCCTGTAGATGTCAACTCTACTACAAAATTAAGTTACCTGAATTGATTTTTTCAATAAAAGTTTTAAAATAACTCTGTAGTGTTGTTTTCTTTAGGACGACAATTTTATCGTTCAACCCTGTAGATGTCAGCTCTACTACATAATCAAGTTAGCTGAACTGATTTTTTCAATAAAAGTTTTAAAATAACACTGTAGTGTTGTTTTCTTTAGGACGACAATTTTATCGTTCAACCCTGTAGATGTCAGCTCTACTACATAATCAAGTTAGCTGAATTGATTTTTTCAATAAAAGTTTTAAAATAACTCTGTAGTGTTGTTTTCTTTAGGACGACGATTTTATCGTTCCACCCTGTAGGTACGAACATATTGAGAAAGAAAGAAAGAGATTGGGATTGATATATTTGATTTCTGTTAAATGTCAAATCAACGTTTGCGGGTTATTTGATGCCAAAGCCATCCTCGTAGAATAATAGCAGTGGGACTATTTTACCCATAAACAGTGGGTGCATTAAAAGGTTCATGGCTTTCTCAAGGGTATTAGTTAGAAAGTGACTTGAGTTCGAACTAGCTTACTTCTTGGTTGCAATCTCGCACGTTAGCCACAATACTATAAATAAATATATAGATAGATTGACTTATATGAACATACTTAGATAGCTAGGTTGACAATTTATGTAGGGAGAAATAAAGAAAGAAAGAAAGAAAAAAATTAAAGGATTTAGACAGAAACAAACAGCTGATATATATATATATATATATATATATATATAAAGTAAAAGTAGGCGACCATAGTCGAGGGTGACCCGAAGGCTCGCTTTTCGATAGCTTACTACACCAAGGTGTAGGGGAGGGCGCTACTCCTTTCCCTGGATTGCTCCACTTTACCCTTGATCCGTACCTTATAATGCTGAGTGTTAAGCAAGGAGGCATCGAGTACCATTTTTTGAGTCTTTGGTATGACTCGACCTGGGATTGAACCCAGGTCTCCCGGGCCATTGGCGAACACTCTAACCGCTAGGCCAATGTCCGGTATATATATATATATATATATATATATATATATATATATATATACACTACCTGTACCCGGCCACGCTTTGCTGTGGCTCAGTTTGTTTAAATGGGAAAAAAAGAAGACAATGCATGTTTCTAATATGTTTAATTTTCAAATACTTGTGGATACACAATATATTTGGTAGTTCCATTTTCTGTGTAGATAAAGAGATTGTCTGGATTGCCAACTCTGGAACAGGCAACATATAATTGCCCATGTGAGAAGCAATCAGTGTGTAAATATAAGCCACACAATTCTAAAGATTGTCCCTGTGCTCTGTTGATCGTGATTCCAAATGCTAATCGAATTGGGAATTGCAATCTCTTAAATTGAAATGGCATATCTGTTGGAATCATAGGAATTCGCAGAATGAGGACATTTTCACCTTTGAAAGGCCCTGTCAAAATTTTTGCTTCTATGATGTTGGTTATTAATTTTTTTTACTGAAAGACGTGTGCCATTACAAAGCTTAGGCTGGTTAATATTCCGCAACATCTTAAAATATTTATTAAATAACAAAATAAATTGGATATCAATTATGAAGAAAAAATTTAAGAATAAGTTTTTAGAATAAAAAGAAATTTACTTACAACTGGACCAACGAAATATGGTTTAAAGTTTATAAACGAAAGAAAACTTTTTAAGGAATGTCTTTCGTTGAAGTTAAACAAGAGAAAATAAAATAAGATATATCGTAAACAATTCGTTACTACTGAACCGATGAAATATGGTTTAAAGTTTAGTGTCTTATCGATAATAATAAATGAAAGAAAACATTTAAAGGAATGTCTTTGGTTGAAATTAAACAACATAAAATAAAATAAAATATTTAGTAAACAATTCGTTACAACTGAACTGACGAAATATGGTTTAAGAAAGAAAACTTTTTAATGGATATCTTTCGTTGAAGTTAAACAAAAGAATAGGAAAGTTTGGAAACAATTCGTTAGAATAAAAAAAAAATTACTTAATTCTGAACCAACGAAATATGGTTTAAAGTTTACTGTCTCTGTTTAATTTAACCAAAAAAGAAAGAAAAGTGATAAAGCAGAAAAAAAATCACGTGTAAAATTCTCGGAAAATGGAAGTAATCTTTACCTTCACAATTCGCGTTCGGCTTTTCTCGGAGAAAAACGACTTATTAAAAATATTTTTTTAATTATTGTAATATTTTTAGATAATAAGAATATAAAAACCCTCCTGAATTTGAATAAAATACTCTCAGAAAATTTTAAACCAATTAGTGGTATAAAACTGGAGATTATCGGTTAGTAACAAACATTTACATTTTTATTTATATACATATATACATATTGTCATCCACACACAGACTGTTTCGTTGTATCACAACTCTTCAATGTGGCTAGACGCGTAGGACGCTTGAAGCTGGGATCGAAACCCACCCAATTTTACGTTGGACTAAGTATCAGACCGCTCAGCCAACAAGCGTACCACGTCAGCTAGGGAATTATAAGGTATTAAGTAGTAGCGTTTGTTTGTTTACATTTTATACCTAACCGATTACCAGAGTGCTCAATTCGTTCGAAGAGCTTTGCATTATGCTAGCGGCAACCGTAAATTCATTCGCCAGAGTGCTCAACCCCCATGGGGGAGCGTATGAAGTATTCTTCAATCCAGTAAATTCGGAGTCGGGAAGAATTCCATCAGATAAATAAATTGTTAAAATTTCGAATATGCAGGACACTGCTGGAGAAGCAGGGACGAACTCATAAGTGATGTGCTCTTATGGACCCCCACACATGGCCGTGCAAAAGCAGGACGACCAGCACGAACATACATCCAGCAGCTATGTGAGGATACGGGATGTTGTCCTAAAGACCTACCTAGGGCGATGAACGATAGGGAGGAGTGGCGAGAGAGGGTCAGGGATATCCGTGCTACCAGCGCGAGATGATGATGATGATGATGATGAAAGAAGTCTTACCATTAACGGTATGTGTTTTGGTACCTTTCAAAGAAAAAATGATGACATACAATTAAAATTGATATATTTTGTTAGAGATGGTCGAAATTTGGATACTTATTGCTGTAATTGCTAAATTGTTAATTTTATTGGTTTTGTAGTTGTTTTAATCTGACACGAGAAGGGACCAGAACAAGCCTTATATAGGTAAAGGCTATAGATCGCTGAAATGGATTTCGTTTCTCCCTCTCTTTCCCCACTTTGACTATCCATTCTATCTGGTTGTATTTTATTTTATTTTATTGTTGAATCTAATGAAGTCCGTTGAAAATTATTTTGGAGTCTTTAATTAATATCTATGCTCTTAACGGGATGGAAATAAATTTATGATCCTAATGTGACCGAATATTTTTTTCTCGAAATAATATATATATATATATATATATCATGTCGCGCAACCAGGACGGATCTCCCTGACACTCTTTCGCCACCCGTCCCTATCGTCCATCGCTCCCGGTATGTCTTCAAGGCTACATCCTGTATCGACACAAAGATGTTGTATATAGGTTCTAGCTGTTCGGCTAACCTTTGCTCGTCCATGTGAGGGCATCCACAGTAGTATATCGCTTATGACTTCGTCCTTACTTCTCGGGCTGTGTCCTGCATGTCTGGTTTGTCTAACTTGAATAGTTTTCGTGGTGGGTGGTAGGTGGCCATACAACTACTGCTTTGTGGGGTGCTGCTTTTAGGACTTGTTCAATATTGCTCGCATCGTTCTTGTGTAATTGCTGTCAAGCTTCTTCTTTATACGTTTTGCTAGCGTCTCCAACACCCCTGCAGGGTTGAGCTCTGTAGCGTTGGAATTAACGGTTTCCACGGGCGTAAGGCAAGGCTCTGCAAATGACTTGAGCTCTCGGTTGCTGTTAAGCGGGTATATGTAAACAAAACAAAAATCCCTTCGCTTACGTTTGTTTCCTCGTTGATCTGCGGTAGAATCTACGATAGGTGTAAAAAGCACTCGCGTTTCGATCCCAGTGTCAAACCGCACTGACGTTTTGTAATACAACGAAACAGTCTGTCTGTAGATGATTATATATTTCCAGATGGATAGGTGGACAAAGAGATTTATTCGTTTTTTTTTTAATTATCTTTTTAGTTCGTCGGTACGTTTCTAGCATGTTACTTGCTTTCTCAGAAAACGTTTAATTTTTTTTCAGGTGTGGCATTAAGTTTATCATATTAACCAGCCCCTCCGCTCGAGCAGGATATGACACAAGGTCAATTTTTAAGCGGAGTTTAACAGGTTTGAATTCAGAGTTTTCCTTCTCCTAGACTTGTTGCCAAACCAAGGCTGAAGAACCCAGTCTCTCCTACTATTTACCCATAGCTGGAGGGAGAATGATTGGATTCATACCTTTCCCAAGGGTATTAGTGCTATGTGAAATGCAATCAGTCTCGTCCAGGATTTGAACTCGTGTCGCCGTGTCCATTTCTTACGACAATAACCATTACACTATGGGCATTAAGTTTATATAAAGCTCACTGTTTCGACAGGCTGGTTGTTTCTTTTTATTTCGTGATAAATACCTTGTAGGGGTCGGTTCTTTCTTTCTCATCTTTTTCTTTGTTCTTCTCATTCTCTTTTTCAGAGTGTGTTTCTTGTTCTCCCTTGGGTGCTTTATTTATCTATTTATTGTTATATAATTAAGGAATGATTTTTTTATATAAATCATTTTTCGTTAATTTTATTTTATCATTCAGTTTGGTAAGGCTTTGAACTATTGGAATCTCTTAAGTGCAAGTGCATTGTCATTTGGTGCAGTTTTACACCCGCGCACAAAGAATATGACAATCATCATTTCTCATAATAAACCCCCAGACAGAAAATGAGGCTGGAGTGTGGATGACGTCATGCCCAGAAGAGATGGTCCTGAGCATTTGGGGATTTTGATATGACGTTAGTTGAGATTGGACCATTGAGGCGAGAGTTGAGATTCTGTGGTTGAATGGAGAGCTAGATTCTGCCGTTGAAAGAGAGTTGGATTTTGACCGTTAAAAGATGTAGTTGGGTTTTTCGGATCTCTGCCGACAGAGATCTTAAACATCAGTAGATGTGCCGCGCGTTGGGGTGGGGGTCAAAATAGTAAGAATTGTGTCTCTCTCCAGGTGTTGTCATGGACCGATGTCAAGAAATAAATAAACCGTTCGTATCTGAAACGAAAGAGTCCGCCTGTATTTGCATATATATTTGTATATGTATTGTATTACTGTTGTGATTGATCACATCACGGTATATAACTTTATTTCCCTAATTAGTCTTTGATATTTGATTCGTTATAAAGCTTTTCTTTTTGTTATCTTCCTCTAGGTCGTTGTGTATGTTTGAGTGTATGTGTGCCTGTGTGTGTGTATCGTTGAGTTCTTTGGATTTTTTTTTTTTTGTTAATTGAGATAGATCGAAAGAAAGAAACAGAGATAGATAGATATGAACAAATTGACACTGAGGCCCAAGTCGCAAAAGCCTCATTTATTTTGGAAAGGCCTCAACTGAAAAGTTGCTGTTTATTACTCTTTGCAAAAATTATGAAATTACATCACTTCGATGTTCACCTTGTGTAAAATTTGATGCAAATAGGGTGGAAAAAATTTACTTGGTCTCTTAAGCTAATGAAAGAACATTGTCGTTTGCTCAGAGCGAATTTAGAAGGAGGGAATATGGATTCTGGTCGACAACATCTCAAATCAAATTTATAACCTTATTTGTTATTCAGTTTTTGATATCTCAACGTGACATCTTTGTTTTTACAGCTTTTATTAGTATTTTAAAAATCATTTTCAATGCTATTTCCAGTATTATTCTTATTATCATTAATTTTGTATTTTCACCAGCATCAAGTCGTGCAGTTAGCACGGAGTTCCCGGACAAAGACATGAAAATTGGTTTGGTTTGATTTAGGTTTATGGCATATCAACCATTAAAGGTTATTTAAAGACAAATCCTCTTTATACATATGTATTAGATATATATGGTTTGGTTTGGTTTAGTTTGGCTGGGTTTTAGGACATATCAACCATTAAAGGTTATTTGATGCCAAATCCTCTTTATACTTATACATTAAATGTATAATTTGGTTTAGTTTAGTTTATGGTATATCAACCATTGTAGGTTATTCAATGCCAGATCATGTTTATCCATATACATTAAATATATATAGCTCTTTTTAGTTGGGTTTTATGGCATATCAATCATTGTAGATTATTTAATGCTAAAGCCTCTTTACACATATTTATTAAATATGTATGATTTGATTTGGATGGGTTTTATAGGATTTCAACGATTGTAGTTAATTTAATGCCACATCCTCTGTAGACATATATATTAACTATATATGGTTTAGTTCAGTTGAGTTTGATAGCATATCAACCATTGTAGGTTATTTAAGAAATCGTGTTTATACTTGTAAACTATATATATGGCTTTATTTGGTCAAGTTTTATGGCATATCAACCGCAGGAGGTTATTTTATGGCAAATCATCATTATATATATATATATATATACATGATGATGAGTCGCTTAGGCGAAACTGTAGTAGGTTAGTTCCTGACTCACGAAATAATTTTTGTCACTATTTTTGCTCTACTTAGTATTGAGCACTTTTTAGCACTTGTAGCTTAGCAGCATTTACGGTGTTTTTTTTTCTTTTGACCAATCAATTGCGCATCTTTTGATTTTTTTTCAATTGGTGTGACAAGGTTGGCTTTTCTTTTTTTTTCCAATATATATATATATATATTTCCCCTAGACAGTGATTCGTTGTATATTTTTATCTTTGAATTACTTGCGGGTTTTTTCCCTTACCGTTAGTGCTAGTATTCAATAAGTTGTTTAGTAATTATATATATATATATATATATATATATATATATATATATATGTGTGTGTGTGTATGTGTGTGTGTGGTTTTATTTAGTTGGGTTTTATGGCATATGGGGAGAGGGAAATCATTATTGAAGTTATGAATGCACTCTATTACAGTGAAATCCTGAACAATTTTTCTTATTTCATCGAAAGGAAATTGTTTTGGTGTTGATGAATTTTTTTTAGGTCGATAAGGCATCTTGTCATAGAGCAAAAGAGATTAAATAGTTTCTTCCAGAAAGTCATATTACATTAATCACATGGTCTGTAAAGAGATCTAGATCTAAATCCAACTGAAAATCAAAGGTCGAAAAGTCTTCAGGAATTGTTTTTAGTGTTAAATAAAAAGGTCTCGTATAAAGGGAGCAAAACGGTGGAACTAAATTAATTAGCAAAGAACGCTCATCACGTTTTAAAGACGTTTTATATTATTATAGATATATTGATTGATAGAACGTTTGAATTACCGAATAAAATAAGTTTGAAAAGAAAAACAACGCTGATGTATGAAAATATTATCTGCTTCTTTTGCTTTCTTTTTATTACCTTAAATTTACGGACGTGTCTTTTAAAAGAGAGTCGAAGACGGATGAACTGCACACATAGAGATCAACGATACGGTTCTTCTGTGTACAGCTCTTCTCTTCGTTCTCCTTTTCGGGTCGATGTTTCCCTTGTTATATGATATTCTGGACGCCCATTAAAATTGCCGCGGTCACATCTCCTTCCTTCATTTAAACATTGCACATGGACACGCCTCCTTCTTGCATGTCACCCACACAATGAATATAATCATACATCCTTCTATTAGGCCACCGACGCAATTTACGTGGCATTTCCGCCGGGGACTCCTGCGTCCTGTTTATTTTAGATAACAGTTGCATCTCCTCTTATTTTCTTTTCCAGTGTCTAACTTCCACAGCTGCATGAACATATTGAAGAAGATCTTCTAGTCAATATCCAATACGAGGACTAAATCGTTTTTTCTTAAATTTGCGAATAATTCTTACTTAAACTTGTATTTAACAAAGACTGACGCCTAAATGTATGGTACCATATGACTTAAACAATTTTAATTTTCATCCGATGATTTTAATTCCTTTGACAAATGTGATTTCAGAATTTCAGCTGTATATGGATCATACCTCCAAGAAAAATGAGCCTGTTTGAGGAAAAAATTTTACAAAAAAAAATAATAATACACTTTTATTGAAGAATCAGTATTTTAGAGCGAGGCCCACTTGGTGTAGTGTGTAAATTGCTACGATGTGACATCGTAGGAAGCCGTTTCTAACTTCAGTCACTCAAAAACAATGACTTTCGATCAGGCACTCATGGAAAATCATAAATATTCCCACCAGTTAATGGTTGAATAGTATCACGACTGTTCTTTTACAAGAATGCTTTTAATTTTAAATAATTCTGGAAGATTGATATCCCATTAAACAGAAAAACAAGCCAAACTAAATTGTTCTTTAGAATTTTTAGTCTCGGGATACACTGGATGCAGCAGCTATTGTTATATACACATACACACACACACACACACACACACAGACACAGACACACACACACACACACACACACACACACACATATATATATATATATATATATATATATATATATATATTATCTAAAGATATTTGGTTGAATACTGTGGATTGTTTCTTTTTAAAATCTCCAAGTGAAGACATTCTAGTCTTCACACTAGTCTTCTTTTGTCTGGGTCAAGAAGAAAATATCCTATATTAGCCCAAGCGCTTTCGACCATTTTGCTGGGCATCCTCAGGGGTTGTGTTAAATCTTTGGTTGCTGTTGGTTTTATTTACGATGGTCATACGATAAGTTTCCAGACTTTTTTGGTATGGGTATTTAAAGTTATTGTAGATACTTGAAAATTCAGTATGTTATTGCTATACATCTTATGAGATGACTGACCAATTTTTATGATTTCCGCTTCAAATGAACAGCTACAGCAGCAATTGGAATACACCCTACTAAAGCCTGATTGTCACAGCTGGTGAATTTCAAACATGCAATCTGGACGTGAAGACACTTTAGAAGAACGATATGCAATAAAATTCTATTTTAAACTTGGAAAAAATCCCACAGAAACGTATGGAATGCTTCAGACTGCTTTTGGAGCATCTTGCATGAATCGAGCATCAGTTTCTGAGTGGCATAAGAGATTCAAGGAAGGCAGGCAGTCTTTGAGGGATGATGAGAGGTATGAGAGGAGTAAGGAACTCAGAACACCAGTGTTGATTGGCCAAATAAAGAATTTCATGGATAAGGACCGTCGTGTGTCTATAGAGACAATATGTGCACAGTTTGATGTCAGTGTGGGAAATGTACGCAAAATTTTTTGCTAGGAACTGAAGATGTGGAAGATTTGCGCGAAATTTGTCCCAAGGGTGCTCATCCTTATCACATACTTTTTGACCAAGATGGGCATCAAGACAGTTCTTCACTCTCCCTATAGTCCAGACCTTGCCCCCTGTGACTTTTGGTTATTCCCTAAGCTCAAGGAAAAACTTAGAGGCTGTCGTTATGAGACAATTGAGGAGATGAATAAGGCTCAGACGAAGGTCACTGACATGCTCACACAAGAGGATTTCCATGGGGCCTTCCAGAAGTTGTTGGAACGGTACAACAAGTGCATTGCAGCCGGAGGAGATTACTTGGAAGGGGATTACAGTTTCATGTGTGTACTATCAATAAAAGTGTCCATACGCAAAAAGTGTTAAACCTTATCGTAAGCCCCTCGTATATTTGGAGTAGGTTTTTTTTATATATATTATAGATGAGGTTAGCTCATTCTGTTAGAGTGGGTGGTTAGTTATTGAATTCATTTAATATGTTTCTACTTGTAGTGAATGTTATTTTATTCATAGTAGTTTTTATTTTTCATAGTTATTGGTTCGAGGATTTGTAAACCGTTTCTATTATTATTTTACCAAGGCTTTCGACTCCATTCACAGAGGAAAAATGGAACAAATACTACTAGCGTACGGCATACCTAAAGAAACCGTAGCGGCAATAACGATTCTCTATAGAAACACTAAAGTAAAAGTACGATCACCAGATGGAGACACAGAATACTTCGACATTGTAGCAGGAGTACTACAAGGGGACACGCTGGCTCCGTACCTCTTTATCATTTGTCTAGACTACGTACTTAGAACATCGATTGACAAAATCAAAGAGAATGGCTTCGAACTGACGAAGAAAAGAAGCAGAAGATACCCCGCAACAACAATTACCGACGCCGACTACGCCGATGACATAGCGATACTGGCAAATACACCTGACCGAGCCGAAACACTTCTGCATAGCTTGGAACGAGCAGCAGCAAGCATAGGCCTCCATGTTAATGCAGACAAAACGGAATATATGTGCTATAACCAAACGGGGGACATCTCCACTCTAGAAGGAACCCCTCTTAAACTAGTAGACAAATTCACGTACCTAGGAAGCAGCGTCGAATCAACCGAAAAGGGCATCGAAACGAGGTTAACGAAAGCATGGACAGCTATCAATAGGCTATCGAATATATGGAAATCAGACCTAACCGATAAAATGAAACGCAGTTTCTTCCAGGCAGCGGTCACATCGATACTGCTATATGGATGCACTACATGGACGCTAACAAAACGCCTGGAGAAGAAACTAGATGGCAATTACACAAGAATGCTGCGTGCAATCCTGAACAAGTCCTGGCAGCAACACCCCACAAGACACCAACTGTACGGCCACCTGCCCCCTATCACAAAAACTATTCAAGTTAGACGAACCAGACATGCAGGACATTGCTGGAGAAGCAGAGATGAACTCATAAGAGATGTACTCTTATGGATCCCCACACATGGCCGCGCAAAAGCAGGACGACCAGCACGAACGTACATTCAGCAGCTATGTGAGGATACAGGATGTTGTCCTGAAGACCTACCTAGGGCGATGAACGATAGGGGGGAGTGGCGAGAGAGGGTCAGGGATATCCGTGCTGCCAGCACGATATGATGATGATGATTATTATTTTCATATATGATTTTTATATTTTTAATTAGGATCTTTCTTATATCCAGTGATTTGTCTTTTTCAAAGTCTTTGTTATGCTTTGTCATTAGATGCTGTTTTATAGCGCTTGTGTGGCAGGTAAGACGACGAGAGAGAATGGTTGTTGTATGACCAATGTAGGTATTAGGTGTTATTTATAACTCACAGTAACAAACGATCTATCACAACCCCCGAAGATGACCAGGGAAATGGTCTAAAACGCCTGGGCTTATACAACGTAATTTCTTTACCAACCTGACCCAGACATAAGGAGACTAGTAAGAACACTCGAACGTCTTCACTTGAATATTTCAAAAACGAAAAAATCCAAGATATTTAATTAACATGTTTAAGTAATGATTTGCTGCGTACGTATACAAGATAGATAGATAGATAGATAGATAGATAGATAGATATAAAATCTAGTATCTCGTGGTTTCCTTATTTCTAGACATGTACTTTCTCCGGTCTTAATTTGCTTCAATATTTAATAAAATGTGCATATATATATATATATATATATATATATATATATATATATATATATATATATATATATATGTTTACGCTTTTTTGTTTTTTACAAAACTCAATAGGAAATAGGGTTGTAATTACATTACTCTTAATAAAAATGGATTTGGCTTATTATGAGCTTTTTCACGCTCATCGCGGTTTTCAAATAATTGACTATATAGATTCTGTTGGTCCGAGCTATTTTATGATTGGATGTTTTTAGTCACATGTTCTTCCTCTGCTGTCGATTCGTTTTTCTGTCTTTTTCTTTCTTTTATTTCTTTTTCTTTCTTTTTCTTTCGATTATTTTGTTTTCTTTCTTTTCCTTCTTTTTTATATATTTTACATTCTTTCCTTCTTTTTCTTTTTCGATTCTTTTTCCTTTTTTCTTTCTTTTGTTTCATTTTTCTATCTTTTATTTTTTCTTTCATTTCTTTTTTCTTTATTTTTCTTTTTTTTATATCTTTTTCTTTCTTTTATTTTTTCATTCGTAGTTTATTTTTTCATTTTTCTTTCTTTCATTTTTCTTTTTTTTTTTTAATTTTTTTCTTTTTTTTCTATCTTTTATTTTTTTTCTCGAATTTCTTTTCTTTTCTTTTTTTTTCTACATTTCTTTTTTTTCTTTTCATCACTTTTTCTTTCTTTTTCTTTCTTTCATTTTTTCCTTTATCAGTCTTTCATTTCTTTTTTTTTTCATTTATTTTTCATTCTTTCTTCTTTCTTTCTTTATTTTCCTTTTTTATTTATTTTTCTTTCTTTTTTTCTTTCTTTTTCGTTTATTCTTTCGTTTTCTTTCTTTTTCTATCTTCGTCAGATTTTATCGATGTAAACATTAAACCGATTCGTTTTTTTTTTCTTTCCTTCTTTATCAATGTTCTTTTCTTTTGGTGTTCTATTATATAAAATACAATGGCTTTTTGGTAAGTCATTTTTTATGACATGTCAACCTTTACGGGGTTATTTTATGCCAAATTTTATGCCAAAGTTCAGCAAAAATAAATATTTGTGACTAACAATGATTTTGATTGATTGAAATTAACAGCAACTGTCAAGAATTATTTTATGCGTACATGCTTTGGAATCGATATATATACCATTGGAATAATGGTAGAGTGTTTGCCAAGAGACGGGGGTTCAATCCCTGGTCGAGTCATACAAAAATGCTACTCGATAACACTCGGTATTGTAATGAACAATCAAGGGTAAGTGGAACGATCCAGACAAACGGTGATCCCCCACCCCTACAAGTCGGTGTAGTAACTATTGAAAAGGAAATCAATATACAAGGATTATTAAATAAGTTTCCAGACTTTTTTCGTATGGGCACTTTTATTGATAGTACACAC
The DNA here is from genome assembly GCA_963585895.1 of Sepioteuthis lessoniana. Lineage (NCBI taxonomy): Eukaryota > Metazoa > Mollusca > Cephalopoda > Myopsida > Loliginidae > Sepioteuthis > Sepioteuthis lessoniana. The sequence goes on along the minus strand of OY757927.1, from coordinate 19,052,417 downwards.
ATGAAACTCAAGTCCCCTTCGAAGTAATCTCCTCCGGCTGCAATGCATTTGTTGTACTGTTCCAACAACTTCTGGAAGGGCCCATCGAAGTCCTCTTCTGTGAGCGTGTCAATGACCTTCGTCACAGCCTCTTTCATCTCCTCAATTGTCTCATAACGACAGCCTTTGAGCTTAGGGAATAAGCAAAAGTCACAGGTAGCAGGGTCTGGTCTACAGGAAAGCTGAGCAACTGTCTTGATGCTCATCTTGGTCACATAGTCTGTGACAAGGATGTAGTTGTGGACTGGTGCATTGTCCAGGTGGAAATGCCACTGAGCCGATTTGAAGAGTGTTGGCCTCTTCCGACGAAATCTCTTCCTGAACTCCCTTAAAACCTCAACATAGTAACCCTAATCCTAACCTTTTAGCCAATCAACTCTGGTGTTCTTACTTCCTTACTCCTCCCATGCCTCTCATCGTCTCTCACAGACTTCTTTCAATCTCTTATGCCACTCAAAAACTGATGCTCGATTCATGCAAGATGGTTGAAAAGCCATCTGAATTATTCCATACCTTTCTGTGACATTTTTTCTAAGTTTAAAACAGAATTTTATTGCATATCGTTCTTCTAAAGTGTCCTCACGTCCAAATTGCATTTTTGAAATTCACCAGCTGTGACAATCAGGCTTTAGTAGGGTTTATTCCAATTGCTGCTGTAGCTGTTCATTTGAAGCGGAAATCATAAAAACTGGTCAGTCATCTCATAAGATGTATAGCAATAACATACTGAATTTTCAAGAGTCTACTACAAATTTAAATGCCTGTACAAAAAAGTCTGGAAACTTATGGAAGGCACCAGTTGTATATATATATATATATATATATATATATATATATATATATATATATATATATATATATATATATATATGTATATAGGCACATTGGGATTGAGAGATATCTCACTTTGTTTTAGTAATCATAGTTTGTATGATCGATTGATTAATTAATTTTCTGGGCGTTTCTAATCGTCTTTACTTATTTTCACATTCACATCACGCACATAGTTACATTTTATAAAGTTTCTTGAGATCTTTTTTTCAGATGGTACTGGAGTCTGACAATTAGATGAAAATCCCAGTTATAACCAAGTCACCGTTTTTTTTTTTCGCGGATGTCTTAACCTTCTGCAAGAGGGATACATTCAATGTATCCTAAGCCCTGTCGACTGGGGGTGTTAAAAAATCTCGAGCAATAGTAGTCGAAACAACTTATGCTCAAATATCAGAATAGCTATGTAGTTTAATCTGATTAAAACGTTGAATGTCCTCGGGGTGTAATGGATAAAGCGCCGGACAGTGGAATCGTAATAAGTGAATTCGAACTCCCAGTCGGGCTATTTCGTTCAATTTCGGACAAATACCCTCGGATAAACTATTAATCCTCTTATCCTCCTAGCTATGGATTAAATTGTACCACTACTTTACTTTTAGAAGTATAGCTTTGGCATTAAATAACCTAAGAAAGCTAATGTGCCATTAAACAGAGAAACAAAACCTGATTAAAATTTTTAATTTCTGGGAAAGAAAAAATTCTTTCAAAATTTAATTCCGTAGAAATTTAAAATTTTCTTCCGTAAAAGAAATGTTTCAAGAAATTTACCGTTTGAAATATTAAAACATGACAAAATAGACATTCTGTTGGCTCGTTTGTTGTGGATCGTGACCCGTAATGTCAGAGGATAGGATCCCGTTGGCTGTGCAGTCCTTGACCTTTCAAACAAAATGATCAGGTGACTTGTAACACTCCCCATTACCTCTTACTAAGCTTCAGGGTTGGTCGAAAATGACTGATTCGATTAATTGGATGGTCTTGTCAATCTCGAGCGTCTATATGACTCTGCTAATGGTTTAGTTTGTTTTAGTTTATGGCATATCAGCCATTGTTGGTTATTTAATGCCTAATCCTTTTTGATACAAATATACGAAATATATATGATTTGGTTTGGTTGGCTTTTATGGCATATCAACCACTGTAGGTTATTTAATGCCTGATCCTCTTTAAACATATGTATTAAATATATATAATTTGGTTTGTTTGAGTTTTATGGTATATCAACCATTGAAGGTTTTTTAATGTCAAATCCTCTTTATATATATATATATATATATATATATATATGGTGTATGTGTGTGTGTGTGTGTGTGTGTGTGTGTGTGTGTGTGTTAGTTGTGTTTTATGGCATATCAACCTTTGTAGGTTATCTAACAACAAATTCTTTTAATACATATATATTAGATATTAATAATTTGGTTTAGTTTGGCTTTATGGCATATCAAGTATAGTAATTTCTTTAATACCAAATCATCTTTTTACATATACATTAAATATGTATGATATAATTTGGTTGTATTTTGTTGGGTTTTTTTTTGCATATCAAATCTTATAGGTTATTTAATGCCTAATCCTCTAAATAAATATATATTAAATATATATATATATATTTTATTTTATAGCAGAGGAACCTTTTTAGGTTATCTAACCGCAAATTCTTTTTATGTATATATATTAAATATTTGATTATTAATGACATTTTGTAAATATCATTTTTAAACGAGTCTGGGCTGCTTTTATTTAGCTCACAGTTAAACGGTTTTAATTATTTCAATCTAATACAAATAATTCTATTTACCTTTAATCATTCGTTTGTACTGAGTTAAATATTTTAAAGTATTGTTATATAACGCTAACAATTCAATTCAACATCAGTCATTTGCTTGCACACAGTTAAATGTAAAAGCAGTTCATTTTTAAACAATTCAATTTAGCATAAGTCACTTGTTTACACACAGTTTAAAGGTAAAATATTTCTATTTGACTCATAGATAGAACCTAATAATGGCTACCAATCCAGGCCAGAGGTGACCCAAGAACGATGACAATGACGGGGTCCTTTGCATTCCCCCAAACTTCATTATAAGTTTGATTCGTGTCATATTTAGAACACTTGATGGTCGGTGGGGGGCTTACCCCTTCAGCAGAGATTCAATCGATGTATTCTACAACCCCCAAACCGACTTGGCCAGTCTTTATTGTATTCTTCAAATTAATCTTGCATTAAACAAAAACATAACTCTTTTTTATCCTAAAAATGCTGGAAGTCGATGGCTGCGGTTGTTTGTGATGAGATAAAAACAACTTGAAACCATTTAACAGTGTGCAAATAAATTATTGATAAATCGTAACAGAAGGGAGGTGCCCGTGGTGTAATGCTTATTGTCGTAAGAAATGGACACGGCGACACGAGTTCAAATCCTGGACGAGACTGATTGCATTTAACATAGCACTAATACCCTTGGGAAAGGTATGAATCCAATTATTCTCTCTCCAGCTATGGGTAAATAGTAGCGCAGACTGGGTTCTTCAGCCTTGGCGAGACAACTAGTCTAGGAGAAGGAAAACTCTGAATTGAAACCTGTTAAACTCCGCTTAAAAATTGACCTTGTGTCATATCCTGCCAGAGCGGAGGGCGTTGGTAAATATGGATAAATCGTAACTGAATTATAAGAATAAATTGGAATTTATGAAACCCTTTGACTGTGCGTATACTATTATATTATATCATTATATTATTGTATATTATATTATGATATTATATTATACTATCATACAATTATATTATTATACTGTTATATTATATGATACTATTATACTATTATATTATATTATATTATCACTAGTCTTAACAACAACGAAGAATACGTATATATAAAGATATAGTCTCGTATTTTTATTCGTCGACTGTGCTGCTTGTGTGGAGCACGAGATTAATCGGTGAGAGTTTGCACGCACGGAAGAGCCGTTGTCAGCAGAAATTCTTGATTGATCTCATATTAATTTCTACTTTTACCGTGGGCATTAGTACGAAATGAACGCTAGCAAGCTAAACCTGATATTTTCACTTGGATCAACATGCGGTGAGACATCTGACCCCCACCTAAAAAAAAACGATAACCTTGTATGACTCTAAAGTACATTTAATAGTGAGTTTCAGATTCTAGAGATCCGAGGAGTCTGTAGTATCCCTACGTTGCTATTACTTCCAGGTCCACTCTGACTTGAAGTTTTAGTAGCATTTATGCCTCCATCAATGAGTCAAATAAATCTGTTTAGAAATTAATAATTGGATTATCTGATACCATCACCATCATGACGTGCTGCCGGCACAGATATCCCTAACTCTTTCTCGCCATCCTTCTCTATCTTTCATTGTTCCCAGCAAGTCTTCCAAACTACATCCTGTGTTGGGTTTGGTTTCTTTGTTTAATGGCATATCAACCTTTGTAGGTTATTTAATGCCAAACTCATTCCCCTAGAAGAACAGTAGTGGTACTATTTAACCCATAGCTGGGATGATAAGGGGGTTCATACCTTTTCCAAGAGTATTTGCCCGAAAGTGAACGTAAAAGCGCGACTGGAGTTCGAACTCGCTTACTACGATTCTCGCAGTCCAGTGCTTTAACCATTACACTACGAATACCCTCCATCCAGGGTTTGCACATGTCTCGCATGTCTTATTCGTCTAATTTGGATAGTGTCCGAAATGGAAGGAAGGTGGCGATACAGCTGCTGTTTTCTCGGATTTTGCTTCTAGGATTTGTTAAATATAGCTCGAAGCATCCTTGTGCAATTGCCGTCAAGCTTTTTCTCAATAAGCTAAGTCATCGTCCAAGTGGTATATCTATACAGTAGTATGGACACGACCGCAACTTAGAAAAGATTGTCTTTTATTTTATCTTATAGGCCCGATTTCCATATGATAGCTGTCCGTGCCTTTGCTAGTCGCGTATTGAAGTCATTTTCGGAAGATGAGACGCTGCTTCTGAGGTTGGGGAACTTGTTCACTAGCCACCATTTAGAGAGGAGATATCGCCAATTTGATTGATGGAAAATTATTTGTTTTAGGAAGAGTTAGTAGAAGCTATTTTTGTTTGCTAACGGTTATTAATACCAAGTAACTGTGTATAGAGAAATGATAGTCATTTAGTAGAAAAGATTACTTGAAACAATATAATTATTCCTATTTCATCAAATAATTGGTCTCTTATAGTTTTTTCGTAGAATAGCAAATCAATCTTCGTGGGTTTTTCATTGTCAAAGCCATCGTTATAGATGAACAGTTGTGGCACGAGTAAGTTAGCCGACCTTTGTAGAGGGTAACGCAAAGGCTCCCTTTTCAAAAGCTACTACACCGAAGTGTTGGGGAGGTTGCTTCTACTTTCCCAGGATTGGTCCACTTATTCTTGATTGGTACCTTAAATTACGGAATTTTAAGTAAGGACGCATCAAGTAGCCTTTTCTCTGCCTTTGGTATGACACGACCTAGTATTAAACCCCGGTCTTCTGAAGTGATAAGAAAGTTCACACCATTCCCAAGGGGTTTTTGTACAATTTGTATTCGATAGGAATTCTTAATACCATATTGATTTGTGCATAAATTTCTTATGAAATATCTATTCAAGAAATGTAAATATCAATGTACAAAGAACACAGTTCCCTAAACTTGGGATAATATGCACTGGCGGGTCCTATTTACCACCCCCCGCTCAGGCAGGATATGACACAAGGTCAATTTTTAAGCGGAGTTTGACAGGTTTGAATTCAGAGTTTCACTTCTCCTAGACTAGTTGCCTCACCAAGCCTGAAGAACCCAGTCTGTCCTACTATTTACCCATAGCTGGAGGGAGAACAATTGGATTCATACCTTTCCCAAGGGTATTAGTGCTATGCACAGGCGTGTGGGACTGTAGATTATCTTAACTGCGTCTCTGCAAAGTAGTAAGACTCTCCCCAACGAGTGTCCAGAATATGACACAAAACAATCTGACGGTGTGGTTGCAATAATGCAGGAGCTTGGGGAATGTGGAGTACCCTTCATTGCCATAGCGCCTAGGTCTACTCTGGCCCGGAGTGGTAGCACCTTATCGGATCCTATATATTGATCAAATAGAACTAAAATGTGTACTTATGCAAAACTGAATTACTTGAAATAGAATTGTTTTGACATTAAACTACGTACTTGAGCTCAACTGAATTCTTTTAAATGAAACTATCTTTGACATTTAACTGTGTGTAAACAAAAACGAAAAATATACTAAACTGAATTGTTTTAAATAGAACTGTTTGGCTGAATTGAATAGTTTGAAATAGGAATGTTTTAGACGATTAAACTGTGTACTTATGTTAAACTGAATTGTTTGAAATTGAACTGTTTCTGTGTGCTAAACTGAATTATTTGAAATAGAACTGTTTTTGTAATCTGTGTGTAAATAAAATGTATGCTTTTATGAGTATAGTTTTTGAAACAAAACGGTTTATTTGTATAAAAATGGATTTGTTATTAAATAACCTACAATTGTTGATATGCCATAAAACCTAAATAACCAACCAACAAACCTAGGGATAGAATATTCCAGACGTGTTGACATGACATTAAAATGGATCAACCTGCATAAAAACCGATTTTGTTTTATGCATTAATAAAAATTGCACAGTATACGCTTTGGGTTCGATACCCAGTCAGGATCGAACTCACGATTGTGATAATCACTTCCGAAACACGATCCCTATATATGTCAGTGTAGACGAAGCTATTCTCCATGTCCTATTTTGCGGCTGATATGGAAGCCAGTTGTTGCAGCTTTCATTCTTTGTTGCAATCAATCAATACTGTTCCTCTATTCGACTCGTGTTGTCATTCATGGCTGTTCTTTGTAAGTCTTTGTTTTCATTCAGATTTGGATTGTCATGGCTTCTCTTGTGCCGCGCGTTCTTTTGATGACATCTTTTACTTGAACGCCATTATTCACTCTCATTTGCAGGTTGGTTTGTTTGGTTTTGTTTTAGTTTTGTTTTTGTTTTTTTCATTCTCTTTGTTTTTAATTGAACGCAGGTTCTTTTTTTTTGTTTTGTTTTGTTTTGTTAATGTCGTTATATTTTTTTCCATTGCAAGTCAGTCTATCTTTTATAACGGCTGACTTGATTCAATTTCTCTTTTCATCATCTTTATTTTTTTTACCTTTTTTAAAGCTTTTTCTTTTTATTTATCTTATTTTTTTTTAAATTTTCATTTATTTTTATTTTCTTCGGGCTTTTTTTTGTTCCTTTATGTTTAATTTCTTTCTTGTGTCGTTTGTTCCTATTTTCTTTCTTTCTCTCTTTCTTTCTTTCTTAATTACTTTCTTTCTTTCTTTCTTTTCTTCTTTCTTTCTTTCTTTCTTTCAATGTATTTTTTCTATTATTTTTGATTAAAAAAACATACCTTCCGTTTGACGTCATCCTTCGTTTAAATACTCTTTTTTTTGTATATATTTTGTATTTTTTTTGTATTCCTTTCATTTGAAATCTTTCTTTCTTTCCATCTTTCTTTCTTTGGGCCAGTTTTCTTAATTTCTTTCTTTTCTTTTTTTTTTTTTCGTGGAGAGGTAGTACATGTACCTCTGTGGTTAACGTGTTTTACTCCCACATTATAGTAAGCAAGTTCGAGCACCAGTTGCGCTATTACATTCACTTTCCGATTTATCACCTAAAGAAAGCTATGAACCCCCTTGTCCGCACTATAATGTACTTCTACAAGAATTGCTTTGATATTGAATAACCCTCAGATGTTGATTTGCCATTAAACAATAAATCAAACAAACCCTTTCTTATTCTTCGTTTGTTTGGCTCATTCTAATGAATTCATTCTCTTTTTCTTTCATTTCCTTTTTTTCATTCTTTCTTTCCAGGGCCATTCATATTTCAAATCTTCTTTCTTTCTTTCTTCGTTTCATAATTTGTTTATCTATTATTTACACTTTTGTTTGTTTGTTTATTTAATCTTTCTTTCTTTCTTTCTTTCTTTCTTTCTTATGTGAATGCTTTCATTCTTTTTTCTAGAGTTTGGTTTCCTCCCTTTTCTTTTTCTTACTCACGTTTTTTCTCTTGTTCTTTTTCTCCATTTCAGTTGAAATCTTTCTTTATTTGAATACTCTCTTTTATTCAGAAAGTTTGGATTTATTCTTTCTTTCTTTCTTTCTTTCTTTCTTTCTTTCTTTCTTTGAGTTAATTTTTTCTTTCTTTTTATTCTTCTTTCTGTCTTTGTTCCAGAGACTGCAATTGTTTATATATTTTTCATTATATGTTCTTTTTTTTTTTTGCATTCGTTTGAAGTATTTCTTCGTTTGAAATCTTTTTCCTTGTTCCTCTTTTTCTTTCTTTATTTTTCATTCTTTTTCGTTGGTTAAGTTTATCGAAATCGTTCTCCTTATAAATAATGCCTCCCATCTAATTTTCTTCCGTTTTTCTTTTTCTTCCTATTTTTCTTTATTTCATTTTAATGATTTCTTTACTTTTCTTTCTATCTTTTCCCTTTACATTTAACGTTTGCATACACTCTTTTTTTTTTCAACACATTTGAATTCTTTCTGTTTTCCTTTCTTTTTTTCTTTCTGTTTTTCTTTCTTTCTTTCTTTTTTCCTTCTTTCTTTCTTTCTTTCTTTCTGTTTTTCTTTCTTTCTTTCTTTTTTTCCTTCTGTTTTTCTTTCTTTCTTTTTTCCTTCTTTCTTTCTTTCTTTCTTTCTTTTTTCCCTTCTTTCTTTCTTTCTTTCTTTTCCTTCTGTTTTTCTTTCTTTCTTTTTTTCTTTCTGTTTTTCTTTCTTTCTTTTTTCTTTCTTTCTTTTTCTTTCTTTTTTTCTTCTGTTTTTCTTTCTTTCTTTCTTTTTTCCTTCTGTTTTTCTTTCTTTCTTTCTTTCTTTCTTTCTTCCTTCTGTTTTTCTTTCTTTTTTCTTTCTCTCTTTCTCTCTTTTTTCCTTCTTTCTTTCTTTCTTTCTTTCTTTCTTTCTTTCTTTCTTTCTTTCAGGTTACCTAATTATTTTTCATTTACTTTTCTTTCGTTTTTCTTTCTGTTTTTTTTATTTCTTTCTTCAGTTAATTTTTTATCATATTTTCATTTTTACTTTTTTTTCTTTCTTTTTTTTTTAATTTCATTTGAAATATTTTTTTTTTACTTTCATTTGAAATGTTTTTTTTTTGTTATGGCACCCATACTTAGAGTTGGTATATCAACATCCATGGGTTATTTAATGCCGAATCCATCCTTTTAAAGAACAGTTGTGATATTATTGAACCCATAGTTGGGGTTGGCATATCAACCTTCTTGGGTTATTAAATGCCAAATCAATTCTTTTAGAAGAATACTCGTCGTACGATTAAACCCATAGTTGAGGTTGGTATATCGACCTTCATGAGTTATTTAATGCCAAATCCATTCTTGTAGAATACTCGTTGTGTTATTGAACCCATAGTTGGGGTTGGTATATCAATTTCATGGGTTATTTAATGCCAAATCAACCCTTATAGAAGAACAGTAATGGTACAATTGAAACCATAGTTGATGGGGGAGGAGTTTCATACCTTTCTTAAGGGTGATAGTCCTCGAGTGAATGTATCAGCGCAACTGGAGTTCGAACTCGCTTACTACAATGTCGTAGTTTAATGCGTTAGCCACTAACCGACGGAGCATTTACCTTTCTTTCTTTTTTTTTTCTCTTGTGCCCTTTCTTTTATACACTCTTTTTTATTCCCATTATTTTCTAATGATTTTCCTCATTTTATTCATTACTTCATTTACGGTGCCACTTCGATAAATTCAATCGTTAACATTCAATCATCGTGCCTTCGAAAAAAAAATACTGGTTAGCAAATAAATGACATTCTACCGAAATGTTAATAAACATCAAACCAAAATTATAAACTTTTAGCAGATCTTTAAAAAAACAAGGCAACAGGTTTGACATTCTTAGATCACGTGTGCAATAAATGGACACGGTGACCCAAGTTCAAATCCTAGTCAAGACTGTTAGCATTTCACATAGTGCTAATACCCTTCGGTAGAATCGATCTTTTCTGCCTCCTGCTATGGATTAATAGTTTGGCAGAGTGGGATCTTTTGCCTTGGTATGGCAACCAGTCTGGGAGAAGAAAAAATTTGAATACAAATCTGTAAAACTTCACTTTATTTATTGACCTTGTGTCACATCCTTCTTTTGCGGTGGGGTAAGTTTATATTTAAACCAACAAAAGCTAATACAAATGCGTTATAATCCCTGAACTGACGTATGTCACCAAAATGGCTGACCATCTAAATACCAAGTCCAGCGTAAAGTTAGCCAGGTTTCGATCCCAGCAAGAAGCGATCGGCGTGTCTAGCCATACTGAAGATTCGTGATACAACGAAACAGTCTGTCTGTTGATTACAGTATATATATATATATATATATATATATATATGTAACACATTGACCTTCGACCCAGCCGTCAATCAAGAACAGGTGCGTCCGTTCGAAGATATCAAGATATAACCTTGACCGTGAATGGTTTGAATTCGGTGCAATTGCAACGCCCATGGGAAGCAGGTGGACGCCAAACAAATATTTAACCTGGTGCCACAGATAGTTCGAGTTAGATGGAGTCAGTTAGTCGGAGTTCGAGACAGGCAGAGTTCAGTTCGAGGCAGTGAGAACCAGCTCTCAGCAGAGGGCTTGGGCCCTCAGAACCCCCAGTTGAGCAGCCCAGCAAAATGAAAAAGAAGTGCTGCTATAGTCGGAGGAAATTGGGGTCAATATGTTGCAGTCTGTTCACTCTCCAACTCCCCTCATACACACAACCCTTTCGCAACCCTTTCGAATAAAGTGTGAGAGGTATATTTTTCTACAGAAGTGTGTTTGTTCGTCATTATTGTTGATTATTGTTGATTTCCGCATGTATATGTATACGTATGGTTGTATCACGGCTATTCTATATAAATATACATACATATATATATATATATATCACGTTCGCTCTTGGGCTAATACCCTTGGGAAAGGTATGAAACCCTTTAACCCCTCCAAATATGGGTAAAATAGCATCACTGCTGTCCTTTTACAAGTTCTGATTTCGTATTAAATAACACGCGAGGATTGATAAGCTACAAAAATAAACAAACCAAACCACTCACTAAAATTTTGAGACCATCAAGTATTTCTTAAAACAACCTACTTTAAAATCAAATATGTGTTTTAGTAAAATCATCATCATCATCATCATCATATCGTGCTGGCAGCACGGATATCCCTGACCCTCTCTCGCCACTCCTCCCTATCGTTCATCGCCCTAGGTAGGTCTTCAGGACAACAACCTGTATCCTCACATAGCTGCTGAATGTACGTTTGTGCTGGTCGTCCTGCTTTTGCGCGGCCATGTGTGGGGATCCATAAGAGTACATCTCTTATGAGTTCATCTCTGCTTCTCCAGCAATGTCCTGCATGTCTGGTTCGTCTAATTTGAATAGTTTTCGTGATAGGGGGCAGGTGGCCGTACAGTTGGTGTCTTGTGGGGTGTTGCTGCCAGGACTTGTTCAGGATTGCACGCAGCATTCTTGTGTAATTGCCATCTAGTTTCTTCTCCAGCCGTTTTGTTAGCGTCCATGTAGTGCATCCATATAGCAGTATCGATGTGACCGCTGCATGGAAGAAACTGCGTTTCATTTTATCGGTTAGGTCTGATTTCCATATAGCCGATAGCCTATTGATAGCTGTCCATGCTTGTGTTTGGTTTTATTATTCAGTCTTACGCTCATATACACGCTCGTCTTACTGTACCGTTACATACCAAATAGACAGTTGTAACATTACATGTTATAAACAGCTATCGTCTCCAATTGGAAGTTTGTCCTGATACAGTCTCAATAGACGTGTGTACAACATCTACTGACAGACATTTACACCACCGTGTCGAACGTGTTTATGCGTGTAGCGCTACCGTCTTAAGTTATAGCGATGGGGATAACATTATTATTATTATTATTATTATTGTTGTTGTTGGGTTCTTAGGTTTAAGGTTTAAGTTGGTTTTGTCAGTATTACATTGGTTGAGGTATTATTACGTTGGTTGCGTTTTTATTTCGTTGGTAGCGTTGGTAATTCGTTGGTAGCGTTGGTAATTCTTTGGTAGCGTTGGTATTTCGTTGGTAATTCGTTGGTAGCGTTGGTATTTCGTTGTTGTTATTCCCTCGCAATATGTTGATGAAAAATAAAGGTGGTGGAGAAGAACGAAGACGTCGTTAGGTTTTTGTATCAAGGTTTTAATGGCAGCATGAAGTAAAGGGGTTTACACTGGTATGCTGCGAGGTCTCGTAGGAAGGAAAGAAGATAGGAAGTTGTTAGAGTGTATCATCTAATTTGTTTTTAACCAGGATCCCTTGGTCTAGAAGAATAGACGCAAGGGGTCCATAAACTAGATAGCTCTCCTCATAGAGTATGATTTTGCTACTGCTATTCAGAAGAAAACGAACAGACGTCCTTTCCCATTGAGGATTTCTGAAGGAGAGAGAGTTTCGCGGGCTTTCTTCAATTTTTAGTGCTGCTAGGAAATATGGTTTTGGGCTGAATAGGACAGGGCATCCTGATTGGGTGAAAATGTTCAGCGACTCTAACGGTCAAATTAAATTACACGCCAAACAAAAGTACAAGTTTCTTTCTGCTACAAAGTATCAGTCTGACTTCGATATAAACCCACGTGAGAAAAAGTCACGAACACATAAAAACTCCGTCTAGGTTCGCTAAAACAAAAGTTTATTCACAACAACACTTTTTAGAAGTCATCGGGAGGAAAGATACAGCGAATGAAAACTAAGTCTACCACATTAGCTCGACTAAGTGAAACAAAATGTCGTTAGGTAAAAGAGAACAGAGACAGGCCCTGAATTTTCTTTACTCTTTTCTATTGTAGTTCTAACCATGCTTTTTCGCTGGTTTCGTCTTCACTGCTTCGCGTCCGGTGTGAGATTCTTTTTCAAAGCACACCCCAAAATTGGGGCCCACAACTTTTTATCGTCTTCACACTGTTGGGTCTAGTGTCCAACTGACTGTCTTTTTCTCGGCCGCTGACTGTTTCCTGCTTTCTATTCGGCACCCACTTCCCTAATTGCATTTTTATTTGAGTACCCTTTAGCCTGTCAGAACTTGTTGTCGATTCGTTGATGATACGTGTATATTCTTAACCCTGGCATCCTTAATTATTTTTTTTAATTACTAGCAAAAAGTTCAAATTTGTACTCGACTGTCCAGACCAGATTTTGCTATATAATGAATGTCATGTATGAGAAGCATGTTTTCATCTTTGACCCCGCAGGAGATGTTTTAAGATAACAAAAATATTCAGCTCAGTTAAAAGTTTGGTTTCTTTGATGGCATATCAACCCTCATGTGTTATTTAATGCCAACGTAATTCTTATAGAAGAACAGCACTGATATTATTTAACCAATGACTTGGGAGGATAATGAAGGGTCGTAATTTTCCCCGAGTTTATTGGTCCGAAAGTAAACGCAATTATCAAGAAAACCTTTCCAGTGGAAAGCTCCCTCTTCACAGCAGAAGTCCATGCAATAGATCAAGCACTCGGCACCATCTCGAAGAACATACAAAAGAAATCTATCATATTCTCAGACTTACTCTATGTCTTACAATCATTAATCCAGAAAAAGACAAAACTCGAGAACCCCTAAGCCTTAAACTGTTGAATAAGCTCGATTCTACGTCAAATTGTAAAGAAATACTTATATGCTGAATCCCAAGCCACATTTGAATGAGAGGAAATGAAAGAGCAGACTCAGCAGCAAAATCGGCCTTAGGTCTGACCCCGACGAATTCAGAATTCCGTATACTTGTAGCACTATATGAGTGGTCCGCCAAGCAGACAATTCCTTTGTCTGTTTTGGCGCGAAACCAGACAAAGGATTTTTGGACCTGAAATCTCGCCGTATCCGGAAGTGGTAAGGGGACGCAAAAGAGTGTTGGCTGGACAAAGGAGCTGGCAGGAGTTGGCGACGGGACAGCAGAGAGGCGAGTCAGCAGAAGAGTTGGCGTGGAACTACGGACAGATGCGGTCGACTCCGGTGACAGTAGCAGAGAAGATAGGGTCAAGCGACGAAGATTGAGTCAAGATGTCGGCATTCCAGTTGCTTTGTGGAATTTTCGCTAGTAACCCACGCTAGCGTTAGTCGGCACATGCATGTAGTGTTGCATACTCTCCTTCTCCTCTGAGTTAACCCCAAGCATTGTTCGTGTTTGTTCGTTTGTCCTATTTTCTTCGGTCCCCTCGATCGTATTTTTGTGGTGGGAAGAAATGTGCGTTACCCCCCTCGGACCACTAGTTGATCACCGGCCGGGTGAGAAGTCAAATGGTTAGAAGAGGATGCAAAGCGTGTGGGGGAGAGGGGCGTATCGTTACATACTGACTTGAAACCGAAAATCAACAATTCCTTCACGCAAAATGGCAACAACGCTGAAATGATAATATCCACAATTAACTCTTCCAGATTCAGCCCACTTTGAGAGAATGGTGACCAGCTTTCAGAAAATCAAGAAGAGAACAAGTCATTATATCCCGCTTTCGTATTTGTCATATAAGACGTATTCACTCTTTCATACTGAAATGGTAACAACCACAGTGAGAGAGACAGGGTTGCACAAAATATACAATGAACTGAAACCATTTAAACGTGTGCAGACTAAGAGATTCTGCTTATCTAAAATCTTATCAACGAAGTATTCGTTTGAAAATCTTAGATTAAACACACACACACACACACATATATATATATATATATATATATGTATGTGTGTGTGTGTAGTTTATTTAATTCCAAATTCTGTTTATCTATATCTATCTATATATATATAGATAAACAGAATTTGGCATTAAATAAACTATAAAGAGTGATATGCAATAAAAACCTAAAAAAAAAAATGATGTAATACCAGGACTGGAGTTCGAACTCGCTTACAACGACGTCACATTGCTCAGTAGGCTGGGGCTGTAGAATCCACTGACTGCGCCTCTGCAGAGGGGTAAGACCGCCCCCCCCAACAGATTCCTGGATATGACACTGAACAATCTGATGGTGAGGTTCCCGCAGTGCTGCAGCTTTGGGGAATGTGGAGTACCCCTTTATTGCCATCGCTCCCAGGTCCACTCTGACCCGGAGTGGTAGCACCTGATCGGGCCCTATCTATGGGTTAAATAGAACTGACGGCATACTTATGCTAAACTGAATTGTTTGACTAAACTGAATAGCTTGAAATAGAAGTGTTTTTGACAATTAAAGCGTACTTACATTTAAACTGCGTGCTTATGCTTAACTGAATTATTTGTAACTGTTTTTTTGACATTAAAACTTTATATGCATTTAACATAATCGTTACATATAACTGCTTGAATAGTTTGAAATAGAAATGTTTTTGACAATTAAACTGTGAACTCATGCTAAAATGAATTGTTTTAAATAGAACTGATAATTTACATAAAAATGGATTTGGCATTAAATAACCTACAAAGGCTGATATGCCATAAAAACTAACAAACCAAACCAAATCAAACGACGTCACAGTTCTACTCTTTAACCCTTACACCACGGGGCACTTTTTATAGTGGAAATTTAGGGGAAAATAGAGTTCACACACGGGCCGAGTCACGTGCGCTGCTAGACAATGCTATGTTTGTTTGTTTGTTTGTTTGGGTTTTATGGCATATCAACATTTGTAGGTTATTTAATGCCAAATTCATTTTCATACAAACAAACAGTTTTATTTCAAACAATTCAGTTAAGCATAAGTACACAATTTAAATGTTAAAAATTGTTGTATTTCAAACTATTCAGTTCAATCAAACAGTTTTATTTCAAACAATTCAGTTTAGTATAATTATAGTTTTAGTTTACACAAAGTTAAATGTCAAAACAGTTCTATTTCAAACAATTCCGTTGAGAGTAAGTATAGCCTCAATATTAAAAACAGTCTTATTTCAAGCAATCCAGTTTAGAAAAAAAAACAGTTATATTTCAAACAATTCAGTTTAGCATAAGTATGCAATTTCAATGTCAAAACAATCCTATTTCAAGCAATTCAGTTTAGCATATGTGTATAGTTTAGTTCTACTTGACCCATAGAGAGGGCCCTATCAGGTGCTACCACTCCGGGCCAGAGTGGACTTGGGAGCAACGCCAATGAAAGGGTACTCCTCATTCCCCAAAGTTCCAGCATTACTAGAACCTGAGTATCAGATTGTTTAGTGTCGTATCCAGGACACTGATTTGGAGAGTCTTACCCCACTGCAGAGAAGCAATCAGTGTATTTTACACCCCCATGCCGACTGGGCGAGGGACAATGCTAGTCGTATTGTGAATCTATGATTGACCTTATTTGGCTTCTCGGCATTTGTGCCAGGTGACCCGGTGCTAAACCAGAACAGCCAAATTCTGTTAGGCTTGTCTACAACGCTTAAAAGTTAATTTAGTTGGGATTAATGAAGCACTGGTTGCAATTTACAAGGAAAACTTATTTTAGCAAAAACGTAGTTGTCTCAGAGTAAAAAGGATTGTGCTATAACAATGTTTTCATAAGTTTTTTTTTTTTAATTTATTCTTAGATATCAAATTATTTTTTACAAAATGGCTAAAATCAACACAGCCAAAGTGAAGACACAAATTAAAATTCTATGTAAGGAAAGCTGTACTCAAGATCAAATATCCAAGAAGCTGAAGATTTCTAAACATGGGATGCAATAAAAGTTACAAACGCAGTAAGAAACTAAAGAAAATATTAACAGAAAAAAGGGTTGGAGGACCAAAAAAGACATGAGCTGCTTCTGTTATATAACTGGCGCAGACATTGAATTGGGGCGGTCTCAAGGTTGGAGAACGCACGACCACATCAGCTGTCATCAGTCATCGGGTACACGAGTTTGACGATCAAAAATGTCACGAACCTCGCCGTGTAGGTAGAGTGACCTGTAGAGTTCAAGTGTGATTTTAATATAATCATGCATGAACTTTCACGTGCTACAATACTGTTTTCACTGGTGATCATCGAGCCTTCCGGAACCTTCGAATTGATCCATCAAATCGCATTATATAAGGAAATCAAGTAAGGAGATTTTGGCTGTTCGAGACAGGTTTCCAAAAATGTTCAACAGAAGTCTAGGACGCCCCGACCCATGTCATACCTAGCCTGTCAGCAATTCGACTGATATGAAAGATCAACAAGCCAACGATACCAACGCCGCCGTCATCGCCAAGAAGAGGAGGGAGGAAGAATGCTGTTGAACAAACTTTTTTAACTACAGTCCGCTGTAGTCCTCAAGAATAAAAGCGATTACTATTTTCGTCCTTAAAATTCAAGTTTTGGGTGTTTCTTTTCTGCGAACTCCTTTCTTTCAGATACAACGTATTTTAGTCCTCTGCTACAGGAAAAGGAAGACCTACTGGAAAATGTGCGAGAGAATGAGGCTGATTTCTTTTCGGCGAACTCCTTTCTTTTAGACACCACGTTTTTTTTTTTTTTGTTTTTTTTGTTTTTTTTTGTTTTTTTTTGTCCTAGGCTACACTTCTCCAGTTAAACATTCGATTATTTTGAACAAAATAGAAAGAAAAATTCTCGAACGTTGAGTGCTGAACTTAATTCCTTTCGACAGCAACCAGTGTCTCTCTTAACAGGAGATGCATGGCTATCATGAAGCCCTTGACTGTTATATGCAAAAAAAGCTTGAGAACTGGACATTGAAAAAGCGGCAAAATGTCTCGTAGACAAATGTGTTGAAATTTGAACTTTTTTTCTTGTAAGAGAGTGTATGCGAGAAGAAAGTATGGAGAAAGAATGATTGATGAACGAGTGAATCATACAGCTAAGCATGGTGGTGGGACTATTACGGTGTGGGAGTATTTTGGAGGAGAGAAAGAGAGAAAGAGAGAGAGAGCGAGGGCTGGAAATTTGATTCAGGTCAAGGGAATCTTGGAAAAAAAAAGAACATCAATCGATTTCGCAGAGACATGCAATAGCATCTGGCTGACGTGTAATTGGAAAAAAAAACTTTTCAACAAGACAACGATCGAAAACAATCTTCTAACTTATGTCAGAATTACCTCGAGTCAACCCCCCCCCAAAAAAAACAAGCAAACAAATAAAAGAACAACTCTTTGGGAATTTATGACTTGGACACATCAATCTCATGACCTTTCTCCAATTGAATTACTATGGAATGAATTGAATGCTGATATCCACTCGAATATTCCCTCTAGATTTAAGTAATTTGCACCATGCAATAGATAGACTGCTAAATAGATATGAAAACAGCACTATAGATATATCTATTGAAAGTACTGTCTCCATATCTATCTGTCTATCTATCTATCTATTTATCAATCTATCTATCTATTTCAGTCGTGACAACACACACACACACACACACACACACACACACACACACACACACACACACACACACACACACACACACACACACACATATATATATATATGGAGAAATGGTTGATTTTGGCCAATCTGACTATAAGAATAAGTGGGAAAAGTGCATAAACCAAACACAGCAAAATTAAGAATAATATTCCGTTCTTACTTCACTGAGTCTAAAGAAGTTCTTCTCTGAATAGAGAACAAAATATTTCTACTAAACCTGTTGTAAGTGTTAGGTTTATCAACTTTTTCCACTTATTTTTATCACACACACACACACACACACACACATATATATATATTTATATATATATATATGAGAGCCATACATTTACGCTCTCTTTTAATATGCAGCTCTTTTGCTTCACCTCCCATAACAGTCTTTTTTGTTTATTCACCATTAGTGACTGGGTTTTCTTGATGATAAAGCATCCGCTTATTGAGAACGATACTGTTTGCTGTCGAGAAGAATTAGGTTCACCTGTCAACTCTGGAGCAGTTTTCATGAAAAAAATAAGACAGACAAACAGACAGACAGATGTTCGTCTATTAATGGCTACCATTGACTTATCCAAAGCTTTGCAAATGCTCTACAGGAGTAATTACTTTGTAGAAGCGAAGAGTTGTGAACCACTGCGTCAAGAATTCTCTGACCAACAATTCTCGATTTTTCAGTTGTGTGCGCATCCATCTTGCCTTAACAAGAGTAGAAAGCCCATTCTTCGCAAATATCTTATTCTAAGCTTGAGGGAACAAGAGATAAACGCTTACATTAACCAGGAATATTTTATGTTGTAAAGCACAAACAGCTCCTTGTCGAAGAAAAACTGACTCGGAAACCTTACGAAGGGGACATTTGCAGAACATTATCGAAGCTAAAGTTTATATTGTTATGTGGACGGAACATGATCTTCTTGTTCTCCCAGTTTGACGTTCAGCTTCATCTTCATTATCAAGATATGCCGACAGCACGGATTCCTTTGACTGTCTATCGAAATCAATCCCTATTGGGAAGTCCTCTTTAGGACACCCAGGGCTCACACGGAGCTGGTGAATCTAAGTTTTTGCTAGTCAGTCAACACTACATCAGGTGGAATTCACAGGAGATCGTAACTTAGGAGTTCGTTCTTGCGTCACCAGCAGTGCCCAGCAGGTCTAACTCGTCTTACTTGCTTGGTTTGTGAGATAGGAGGTGTTTGAACGTAAAATATTTAATAAACTAGGGAGGCTGATATGTTATTAAACAAAGAAACCAAACCAAACCAAACCAATCTATATCTCGACTTTTTTCTGGTCGGTTCTATCTATCTTTCTATCTATTACGGACGATGGCATTCGATAAGTAGACTATAGGCCTCTATCATGCCATGGCGTATTTGTAGTTGGAAACTTACTATACACAATTGGATATAACTCTAAACTATCTAATCAAATTCTTTTAGATGTACCATACCCATGATACGGATATGCGAAATATACATACAATGTTCATAACATATATACATAGAACATAGGAATCTGGAAACACGAAAAACACGTAACGACTTCTTAGTTCAGGCACGAAACCGTTTATTACCTTTGAGTTAAAGTTTTCGACATAAGGAAGAGAGATTCACAATCTTTCTATGAGGTCTTTTCCATCTGCCCCCCACCCCAACATGTGTGTCACCCACCACAAGGCCACTGGCCTGGCTTCGGCGAGCAAGCGAAAGCCAACCGTCTTCTCCCGAGGCAGAACACAACTAACTGACTTTTTCAAAATCTCCAAAATCCTCCGTGCGCTTCCGGTGCTTGACGTCACCCGCACACTCTAACCCTGTTTCCCATCTGGGTTATAGTGCCATCTTTGAGTGAAACGTCCGCTCCGCCCGCGCGCGTGAACACCTGCGTTAATGTTGCACCTAAGTAGCCCATGCACTGAGCCGAAAGGTTCTCAGCCTAACTAAACCCAAAGGCATAAAACGAAATCCCTCGGCCATTATATTACGTAGAGACCACGGCTTCAACATTGGAGTGTCGAATAATTTTGTTGAGGTAGCATCTGATTGAGACCATGTGAATAGTTTAGTTTGCTTTCGTTTGGTTTTAGGGCATATTAACCATTGTAGGTTTTTCAATGCCATATCCATGTAAATACATATAAAGTTGGCGACAGTAGTCGAGGGCAACCAGAAGGCTCCCTTTTCAATAGCTACTACACCAAAGTTTAAGAGAGGGTACTACTCTTTACCCTTGATACGTACCTTATATTGCTGAGTGTTAAGCAAGGAGGTATCAAGTACCACTTTTAAAGTCTTGAATATATACATATAAAAAGTTCTATTTCAAACAATTCAGTTTAGCAGAAGTATAGTTTTTCTTTACACACAGTTAAAAGCGAAAACAGTTCTATTTCAAACAATTCGCTTTAGCATAAGTACGCAGTTTCAAAGCCAAAATAGTCCCGTTGCAAGCAATTCAGTTTAGCATGAGTATGCAGTTTAGTTCTATTTGACCCATAGATAAGACCCTATCAGTTTCAACCACTCGGAACCAGAGTGGACCTGGAAGCAATGGCAATGAAGGGGTACTTCTCATTCCCAGCAATACTGAAACCTCACTATCAGATTTCAGGACACTCGTTGGGATGGGTAGTCTTACACATCTGCAGTGAAACAGTTTGTGCATTCTGCAACCCCAGCCAACTTGGCCACTCATTGTAGGGGTGGTCTTACCCTTCTGCAGTAAAGCAGTCAGTTTATTCTATAGCCCCAGAAATAGAAACCGATTCTCTATTAATAGAGACGAAACTGACAACAATAAAATGATTGAATGATGGAAAAGAAAGGAATACAATTAGAACGAAGACTGGGTCGACCTGGTAATCGATCTTGTATTGTGCAAACGATTAAAATGCAGGATCTGTCCAGAAAAAGGAGATGCGCAAAATTCCGTTGGCCTTTCATATACAACTGGATAATCCAATCCAGACCCGGTGACCAATTAAAGTATCCTAATCATGTACAAATGTAAAAACCTAAGCTATGCTCATATATTGGGAGCGTCTAGCTATAACTTAATAACTAACAAGCTAATCGAGATCCTTACTCTTCTTACCGAGTGTACTGACTTGACTAAATTTCGAAAACAGCATGTTTTTATTTACCCAACCTTTTCCGCTATGGGCAGGAAGCATCACACGCTCAATATTTAAACAGGGTACAGCTGGCTTGAATTCAGTTTTCCTTCCAGACTGCTTGCCTCACCAAGGCGAAAGAAGATAGTCGTCTCTACTATTTACCCAAAGTTAATAAAAACAAATAACTTTCCAGATAGTTGATTTCTCTGTTCTCGCTGACAATAAAGTAAAGATAAAGAAAAGCGTGGAAGTAGGTAAATAACAAGACCTTTCCTGAGAGCTGAAAAGTCTATGGTACTTGAATGTGAAAGTGATACATGGAGCCCTGGGCACAACCCAGAATACCCTGAAAAGCAAAATGAAAGGAAGAGTTGGTAATGTCAAGACCACAACACAACTGAGATAATCTAGAATGCTTAAAAGAGGCCTTCAGAACTGAAGAAGCTACCTGTCACGTAGAGGTCGAGAAAAATCGATAGAATGGCATATAATAAGAAAAACATTTGCATAAAGTTGATAAGGACTGTGTCAGGAACATAAGCTTCGCGCGTGCACATACACACACAATAAAGGTTATAGTTGTTGGAAATGTAATTGACGACACGATTTCTAATCTTGGCAGACCTGGTTTCTGTTTCACGAGAATCGATCTTTTCTCCCTTTTGCTTTCGGTAAAACAACTAGACTAGACAGAAAACATGGGTCACATCCTGCTACTAGCGGTGAAGTTCATTATATATATATATGTAATGGTTATCGTCGTAGGAAATGGACACGGCGACACGAGTTCAAATCCTGAACGAGACTGATTGCATTTCACATAGCACTAATACCCTTGGGAAAAGTATGAATCCAATTATTCTCCCTCCAGCTATGGGTAAATAGTAGGAGAGACTGGGTTCTTCAGCCTTGGTTTGGCAACTAGTCTAGGAGAAGGAAAACTCTGAATTCAAACCTGTAAAACTCCGCTCAAAAATTGACCTTGTGTCATATCCTGCCCGAGCAGAGGGGTTGGGTAAATAGGATATATATATATATATATATATATATATATATATATATATATATATATATATATTATAAGAGTGTTGATTGTCACTAAATAACTTTGTGGGTATGTGTCGAACCAAGTGCAATATAATATGGAGAGTGCTCAATATCTAGGATAGAGCTAACTGCCTGATGTTTGTTGTTTTGTAAAAAAAATCCATGAAATCCAGGGTCTCAGTCTTTATTCCATGAATTAAATATATATATCTAATATATATTCATTTATTATATATATATATATATATAGAGAGAGAGAGAGAGAGAGAGAAAGAGAAAGGGAGAGAGAGTTGAAAAACAAGGTAATCGAAAGAGAATTTAATCTCAAAGAGACTCGACGTTATGACGTTTTGGTTCAAAGGAATCATCACCAGGACGTGGGAAGAACGTTTGTCCAGTAGACTGGGGCTGTAGAATACACCAACTGCTTCTCTACAGAGGGGTAAGGCCTCTCCCAACGAATGTCCTGTGACCCAGCCGGCTGGGGTTGTAGAATACACTGTCTGCATCTCTACATAGGGTACAACACCCCCTACGAGTATCCTTGATATGACACTAAACAACCTGATGGTAAGGCTTCAGTTATACTGGAGATTTTGATAATGCGGAGAACCTCTTTATTGCTATCGCTACCAGGTCCACCGTGGCCCGGGATGGTAACACCTGATAGGGACTTATTTATGGGTCAAATAGAAATAAACGGCGTACTTATACTAAACTGAATTGTTTAAAATTTAATTCGGCGTTAAATGACTCGAAAATGACTGGAAGCGCTGTAAAACAAAACAACCACCGATTCAACCAAATTAGGAAGGGTGTAGAATCGAAACGTTATAATGTCGACTTTCTATGACATTAAAGTCTTTTCCATTATTTACTTATATATATATATATATATATATATATATGGAATGCTTTTGCTTTTCAAATACACATGCTCAGGCCTAATGTTTGCTGGATAGCACTGAGCAGGCATCATAACGTATTGGTCTCTATTTCATCATCCTCATGTCGTGCTGGTAGCACGGATATCCCTGACTCTCTCTCGCCACTTTTCCCTATCGTTAATCGCCTCTGGCAGGTCTTCTGGACAACATCCCGTATCCTCACATAGTTGCCGAATGTATGTTCGTGCTGGTCGTCCTGCTTTTTCCCGGCCATATGTGGGGGTCCATAAGAGTACATCATTTATAAGTTCGTCCCTGCTTCTCCAGCAGTGTCCTGCATGTCTGGTTCGTCTAACTTGAATAGTTTTCGTGATAGGAGGCAGGTGGTCGTACAATTGCTGTTTTGTGGGGTGTTGCCGCCAGGACTTGTTCAAGATTGCTCGCAGCATTCTTGTGTAATTGCCGTCTAGCTTCTTCTCCAGCCGTTTTGTTAGAATCCATGTAGTGCATCCATATAGCAGTATCGATGCGACCGCTGCCCGGAAGAAACTGCGTTTCGTTTTATCGGTTAGGTCTGATTTCTATATAATCGATAGCCTATTGATAGCTGTCCATGCCTTCGTTAACCTCGTGTCGATGTCCTTTTCGGTTGATGAGACGCTGCTTCCTAGGTAAGTGAACTTGTGTACTAGTTTAAGAGGGGTTCTGTCTAGAGTGGAGATATCACCCGTTGGGACATCTCATTAAATGGCAAGCCAGTGAAAACAGGAAATCAGTTCTTATACTTTGGTAGTGATATCTATTCCATTGTCACCGATGTCAACACACTCACATATAAAGCATGATCTACTATCGACAGATCATCAATCATATGGAAATCTGGAGCTTTTAAAAATGTGTAGAGCCCATCACTACCATTACTCCCAGGTCCACTCTGACCTGTATTGGTAGCACCTAACCTGTATTGGTAGTATCTAACGTTTGAGTCAAATAGCTCTGTTCAGTCATGGTTAGGATTATTATAATCAAACTTATTAGTTATTTAAAGCTATACTGCTGTGCACAAATTATTTATAATAATTATTTATATAATGTTAAATAGCAATTGGAAATATATAAGAGGTTTCATATAATTATTCAGGAGTGCTCCATGTATGACTATTAATATATAAATATATAGAGAATTGTTATATAATTACGGAAATTTTTTTTATATTAATCATTTTTTGTTAATTATATTTTATCTTTCAGTTTGGGTGGGGCTGAACAATTCGGCTCTTAGTTCACGTGCACAGACATTGGATACAGTTTACGCTCGCGCGCAAAGGATATGACAATCACAATTGTCGTAATAAATCCCAGATAGAAAATGAGGCTGGAGTGTGAATGGCGTCATGCCCGGAAACGATGGCCCGGAGAATTTGAAGATTTTGAAAAACAGTCAGTTTGGAGTTGACTGTGGACTAGGCAGGAGACAATCTTGTCTCTGCCATTATGGCATAGAGAACTGAGTTCTCTGCCATGCAGTCGAGTAGTTGGGATTTCGACCGTTGAGTCATACGGTTAAGTTTTTCGGGTCCCGACCAGCGAAGATGAATTGAGATCTAGAACTCCACGTGATGTGCTGAGCAATTGGGTGTTGTTAGCATAGTATGATTACGAAAGACTTTTAAGAATTGTGTCTCTCCCCTCGTGTCGAAGAAAGTCCAGAAGTTAATAAACATTCGTGCCTGAACAACGGAGTCACCTTGGTATTTGAGTCCACCTGAGGGTTTGTATCCGCATGCATTTGTTAATGTGTTTTATATTTGCATATGTATACGATAAAATCTCATCTAGAGTAATTATATGAATAATATAGTAGGAAAGAAACTCAACGGGCCGTCATTTTGCTATTATAAATTTATTTCAGCGGTCTAATCTCAGGCAGCATTCCTCATGGTATTGTGAATATCCCTATCCATTTTGTTACCACTATCTGATGATACAGGCTGCCTTATGAAAACCCGTTGAAATCATTTATCGAATAATTCTACTGATCTATCCATCAATCTATATATATATATATATATGTGTGTGTGTGTGTGTGTGTGTGAGTGTGTGTGTGTGTGTGTGCGCGTGTGTGTGTGTGTGTGTGTGCGTGTGAGCAAAAACATAGAAAGAAAGCAGGATTATTTACTAAAAGAAAGAAAGAAAGAAAGAATGAATTAATGAAAGGGAAACAAGATAAAAGCAACAGAAGAAATAGGGACTACCGAAGAAAGAAAGAAAGAAAGAAAGAAAGAAAGAAAGAAAGAAATAATGAATGAAAGAAAGGGAAAGAAAGATAAAAGCAACGAAAGATATAGCGACTACAAAAGTAAAAAGAAAGAAAGAAAGAAAGAAAGAAAGAAAGAAAGAAAGAAAGGGAAAACAAGATAAAAGCAAAAAAAGAAATACTGACTACATAAGTGAAAAGAGAGTAATTAGGAAAGAAAGACAGAAAGAAAGATAAAAGTAACGTAAGAAATAGCGGCTACAAAAGAGAAAAGAGAGTAATTAAGAAAGAAAGAAAGAAAGAAAGAAAGAAAGAAAGAAAGGAATTATAGGAATATAAAAGAAAGAAAGAAAAAGAAAGAAAGAATAGAAATGTAAAAGAAAGAAAGAAAGAAAGAATAGAATATAAAAGAAAGAAAGAAAGAAAGAAAGAAATTATAGGAATATAAAAGAAAGAAAGAAAAAGAAAGAAAGAATAGAAATGTAAAAGAAAGAAAGAAAGAAAGAAAGAAAGAAAGAAAGAATAGAATATAAAAGAAAGAAAGAAAGAAAGAAAGAAATTATAGGAATATAAAAGAAAGAAAGAAAAAGAAAGAAAGAATAGAAGTGTAAAAGAAAGAAAGAAAGAAAGAAAGAAAGAAAGAATAGAAATGTAAAAGAAAGAAAGATAGAAAGAAAGAAAGAAAGAATAGAAATATAAAAGAAAGAAAGATAGAAAGAAAGAATAGAAATGTAAAAGAAAGAAAGAAAGAAAGAATAGAATATAAAAGAAAGAAAGAAAGAAAGAAATTATAGGAATATAAAAGAAAGAAAGAAAAAGAAAGAAAGAATAGAAATGTAAAAGAAAGAAAGAAAGAAAGAAAGAATAGAAATATAAAAGAAAGAAGGAAAGAAAGAAATAATGAATGAAAGAAAGGGAAAGAAAGATAAAAGCAACGAAAGATATAGCGACTACAAAAGTAAAAAGAAAGAAAGAAAGAAAGAAAGAAAGAAAGAAAGAAAGAAAGGGAAAACAAGATAAAAGCAAAAAAAGAAATACTGACTACATAAGTGAAAAGAGAGTAATTAGGAAAGAAAGACAGAAAGAAAGATAAAAGTAACGTAAGAAATAGCGGCTACAAAAGAGAAAAGAGAGTAATTAAGAAAGAAAGAAAGAAAGAAAGAAAGAAAGAAATTATAGGAATATAAAAGAAAGAAAGAAAAAGAAAGAAAGAATAGAAATGTAAAAGAAAGAAAGAAAGAAAGAAAGAAAGAAAGAAAGAATAGAAATGTAAAAGAAAGAAAGAAAGAAAGAAAGAAAGAAAGAAAGAAAGTATAGAAATATAAAAGAAAGAAAGAAAGAAAGAAAGAAAGAAAGAAAGAATAGAAATGTAAAAGAAAGAAAGAAAGAAAGAAAGAAAGAATAGAATATAAAAGAAAGAAAGAAAGAAAGAAATTATAGGAATATAAAAGAAAGAAAGAAAAAGAAAGAAAGAATAGAAATGTAAAAGAAAGAAAGAAAGAAAGAAAGAAAGAAAGAATAGAAATGTAAAAGAAAGAAAGAAAGATAGAAAGAAAGAATAGAAATGTAAAAGAAAGAAAGAAAGAAAGAATAGAATATAAAAGAAAGAAAGAAAGAAAGAAATTATAGGAATATAAAAGAAAGAAAGAAAAAGAAAGAAAGAATAGAAATGTAAAAGAAAGAAAGAAAGAAAGAAAGAAAGAAAGAAAGAATAGAAATGTAAAAGAAAGAAAGATAGAAAGAAAGAAAGAAAGAATAGAAATATAAAAGAAAGAAAGATAGAAAGAAAGAATAGAAATGTAAAAGAAAGAAAGAAAGAAAGAATAGAATATAAAAGAAAGAAAGAAAGAAAGAAATTATAGGAATATAAAAGAAAGAAAGAAAAAGAAAGAAAGAATAGAAATGTAAAAGAAAGAAAGAAAGAAAGAAAGAATAGAAATATAAAAGAAAGAAGGAAAGAATACGAATATGAATCTTCTCTTATTTCGACTGTCTTTCAGCTCCCTACAAATTATTCCTAAACAATTATCATTTATTATTCATCTTAATGCATTTTTTCAAGACTAAAAAACAACGAAAAAAAGAAAAGAAAGAAAATGATTAAAAAAATAAATATGGGAAAAATAATAATTTAGACTTAAGAAAAAAAGGAGGAAATAAGAATGATGAATATAGAAAGATAGTATGAATGAACGAACAAAAGTGTAAAGAAAATTGATGCACTGAAATGTTTCTCATAATTAATGCAAAAAGGTTGTTAGACGATAACAGGTCTCCCATAGTTTAAAATATTGAAATATCCAGTGAGAATATTCCAGTAGATTATCTACTGAATTAAGTTACCAGCTTTATCCTTTATTATTATTATTATTATTATTTACTCCTTTAGAATTTTTCACATCCGTGTTAGCTGATGGTTTTTCACTGGAGTTTGAGTGACAGCAAGTCTCCTCAAGTCTACAGGATTCGTCTCCGGATTCTGGTTGTTCTTAGCAATGCCGTCGTTTGGTTAGTCTCTGTCCGCCCGCCAACTTCCAAGTCCTCCAGACCTTTAAATAATCCTTTAGTTATTGTGCCTAACGCACCAATCACAATTGGCACAATCGTTACTTTCATGTTCCACAGCCTTTTCAATTCTCTAGCAAGGTCGAGGTACTTATCTTTCTTTTCACTTTCTTTCAGATTTATTCTGTGGTCAGCCGGGACAGCAAAGTCGACAATTTTGCTAATTCTCTATTTTTTTGTGGATTACTATGAGGTCTGGTCTTCTGGTCGGGATTAGGTGATCCGTTTGTATGTTAAAGTCCCATAGGAGTTTATGCGAGTCATTTACTTGGACAGGTGCCGGGTTGTGCATATACCATTTGTTTGTATGGTCGTATTGAATTCCTACACATTTCCCAGTCAATTACCTTGCCGGTATGGGTTATGAAATTATATAAACATATGTACCCACATAGAGTCAAAGGGACATTGACAGTCACATATTCACTGTCAGCCAGTTGGAGCAACAACCAACTTAGAGCAGAAGCCAGTGGAGTAGTGGCCCATAGTTGAGAGCCTCTTGTCTAGGAAGCAAAGACGTTGTTGGTTTGTTCGTTGTTTGGGTTTTATGGCATATCAACTTTTGTATGTTTAATAATTCCATATCCATTTTCATACAAATATCAGATCTATTTCAAACAATTCAGTTTACTATGTGTACACAATTTAATTGTCAAAAGCATTTTATTTCGAGTTATTCAGTTTAGTTAAACAGTTCTATTTTAAACAATTTATTTTAGCATAAGTATGCAGTTTAAATATTAAAATAGTTCAATTTAAAGTAATTTTGGTTTGGTTTGGTTTCTTTGTTTAATGGCATATCAACCTTTGTTGGTTATTTAATGCCAAAGCCATTCTCCTAGAAGATAAGTAGTGGTATTATTTAGTTCATAGCTTGGAGGATAAGGGGGTTCATACCTTTCGCAAGGGTATAAATGGAATAAAATGTCTGAAGAATTTATTTTGAAGGCATGCAAATCGTTTCGAAAACGTAATGATACTATAAAAAAAAAATTGACGGCCATATTGAGTAAATTTTCAATTTTATGTCTATCTTCTTATTTTGTTGTTTAATTTCATAGAATTAAAATTAATCTTTTTCTTATAATAGAGTCATTTATTATTATATTATGGTATTCCTAATCTTGATTACACACCCTGTTTTCTGGAAAACATTTTTGTTCATTTTGTATAACTTTAGTATGAATACATGTAATTTCGATTTATATGTTATTTCATTAAGACCTTTCGTAAATGTGTTGTTTTTTTTTTTTTCAGTTTAAACTTCCAAAAATGTTTTGACATTTGGTCGAAGAAGTAATAATTCTTTCTTCTATTTTTAATTGTCTGATACATTTTTGAATTTTAAAAGTTTAGATTTAGAAACTTTAGAATTATTGTGAGTTGTTTCTAAATCATTAGTTCCTGTAGGTCACTGATATTTAGGCTCAGCTAGCTGATTGGATGACTTTTTACAATAGCATGTGTGCTAATTCCTTTAACATTCATATAACATCGATTTTCTTTCACTGATATACAAACACCGATATAAATGAATGTGTGTGTGTTTGTGTATGTCAGTGTGGAGAGAGAACGAGAAAGAGAGAGAGAGAGGGAGAAAGAGATAGATAGATAGATAGATAGAATGCCTGGTTTAAAAAAGCAGTTGTGTTTTTGAAGTGAATCGGGGCATTATCAATTGTTTGTTTATTCCCTTGTTTACGTAAGCATTCTGCGCAACTCCTTTTGTACGTGACAGGTTAGATAAACAAACAAACAAAAAAAAAGAAAAAAATAGAGTGAATGATTGTTTACATGTAAATGAATTGTTCAGTGATTGCTGTCTAGACGGAAGTACTTGAATAATCATGAAGAAGAAGAAGAACAAGAAGAAGAAGAAGATTGTGGTTTAAAGTAGATAAAGAGTAAAAAAGTGAAAAAGAAAAACATGGATTACTAGAAAGAAAGAAAGAAAGAAAGAAAGAAAGAAAGAAAGAAAGAAAGAAAGAAAGAACCTTTCATCCAGTGTAACACAAAATAAGGAAGGATTAAACTGAAAAGTAATCAAAAGTAGAAAGAGGATAAGAAAACATTAGGGAAGGTACTGAGAAAAATGTAATGAAAAAAGAATAAAAATGCAATAAAAGTGACGAAAATACGAATGGAAGGTAGAAAAAGAAAATTAAATGCGTAAAGATGGAAAAACGTTTCATTAAATCGAAACAAAGGAAGGTAAATAAAAAAAAAAGAAAAAAGAATAAATTAAATAAAAGTAATGATAGAAAGAAAAATAAGTTATAAGTGAAAAGAAAGAAAGAAAGAACGAATACATCATAAAAGAAAGAAAGAAAGAAAGAAAGAAAGAAAAGTAAACAAGAAAGAAATAAAGAGTCAAAGAAAGAAAAAGAAAAGAAAAGAAAAAAGAAAGAAAGAAAAAATAAAATAAAATAAAAGGAAAGATAGAAAGAAAAAAGATTATAAAGAAAGAAAGAAAGAAAGAAAGAATAGATCAAAAAAGAAAGAAAGAAAGAAAGAAAAAAAAAGAATAAATCATATAAGAAAGAAAGAAAGAAAGAAAGAAAGAAAGAAAGAAAGAAAGATAATAAAATAAAGAAAGAAAGAAAAATAGATCATATGAGAAAGAAAGAATGAATGAAAGAAAGAATAGATCATATAAGAAAGAAAGAAAGAAAAAAAGAAAGATAATAAAAGAAAGAAAGAAAGAAAAATAGATCATATAAGAAAGAAAGAATGAATGAAAGAAAGAATAGATCATATAAGAAAGAAAGAAAGAAAGAAAGATAAAAGTCAAAAGGAAATGAAATGAATGATAAAAAGAAAACTAAATTAAATAAAGAAAACTTAAAATGAATGGAAAGGGAAAGTGGAACGAAAATGAAAGTAAAAACAATGAAAGAAACAATGGAAGAAAGAAAAGACCAATAAAAATGGCAAGAAATATAGGGTAGAAAGAAAAAGAAAGATAAACTAAAATGAGAGGAAATTAAAGGGAGTAGAAAAAGTAAATTATTCCAAAGAAAGAAAGAAATGGAAGATATGAAGAAAAAAGAAAGGAAAAGAAATAAGGCAAAGAAAGAAAAATGAAGAAAGAAAAAGAAAGATAGGAAAAAAAAAAGAAGTGAAAGATATAAAATAAAAAAAGAAAAATGAAAAAGAAAAAAAGAAATATATGAAGTAAAAAAGATGTGAAAGAAATCAAGCAAAGAAAGAAAAATGAAGAAAGAAAAATGAAGAAAGAAAAAGAAAGATAGGAAAAAAAAAGAAGTGAAAGATATAAAATAAAAAATGAAAAATGAAAAAGAAAAAAAGAAATATATGAAGTAAAAAAGATGTGAAAGAAATCAAGCAAAGAAAGAAAAATGAAAAAGAAAAAAAGAAATATATGAAGTAAAAAAGATGTGAAAGAAATCAAGCAAAGAAAGAAAAATGAAGAAAGAAAAAGAAATATATAAAGAAAAAAGAAAGTGAAAGAAATCAAGCAAAGAAAGAAAAATGAAGAAAGAAAAAGAAAGATATGAAGAAAGAAAGAAGTGAAAGAAATCAAATAAAAAAGAAAAATGAAGAAAGAAAAATAAAGATATGAACAAAAAAGAAACGAAAAGAAATCAGGTAAAGAGAGACAATGAAGAAAGAAAGAAAAAAAGATATAAAGAAAAAAAGAAATGAAAGAAATCAAGCAAAGAAAGAAAAAGAAAGAAAGAAAAAGAAAGATATGAAGAAAAAAAGAAACAAAAAGAAATCAGGTAAAGAAAGAAAATGAAGAAAAGAAGAAACAAATGCAGTAAAAAAGGTTTAGAAAATTTAAAATAAAATAGAAAGAAAAAAGGAGAAACAAAATGTGAATGAAACTTCTACGTATTTCAAGAAACTAAACCGAAAAGTTATATTCATATTGTACCGAGTAATGGAAAGAAAGAAAATCTCATAAACAACAGCTTGTGAGATTGATACATTAATCACCCTTGTTGAATGAGTATCTTGAGACTAACCAACATCTTATAATGCATCAACTTTTTTTTATCGGTCTGTGTCATTTCATAACCGAAGGACAGACAGAGTTATGGGTAATGAGACCCCATGGTCTATGATTAGCATGTTAGTGTTTTTGCAACATCTGCTTTTAAAGAATGGATTTATTCGTCATTTTGGGAACCATTAGGACATTTTATCTCCGAAGTTGCTGAATATTCAACTTGATTAATAGCCATAATCCCGTAGTTGGTGAAGATCAAACAACCTTTGACTGAAAATTATTAAAACGTTTTATCAGTTTTCAGAAAATATACAAACTATGATAAAAAATATCAAAACGTAATAGGACATTTTAATAGATTTTAGTTTAAAGGGATATATATATATATATATATATATATATATATATATTGGTGGTTCAATGAGAGAAAAATAAGTTTTCTAAAATGAATTGCTCCTCATATAGTTATATGAAATTAAAAAACAAAAATGATACATTCAAATTAATTTGTGGATCTATTCATTTCAATATATATATATATATATATATATATATATATATATATATATATATATATACAAGGGGTTTATGGTTTTTACTAGATCACTTGGTGAGTAAATGGAAGACCAAATGTTGCAGTATTGTTAAACGGTGCTGAATATCACTGATATCATCATCATCATCATGACGCGCTGGTAGCACGGATATCCCTGACCCTCTCTCGCCACTCCTCCCTATCGTTCATCGCCCTAGGCAGGTCTTCAGGACAACATCCCGTATCCTCACATAGCTGATAAATGTATGTTCGTGATGGTCGTCCTGCTTTTGCACGGCCATATGTGGGGGTCCATAAGAGTACATCTCTTATGAGTTCGTCCCTGCTTCTCCAGCAGTGTCCTGCATGTCTGGTTCGTCTAACTTGAATAGTTTTCGTGATAGGAGGCAGGTGGCCGTTCAGTTGGTGTCGTATCGGGTGTTGCCGCTAGGACTTGTTCAAGATTGCTCGCAGCATTCTTGTGTAATAGCCATCTAGCTTCTTCTCCAGCCGTTTTGTTAGCGTCCATGTAGTGCACCCATATAGCAGTATCGATGCGACCGCGTTTCATTTTATCGGTTAGGTCTGATTTCTATATAATTGATAGCCTATTGATAGGTGCCCATGCTTTCGTTAACCTCGTTTCGATATCCTTTTCGCTTGATTCAACGCTGCTTCCTAGGTAAGTGAATTTGTCTACTAATTTAAGAGGGGTTTCTTCTAGAGTGGAGATGTCCCCCGTTTGATTATAGCACATATATTCCGTTTTGTGTGCATTAACATAGAGGCCTATGCCTGCGGCTGCTCGTTCCAAACTATACATTAGTGTTTCGGCTTGGTCGGGTGCATTTGCTAGTATCGCTATGTCATCGGCGTAGTAGGCGTCGGTAATTGTTTTTGCGGGGTATCTTCTGCTTCTTTTCTTCGTCAGCTCGAAGCCATTCTCTCTGATTTTGCCAATCGTTCTAAGTATGTAGTCTAGACAAATGGTAAAGAGGTACGGTGCCAGCGTGTCCCCTTGAAGTACTACTGCTACAATGTCGAAATATTCTGTGTCTCCATCTGGTGATTGTACTTTTACTTTGGTGTTTCTATAGAGAATCGTTATTGCCGCTACGGTTTCTTTAGTTATGCCGTACGCTAGTAGGATTTGTTCCATCTTTCCTCTGTGAATGGAATCGAAGGCCTTGGTAAAGTCGACAAATACTAATGTCGCTTGTACGTTTTTTGCCCGTTCACCTTCAAGGATTCTACGGATGGTTAATATTTGTGAGGTCGTGGATCTATTTTTCGGGAGCCATTTTGGTTTTTCCTATGTATGTTGTCGATTTTTGGTTCTATGCGGTTTCGTAGTAGGGTATTGAATATTTTGGCTGCTATGGATGTAAGTGTTATGCCTCGGTAGTTTTTGGCTAATCCGAGGTCCCCCTTTTTAGGGAAGGGGAGTATGCATCCCTTCATCCATCCATCTATCTATCTATCTATCAATCTGATTTTGATTGTATACTGCGTTGCAGTGTCGGAGCAGTATGTTGTCGAATTGTCTGGTCTTCCATACTTCTGGGGGAATCTCGTCCAGCCCTGCAGCTTTCCTATTTTTAATTTTTCTGTGAACCGAGTCGAGTTCTTCTTGTGTGAACGGTCCTAGTTTAATGTCTAATTGTTTACTAATTATTCTGGTGATTAGTTCATGTGCTATTTTCGGTGGGTTTCCTAGTAGGTTTTCGAAGTGCTGTTTCCACAGTTTTGTTCTTTCTTGTTGGTTTGCTGCTTTCAGTTTTGCTTTGGCTGTGTTCTTTCTTCTACTCACTTCGTTTATTGTTTGCCAGGCTATCCTAGATTGTCTATCTTCCACCGAGTCTCTAATCTTATCTATCTGATTTTGTATGTATTCTGTCTGTTCCTTTATATATATGCCTGCTAATTGATATTGTGCCGTTTTTTGTTTTAAGGCATTTGTGTTTGTTGGGTTTTTTCGATAGTTTTTGGAGGCTGTTTTCACAAGTGCACGTTTTTCTCTCACCGCTAATGTTTCCCATGGGACTCTATATTTAGTTTTGAGTTTTGTCGGAATGCATTTCGCTGCTGCCTTGAGGTCTGCATTGACGAAATTTTCATATTCGTCGTTTGGTGTACTTTTTTCCGTCTTCTAGTGTTTCGAATCTGTTTCTTTATTCTAATACGTATTTATCTCTTATATCTCTGTTGTTCAAAAGGGCCCAGTCATAGTGTTTGGTGGTCGCTGTTCGTTTGGTGTTTTTTCGTAGGCTTAGCCGTATTTTCGCTGTGACTATTCGGGGATCAGTTGACACACCCTCGAAAGAGGAGTATGCCTTGCAATTCATTGCACTATTTTTCCATTTCTTGTTTATAAGGACGTTGTCTATCGGAGCTTTAGTATTGTTCGCGTACGTGTATGTCCATGGTTTGCCCTCCCTTTTTTGGTATTTTGTATTGAGGCATGCTAATCTATCTTCTATCATGAAATCTGTTAGATGTTGCCCATTCCTATTTGACGTGTTGTGGAGGCTGTATTTGTTGTTTCCGTTTTTCCCGATTTGGGCATTCATGTCTCCGCCAATGACTAACATGTTGTGTTTCGGGATGCTACGCACTAATGAGGATAACTCATCGTAGAAGGGGACTAGTTCAGTTTCTTCACTAACATTGTTAGGGCTGTAGCAGGAGATAATTGTTGCTCTGGGGTTGCCGTTAAATGTAGCTGCCATCATTCTAGGTTGTATTTTCTCAATGCTATTTAGCGTTTTTAATGCTCTAGGTCCTATAAGTAATGCTACCCCTCCTACTGTGGCGTTGACAGAGTTTTTCCATGCCGATTCAGTGACGAGCGACCATCCATTGCCAGAGTCGTGATATTTGATATCTTCGGTGTGCGTGCATCTGTGTTCTTGTATGCATATTATGTCAATCTTATGTTCTACGGCCGATGCGATTAGCTCGAGTAGTTGTCCTATTCTATTTAAGGTTCTTACGTTAAATGTCGCTATTTGTAGTGTTTGCTTGCATTTTAGTAGTTTTGGTCGTTTAAGCTCTGTAGCTGATTTTTCGAACACTGAGGCCTGGGATCCAACCTCAGCAGGACGCGCCCCTTTTTTACCCGAGCGAAGAGCGATGCGGTTTGTGTATGTGGTTTGAGTGTGGGTCATGGTTATCTTTCGATGGCTGTTTTATTCTCTTCTATAGAAGCCACTCTCATAGAGGAGCAGTAGTAGTTCCCCGATCGAACTAACGATCCTGAGCGTAAAGTCGTCAAACTCACGTTCAGGACCTGTTTAGGTATTGAGTTTGGTCGCCAATGGGTTTATTTAAATACCTTTACGTACATCATGCTGCTTCCCATGTGTACGTAAGAAGAAAAAAAAAAGGTGGGGTTAATTCTGATATAAGTTTTCTTAAGTTTCAACTTAGTTAAAGTCCAAGATTAAGGTACTTTTGTCAGACTATTACTGATACTTTTACTGGTACTGAATTTTATTTTTCTGCTGCGGTATTCGGACATTTTCGTAGGCTTTTTAGTTTTTCTTCTATACTACCGTTGGGAGCCGGAGAGGCTTTAGGAATTATAGAGTTTTTACAAATGACAATTTTGTGTGTGTGTGTGTGTGTGTGTGTGTGTGTGGTAGCATAGGCAGCTTTAGGCTTTTACTTTTTCTTCTAAACTACTGTTAGGCCTCTAACAATTTTTAGCTTTTAGATTTTAGAAAAGATTCAAAAACGTTTTGCCGTGTTCGCTGACATTTGGACAGAGTCATATATTCAATTTGGGTTTATAGTAAGCGTGTCTTTACGTTTAAAACGCACAGTTTAAGCATTATTTTACAAACAAAAATACTGCATAACATTTTGTAAAATTCAGCATTGTAAATTCATTGGACTTAAAGACATACTGACCAATATTGAAACATTTTTCCTCAGTTGGCACATGAGTTCAAATCATTCCTCTCCCTTTCAGCGTTTATGGTAGTATCTCTGACCATGGATTTCAAGCATTTTACATTCATTTATTAAATCTTTAGCTACCATAAAGTTACATAGGGTTATTGAATAAGAAATTATTCGGATTGCAACAAACTCTTTTCCACAACCTCCTCATTAACTCTTCCCTCGTCTTCCTCTTTCATAACTACAGACAGCGGAAATATACATATATATATATATATATATATATATATATATATATATATATATGAACGTATATATTTAAGCTATCTGTAATTATATATATATATATATATATATATGTGTGTGTGTGTGTGTGTGTGTGTGTGTGTGTATGAAGATGCATGCCAGTATATGTGCAAAACATTCGTATATATGTACACGCGAACAACAGCACATACACTCATACACTAACACACTGACATCCAAAAACAAACAATCTTAGGCAAACATGCACAGAAATAACCCCCACTTTGCGAACAAGAAAATTAACCATATGAATCGGTCTTTTTGAAAAGCTTCTCTGTCTGATAGATATGACATAAGAGTGTAGGGGAGGGCGCAACTCCTTTCCCCAGATTGCACCAATTTACCCTTGATATGTACCTTATAATGCTGAGGGTTAAACAAGGAGGTATCAAGTACCACTTTTTGAGTCTTTGGTATGACTCGACCAGAGCTTGAAACCCCGTTTTCCAGGGCTATTGACCAGCCTATTACGCCAATGGACCGGTATATATATATATACATATATATATATATATATGTATGTGTGTGTGGGTGTGTGTGTGTATAATAACCGTCCTTGACCAAGACCAAGATTTTAAACGGTAGTATTCTCTATATTCACCACACCTTTGCGAAAATGAAAAAATATCAAGAGGTTCAGATCTGAGAATGTAGAGTACATCACACCTTATCAAATAAGAAGTTTCAGTAGTGCTTCGACCAATGGGAAACTCGGTGGAATACTATTTTTATGAAGACTAACGTTTCATCTAAAATTTAAGTATTTTTTCCTGAATGCAATTTCAATCCCGATATTTGTTTAACTCGTTTAATTGCCTGAGGAAAACGTTTAAATTTCTCAAGTCACTCATGATATGAGGTTGCATGTCATTTAAAGGACTTGAGGATATAGCAATCATTACCTCAGCAATTAGTGCACATGTCGACATTGAAATCCTGGATAATTTTCGCATTCCATCAACAGAAAATTGGTTTCTTGATGATGAAGTCATTTTTTTCAAGACGGTAATGCATCGTGACACAGAGCAAAAGGGATTAAAACCTTTCTTCAGGAAAGGCAAATAAAATCAGTGACAGCGTCAGGGAACAGTCAGGTTCTAAATTATAATGAAAATTTATGGTGGAAATTAATTTAAAAAATGGTCCATGTGAAGGCTCTATTCACCAAAGAAGTTTGAACCATTTTAATAAAGAATATTGCTGCAAATTTGTGAAAATCATGTTTGGTAAAATATATGGCAGTTATAAATGTTCACGGGGAGGTAATTAAGTTTAAATTCTCATTTCTTGTAAATGAAGTCATTATATGTATAGACATTTTTTTTTACTCAGTCTTATGTTCTTCTATTATATCCTTCTCTGCATGACTTGGAGATAAGCATCCCATTAATTTCAATTATTTAATACAACTAGTGTAAGGATGTTTTTATGAAGCCAGAATTTTCAGCTTTTAAATTAGAGTCATTATATCTCAGCTGTTTTAAGTTTATTTACTGTTAAATAAAAAAAAGCCAAGATGCTATTTACCTAACCCCTCCGCTCGGGCAGGATATGACACAAGGTCAATTTTTAAGCGGAGTTTAACAGGTTTGAATTCAGAGTTTTCCTTCTCGTAGACTAGTTGCATCACCAAGGCTGAAGAACCTAGTCCGTCCTACTATTTACCCATAGTTGAAGGGAGAATAATTGGATTCATACCTTTCCCAAGGGTATTAGTGCTATGTGAAATGCAATCAGTCAGGTCCAGGATTTGAACTCGTGTCGCCGTGTCCATATCCGGCGACGATAACCATTACACTACGGGCAAGTGGTAATTCCATAATTTCTGTTTGTGGTACTTTGCATCTAAGTCATGTGAATGCAGTATTGTTTAGAGAGAAAATTTCCCAGTCGGCTGGGGCTGTAGAATAGACCGGCTGCACTTCTGCAAAGGGGTAAGACCCCCGTAACGAATGTCCTTGATATGACACTAAACAATCTGATGGTAAGAATTCCGTAATGCTGGAGCTTTGGGGAATGCGGAGTACCCCTTCATTGCCATCGCTCCCAGGTC
The DNA here is from genome assembly GCA_963585895.1 of Sepioteuthis lessoniana. NCBI lineage: Eukaryota > Metazoa > Mollusca > Cephalopoda > Myopsida > Loliginidae > Sepioteuthis > Sepioteuthis lessoniana. The sequence goes on along the minus strand of OY757927.1, from coordinate 19,013,464 downwards.
CACTCTGGCCCGGAGTGGTGGCACCTGATAAGGGTCCTATCTATTGGTTAATTAGAACTAACTGCATATATATGCTAAACTAAAGTGTTTGAAATAGAACTGTTTGATTCAACTGAATAGCTTGAAATAGAAATGTTTTTGACAATCAAACTGTGTACTCATGTTAAACTGAATTGTTTGAAATAGAACTGTCTATTTGTATAAAAATGGATATGGCATTAAATAACCAACAAAGGTTGATACGCCATAAACCCAATCAACCAACCAATAAATTTAGAGAGAAATGTTTTCAGTTGAAGATTGGAAGAAGCTATTGTTTTACAATCACTGGTTGGTTGGTTGGTTGGTTGGTTGTGCTTTACGACATATCAAGTCTTGTTGGTTATTTAATCCAATTTATGCATATACAAGGTGCATACGATAAGTTTCCAGAAGTTAACATCAATCATTTGTTTACACATAGTTAATTATAAAAAATGAAATAATTCTCTTAGATCGATTGATGGAACCCTATCACGTACTGGCACTCCAAGTCAGAGTGGAGATGGGAGTAATCGCAATAAAGAGCTCGTGCATATTCCTTAAAACTACAGGACTGGAACCTCACAATTAGATGACTTAGTGTCATATCCATTACATTCATTTGGGGTGGGATCTTATCCTTCAGCTAACTGGGTTGCTGCCAGCTAAAATATAGAATGGTTTAAAATGGTGTCGAAAAACGTTGAGTCATTTGGTATGATTGTTGTGTTATGAACTTGAGGTCATTTGAGAACGTAGATTTGATTGAACGTAAAATCACCTGATCTGATTATCCAAGTTACCTTGAAAAAAGTCAGTTATAATCACCGACACGATCACATCGAATTCGGTCTCAGCTCCAATTACTAACGAACGTCGACGAGAAATAATAACGTGTTTTAGTTGTTTTTCCTTCAAGCGCAGGAGAAGTTAGTGCAGTTGAAATTACAACGACGGATAAGAACGAAGATGGTAACACGAAAAAGTCTAAGTACGAAAGAAGACGACCGAAGAAAGAAGTTAGAGGAAAGGAGTTGGGCGATGCAAGGGCATTAAGTTAAAACAAAATATTATAAACACTCATTATTACGAAACTCAAAATGGAACAAATGCAGCACAGAACTTAAAGATACCTCTGTTGAGACAAACTCTTATGGATGTTTCTGAAATTAAAGATAAAAATATAGCACTTCTGTAAACAAAGATACATATATATATATATATATATATATATATATATATATATATATATACGAGGATCATTAATTAAGTTTCCAGACATTTTTCGTATGGGCATATTTATTGATAGTGCACACATGAAACTCTAGTTCCCTTCCAAGTAATCTCCTCCAGTTGCAATGCGCTTGTTGTACCGTTCCAACAACTTCTGGAAGGTCCCATGGAAGTCCTCTTGTGTGAGCGTGTCAATGACCTTCGTCACAACCTCTTTCATCTCCTCAATTGTCTCATAACGACAGCCTCTGAGCTTAGGGAATAACCAAAAGTCACAGGGAGCAAGGTTTGGACAATAGGGAGGATGTGGAACTGTCTTGATGCCCATCTTGGTCAAATAGTCTGTGACAAGGATGAAGTTGTGGACTGGTGTATTGTCCTGGTGGAAATGCCACTAACCCAATTTGAAGAGTGCTGGCCTCTTCCCTAGGAATCCCTTCCTGAACTCCCTTAAAACCTCAACATAGTAACCCTAACCCTAACCCTTTGGCCAATCAACTCTCGTGTATTGACTTCCTTACTCCTCCCACGCCTCTAATCATCCCTCACAGACTCCTTGCCTTCCTTGAATCTCTTATGCCACTCCAAAACTGCTACTCGATTCATGCAAGATGGTCGAAAAGTAGTCTAAAGAATTCCATACGTTTCTGTGGCATTTTTTCCAAATTTAAAACAGAATTTTATTGCATATCGTTCTTCTAAAGTATCCTCGCGTCCAGATTGCATTTTTGAAATTCGCCACTTGTGGCAATCAGGCTTTAGTAGGGTATACTACTACTGAACCTGAAATCATAAAAAATTGGTCAGTCATCTCATAAGATGCATAGCAATATCATACTGAACTTTCAAGAGTCTACGACAATCTTAAATGCCTGTTCAAAAACGTCCCGAAACTTATTGAATACATCTCTAGATTGCTCCACTTTACCCTTTATCCCAACCTTAATATACTGAGTATTAAGCAAGGAGGCATCAACTACCATTTTTTGAGTCTCTGGTATGACTCGAGCTGGGAGTGAACCCCGTTCTCCTGGGCAATTGGCGAACGTTATATATATAAGTAAAGTTGGCGACCGTAGTCGAGAGTGACCCTTTTCAATAGTTACTACACCGAGGTGTAGAGGAGGGTTCTCCACTTTACCCTTGATACGTGCTTTATATTGCTGAGTGCTAATCTAGGCAGTATCAAGTACCATTTTTGAGTCTTTGGTATGACGCGACCTGGGATTGAACCTAGGTCTCCTGGACCATTGGCGAACACACAACATGAATACCTTCGTAACTGAATTTGGTATTTTAGATTTTTACTTTTTATAATTTTACTATACCTGTATTCTGACGTCATCGTCGTCTTCAGGAGGCCAATGAAGACATCAATAAAGTCTCTTGAAGATGACTCTGAAGTCAGAAACACGTGTAAAGGAAAATTTTAGAAAATAAACAATCTAAAATACCAAATTCCCTTGCAGGCTTATTGATTTTATATTTACTTTTCTCTTATTGGACCAAGGAATAAAAGAAAATTATATATATAATTATGTGGCGTATTTGTATTTGTTTTTCGATTGCTTCTAAGTTGTAGTTTTGATACCAAGTTTCAATACTGGTGAGTATTTAATTTATGAAGTTTATTTGTCCAAAATTATAATATTTTTCTCATACTTATGGTCAAGGATCTCACAGTGGCCATTTCAGCTAAATTACCCACGTATAGCTACCCCTAGGCAAGCGTAATACTTAGATTTGTAACCACTTAGAACCACCAAGTACTTTCGTTATCTGAGGTGTGTTCGGTCAGACAGAGTAAATTGTAGTAAATTGTTGTTTAAGAATAATATTTGAAAAGCACTTTTAAAACTTTTAGTAGATGATGTCCACGTGGTGTAATGGTTAACGTGATGGACTGCAGAAGCGTAGTAAGCGAATTCGAACTCCAGTCGCGCTATTACATTCACTTTCGGACAAATGCCCTTGGTAAAGGTATGAACCCCCTTTATCCTCCCAGCTATGGGTTAAATAGTACCACTACTGTTCTTCTAGGAGAATAGCTTTGGTATTAAATAACCTACAAAGGTTGATATGCCATTAAACAAAGAAACCATAACAAAACTTTAGTAGTTACTTACCAACATTCAAGAATATATATATATATATATATATCATCATCATCATTGATTCCAGCTGATAGCATGATGTTTTCTTTCTTTCTCTTGTTGCATATTGACCTCCGACCCGGCCGAGCTGTCAGATGAGAAATGCACCTGTATAAATAACAGGTGCATCCGGTCGAAGATATCAGGGGATGGCCTTGACTGTCGACAGGTGGAATTGAGTGTGAATTGTAACGCTCGCAAGAAGTAGGTGGGCATCAAATTATTATATAACCCCGGCGACAGGAAGTTCAGATCAGTTGGAGGGAAGATTCTGGAACGAGAACCATGTCCCAGCAGAGGCTAGGCTCCCAGGCCCTCAGGCCCCCGGTTGAGCAGCCCAGGAGAACGGGAAAGAAAGGCTGTGTTAGTCAGAAGAGTTGTGGTGGGAGGGAATATGTTGTAGTCTTTGTTCGGTCTCCAACTCCCTCTCACACAACCCTTTCAATAAAGTGAGAGGTATATTTTTCTAAAGAACTGTGTCCGCTCGTCTTTTTGAATATGTTTCTGTAGGCATCTGCATATGAGTATGTTACACTCTCTAATCACCTGCCCAAATCCTCCATCGCTTTTAGCAGGTCTCCTAGGCTATATCCCGTGTTCGCACAAAGCTGATGTTTGTCTTTACCAGTCAGTCAATACTGTCATGCCCATGTGTAGGAGCCCCGAAGTGAACGTTGCTTTTGACTTTGTTCTTGCTTCTTTTTCAGGGACCTCATTAGCTTGATTATCTTACGTTGATGGTTTATGAAATTAAAGGCAGATGGCCGTACAGATGCAGTCTAAGATAGCATCATATTTACCTACCCCTCCGCTCGGGCAGGATATGACAAAAGGTCAATTTTTTAAGCGGAGTTTAACAGATTTGAATACAGAGTTTTCATTCTCCTAGACTAGTTGCCTCACCAAGGTTGAAGAACCTAGTCTGCCCCACTATTTACCCATAGCTGGAGGGAGAATAATTGGATTCATACTTTTCCCAAGAGTATTAGCGCTATGTGAAATGCAATCAGTCTCGTCCAGGATTTGACCTCGTGTAGCCGTGTCCATTTTCTGCGACGATAACCATTATACCACGGGCAACTGCAGTCTAAGATAGCAAGCATCATTCTTGTATAGTTCCCATTTACCTATTCCTCTATGAATTCTGTAAGAGTTCATGAGGTCATTCCATATAGGTTGGTTCGTTGATTGGTTGTTTTGTTTTACAGTGTGTCAACCCTTCTCAGCTTGTTTAACGCCGAATTATATTTCAGATAATTCAATTTAGTATCAGTATAGTTTTTGTTTACAGATAGTTAAATATTAAAACAGTTCTATTTCAAACGATTCAGTTTAGCATAAGTATACAGTTTCAATGTCAAAAACAATTCTATTTCAAGCAATTCAGTTTAGAACAAGTAGAGAGTTTAGTTCTATTTTTTAAAAAGTTCCATTTCAAAAAGTTCAATTTAGCATAAGTACGTAGTTTCAATGTAAAAAAAACCCGGCTCATTGGTCTAGTGGGTAGAGTGTTTTCCAGTTGTCCTGAGGACCTGGGTTCAATCTCTGGTCTCATCATACCAAAGACTTTAAAAATGGTAATTGATACCTCCTTGCTTAACACTCAGCGATATAAGGTAATTATCAAGGATAAAGTGGAACAGTCCAAGAAAAGGAGTTGCGCCCTCCCCTAAACCTCGGTGTCTTAGCTATTGAAAGAGAGCCTTCTGGTTGCCCTCGACTATGGTCGCCAATAGCAACCTAGTTCAACATAAGTACAGACTTTTGTTCAATTTGAACTATTGATAGGATCCTATCAAATGCTGTCACTCTGGGCCTGGGTGGATCTGTGATCGATGGCAATGAAGGGGTACTCCGCATTCCCCAAATCTCCAGCATGACTGGAACATTATCATCAAATTGTTCTGTGTCATATCAAGACACTTGTTATTGGAGTCTTACCCCCCTGCAAAGAATCAGTTGGTGTATTATATAGTCAGCCTCAGCTGACTGGGCAAGTGCTTCCATATGGTAGTATCGACACTGCTCCAATTTGAAAAAAATCTCGTTTTATATTATCGAATTCACCTGTCAATAACATTCTGTACCTTTACTAGGCTTATGTTGACATCCCTTTCAGTAGATGAGATATTGTTGCCAATGAATATGTGGTGATCTACTAATTTTAGAGGCGTGCCACTCAGAATAGAGAAGGAAACTTATTTTTCGAAATCCATATGCTCAATTTGATTTGCTTACCCGACTAGGATAAATGTTTACTAAAGTCCCTTCTTCGATTTGTCATCGCCTCATAAATCTAGTCCTGTTCCAAAATTGCCCACCCCTTGGGCCTGACCGTAAAACAAAAACTGGTGGAGAGGTTCCGATTCTGGAGATCTGCGTGTGAATTGTGAATTTACCTCTCCCTTTTTCCGAGGTCCATACTGTCCCGTGGCAGAAGTACATGTTTGAGTCACATGTATTTCACAAATACATCCGTTTAAACATTATCAATATCGGACAGGAATGCCTTCAAACATATAACTGTGAGCAAACAAGTAATTGTTCATATTATTATTATGTATTGAGAGTTTTTCACCCTTGCATCAGCTGACAGTCTTTCACTGGAGTTTAAGTCAGGGTAAAAATAAAATGAAACGCAGTTTCTTCCAGGTAGCGGTCGTATCGATACTGATATATGGATGCACTACTTAGACGTTAACTAAACAGTTGGAGAAAAAGATAGAAAGCAATTTCTCAAAAATGCTGCGAGCAATATTGAACAAGTCATGGAGGCAACACCCAACATAGCACCAACTATTCGGCTACTTGCTTCCCATCACAAAAAAACTATCCAAGTTAGACGAACCAGACATGCAGGATACTGCTGGAGAAGCAGGGATGAGCTCATAAGTGATGTACTCCTATGGAGCCCATCATATGGCCGAACAAAAGCGGGACGACCAGCTCGAACATTCATACAGCAGCCCTGTGAGGATACGGGATGTAGCCCTGAACACCTGCCAGAAGCGATGAACGATAGGGAGGAGTGGCGAGAGAGGGTCAGGGATATCCGTGCTAGCGGCATGACATGATGAGGAGGATGATGATGAAATCTCCTCTAGTCTCAAGGACTCTCCCCAGTATTCTAGCCGATTTTAATAGTTCTGTCGTTTGGATGGTCCCCACTCTTGTTCTTAATTCCAATTCTTCTAGTCCCTGTAGCTATTATTTGATGACTGTGCAGAGCTCACCGATTACAACTGGTATCACCGTCACTTTCATGTTTCATGATTTTTTCAGTTCTCTAGCTAGGTCCATGTACTAATATCTCTTCCTTCGATTTTACTCTGTACTACACAATTCGGCAAGTTCTGTAATTTTTTGACTATCACAAGGTCTGGTCGTTAGGCCGAGATTATCATTATCATTATTATTATCATTATTATTATTAGTAGTAGTTGTAGTAGTAACAGGGTCATTGGTTTAGTGAGTAGAGTGTTCGCCAATGGTCCGGGAGACATAGGTTCAATCCCATGTCACGTCATACCAAAGACTTTAAAAATGGTACTTGAGACCTTGCTTAATACTCAGCAATATATGGTACATATCCATATTTACCGACCCCTCCGCTCGGGCAGGATATGACAAAAGGTCAATTTTTAAGCGGAGTTTAACTGATTTGAATTCAGAGTTTTCCTTCTCGTAGACTAGTTGCCTTACCAAGGCTGAAGAACCTAGTCTGCCCTACTATTTACCCATTGCTGGAGGAAGAATAATTGGATTCATACCTTTCCCAAGGGTATTAGTGCTATGTGAAATGCCATCAGTCTCGTCCAGGATTTGAACTCGTGTCGCCGTGTCCATTTTCTGCGACGATAACCATTACACCACTGGCACCTGCAGTCTAAGATAGCAAGCATCATTCTTGTATAGTTCCCATTTACCTATTCCTCTATGAATTCTGTAAGCGTTCATGAGGTCATTCCATATAGGTTGGTTCGATGATTGGTTGTTTTGTTTTACGGCGTATCAACCCGTTTCAGCTTGTTTAACGCTGAATTATATTTCAGATAATTCAGTTTAGTATCAGTATAGTTTTTGTTTACAGATAGTTAAATATTAAAACAGTTCTATTTCAAACGATGTGAAATGCCATCAGTCTTGTCCAGGATTTGAACTCGTGTCGCCGTGTCCATTTCCTACGACGATAACCATTATACCACAGGTACCTCCTATAAGGTACGTATCAAGGGTAAAGTGGAGCAATCCAGGGAAAGGAGTAGTGCCTTCACCTACACCTCGGTGTAGTAGCTATTGAAAACGGAGCCTTCTCGTAGCCCTCTACTACGGTCGCCAACTTTACTTACTTATTATTATTCCACTCCGTCCAAGTTCAGAACCCCAGTTTTAACGGAGTCTGAATAACGTCAATTCTACTCAGGGCTCCAGGACTCTGCTGAGTATTCTAACCCATCTGCAGTCTTGATGGTCTCGATTCCTCTTCTGATTTCCAATAACTCCTGTCTTTTTTTCATGGTCTCTGGAGACCGTTCCAGGCGCATCAATTAAAATCGATAGCACCGGAACAACTTGCCAAGTCGGCTGGGGCTGTAGAATACACCGACTGCTTCTCTGCAGAGGAGTAAGACTGTTCCCCAACGAGTTACCTGGATATGACACTAAACAATCTGATGGTGAGGTTCCAGTAATAGTGAAGCTTTGGGGAATGCGGAGTTCCCCTTCATTCCCAGGTCCTCTCAATCGCGAAATGGTAGAACCTGATAGAGTCCTTTTGTGACAATATTCGTCTGTGGCGGTACGTGAGGGGGTAACCAAAAAGTTGAGCAGCCAAATATAATTGCCAAGAAGTGTGGAGTTGAAATTCTGGGAAAAAGAATCGAAAATGCTGTGACCGAATTTTTGTTGACAATAGCCAAAATTGAAACAAAGACGTTGACAGGTACGGAAGATTAAGTTGTTTACAGAACTCAGGCAGAAATCGAGAAAGAAAAATATTGTGATTAAAATGGTGAAAAGAGTAACGATACTAAGATAATTTTCGGGCCTGGAAAAAGTTAATTTTTAAAGGATTTGACAGCACAGAGATTCAGATACGGTGTGACTTGCACTCCAGTTAAAAGGTGGGACTCAGAGCAAACAAAGAAGTCTTTGTCAAGATAAAGAAGGCCATCTGGCATTTGGGGAAATACCTCAGCTAAGGGTTGAGAAAATTATCCAGAATTACTTATCAGTGTTGAAAGGGAATTATTAATTAGCCTGAGGATAGGCCAGCCTTTTCGCCTACGTGGAATTGAAACCAGTTCCATCAAAGGTGACAGTCCAGCATATTTGGGCAAAAAGGGGTTGGACCCTTTCTGACGTCATGAGCCGTAAAATGATAGAAACTATGTTGGTAGGAGGAAAGCTATCCTCCTGTAGTCCTCACTATGAGGGTAGTGAGAGGAACAACTCTGTGGAAGTAGTGAAAAGAGGGTTGGACCCTTTCTGATGACGAAAATTGAAACAAAGACATGAAGGATGTCTAATGAGTTGAAAATGACGTTAGGGAGATCCCCCCTGCCTCAGTCAAAACCTACCCCAGAATATTGGCAATTATTATATAAACAGGCTGATTTCCGAACTCAGCAGTTGGTGGCAGAGAGAGAGCGAAGCAGTTCGGTCCCAGACGAAGCCAACTCATATATCGCCAGTCCGCCGCTGGAATACACTGTTGTTAAGAAAACTTAGACCTTTGTAAGTTGGTGGCAGGAGAGCGAAGCAGTTGGTACCAGACGAAGTAAAGCCGACGAAGACCAGGCAGGGACCAACAGATTGGAATTGTGCTTTGCGCTACCAGCTCATATATCACCAGTCCGCCGCTGAGATACATTGTCGTTAAGAAAACTTAACCCTCGTCGGGCCGCCGCCTTAGACTATTATATGTCACACCCGCAGATTTTTTCTTTATCGCCACCTGTAACTTTGAAGTTTTATAAACCCTTTTCTTATCTACTGCAGAAATCGGAGTTATTATTTTTTTTTGTTTTTGTTCTGCAATATATGTACCCCTTTGGAGTCCAGTCTTCAGCTGCCAGTAACCCTCTCTTCCTTTCAGACAGGGCCATCGGCCTTACTTTTAAAGAATCACAACGTGGGGCAGGGCTGTGCATGGTCAATTTCCCTGGAAGGAACTTTTGATCTGTTTTTTCCCACGCTGTAGCAGAGAGATTGGAGGGAGGCGGACAAGGTTGTGGCAAAGAGTTACCATAATAGGTATAATCAGCGCTGTGATCGAGGACGGGGCGAAGAGGGTGGTATACTTTCTATGGGTCAAATAGAACTAAACTGTGTTCTTATATTAATCCAAATTGCTTGAAATAGAACTGTTTTGGCATTTGATCTACATACTTATACTAAAATGAATTGCTTGAAATAGAACTGTTTACATTTAACTATGTTTAAAATGTAAATGTTTTGTATGCTAAAATGAATTTTTTTGAAATGGAACTATTTTTGTCTATGAAACTGTACTTACGCTAAAATGGATTGTTTGAAATAGAACTGTTTTGACATTCAACTGTGTGTAAACAATAACTATTCTTATACTTAACTAAATTGTTTGAATTAGAACTGTTTGAATGAACTGAATAGCCTCAAATAGAAATGTTTTTGATTATTAAACTATGCACTTATGCTAAACTGAATTGCTTGAAATAGAACTGTTTCTTTGTATGAAAATGTATTTCGCATTAAATAACCAACAAAGTTTGATATGCCATAAAACCCAAACAATGTTTCCGAGCTTCTTTTACTCTCTTGCAAGATCTAAGTACGTAGCCATCTTTTTTCTTTCTTTTATTTTTCAACTGTTGTCAGCTAAAATGACTAAATCGACTTGATGAAAAGTTGTTTTCTTTTAACCACTATATCCAGTTTTCTGTTCGGTTTTAGATTATCTGTTTATATGTGAAAATCCCAGTGTGCTGCGATTAAAAAATGATTCATTTAGTTTTCTCTTAGCCATGTTTATGTTGTCGCGTCGGATATATTCCCAGTTTGTCGCACAAAATTTGTCATAAAACCAAATCAAACAGAAAAATCGATGCTTGAACAGAGGTCTGTCATCAAAGTTTTTGGTGGCTGACAAGTGTAAACCATAATAAATTTACATGTGTGGTATTTACGTAGGATCATGTTTTAATCCAAAAATATTTACAAATGGAGTTGACATGGGTTTGCCACTACGGGTCTATGTCGAAAAGACACATTTTGAAATGGAAACATATTGACTCTCCGGCAAAGAAAAAGTTCTGGGTGCAGCTATTAGTTAAGAAGATAACGCTGACAGTCTTTTGAAACATGAAAGGGCATATTCCTATTGATTTCCTAGAAAAAGAGCATATATGATTGGTATATCCTATTGCAATTTTTTTAGGAAAAATTGACCTTCTTTATCCTGTGACTCTCATATATATGCTTATATTTCCAAAGTGGGTGAATGTTTCAATGTTTTATGCTCAAAAAGCAAAGATTTAAAAAAAAATGTCTTATAAGTAAAGCGTTCGCCAATTGTTCGGGAGACGAAGGTTCAATCCCAGGTCGAGTCATACCAAAGACTTTAAAAATGGTTCTTAGTGCAGCCTCGTTTAACACTCACCATTATAAGGTACGGATCAAGGGTAAAGTGGAGCAATTCAGGGAATAGAGTAACCCCCCACCTTTCACCTCGGTGTAGTAGCTTTTGAAAAGGGAACATTCTGGTCACCCTCGACGAAGTGTGCCAACATTACTTTTAGTATTAGAATGCGTTGCTCGTATCCACTATGTCCCATTACTCATAAATATGATGGATTCTAATGTGCTAACAAGGGCGCCTCGGATGGTGTAATGGTTAACAAGTCAGCCAAGCAAACCTTCACGAGTGAGTTCGAGTCCCATTGGGTGCCACATTCAAACGACCGTGTGCCATAACTAAGCAAAAAGTTTAGCAAATTACTAATCATACTTACCAACCCCTCGGCTTGGGCAGGATGTGACACAAGGTCAATTTTTAAGCGAAGTTTAACAGGTTTGAATTCAGAGTTTTCCTTCTCCTAGACTAGTTGCCTCACTAAAGGTGAAGAACCTAGTCTGCCCTACTATTTACCCATAGCTGGAGGGAGAATAATTGGATTCATACCTTTCTTACAAATGAGCTGAGTAAATATTCACCACTAGCAGAGGTTTACCTTCTCCACGCCTCTGGCGAGTATTGAATTTTGTTAATATTATAAAGATTTCCATTCCATTTCCAACGTCCGTTTGGCTATATCACATTCAGTAACTTTTTGTTAGATCACAACCGACTCTAAACTGTATTTGAGGATCAGGCTCAAGTTCCTGCGACCTAGGGAGTGCAGAGTACTCCTTCATTGCCGTTCCTCTGACCCTAATAGGAAGAAACCTTTATAATTATATCTGTAAGGGAAGTAGATCAGGTTAAAATTTATTTATATATGATAAAGCCATGTATCCTAGCACGTATATACCAGTCGACTGGGGCTGAAGAATACTTCAACTGCATCTCTGTAAAAAGGTAAGACCTCCCCTAAAGGAGTGTCCTGGATTTGAATCTAAGCAATCAGATGGTAAGGTTCCAGTGGTGCTAGAGCTTTAGGAAATGTGGAACACCCCTTCATTGCCATCGCTCCCAGATCCACTATGTCTTGGAGTGGTAGCACCAGATAGGGTCCTATGTAAGGGTTAAATAGAACAAAACTGGATACTTATTCTAAACTGAATTGTTTGAAATAGAACTGTCTTTGATACTGAACCTAGACTTTTGCTAGATTGAATTGTTTAAAATAGAACTATTTTGACATTTAACTGTGTAATTTGAATTTCTTGAATAAGAAGTGTTTGACTAGTTTAGTCAAACACTTCTAGCTTGAAATAGAAATTTTTTTGAAAATTAAACTGTGTACTTATGCTAAACTGAATTGTTTGAAATAGAACTGATTATTTGTATAAAAATGGATTTGGCATTAAATAACCAACAAAGGTTGATATGCCATAAAACCCAATCAACCAACCCACAAACACCTATAATATTAACTCCTTAGTGTATTTTTCAAACTGTTCTAATGACAAACAAAAATCGATCCCTTTTTTGTCTTAAAGTTACTTGTAAGTTGTGGCTGAGGGTCAACCGCGTCGAAAGAAACTGTTAATGAATATAATTTCTATCAATTTATTTATACACATGAAGTTAGCGAAAATTATTTCTACCAATCTATTTATATGTGTAAAGTTAGCAAAAATTATTTCTACCAATCTATTTAAACACGTGAAGTTAACAAAAATTATTTCTACCAATCTATTTTTACGTGTGAAGTTAGCTAAAATTATTTCTACCAATCTATTTAAACACGTGAAGTTAACAAAAATTATTTCTACCAATCTATTTTTACGTGTGAAGTTAGCTAAAATTATTTCTACCAATCTATTTAAACACGTGAAGTTAACAAAAATTATTTCTACCAAACTATTTATTCACGTGAAGTTAACGAAAGTTATTTCTACCAATCAATTAATACACAAGAAGTTAACGAAAATTATTTCTACCAATCTATTTTATACGTGTGAAAATAACGAAAAAAAAATATTGATAGATGTGAATTTAAGGAAAATTATTTCTACCAAATAATTCATACACACAAAATCAAAGATACGAATAAACGAAGATTTGGGAGCCCAGTTGGCAAGAATACGCCGGCTGTATCTCTGCATCGAGTGTCCTGATATAACCTTTAACTATCTGATAGTGAGGCTCTAGTTTTGAAGCTTTACAACATATGGAGTATTCATTCATTGCGAATACACCCAGGTCCATTCTGACCCAAATGATAGTACCTTTTAGGGTCAAGATAAATACAACTTTTTGACCATTTAACTGTGTACAAACAAATGATTGCTGTTAGATTGAATTATTACTGTTATATACAACTAACTAAAGCCATTTAACAGCGCAAACGAATGAGAAAAAGTAAATAGAATTATTATTATTAATAATAGTGAAGAGACAATTAATAGCAATCCTTGACATTTTTTAACTGTGAACTGAAATTGAATTATTGATAGTCTATTGCGATAAAAGGAGCTATTTAACTGTGTGCAAAAGATAATTAACTATGAAAAGAATTATATGTGTTAAATAAGAATACTTGAACTAATTTAACTAAGGACAAACAAAAGAGCACTGGTTTGTTTAAGATCTTACCGACAAACATTTTGTTTTCAAATAATTTATTATATATATATATATATATATATATATATATATATATATATAAAGAGAGAGAGAATTTCCTCCTTGCTTAACACTCAGTATTATCCTATTTACCGACCACTCCACTCGGGCAGGATATGACACGAGGTCAATTTTTAAGCGGAATTTAACAGGTCTGAAATCAGAGTTTTCGTTTTCCTAGACTATTTGCCTCACCAAGGGTAAAGAAAGCAGTCTGTCCTACTATTTACCCAGAGCTTGAGGGAGAATTATTGGATTCATACCTTTCCCAAGGGTATTAGTGCTATGTGAAATGCAATCAGTCTCGTCCAGGATTTGAACTTTAGTCGCCGTGTCCATTTCCTACGACGATAACCATTACACCACAGGCACCTCCAACAGTCAGCATTATAGGGTACGGATCAAGGCTAAAGTGGAGCAATCCAGGGAAAGGAGTAGCGCCCTACCCTAAACCTTGGTGTAGTAGCTATGGAAAAAGGAGCCTTCTGGTCACCCATGTCTATGGTTGCCAAATTTACTTAATTTGGTTTGGTTTAGTCTTATGGCACATCAACCATTGTTGGTTATTTAATGCCAAATCTATTTTTATACATAAAACAGTTCTATTTCTAACAATTCAGTTTAGCGTAAGTACACCGTTTAAATGTCAGAAAACAGATATAATTTCAAACAATTCCCTTTTGCATAATTTCACCGGTTCAATGTCGAAACAGTCCAATTTTAAACAATTCAGTTTAGCAAAAGTGCTGTTTAAATGTCAGAGAACTGTTCTATTTCAAACAATTCAGTTTAGTATAAGTCTAGTTTTTTGCTTATACACATTTAAATGACAAGAGAGTTCTATTTCAAACATTTCAGTTTAGCATAAGTACGAAGTTTACATATCAAAGCAGTTCTTTTTTTAAAAATTCAATTTAGCGAAAGTATACAGTTTAGTTCTATTTGACCCATAAATAGGACCCCATTAGGTGCAACCACTCCAGACCAGAGTGGACCAAGGATCGAGGGCAATGAAGAGGTACTCTGCATTCCCTAATGCTCCAGCCTAACTGGAACCTCAGCGTCAGATTGTTTAGTGTCATAAACAGGGCACTATTTGGGGGAAGTCTTACCCCTCTGCAGAGAAGCAGTCGGTGTATTCTACAGCTCCAGCTGCCTGGATGATATATACAGAAACAGGATTTGGCATTAAATAACCTTCAAAGGTTAATGTACCATAAAATCCTACCAAATGACCAACCAACCAAGATTTGGCATTAAATAGCGTACAAGGGATTATATGCCATTAAATAAAAAACCAAAAGAAAACCACCATTTGCCATATTCTTCACGACGTAATGCCACCTCTGTAAATTATTAGAATTGTAGTGCCATTCGGAAGTATATTCTGTCTTTAAATAAGTAGGTTGCTGCCATTTCGTCACTGTTGTTGTGAATGCGACCTTTTTTTTGTTTGTGTAGTTGTAACGACTGCCTCAACAAGATGTGAAAGTGAAAGGAAATATTTTATCTTTGTTTTGCCAATTTAATATTCTGTCTTTATATCATATCTAATATTTATCAATAGCATATAAAATCTATTTATACTTTCGTGTCAAAAATTGGCCCACTTAAAAGATGTTCATTTTTTTCTTTTTAGCGCTAAATAAACTTTTCAGACATAAGATACATTTTTTGTCTTATGGCTGAACATTCTGGCCACGAAAAATATTCCTGAAAAAAAAATTATATTAATTTTTGGTATCATTTTTTTCCAGAGCAATGCAAAGTAAATCATTAAAGAATAACCCAATCTAGATACAAAAAAAAAAAAAAAAAAAAAAAAGAAGTCATGGAATAATCTTTTAATCTGAATTTCTTAAATAAATCCCCAGAGAAGTCTAGATATGCAAATCGGTCTACGAATCAAAATCTTCCAGTTTTTCTAATACTGGCGATCATTATGACGTTAACTCTTTTAGATGTTAACATTTTTTAAAGCAATAAATAGATTAGTAACAGTTAAGACACAAAACATTATTTTTAAATTAATAACTAAATAATCTTTTTCATAACGTATTATTTAAACAAGCTCATCAATGCATTATTCAAATTTCTGGTATCGTTTTCAAACCATGTCATTAAAATGACCAAAGGAGATGGCAATCATTACCTCAACAAAACACCTGTGTGTATTGGAATCCTGAATAATGTTCTCATTCGATCGATCGAAAATCGGTTAGGTGAAAAGGAAGTGATTTTTCAAGACGATAAGGCATCTTGTCACAGAGCAAAGGAGATTAAAACCATTCTTCAGAAAAGTCATATAAAATCAATGACAGCTCGTGAACATTCTGGATATAAATCCAATTGAAAATAGATTATGAGAA